>JARYHS010011408.1:200492428-200522236 GCA_031002005.1 Vandiemenella viatica
CAACATTCTCTTGGTGGCGACCAGGTCCGAACGTGTGTAGTTAAATAATTGACGAAAAACTATAACAGCATTTCTTTTTGTAACTTAAGGGGACACAGTCGCGAAGGACGTCCCATAAGAAATCAATGTTAAAACAAGCAAACTTCAGGTACACTTTCTGAAGAAACTACTGGACATACAGACCTGAAACTTTCGCAGTATACAGATAAAACATCATCTAAAAATCACATGAAGAATTGTTACTAAATTTTATATAGTTTATGAGTAATGATGTTTTGTTCTAAAACACACAAAAAATTAACTTTTTCCAATTCTTGGAGCTTGTAAGTTTGCTCTTGTTGTTACGATAGGTCCCAATTTTTATTTGATTAATCATTGTTTTATTAAAAAGAGATGCTGAAAGTCTGATGTCTTTATCAGTCTTAGTTTTTGAGAAAAGTGTACCAGAAGATCAAAAAATGTAGTTTTGAGAAAAAACTGTATTAAAAGTTTTACATACGAGAAACTAATGTACATTACAATACGGACACACGTACAAAAGCCTCAGCTGATGTGACTCGTTTCGCTTAGGAGAAGAGTTACCCCAAATTTGAGATGGCAGCAAGGATTGCCTACAGTGTTTGATAAATACCTCACATACACAGTGAATTGTGTTAGAAATGCTAAATACGTGTAATATTTTGACTTAGACGACTTAATTTTAATTGTGCTGGAGCTAACGGTCCGGTGGCAATTTCCGTAGTCGTTTAATTACCCTTTTTATATTAATTTTAATTTTTTTTATAATTGGAGAGTCACATTCATCCCCAATTTAATTTTCCAACTTGAAAATTTTAACTTTAAATCCCTTAAGAGTTTTTGGTAAGTTATTCATCATTTCACTTGGTAATTTTTTACAATCCCCGACACCGTTACCAACAGAAGAAAATGATAGTTCTCTGGTTACGATTTCAGAAATTCCTCGTTTCTTTCTCTTATAATATCTGAAAGAAAATGTTTATACTACCCGATTTCGCTATCTATCCTTTTACTTCAAAATATTCGTTGATTAAGCTTTGTAAGAATACACAGTTCCTTCCCACTTAGCTTTTGTTTGTTTACTGTTTTTTTAATTTATACTTTATTCATATGTTTAGTTCTTTTAATTTAATTAAGAATAGTACGAAATGTGTTGTATAAATAGAGAAAAAGCATTTAGTTTAAGTTGGTACGCCGGGCGTGTGCTCCAGAAAGCAGTATATCTTTGGAAGTCAGTCATGGAGTGTGATTATCTTCGTTGCAGTCAGCGAGATGAAAAAATGGCGGGCCGAGGCTTGTTTTGGTTGCCTCGCTTGGGTTATAAAGTGGAATAAAAAGGGACATTGGGAGAACTGTAACAGTAAGTAAAAATTGGTTGTATGAACAGTATAAAAAGTTATGTAAGAAGTACGCGATGAATGTATGTGAATTTAAATACGAGTGAAGTTGAGAGTCCGATGAGAGCCTTATCCTACTTTTTCACTCCTCACATCCAATCCTTCGAAATTTCAGACGGAGTGAAACCAAATTTAATGAATAGAAGAGGAAGCACGTGTATCAGGTAAACATATATGTTGCTTTGCGTGAAGCAGTAAAAAGTCGCAGAATTATTACAGCTTTGACTAATAACTTTTCACGTTAAGCCAAACACAGCATTTATTTCTTACGTCACCGTAATAATCTTTATACAATTCAATTGGATTTTCCATGTATAGTACAACTACTGCTTTACAATTTCTGTAGCTTCATCTAGGCTTCCACCGTATTCTTACGCCGTCATAGGCGTTCTCTTCACTTCTCCATTCCTGATTTCAAAATTACTGTTTTTCATCGACTCTAAGCCAACCAGTCACTCCCTTCTTCAGAGATATGGTTAAAATAGAATTATTAATATAAATTTATAATTACACGTAAATAAATACATTATTTTATATTTATAATAACTATTAATATATGGGCTTGACATATGATCACTATAAGTAATAGCAATTACCAACAAGCAATTGTGATTGTAGTAAAAGCTGTGACAGCTAAGTATACTAGTTTAATGCTACATAGTGTTGCTTGTCAAAGCCTTACATTAATCCAATGAAATTCGCCTAAAATGTTGAACCCATTCAAGGAATCGCTTTGACCTTAATGAAGGTCAAATGTTAGAAGAGTCCGCATTTAATAAAATGAATGAAAGGAAGCATGTAAATGTCTCTCAAGGGACAACAGACGCATACGAGTTTGTATTAAGCAAACAATTGTGCACGACAGAATTTTCTAGAAACACATTTAGTATATTAACAGTGATCATTCACGTCTCGTATTTACACAAAATTCTCATTTGAATTCATCGTTTATAGTACAAATTATGACTTTATACTTCGGGCGATACTTGTGAGGAATAAAGAAAAATTTCCGAAAATTCATTTGTTCCATACCACACCGTAATCATAATAATTTCTTCGCTTTCCTTGGTTTTCCGAAATCACTCCAGACGAATATGGCATGACCGAGTTCCTTGCCCTTAGTCGTTTCTAATGATTTCGAAGTTGATAACACATAAAGCTATAAGATCTGTTTTTTTAGAAAATTTCGTGGTCTCATAAACCTAGTAACAATGTTTCTTTATCAGTACCTGTTTCGTAGTCAAAAAACCTAAGCTGGTAATCATAGCTAGAAATCTCAAATGCAACATAATGTAACAGGTGATTACGTATTTATATTGATCGACTTCTCCATACATACATTTTTCATTGAAAAACAGCTCATTAAAACTTCCATTGCGTTGGTAGTCATAAGAACCTTTCACTGCCATGTGTACCTGTTGCGCCTGTCGCGGCTGTGGACTTTAACACTGCTAAGCTGCTTTAGTGGCCTAACCAGCAGGCGACCTCCCATTGCCACTGCGTGTCTTGGGCTCGTCCGTGGTTCTAATTCATGGGAGAGATAGACCAGGATACATTGGTGACTGCTTATTTTATGTAACTTTGAGGCATTCATCATCACCATCATTCTACAGCTCCAGTCTCGTGGGTGCTGGTCACTACCACTCTCCATTTCTTCCTGTCCATGAATAGTCGATGTTCATGAACAGTCTTCCAATCAAGCCATAATTCTTCCAGATCCTTCTTGATTTAGTCTGTCCATTTCTTTTTGGGCTTTCCCACATGTCGTTTACTTTGGATATTCATATTAAAGTAGGCCTTTGTTCTTCTTTCTTCCTCCATCCTTTGGACGTGTCCATAGCATCTCAGGCGAGAACGCTGTAAGGATTTTGCCACACTGATGTTTGTACCAGCCTCTGCAGGATTGATTTCATTTCTCACCTTGTCCTTTCGTGTTCTCTGAAGCATGGTACGCAAAAACTTCATTTCAGAGGCTTGAAGTCTTATATTGTCTCTGCTGGACTGGCTACATAACGTTGAGGTATTATTAAACGTATTTAGCATTTCTAACACAATTCACTGTGTATGTGAGGTATTTATCAAACACTGTAGGCAATCCTTGCTGCCATCTCACATTTGGGGTAACTCTTCTCCTAAGCTAAACGAGTCACATGAGCTGAGGCTTTTGTAACTTATAACAGGGCTATATTCTCTCCAACCTTACCAGGCAAGCCAGGTTATAAAATGCCGATGATTCTTTTTATTTAATTCGGCAGTTGTTGCATATTAATGTAAGCCTTTAAGTGAAAATAATATTTGCTAAACCAAGAAAAACCACACATATATGGAACACCAACAACATTAGATGTTTATTCAAATTCATATATCCAAAATACAAAAACTCTCGCAAGTTTTAACACAGTCCTTCTCTCTTTTGTCTTTCACAGCGATTACCTCTCTCATACTAATTATATTATTCTTTGGCAGCGCCCGCTGACCAAAGATAATTGTCACTTAATGTCAACACTTATAAGCTAGTCTTAGCGTATATGCTACACCTGCCCCCACTTCGAGGCAGATTAATAAATTTACCACAATTTTTAATTTGCCGAGAAGTTATTGAACTACACAATGGATTGACACCATTTTCTCCTTGAATATAATGTCCAACAGTTCTTCTCAAATTTAGTTTGCAATGGCCTTACTTTTTCCACATTATGCTAATAATTTCGATTAAAAATTCAAAGTATTTTCACAGTCTATATCAGTTAACTATTTACATTTTTGCTTGTCACTAAATCTGGCATCATATGCACTATATAGCGTCCAATTCCAACCGAATCGATAATGGAAATACTTGCCCCCGATAAGCTTCTTGCATACACGTAGTTCTACCGTAGCTTTTTCTTCCGCCTCTTCCAATTCCTTTCTGCCGCTTTTTCATATTCTTCCAATCCTTCATGTAATTTCTTTCTTGTTTTCCAGTTTTCCTTTTCATGAGACCATTCAACTACTTCTCTTGTACTTATATCAGGTGGGTCCTCTTTTCTCAAATAATTTGAAGCAATTCGGTGTCGGCCGTCATCGATTGTGTCCTGAAACAATATTTCCATCGATCCCTTTTCATCTTTCTTTACATATGTAGCGGCTTCTGTATTACCGCGCCGGAAAAATACATTCGTTCTTTTATAGCTACCTGGACCTGGTACAATATTCTTTTCTTCGGTTCCCATCTGCAATACATTTTCACCTTCTTCTTCGTCATACCTCCTTATTAAAAACATTCTTATTCCACTTTCATCATTTTCTTCATATTCATTCTCACTACTTCTGCATTCGTACTCTTCTCCATAGCTGCTAGGAACATTTTCACTTGCTTCACATTCACTAATACTTAAAGGTAGCTTGCTATCATTATCTGCTAATTCTTCTTCCTCGAATGTATCTTTTAACGACTCGTTTCGTGCTTCCGCTATACTCATTTTTTCTTCAACAGCTTCTTCATGACTTCGTACTTGGCCTTCCAAAATTTCTTCCATTTTATTTTCCACATTTTTCTGACTTTCTTCTATTTTTTTATTTAATGACACTTCTACAGTTTCAACAATAGTTTTCTCCTTTTCTTCCATATAGTGATCCATTAAAACAACGACATCTTGCTCCATAACTTTCTTGATTTCAATGGTATCTTCCCTCATTGTTTTCAGTTCTTTTTCTGACTCCTTCTCCACCTTCAAATTTCTTCCAGACACACTTACTATCAATTCTTATGTCCTTTTAATATTCTGATTAATACTATCCATAATCCTTTTCTCAGATTCTTGACTACTTTGTATAACTTGCGTGAGTTTTTCATTAATTATTCCGATATCTTGTCTGGTTTTTTTCTTGGCTCTGTTCAAATCTTTGTCTGGTTTTTTCTTGGCTCTGTTCAAATCCTTGTCTCATTTGCATTATGGCATTTAATATCAATCCAAGGTCCATACTCTTTAGGTCTGTACTCTTTTCGGCACTCATTCTAGCAAGTTTCATACAATTATTATATATAATACATATATTACAAGCAACAACAAAAGTTTTACTACTCAGGAGAGCCAATCCCCACAGCAAAAATCACTGCTTCATATTTAACTTCTTTACTATACACTACTCACTCCTTATCAAAATAATAAATGATTTACTACTGAAGAAAGACAGTCTCAATAACAATCACTGCTTCAGTTTCAAGTTCTTTACTGTACGTCATTTACTCAATGTCCAAATTTTAACTACTTTTCTTTTCTTTTTTCTTTATATGACTGATGATTACTGCCACCTCAGAACTTATAAATGGAATGTTCTCTACTTGCCGCGCTGCGAAGAATGAAAATCTGGAACTTGCCGCTTCCACTGCGTCATCAGAAGTCCAGTCGTTTAGGATGCTATGCTCATTAGTAGTAATTAACACCCGTAAATCCTGGTCCAGGGTCGCCAAATATAACAGGGCTATATTTTCTCTCCAACCTTACCAGGCAAGCCAGGTTATAAAATGCCGATGATTCTTTTTATTTAATTCGGCAGTTGTTGCATATTAATGTAAGCGTTTAAGTGAAAATAATATTTGCTAAACCAAGAAAAACCACACATATATGGAACACCAACAACATTAGATGTTTATTCAAATTCATATATCCAAAATACAAAAACTCTCGCAAGTTTTAACACAGTCCTTGCGCTCTCTTTTGTCTTATAGCGATTACCTCTCTCATACTAATTATATTATTCTTTGGCAGCGCCCGCTGACCAAAGATAATTGTCACTTAATGTCAACACTTATAAGCTAGTCTTAGCGTGTATGCTACAAACTATGCTGATATAACTTTCTCGTAATTATGTCTTCATTAATATTTTAACAGTTATTTTCAACTTGCTTCCAAGACCTTCAAAAAATAACTGGTTGACTGCAAAGTTCCAGCTATTAATTTCTTCGTGTTTTGCTTAACAGTGACAAAGAACATAGTGGAAATACCTACATCCAATACAAATACCTTGTAAAATAACGGGATGAACTCAGTGTTCTGGCAGTTCATTTCGTCGCAGATATTATTAAATAAAGCTTATAACGTTCAAATGATGTAATGGGGTACATATTTCTTAGTTTACGATAACAGCAATATCTATGGAAAGAGAGTATTAGAAAAAATCTACATTGACTGAACATAAATAAACAAAAAGCAACTAATAACTAATACTGAACTTAGGAGTGGCTTGGTGGCTTAGTAGTTAAGGCTTCTGACTCGAAATCGAATGGTCCCCTTTTCTAATCCCTGTCTAAGCGGCGATTTTTATATGTCCATAACCCTAGCCTCACCTCTGGCACTTTATTACTGTGGTTCGTACTCCACGTTAAACTACAGACACCCCTAACTGCTACAACCATATTTTTAATACGGATGCGTACAAATCCTAAGCACATTCAACCCGGACGAAGGCTAAACGTGGTCGTAGTTCGCCCAAAGAAACATACAGACATACTATAGGCTATTTGATAGTATTGAAATGATATTATAAATTGTAGTCATTCTTATAGATTAATGCTTCAGGAAGCTAATTTTTAAATTTAAAAGAAAATGGAAGTGTCTGAAGTTGAGCATTATTAATGGTCATAGCGAAGGTTACTTTTATTGGGAGTTATTTTCTTATCATTTCGAAAGGCACGATTGGATCAAAAGGTGTGAGATTAATGGGGGGTTTGAGCATAATTTTACCGGAGCGAATGAATTTAGCACTGATGATATAGTCGTCTTAATGAATTACCACAAATCTTCCACCAATAATTAATACCTGATTAGCATTAAGATTTCTATTTAACATAATAATAGCATTTTTTAAAAAGCAATTTAAGAGGAGGTAAGCCAGGCGATGTCGGAAATGGTTCTAGTGATTTGGATTAAATTTCATATGTAGATAACGTTTTCTTTTCAAGTTTGTAATACGATATTACAATAATAATAATAATAATTATAATAAACATCGAAATTGACGCCAAGGAAAGAAGAATGAAATTCTTTGGTCACCTTAAGTGGCTACCAGAAAATCGATTGACCAAAAAGATAATAGATTATGTAACTTCACTTAAAAATACACCTTAGCTGAATGAAATGTGGAAGGATTTTAAAAGGTGTAAACATAGGAGCAACAGACGTCTTAGAAAGAGAAACCTTTAGACACAAAGTAGACAAATGGAAAGTTATAATTGAGCAACCAAACCAAAAACAATACAGACTAAAGTGGTTTGAAGAACGCAAAACAAACTTTCTGGAAAAGAATGAAAGCCTATTGGAACAACAAGAAGAACTCAAAGAAAACTTAATTGGGTCATTTGTTTAACGTCTTCCATTTATTGGGTAAATTCGCTAATAACAATAAATAAATAAATAAAAATAAAAAACGAGCTATTCTTGTATGTGGCAGTATCTGGGACACAGCTCTAACCTCATTTCGTGGAAGTAACCCTGCTGATGTTAGTTAAACTTTTCTGTGATTAGAGAAAGGAACTGTCCACTTCAAAATGTTTAGAAAGCCTTCAAGAAAAACGTTTAACTTTAATCAAACATCACGCAAAATCTTGCATATTGAACAGAAATCTTGTAGAAATACTGTTACTTTTGCGCTTTATGGGTCGTATTCCGAAAAATTCCCATATTAAAAAAAATTACGTTATGGAAATAATGATAAGTTTGCTCTTTAAGGGTTGAATTACAAAAAAGAAAATCCTTTCTTAAAATATGACGTGACCAGGGTGGAGACATTAATCTTTAAAATGATACCTCATTTTTCCATATCAAAGGAGATAAATGGTTCATGACACAAAAATGCGTTGTAGAAATATTGATACTTTTCCCCTTTAAGGGTCGAATTTGGAAAAATTCTTTTCTTAAATTATGATTTTACCAAAGCGGAAACCTTAATCTCTATAACAATAGATCATTTCTCGCTTTAAACTAGATAGGAAGGGAGAAAAATAGCTCACGAAAAAAGAAATACGTTATGGAAATAATAATAATTTTACCGTTTAAGGGTAGAATTCCGAAAAAAAAATTCTTAAAATATGATGCGACCACGGCGGAGACCTTAATCTTTAAAATGATACCTCATTTATCTATATCGGTTAGATATCACGGGAGAGAAATGGCTCGTGAAACAAAAATTTGTTTTAGAAATATTAATACTTTTGCCCTTTAAGGGTCAAATTTCAAAAATTCCTTTCTTAACATATGCTGTTACCAAAGCAGAGATCTTAATCTTTAAAAAGATACCTCATATATGGACTTCGGTTAGGAATGCAAGGGGATAAATGGTTCGTTGTTAAGATATGACGTAATCAAAGTGGAGATCTTAAGCTTTAAAATGATACCTCATTCATACATTTCGGTTAGTTATCAAGGGCGATAATGGCTTGTGACAAAGAAAACCACCTTATAGAAATAATAAATATGATGATGTTTCTGTCCTGCACTCCTGAAAGGTATGACTATTATAATAACTGTACTCAATATAATTCATAAACCACCTATTAATATACAACGTTTTCAATGGGTATCATATACAGTACATTATTTTTAAAAGGTGTTTCTACAGACGAACCATCATCTTCCCTACATATGCAACTAAAATCAAAAAATGAGGTATCATTTTAAAGATTAAGTTTTCCACTTTGGCAATAGCAGTAATTAATAAAACAATTTTTTTGAAATTCATCCCAAAAACAGCAAACTATCAAGGTCACGCGACAGTTCAGAGACAAGTTACTAGGCTTCGCTAGCGTCGATAAGGACTGATCGCATTACCGCTAGATAGAAGCGCCACATATGACAGAGGTAATTATAAACTGTGTGAATATTCTAGAGTAATGAGCTTTCATGATATTTTTGTTTCATCATTTCTAACTGTTTTGCAAGACGTTGCAGGTGTTTTGATAGGTACCTGTTTCAGTTGTTAATAAACTATTGCTACAAATTTGCCGATTCTTCTTTCATCCTGCTGCAAACCATCATTCGTTGATAACATTCGTGAAATTTTCACAAGGGTACCACCCAGTAATTCTATTGTCTTATTATGTACCTGTTTTCTCCAATGCTGCCGACACCTGCACAATGATGAACTTTGAGATCATACTCTTGTCAGGTTTAGAATGGAGGTTACAAGAATCGGAAGGATAAGTAGCTAGAAACGTAGAGTCACAGTGGAAGAGGAACTCTGGAGGAAAGGAGAGAGATTATAGTATGCTGTTAAAAGAATGGGCAAGCATTGAAAAACAAGGAAAACGTGTGATATTAAGGTATAAGGTAATGGTCCAGAGGAAGAACAAGTAATACAAAGAGGATAGGAGCTGGGGCGGATCCAGGATTTTGGTTTGGGAGGGGCTTGAGCGGACTGTGGTTTTGGGGGGGGGGGGCTAGTGGGCTTGGCTTGAGTGGTGAATTTTGGTTGAGAGGACTTGCCTTCAGTGGATTTTGTTTTTTTTTGGGGGGAGGGGGGCTTGAGTCGGCCATGGGGTATTCTTTCTAGCCTCCTCGGCCCTCAAATCCGTTGAGCTAAAAATAAAATGTATATATAAAAAAAGTCTCCAAAATGACATTGTCGGGGGTGAACCTAGATACTTTTGAGGGGGGCTGGAGCCCCCTAGCTCTCCCCCTGGAGCCACTCCTGGATAGGAGGATTGTGTACTGAAGAGAGAAGAGGATTATGATAAAGTGTTGACTGAGAGATGGTGGGAAGGACGGCATTGGTCGTGAGACGAGCAAGGATGCACTCTACCGGCGACGGCACCAACTTGCGACAGCTGACTTTCAGAACGAGCGCAACAGATGGAACTAGCGGCTTCCCTCCCCACCGTCCACGATTATTAATTTAATTACGATGATAAACACGCTCCGGTGGAAATTCCCTGAAGCATTTAATCATCCCTTATTATTTTTAAAAATTGTATTTTATTATTGGATTCTTAAATTCCTCCCCCTTTTACTTTTCCGATTTACAAATTTTAAATCCTTAAGCGTTTTTGGTAAATTATTCATTGCTTCACTTGGTATTTTGTTCCAATCATTGACACCCTTAGCAACAAAAGAAAATTTTCTCACTCCCTTATGCATGAATTAGAGCGCCATCTTGTAGTGATGGTCGTCTTTCTCTTTCCATGTATTATTCCTAATTCTTTGACCAATATCCCTCCAAGCCCCATTACCAACATATGCCCTATACATTCCCAGCACATTCTTTACCCTCCTCCTGTCTTCCAATGATTCCCAATCCTGCTCCTTTATCATATCAATTACTGACTGAGTCCTGCGATAATTTCTACAAACAAATCTAGCTCTTGTATTTGATACCCAAAATGTGTGTCCCAAACTACACCGCCATATTCAACCAATGGTCTGATCTTAGTTTTGTAACTCAGTTCCCTAACTTCTCTAGTGCATCTTCTCATCACCCTCCGCAGTAAATGAAGGATTTCGTAATCTTTTCCTACCACCTGCCCAATGTGCTCTGCCCAGTTGAGTTTAATACCAAACGTTATGCCAAGATATTTCACTTCAAGCCTTCAACAAGCTATTCTGACCCCACCCTATAGTCATAATTAACCTTTAGTTCTTTTATCTGTTTACCTAATAAGCTGCCTCTCTTTGGCATTTATCTTCATTCAATGCTGACCCACTCATTTAGATATTCTATCCTGGTCACCCTGCAGCTGTTCAGAGTCTTCTTCTGTTTTGATCCTATTATAGGAGCTATTAAGTCATCTGCAAGCAACCTAAATTCTGACTGTAAATCATCAACATAATCATGTCTAGAATAATGAACAGCAACAGTCCCAATACACTACCCTGTGGCACTCCAATATTTACTTCCACATCTTTCAAAAATGTATTTCCTACTCTAACACTTTGCTTTATGGCTTGTATGAATTCCTCAACCCAGCAAGTAACTTTTCCATCAATTCCAATAGTTTATAATTTATTTAAATCCACTCTGTCAAGTACGTTAGAAGGATCTAGCGCTACACTATCATCCGAAATATCTTGCATATAGGGCACCATCTGAGATTCAAATGAATACTTTTGCCTAAAGCCATATTGTCTATCTGCAAACCAGTTTTTTTCGTCACAGACATTTCTGACACAGTAATTGGATATCAATGTCTCCATCATTTTGAATATCACTGGGAGATCAGTAGTAATACTGGAAAGTAGCGGGCGACAGTAGGTCCTATAACCCCACCTGCCGGCTTATCCACCCCTGTTTGGAATCACTGGTTAAAACAACCATCTTCCACTCTCCCCTGTCTAAGGAAGTTTCATTGCCCATAACATATTCACAGTTCCACCCTCTTCTCTCTGTATCCTAGTTTAGTTGGTCCATCCATCTACGTGTTGGTCTTCCAACCTGCCTCACGCCTGTTATACTTTGTTCCAAACAAACTTTCCGTAGTCTTTTGCTACCTAAATACATTTATCTAACTAGTAACCGTTTTGTATTGTTGAGCGCGTCCTTAAACAGTTCAAAATTATGCTACTTTTACATGTCTTCTTTAGATCTGTATGATAAGTGTTGTGAGTGAAATGTGAAGTTTATGAGTCGACATTGACGGCGAGTAGGCTGGTTCCAGGAATCGAACATGGTCCCGTTGTACCTCCCCTATCCAGTACGCGGCTCCTTAACGCTCTGAGCGACATTGGTGGGTTATGGTTTTCGTATAATACTATTTTTTTCATAAATGTTTCTGATTTTTATCATATAACGGTGTGAGCAAATGTTCTTTCGTGGGGAAGAGGATCAGGGATTGGAATAAATTTACCAAGAGAGATGATGAATAATTTACCAAAAATGCTGAAAGAATTTAAAATTAAAAATCGTACGGCTGCAGATACATCAATCTTTCAACACGACTGGTATTGACATTGATCTATCTAGAAGTTTGCACGATGGGAAAGTGCGACTAACTGCAAATCATATTACCTTTCGCAGTGAGTGAGATGAGAAATTAGCCTCGTCCTCAATCCAGTGGTGCTTTCACGGAAGAGGCAAAACAAACAAACAAACAACAAACAGACAAATAGACAAACAAATAAGCAAACTGAAAGACAAAGTGAAATTTCCCGATTTAAAACAGCTTATGAAATACGGATGCAAGGTTTTAAGTTTTTTGGACTATCTATCACATAGCCTCTAGGGCTGCAAATGTAAATTTTTGACGGCTCTTAATGGAAATTAAGATTGTATTCAAGGTGGCTTCTAAACGTTCTTGGCTATATTTGCACATCAGTGGCTACGTAGACTATGGCAGTGTGGGAGTAGTGAAAAGGTATTCAGTTTTCGAGTTTCCATAATTTTATTCTTTACGCGAGAAACGAACCATAAAAACATAAGGGAATTCGTTCTGATGCGTGATCATCCGGATTACGTAATCGAACTTGTTACACCTCCCAGACCAGTTCGCACTAATTACGATCCCTGTAATTAGCTTAATTACTGTCTGAGAGAGAAGGGAAGTGGTGGATTGTAAATTTGTACGTTTTTTTTCTATGCATGTGTGGTGTTTTGGTTAGTGAAAGTGCTGTAAATGGACTGAATGACAAAGCAGTATAGTGCCTGAAATGTTAATTAAAAGTCTTCAATTACGAATGGTCTATCAGCTATAATGTTTTGAATGCAAATTTGACGGTTTGGAATTGATTAATTTCGTAAATATTTTGTTAAATTCTATGAATGTATCCTAATTACTGTATAATCAAGAGTGTTGCTTTAATCTAATTTTGAATAAGTTTCAATTGTTTTTGTGCCATATACATTGTCGGATTTATTGTTAGAGCTCCAGAAAACTCTGTCGGCACCTATAGAGTGTTCCAGCACATTCTGTGATGCCTATACAAGCAGTCGGACAATCTCGCTCGTAGCAGTGCTAAGGTGAAATCTACGTCATTTCTTTTATTGTAATGGGCTCTTATCTTCGGAAAGAAACCTGTTGTAAAGTTTTTTATGTGTTTTTCTGAAGCGTTTCTACGAAATAAAATTTAAGTTTATTGTCGTTGGCGTTATTTGAAAAGCTATCTGTCATTGTAAAAGTTCAAGTAGGTAAATAACATCCTCTAGCCGCAGTATAAAACGACTTGGCAATCGAAAAACACCTGTTAATCTTCGTTAATCATCGTAAAGCACACATGTGTTACTGAACGCAGAACACAATCAGTAACAGATATGATAAAAGAGGTGGAAATCACAAGGCAGGTTTTCAGGAGAGACAGAAATACACCAAGGGAAGGAAATGGACCCAGGAACAAAAGGAACAACACTCTCAAAGAATGAAGGAAGTTTGGAAGCAAAGAAAATTAAATACAAAGAAACATAGCCAAAGTTGATTTATCGTACCCTCCAAAAGGGTTATTCGGAATAATAATAAAAAGAGGTGGAATGGGATTCATTGGAAGACAGGAGGAGGGTGAAGAGGGTGATGGGAGCAGTGACGTTTTTTTTAGCTCACCAAGTCTTCTGAGGTTTGCTGGGGCTCCTCCCCTGACATTGATGGGGCCCCCTTGAGCTGATCTTGGGTCATCTGAGCTGCGCTTGGGGGCACTCACAGCCGCGCTTAGGGTTAGGCGGTGCATGGCACCGCCTAACCCTCCGACAGCTACGCCCCTGCATGGGAGTGTACAAGGCGTATATTTGTGATGAGGCATAGAACGATATTGGTGTAAGAATTAAAAGTAATGCATGTAATGGAAAAGATGACCATGACCAGAAGCTGGCACTCGATTTCACGCACAAGAGTGTAAGAAGATTTTTTTATTTATTTTTTTATAGGTAGGTTTTTTAGGAAGAAGTGGTTAGTGATTGGAATAAGTTACTAATAGAAATGATGAATAATTTACTAAAAACGTTGAAGGGGAAAATGGATGTGTAGGCAAATTGTCCCGGAGCGTGCGTTCCGTTGCAATTAAATTAAATTGTAGGTAGTTACCACAGTGAGTTCCACGGCATGACGTAATTAATTAATTAGTTACATTGTTCTACAACGTGTTTTTCGCCAAGTATTTTCTTCGTTGTTGTCCCGAGTTCAGTCATGGAATGAATTGGAAAGGTTTCACTAAATACAGAGCGATCGATATCTTTCCCTTGTATTATAACCACATTTCGAATTGCCTTTGTCAAATATGTGTCCTTGGGTCACGTAAATTATTGGGAATAATATGAAGACCATTTTTGGACTTAGTGCTGCCTCTGTATTCACGTATCGAAACTAAGGTGTTAGTGGTTGAAACTCTGGCTTAGTATCCTGGAGGAACCCTTTCACATCCCGGTCCGGCCTTCCAGATTTTGGTTTTCCGTGGTTACCACTAACGCAATTCACGCGAATACCGCGATGGAGTCAGATCAGAAGTTATAGTGTTACTTGTAATCAGAACAATTAAATCAGCTCGCGAACAATTCATAAAAATTACATGAGTGTTATATACACTTGCAGAAAAGACAAGGACGGCACGTTGATCACAGGATCAAGCAACCTGCCTAGTATAAGAGACAACAGTAGGGATAAGCAAATGAAAAATAACCTATCGATATTTGCAAACAATATCATTGTATATCTATAAGAATATCGATATTTCTGCTTAAAGTCAATACTTATCTAAAAAATTTCCAATAATATACTGTATATAAAAAATTAAAGACGTATGCAGAAATTACGGAAACTTTTATTGTTTTATCTACTTTTACAATCTACCAAACCAGTATTCGTCTGATGTAAATAAACTTCAAAAGAACTCTCTGTTTTATATGTTACCCAGCCAATCTACTCCTATTTTCCCGGACCGAACGTGGTGGGTTCACGCTCTGGCCTCGCATTCTGTAGGACACCGGTTGGATTCCCTGTCCGTGCATCCAGATTTGGGTTTTGAATGGCTTCTCCAAATCACTCCAGGCGAATGCCGGGAGGCTTCCTTCAAAATTGCCATGGCCGAATTCCTTCCCGTTCCTTGACCCCCAATCCCATGACCACGACGTCGACGAAGCGGAAAGCCATTAAAAATCTATTTTCCGGTGCCCCCTAGATAATTGCAGAAGCCACTCTTTTGGACGACACAGAAGAGACTTAGGATATCAAATATTTCGCCAACGCATTAACTGTTATTCATCAATGAAAAATCTAGTCGAAAACAGACGCTGTTAATTTACCTCAACCCTCAACGTCACATCCATAAAAATAATTTAACTGTTAAGATTCAAATATGCTTTTAAAAAATCACGTTAACGTTAACCTGTTAAAATTTAACAGTTGTTAACGGTTAAGAGGTTAAAACTCTTAACCGTTGATGAAAAGCTGTTAAATTACGGCGAATTCACCTTTTTAAGACGTTTTCGGATCAGATCAGATGTACAGTACGTATATCTACTCAATTCATGTGTAAAGTTTTATATTGGATACTGAATTGCGTTCACACAAAAAATATCGAAATGGTACTTAAAAATGATACTCCAGATAAAATATCGTATTTTGATATATCGAGAATAAAAATATCGACGGTAAATATCGATTATTTTGTTAAAAAATATCGATATTTCTATACATCGATATACTTTATCCTAGCCTACAAGTCACGGAGGGGGGGGGGAGGGACTAGATGGAGAACCATTGCAGCTCTCCAAGCTTGTGAATGGTTCAGCAGTTTTGAATAAAAATAATGTAGAACAGAGACAGTAAATACGATTTATTGCCATTTCCCGACTTGACGAGTATTTTTCAGATTTTTGGTAAGACACAGTGACGGTTTGTAGTAATACTAAAGCCCATTACACGACATATGAAATAAACGTTGTCGTCCTAGTCACGGAAAGCCACATATAACGATATGGGCTCCTTTCTTGCTGTATCAATTATTATAGGATGCTGGGTATGCCTCGGGTGGTACAACTCACCTCAGGACCCAATAAAATTATCTTCCTGCTTTTGTTATTTGCCTCGTCCTGTATGCTGCAAGATAAAGTATTTAATTTATCTCATCTGGTTCAAGTTACAAAAGTCGCTCTCCTATTTCACGTTTATTCACATCAGGTAACATAGCCGTATATTCATATTACACTCCAACAAAACAGAAGTAAAGTACTTTCTTTTTAATTTTCTATCCATTTTCTGACATAAATCTCTTTCCCTATATCTTATACTTTTAAACGAGCAATTCTGGTATATATATTTGGTTTCTCGGAAACAGTTATAACGATTTGGATGAAACTTCACATTTAGATAACTTTTTAAGTTTACCTAAATAGGTGCCAGAAAGCCGACTGATAGTTAGTTTCTCTTTGGTTTCAACAAGGACCTCTTATATCTTTAAACGAACAATTCATGTATACTAACTGACCCATGCGAATATTTCGCACAGTATTGTGATAAGTCACCGAATGGTAATATAATAATGTGGAAATAAGTAAATACAAGTATGTTTATTAACGAAGGTTATATTATTTTGAAGAGTAGTAATAAATATCACATTTACTGTAAAAAGTCGTTATTAGTAAATGCTACAAGTTTAATTGTAAAACAATTAAAAAGTAAATATTTAAAAAATATTGGCTTCTCAGAAGTCATTTTTTCAGCCATATTTAAAAAATGTCTTTGAAATCAATATTAGCAGTTATAATGTAATTATTTTTGACGGTATGTGTATTTAACAAAAAAGTTAATATAAATGAAGCTACAAAGTCATGAAAAAGCCACGTATATGTAACCATACGAAAAAACAGGTTCTGATAAATATAATCTTGCCTTTTGAAGCGTCTGACCTTGTGATTTATTAATTGTTCATAGCGAATGTTACTTCTTTTGGGATTTGTTTTCTTACCATTTGGAAGGGCATGGTTGGTAGTATATGGTAAATGCGAGGTAAGAGCATAGCTTTTATCGGAGTGAATTAATTTAGCGCTGATGATGTATTCCTCTAAGAGAATTACCACTAGCCTTGCAACAATATTTCTATTTAACATAATAATAGGATTTTTCTTTAAAAGCAATTTATAAGGTGATAAACCAGATTATCTCGGAAATGCCTCTAGCTATTTGGATAAAATTTTATATGTAGGTAACGTTTTTCTTTTCAAGTTTACAATATGATTCTACAAAAAAAAGAGCAATACTTTGATTAGGTATAGGGGAAACGGCTCTAATCTAATCTCATATGATTCAGGTGCCAGTAAGTCTACTGATGTTACTTAAGCTTCTCTTTGCCAGGAACTGTGCACTTAAAAACACCAAAGGAAGTCTTCAAGAAAAACGTTTAACTTTAACAAAACTTTACTCAAAATCTTGCATATTGAACAGAAATCGAAATATGCAGAGCGAAGATCGATCTCCCAGGTACTACTTTATAAATTGACACTGTTCAAAAATAAAAGAAACATCGCATACTTATTAGTTACTCTTACTGTTCTTCCATGAAAATATTCAGTTCAGCATGGAATTGGAGGAGGATGGTTGTCTGCCATTTCGAGATGTGTTTGTTATAAAACGTGCAGACGGTTCACTGGGACACTCTGTTTATCGGAAGCCTACCCATAATGACTTATATTTAAACGCCAACAGCAGTTACCATCCGGTGCAACGTAACACTGTTTTAACCACCTTGGTCACAGAGCACGAAGGATACCTTTGCAGGTGAATTGATCTATTTTCTTAAATAATGGTTATAATCAGGGGCACAATAGTAGTGCGTTTAAAAAGAAGGAATATGGACAGGAAGATCACATTAATACCAACGGCCTTGCCTTTCTGGAGTTTGTGGGTGCCCTCGACTGTTGACTCATCACGGACTCAAGAAATTTTCAGACCACCCGCAAAAGTTAAAAACTTGATGGGCAGAATTAAAGAATACCTCGGTTTACGAACACCTGGTATGGATTATATACCATGTGAATGTGGACGTGGTTATATCAGACAAGCGCAACGGTGTGTCGAGCATGCTCGTCTGGGCCAAGAAGAGAAATCACCTGTGGCTGAATATAGTGTCCAACAAGGTGATGCATTTGATTTTTTTTTTAAACTATAATTTCAGCCCGGGTAAGGTTTTATTTAGGACAGTATTATTACAGAAGCTGTAGAAAACACAACTGATTCTTGAGTTAACAGAGACACTGGTTACAACTCAGTGCGGCCTGGAACCCGGCTATCAAAATGCTGAAATAGTTTCGCCTCGGTAATAAGCAGAAGAGTAGATGACGTCATCGCGTTGGTTTTTTAAAATTATTTTTTATTTTTTTATGTCATTTGACAAGTAGCTATGCAGCCATGCTACATACATATTTGTTTACATATTTAGGTATTTACATCTTTAACTATTTGCAATTTTACTATTTACATATTTAACTATATACATTTTAAGGACACCTGTACGAGTTTTAGTGTCAAAATATAAAAAAAAATTTTGCTCTTATTTTAACCTGAAAAATCCGTAGAACGCACGTATAAACATGTCACATACATTTATATTTACATAGTTACCTATTTATATATTTAACTATTTATATATTTGAGTATATACATATTTAAGAATACATTATACCCAAGTCACATACATTTATATTTACATATTTAACTATTCACATATTTACCTATTAAGTCATTTAACTGTTTACATGTTTGATTATATTCATACTTAGCTATTTACTTGTGAACCGACATTTACATGTACAGAGACAAATTATCTTGTTCCTCAAGTTTTGATGGAATTCCGCTCGGTTGGCTATGGTCTTCCACCGTTTCCACGGGAGCGTGTAAACAATTCAGTGACATCTGTGGTTGAAAATGAGGCCTGAGATAGACGCCTTAGAAACGTCCCACAAGTGCGACTTTTTTACGCGATGGAAGCCCGAGAAGGTTTATTTATATACAAAGCCATGAAAAACTTCGATATTACACAATTAATGTTCCCTTTCAAGCAGGACGATCCACAACACAGCGCCCGCCATACAGCAACCTTCCAGCGATACTCCTCTACACGTCTCTCTGGTGCACGCGTGAAGCGTACCAACCTAACAACCAGTTACTTCTCCTCTTCTATACAAATTAATTCCTACTCCAACTTAATAAAATTGAAAAAATAAAATAAAACTTATGAACAAAGAATACCTAAAAAATGAGCAATCAAAAACTAATTTAGAAAGAAACTATATTTCCACACAACGGTATAGCGTTCGTGGCTAGTGATAAATATTTAATGCCCATACTGATAGCCATATCATTAGTTGTGATAAAAAGTACTTCTCTACATAGTTAATTCTCACTTTACCCCTCGCTTTATCGCTGCTTCTTCCACAACAGGTAATGGCAGGTAAACAAAATACACATTGACAACAAACTCGCAGCAAAAAAATGAACAATGTATCTCCTCCTAGCGTTATAATGGTTTTTTTTTTAATCTCTGTCCTCATTTTATACCACTTGCAATTACTTCCACAAAGCCCGCCAAAAATAATGGAAATTTTTATTGCTAGTAAAAACTTTTGTAAGAAACTGTAATTTCAAAACCAAATAATGACGATTTATTTGATTGATATATTTCGTGATTACCTACGTTTCGTGTAAACTTCCTCTGACTTCTTAATGAACTTTTCTGTTTCTTAGCTACTATCAAAGAATCATTAGGTTATGTTGCACCTGGTTCTGGTAACTGCTACAGAGAACAGATAATTATATGAATTTATGGATTTAATTATCGTAAATAAACAAATAGCAACATGTAAATTTAAACCAACGTCCCATTATATTATTATATATTTTATTACACAATAGACTTTTAACTGGTATCGCACTTCTTTTTGACATTATAATTGCAAATCAAATCCATATTTATTTTCGGGTAAACTTTGTCTGAATAAAATAAATAAATCTTAGGTTATATTGTCACATGGTTCCTGTAATACAGTGTAAACGTAGGAAGCTGATTTCCTTATATGAACTTTTGCATCTGGTCGTCGTAAATAAACAAAAAACAACACATAAATTTAAACCAACGTCGCACTGTTATTTTTTAAATCTCTGCCTCCGGAACAAACAGTCGCCTTTCAGCTAGCATCACAGATACACGTCCTTTTAACAGTGTAAGTGAAAATAAAATAAAATTCGATTGTTTATGGAATTTGAACTTCCTTTTAGCGCTATAAGTGCAAATAAAATAAAATGTAGTTCTTGATTTGAAACTTCCGGTGAGCCAAGCAGTGCTGAAGTAGCAGTCAGTGTGTATTAAGTACAATAGGAGGTTAACCATATGTGAATATCAGTTACATAAAAAGGGAGGGGGGATTTGTGATTAAAGTATAATTAATTCCTGAAAAATGAAAAATACATTTATAATAATAATGATGCTATAAGGGGATCTAATAGGTTACTAACTAGAACCATGAATTTCAGACACAAAATAAAACCTCATTTATTGAGTCTTATGGCCATACAAGGTCGGGTAGTAATTAACGTTACGTTAAACACAATTAGATTAGCAAAAGCAAGCAATACCCGACGTTTACAATTCGCCGGAGTAAGCAAACAAAACTGAATGAAATATCTCAAACAAGTAATAAAAACAGCAAAGTTAACATTGAAATAACGTGGCAACACAGGCCATCAAATTGAAGCTAACATTTTACTGTACAAAGGAAAATCCCAGGGGGCGCCGTATAAAGTGAATGAAAAGCATCAAATTTGAAATAACAAACAGCAAGATGCTTAAAAAAAATTGAATCGAAATATAAATTCAGCTAGCTCAGAATTTAAGTGACGGGAGCAGAGTCTTAACCCAGGCGTCGCTTAAGGGCTCATAAGTCTGTTAAAATCCACTGAATAGTGACCGTCGTTTCTGGTACATTACCATAGAATCATCGCCGTGATGGTGAGCGACAAACACAATGCCACTGCAGCAATGGAAGCTAAATAAGCGGCTACGACCGCGTTATTTGCATAACTTCCAAATAATGGCAAGCATGCCACTCAACATCTCGCTTTCCCAAAGCAAGAAATGATCAACCACAATGATCATCAGAGAGCGTGCCGAGCTGACACGTCTGTTCACCAGCTCGTCTTGGACCCAAGTGAAGTCTAAAAATGGCTCCTTCTTCTTCCTCCGCTAGTTGCACTCCACATGTAAAAGAACTCCATGGAATTAGTATTGTAGCCCCCAATAAATGTTCAGGATTGGCTATCTACACATTTCCGTCGTCACGTGTTTAATATCACGCGTCGCATTCGCCGTCTCCTTCGCGCGTTTCCTACGTGGCCTTCGGGGTAGCGGCAAGGTAGGGGGTAGGTCGTTGTCCGAATTCGAACGGGACTCAAGCCGGGCTGGCCCGGCGCCACCAAGTCGCCTCGCCTGCTCCATTGTTCCGCCCTCAACCGTCGAAATGGCAGTTTCTAGCCTTCGATATTCAACCGTTCTGAGCCATGCGTTTACAGAAAAATTGATTTACAATAAACTATACCTTTGGCCGCCCTGGTTTTAAACATACATTCAACCTACTCAGACAACCCTCATTATTTACAATTTATTTACACGTTGCAAGATTAAACAATTAATAAACTTGAATATAATAAAAGAGAAAAAGGAGGAATTATGAATATAATTAATAATAATTTAATTATATTCATTGTGGGTGACGCTGTCACACCACAAGTGTAACTAACACTTCGGGCATTATCGAGATTCGCCGAAGATTTCCGAGCTATTGAGGAGAGCGCAGTTACCAGGCAAAACGCGTTTTATTAAAGAGGCTAGTGGAGTGTGAGCGAATCGAATTTGCGGCAATGCTGAGTGAGCGGAAGTAAAAGCGATTAGCAAATAAAACGAAGCCGTGGCTGGGGATTACACTAATGGTGGACAATGTTGGCCTATCGGACCTCGATCTGGTTCGCAGGAAGAAAGGGTTGTACTAAGCTGCTGGGATCGAGGCAACGTGGCTCGCTGCGAATCGTGACATGGTATAAAACCATCGGCCAACGAAGACTCACGCTGGTATTAACAGTGCACGACAACAACCGATTCGCGTGGTGGTTCGTCGTTTGTAGAAGCCCAGTAACACCTTAATGTGCTTTAAAACCACATTTGAGAAAATCTGTGCCCTCCACTGAGCTCAATTAATAAGATCTTTGTTTTTAATTAATAACGTCTATAACAACAACAGGCTTTGTTGTCCAAACGTCGCACTTGGAAGAAATGATCTGGCAGAAGAAATATTGTTTTCTGTACTCGGGGAAAGACTCAATTCTCACAGCTTCTGTAACGTTTGGTTTCTATCCTATTGTGGATTTGTGTTTACACTCGTTAGTAAGTTCATTCGTCGATTTAATTGACCGGCAAATAAACATGTTCATATTTGATTATAAATTTGTGGGTTTTAATTCTATGATAATGCTGTGCGGCTTTTTCTTATGAATAATAGACTGAACGCACTGGAGCTCAAAGTAAAATGATAATTAATCCATAGCAATCACAATTTACGCCCAGGAAATTATTAAGTACCAGTTACCATATATATTACCACTAAAAGGTGTGTTTTTGTCGCGACCTATCTCTCTCATTTCATACTTCTAAAGCAGCGTTCCCACGATCTCTTGTAACGAAGGCGAGACGGGACGGGACCTCATTTTAGCCGAAGTGTAGGGACGAGCGAGGGCCGCAGATTAGCCCTCGCTTACCTCGCCGCCACCTCCCCATCACGTTGCCTAGTGTCGTTTGGCACAGAGCACTTTACAGCAACAGAAGGGGTGCGCACCGCTGCTGCAAACCGATGGCAACAGCGAACCTCTACACACGCCTGTGATGTTTGCCGACACAGAGTGGGTAGCTGCGTCTCATCTCCACTAGCAGAGGCGGCCCTGTTCCCATGGCGTGTGGTTGAGTATTCGTCCCGTCTCGCCTTCGTTACAAGAGATCGTGGGAACGCGCCTTAACAGGTTCTTCTTTCATCTTACTTCAAACCACCAACATAGCTTACATCACTCGCGAAATTTTCGCAGGGTCAACTTTGTATATCCACTATCCATTTTGAGCCAGTTCAATCATTAAATGATGTGGCCTCTTAAAGGTATGAGTTCAGATAGAACTTGAGCAGTCTTTTTCAGGTCGAACGATCTTGGACGATCCTCTGCCAGTTAACTCCGACGACCCTGCGTATGTCCTTGATCCATCGGTCTGTGGTCTTCCTCTCGGTCTGTTGTGATCTCTTGGGATCCACTCTAACACTGTTTTTGTCCATATTTGATCTTTTCTCCGCGTAATATGGCCCACCATTTGCCACTTCAGGGATGCTGTCTTCTCCAAGATGTCTGTAACCTTTGTAACCGACGTAATGTCGGTTGCTCGTTTCTTGTCTTTTCTCGTTAAGCGTAGTATTGATCTTTCAATAGTTTTTTGGCCAGTCCTTAGTTTACCTTTTGTAACCACTTAGTATATTTATACACTTTGAACTCACTTGCTTTAAAAGTAACTTGATGATTAAATCACAGCAATCTCAATTCAGTAAGAACCAATAATTAACTCGTAATTACTCTTGACAAAGTAAAGTAACACTTAACACTTACGGCAAATTCTGTTAATATATTTTGAGTGACAGCCCTTTCACTGGGCAGGTGAGACGTAGCGGTCGAATAAGATCGCCGGGGGCCAAAGCAAAGTGGTTTCTTAAAGGACTGAGGAGAAATAATTCATCTGTCTAGTGGCCCAAATACGTCCAATCTTATATACAAAAATGAATGTTTGTTTGTTGGTTTGTTCGTTTTCTATGCGTTCCTATACCAATCATCCGATTATGATGAAACTTGGGTGAGTTATTGTGTGCACGCTTGCGGAGGTTTCTGAAACAAAACAAAAAAACAAAGAATATCACCCCCTCTCCCCCTTTACAACCCTTAATTTTATACGAAACCACATATTTTTATCCGATTTCAATGGATCTTTGCACACGTATACTTTAAAATAAATAGAAAAATACTGTCAACATTTTTTTTTTCAGAAACCTAACCCCTCTCCCCCTTTCCATGCTCATAATTCTTACCAATTTATTTTATACACGCTTACAATTTTTAATTATATCGACGGAACATTTCACACGTATACTTTAAAACAAACAGAAAAACACTATCTACATTTCGTTTGCAAATCCTCAACCATTTTCTCGCTTTACCCCCCTTAGTTTTTGCTGATATTCTTTTACAAACCCACAGTTCGTATCCGTTTTCGATGTAACTTTGCTTAATTTTTTAAAAAAGATAAAAATACTGCCTTCATTTGGTTTACAAAAACTCGCCACTCTTCCCTAAGCAAAAGTTACACTTGGAACTATTCAGAAGGAACTTTGCGCACATATGGTTTAAAATAAATTATAAATGGTGTTTTTATTTTGTTTACTAAACTGCAACCGCTTTTCCCTTCACCCCTCTTAAGACTAATTTACACAAGCAACTTTTCAGGTTGTTTTTTTTGCGTCGTTGGGAAACCTGCCAAAGTGTATGATGGTGGAGAATGTTTACTACACTCTGATTGAAAGGGATAAAACTTCAGAACTTTCACCTCCATTCGGTACTCTGCTTTTGCAGAAGACGAAATACTAAAAATATCTTATATTCCAAAGCATTAGAATGAACTAATTCAGTTTTAATTTAATGCATAAAAATCATTATCTTTCATTCATTTTGTAAATGTTAATGTGTCTTTATATGCGTATCCACTTAAGAAAGAAATAGAGGCGTTGCAACGTAGGCCAGGTACAGCTAATGTTTTATAAACGAATTTACTATAATTTGCACTAACGAATCTAGCTGCCCTCCGATACACGGCTTTCAGCTCCTGTATTTGATACCTAAAATTTGGATCCCAAACTACACTACCACATTCAGTTTCGTAGAACTTTCTGCTGTATGATACGGCGTGGTCCAAGGTGAAATGTAAAAACTGTTCAAGGATGCTGTAATTGATGGAAGAGGAGACAGGAGGAGTGGTTGGAATGAACTTTACCAGTGGAGGGAGTACAAGTCTGGTAGGGAATTCAAAGTCTGCTGTGGCGAACTGTCGTCCAAACTCGAGTGCTGTTCAGATCTACTAAAACACAAAGTAGGTACTTACAATCGTCGGAACAAGTGGAGAAGTGACGGTAGCCTTTGCAATTTTTTTTTCTGGTTTTACGACTCGTCGACGTTGAGGTCATTAGAGGCGTAAAGGGATTGGTGGCAAGGAACAGGAAGGAATTTGGCTATGACTCTTTGGAGGAACCATCTAGCCATTCACCTGGAGTGATTTGGGGAAACCGTGGAAAACCGAAATTTAGATCACCGGAAAGGCATTCAAACTCGCGACCTTCCGAATGTGAAGCCAAAGCGTAACCAATCACCCACCGCCCTTAGTCCTTTGTAAAGTATCTACCTTACTGCTTTTAATTCTCACTAATTATCATTAATCAGACTTCATAACTAAAGATTGGATGCATTCAAGGTTATTTATGCAGTACATTCATGTATCACTGAATATTTTGAAAGTAACTTTATAATCATAATTGTTATTATTTTATTTAGCTCAGCATTCTTATCTCTCAAATCAACACCATGCAATGTGTATGCATCACTGTTAATACGCTTCAGAGTTTCCTTTAAAACAGCAACTTTCGTAAGCAGCAGTTATAAAAAATGACAAATGATCTTATTTGGCATATATTTTACTGTAACATTAAAACACAATAAATACAAAAGCATGTTTGAATTCCAATCAAAACACACTTATCCAACAGGAACCATTAAAAATTTACTACTCACTGACCAGACTTTTAATACTGAATAATAATTTTACTGTGGACACTTGAGCTTTTTTTGCTGTAATCAGTCTCTTGTCTGGTTTGATGCAATCCTCCATCCCTTCATAACTAGAGTCAACATTTTCATCTCAACATATTCCTTCCCAACTCACGTCGTCAATTATCTGCTTCATGTATTCTAATCTCTGTCTTCTTCTGCGGTTCTTACCTTTGACTGTTCCCTCCACTAACAAGTTAACCAATCCAGCATGTCTCAAAATATGACCTACCATCCTGTATCTATTTTTCTGTAAGACCCTTCCACAAAGTCCTTTCCTCGCCCATCTTTTCCAAAAACATGTTCGTTTCGTACTTTATCCGTCCACTTAATTTTCAGCATCCTTCTATAGCAATACATTTCAAATGTTTAAAATTTCCTTCTTTCTGGTATTCCTAAAGTCCTTGCTTCCTTGCCATAAAGTGCTGTGCTCCATACATAAAGTTTTAAAAAGGTTTTCTTTTTTTAGTCCTATATAAAAATTTAAAACTAAAAGATATCTCTTTTCGGTGAAGGCTCTTTTCACTAGTGCTTTTCTACTTTTAGCATCATTCCTGCTTTGTAAATAGCAAAATTCACTAACTTCTTCTATCGCATCCGAACCTATTTTTTATTTAATCTAGTATTAGTGTTATCATTTCTGCTAAATTTCATCACTTTTATCTTGCTTTGTTTTACATTTAATCTAAAATGTTCCTTCATTACTTTGGTCGTGATATTCAGCTGCTTCTCAATATCCTTAGCCTGTTCTGCTAACAGCACAACGTCATCAGCAAATCGTAACATACTATTTTTTCTCAATGAACAGTTATGCCACGTTCAAATCTTTCTTTCACTTCCTTCATTGCCTCGACTACATACAAGGTGAATATTAATGGGGATAGACTACAAGCTTGTCTGACGCCCTCTATAATTGATGCGTGTCTCTCACGATTCTCTCCTTTCATTATAGCTAGACCCTACACCTTTTATTTTAGTTTATTTCACTACTCATATGTTATCAATCGTAGCACGTCCCACAGTCCCTCACACCAATTACAAGCCCGTCAGAAAACGGTCATTTACTTAATCCTTAGACGAAAGACGCTGATGTCGACAAGAAATGAATAGACCATTGCAGGAATAAAGCTGTCCTATTCTCATCCTGGAAATACCAGATTATTGTCTGGTCGTAGAAATATTAATGGTTTCTAAAACGTTGGGCTTATAGGTTATACTAGTTCATATCCTTATACAGTATTCTTCCTGCAAACCACAGGCATTCTGATTCATAGTAACACCACATTAATCCTCTGTAATAAAACGCGTTGCCTGGAGACTGCGCACTCACCTCCAAGGATCGGCAACCTTCGGCGAGTCTCGATAATGGCCGAAGTGTTAGTTCCACTGTCGGACACAACAGCGCTGCTTGGCTAATCAGAACATGGAGGAAGGAAATATATGGAGACGATGCAAGAGACCTTCACCACGCATTGAAGTGAAGCAGGGCGAAGGAGGAGTGGGGGAGGGGGCATGGCCGGAGTGCAGGGGGCATGGCCGCTTCCATACAGACACGGGGAATATGTACAAAAACCTCAAGGGGACTCTAGGATAAACGTGACGCTGCAATCTGGTGATGGATTATTATGTAACTTGATATGACAAATAAAAAATGAAGAATAAAATTTTTTGATATCCTTCTTAGTTTTCGAGATATTCTGTCCCAAATGTGAAATGGTTTTGGTTGAAATTCAGAAGAAAAAATTGGTCAAAGTCAAATTTGATGATGGATTCTTATTTAAAAAGACGAGACAAATGAAAAATAAAGAATAAAAAATTTCGATATCTCACCTAGTTCTAGAGATATACTGTATCAAAAGTGAGGTGTCTTGAGTTGAAATGGAGAAGAAACATTTCGCAAAAGTCAAATTTAATGATCGATTCTTATGTAACACGACGAGACAAATCGAAAATAAAGAATAAAGTTTTTCGATATCTTGCTTAGTTTTCGGGATATACTGGGATTGGGTTGATATGCGGCCTGGACCAAAAATTAATTCTGCCATAGCTACAATGAATTAAATACAGAATGGATATTTCAGTTTTTTTACTACCACTTGTGGTTAGGTTGAAATGCGACCTAGACCAGAATAAATATAGATATCTTGTTAACATACATCGTAAGCTTAATTGGAAATGGCTGGAAGTAGTTTCCATCGCGATATACGTTTTGTCACTAACTTGGTTCTCATGAAATTACTAACAGTAATAGATAAATTCTTTGTCCCTTATGGAACAACAAAACCATTCTGGTACAGACTGCATTTAGACCTAACCACAATCTCCATTAAATTGTCGCTACAGAATCAAACTATGTAGACATACCCACACACGCGTATTTGAATCGCAAACTGTATTTGCAGTAACAACATCGTTTGCTTCATCAAGATTCCTAGATTGCATAGCATAATTTAACACATTTCATCATACAGTATAAAATGCAACGTGACGAAAGAAAGCGCAATAAGTTACTAAATTCACTGAATCGCGATGTAAAACACACACCCTTAAATCTCATTTTCAACACTCGTTAAAAAGTAATGCTAGTCTATTATGTGCAAAATAGCAAGGTATGCTGATTTTTCTACACTACACCAACAAAAATTTGAGAACAAAGTCATCCCATTGAGAGCTATGACTAAATATTTATAGACAGGCAGCGTAGTTTGCAACTTCTACAGCTCACTTCAACAACGATAATCAGAATTCAACTTACTTATGAAATGATATTCCAGGTTCTTTCCTGTCTGGCCTATTTGTGCAACCGTACGCAACACAAGATGGCATTATAAAAGACTTATACACATTACAAAATGTAATAAACACTACATCTAACACAAAGTGAACATCGCAATTGTTTGGAAGCACTATCGCCGCTGCCACCACTGCGCATGCGCGAGCCTGCTTCACCGATTTAACGTCACTTCTCCTCTATATATTTCCTTCCTCCATGAATCAGAAGAATTCAATTGAATAACTGTACTGACTTTATTTACGCTTATACTGTCATAGGGAAGTGTAAATTTCAAATAAATAATTCAATTTGATTTTTCTTGCACTTATAATGTTAAAAGATGCCAGATAAAAGATAATTGTATGTTGTGGAAGTAACTGCACAAACATGGAAACGGATAAAAAAATAATAATGCATGGCAATCATACGCTTCAAAGGTACAATAGTATGTTCGTTTACATTTAATGTTGCTTTTTGTTTATTTACGATAGCTAGATGCAGTAATGCATGTAAGGAGAAGGGCATTCGATGTTTACACTATATCATCTGTATCAGTTATGAGAACTAGGTTAAAACATAACCTAAGAATTTCGTTTGGCAAAGATAAGAAGCAATGAAGTTTACTCAGAGAAAGTACTTAATCGAGAAATGTATCAGTCAGATAAATAAGTTATCCGTTTTTGAAACTATACTTACCGCCATTCAAAGTAAAATGCATTTATTTAAAAAGAACCTAGCAAAATACTCCTATTATCTAACAACAGTAAAGTTCCTGATATCACGAAAAA
>JARYHS010011408.1:200523236-200751552 GCA_031002005.1 Vandiemenella viatica
GCCACATTTTTTCCAATCATCAAAGCACTTCCAATCAATACTTTTGGGTATAGCTTTGAGCTCTTTCAGCGATGCAGTCTTTCATCTCCTCAATTGTTGCAAATCTTCGTCCTTCACTGGTCTCTTCAATTTTGGGAACAGGAAAAAGTTGCAGGGAGCCAAATCTGGTGAACATGGTGGCTGAGGCATGATTGTGGTGTTGTTTTTGGCAACAAAAAAAAACACTCACAAGCAATGATGAGTGAGCAGGTGCATTGTTGTGATGAAAAAGCCATGAATTCTTTTCCCACAAATCCGGACTTCTTTTTATTGCTTCTCGCAAATGGCGCATAACTTCAGGGTATAAATACTCCTTACTGACCATATGACCTTGTGGTAAAAACTTCTGATGGACTACGCTGCGATAATCAAAGAAAACTGTGAGAAAAACCTTGACACTGGATCGAACTTTGTGTGCTTTTTTGGTCTTGGTTCTTCTTGGCTCTTCCATTGGGACAATTGGAGCTTGGTTCCAACATCATAACCTTATACCCATGTTTGTCACCAGTTATGACCCTTTTGAGCAAATTAGGATTATCTTTGACATCATTCAACAGCTCCTGCGATGGTTCTTCTGGTTAAAATTCAGCAGTTTCGTAACAAACTTTGCCAATACGCATATCATGCCCAAAACATCCGAAAAAAATTGCTTGGCAGGAGCCAACCGAGATGGCGACTTCATCAGCAGCTTCTCTAATGTTGATTTGAAGATTCTCCAACACCGTTTTCTTCACTTCTTCAACGTTTTCATAAGTTGTTGACGTGCTTGGGCGTCCAGAGCAAGGTTCGTCATCGACATCTTCTCGTCCAATCTTGGAAGAGCTTGTACCATTTATAAACATTTTTTTACTCAAAGTAGATTCACCATATGCCAGTGTCAACATTTCAAGTATTTTTGAACGCTTAATTCCATTTTTTTACACAAAATTTGATGCAAACACTTTGATCCATTTTTTTCAACAGCATAAAATCTATGATCACACAAAACACTTCTGACAATCATGCCTCTCACAAAGAATGCTATATAGTTGAAATTGTGAAGATATGTGCAGGACGAGTGAACCAAAATTAGAAAAACAAAAATTGACTATACGAATGCGGTGAAATTTAAAAAATCATCTTACTTTTTGAACAAACCTCATACTTCTGCAAAATAAATAAAAATTCTAGAAAGGGCCCAAGTATCATATCATTGAAAGAACATCACAAATCTATGCACAAAAAAAAAAAACTGACAAATTTTGCAAACTTGACAACTCCATCACAGAAAGCCAAGAAGCTACAAAAAAAAAAGGGGGGGGCAATCAAGGGATACAGCACACTCAAAATCCAAAGAAATTAATAATTGGAAAAATGATCGAGTTACAGAGTCTTTCATTTAATTTTGTAGACGAAGCAGGTTTTCGCCACATCATGTGTGCTGCTTTACCAAATTAGCAATTGAGGACAGCAGTTTTTTAATCACCATAAATATGAATAGAGATATCCAAAAAGGGCTATAAAAAATTGAACAATCGTTTACCACTGACATTTAATCAGAACCAAGTGCTAATGTATTGTTTTTAAGATTAACTGCACACGGAATTATGAAAGACTTGGAGCAATTGCAGATTGTATTAAAATGTCACTCATTTCATGGTCAACATACCTACTGGCAATGTAATTTGTGAACATTTTAAAACGATGTTGCAGGAGTGGAACGTAGCAAATGAAAAACTGAATTGCTTTATTCTTGATGTTGGATCAAATGTGGAAAGAGTAGTAAATTTAGCAAATATCACTTAACCGTGTTGTGCACCAAAAACAGCTATGTTTTTGTGCTGTTATGGAAAATACAAGAAGATATTGACACAATTTAATCATTCCCAAACAGGCCAGGATGAACTAACATAACATTCAAAGAAAGCAGCTTAATCAACCAGCCCTCCACATGATTCAGAATTGCCCCACCAGGTGCATTTTGCATTGCTTGAGACTGGCGATTAACTTGTAATACACTGCTTGAACAAATTAAAGGATCACAGAAATTTGGTAATTTTCTGAAGTTAAAAAGCAGTGAAAGAAAAATTACAAATTTTTTGTTGATCCTAAAAATGATGCAGTTTTCATTTAAGGTGGAACAGCACTTTCTACATGATCGAGTGGCTACTCAAGATCCAAGGATTCTATTTGGCTGTATGCCAGCAATCATATTATTCCACAAACACCCCTGCAAGAATGGTTGCATCTAAATAAATTAGTGACAATCTCTATTCCATTTCAAGAAACTACAAGAATTCCAAGCAGTACAAAAACTTGCATATCATGTTATCCCATTTATACATGTACTGAAGAATACTTTGCAGTTGGAGAAAGATAAACAGGATACAAATCAGATTTAAAAAAAAAAAAACATGATTATAAAGATAATTGAAGACAAACTTCGGATTCGGTGGGCTACAAACTAACAATTTGTCCACACTCATAACATATTTGGACCCGTGATACAAATTGGATTTTTTCAATAAAATAATTATATTAAAAAAAATATCAGTCCGAATTATTACGCAGCACGATGATGTGGGTCTTGGAAGTAGAATTGTTGAAATAACAGTAGTTGACAGTGCATCTTCTCTCCCCCCCCCCCCAAAAAAAACCACACCAAATTCAATTGCGATTTGAAAGCTAGTGCCAGGATCAGTGTCAATACCACAGAGTATTTTTTTAAATCAACATGCTAACATAAAAAGATAATTTAAAGGAGAATGACACCAATGTCGCCAACATCATGGTATGTAAATCATTACTAGATGACTACAACAATGGAAATCAGCTCCCACTGAGCATCCTTCCTCCCCCACACTTTTGTCCACTGCCTGGCTAGTCATGGGGGTAAACTTAGCCGTGTGCATGCATCCCGCACCAAATTGGTCATTCCCAACCACATCAATAGTTTTAAAATGAAATATTATAATGTTATTGTCATCTAATGTGTTTTTCACCTGTAGAAAACTACAAGTTTGTTGAGTGATGGATTAATTTCCTTTGTTATTTACATTAAGTAATTATATTTTTTTCCACCTCTGCTTCTACTTCTTCAGAGGTCAGTGACCGGACCTCTGCATCCGCAAAGATGACCTCCGTTACAATCCTACTATAAATCAAGAACTAGGCAAAAATATGGTGTTTCCAGGATCTGACTGCATTGTTGCTATAATGATACGAGTTTCCCACTGACATCAAAGAGAGTGATGTTCCTTTCAGAATTAAGTTAGCGACAGTTTTGTATAGGTAGTAAGGGACTGTGGTATGTGCCGTGAACAATTAAGGGAGTGGTTAATAATATACACACATGTAAAAAATTTGACCCATATAAGTTAGTTGTCTGCAGAACTTTTTTTCACATTTTATTGGTCCTCTGGTTGAAAAGCACCAAGATGTATAATATATTGATCAAGCCAAAAATCCATTAAACACCAAGAATTTAAACATTAGAAAATTACTGACGAAATCCTATTTGGAGTGCCCGTTTGCATATGACCGTGGATAGTAAGCAGACAAGAATGAAATGAAACCTGACCTCAACATAGATCAGCTAAGATAGTGACAAATAAAGGCCCCCCCCAATCTCAAGCGCCTGTACCTTCCTCACACATACCACCTACCTAATACTTCATTGAAAGATCTATAACAGCAAGCTAATGTAAAGTCTAATGCTGGATTCTGTTAATGTTCTTGTGACAACAATGTTTTTACACATTAGTACAAGGGGTCTTTTCTTTTCTGCATCCATAAACTGGAGAATTTTATTTCAAAAGCATAGGTCATCCAAACAAAAGGTAGCTATGTAAACATTAGCTATGATTGATATCAATGACCCATTTCTGTTTTGATGATGTCACATAAGTGATGTATATTCTTGTGAAAACATATTTACAATCCCGTAAATAAAATGTTTCAGCAAGCCGCCCACACCTGTTCTTCAAATAATTCCACCAAGGAATATCTTCAGCCAACAGTAACTGCTGCAAAGCTGGCAGAAGAATCATTAGCTGTTGGACAAACCTGTAAGCTGGAAGCAAGAAACAACTGCAATTGCGGCTCAGTTATAAATCATCATTATGACCATTGCATCCTCACCTTTATGGGCATGCATGGCAAATTAATCAGAATTCCCGTAGGCAATTATAGGATGTTGGAAAATATTGATGCTGTGGTATTTCTAACACTACGCAAGGATTCAATTTACTCATGAAAATTGGGAATAGGGAAGGACACCTATACCACACTTCTGTACATACACATACACTAGACTTAATGAAACAGTGTTGATTTAATGTAAAAATGTCAATAACAATATGCTCTTTACAATTTACAAATTAATTGACCTTTAACATTATAATGTACATGTTTAATTTACATATAACAATGTGGAATATTTTATCAATGGACAAATCTTGTAAAAATTGTATGCAGTCGATATTAGGTTCTTTTTTTCAGCCTTGAGAAGTTGTCTTGTAAAAAAAATCTACTGAAGCCAAGATATTCTGCAACTGTTCTTTCATTCATAAGCTGATTAAAATTTTATAACATTTATTTTATAATAAAAATTTATACAAGTTATTCAATTTTCTTTGTCTCAACATCTGAATATAATGTCACTCTCTAGCTTTGTATTTTTTCTTTAAGTTTGTTATTTTATCTTAATCTACAAGGAATTCATTGTATTCTTTGGGAAATTATTCTTTAAAATAGATATGACAACTTCTGCCATGCTTTGAATCAGGGAACATCTAAATAGATAATAGGTATAAATAAAAATAATCAGTTCACTTATTTTTTGCACCGTGCCCTTTCACAGCCATCTGACAGTTTCAGAGAAGTTGGACCATTCATTCTGTATCATAATTAACATATAACCAAGTTTCCAAATCCTGTTCTCTAGGGTTAAAAGAAATAATAGTATAAATATTTAACTTTTCATTGTTTAAAACCAAGTATGCCTCTCATAAAAATTAAAAATATCATTCTTTTCTGGGCAACAACTTTTATAAAAAAAAAGCACACCACAGATGCATGTGCATTGTGGGGTCGTTACTACATCCACAGACTATACGTATTACATAAAAGTAAAAAATAAATATAAAGCAATACATCATCTGACAATATACCAGTAACATAAAAAGGCCACAAATTCATTCTCGGAAAAAAAATGTGGTAAATAAAATTAATAACAACTGTTTATTCACAGGAGGCAGTGATCCCAGCCACATCATATTAACATCGTTATACAGCCATTTGTATTATTTTTTTTCCAGAGGTAACCAAGAACTGCATCTGTACTTATTGGAATTCATGACTTGGCAGAAAAATCACTTCCCCAAGTTACCACATTCATTTAAACAGTCTCCAACACATCTAGGACTCCTTCCACTAAAGTTCCTTCTGTGCTGTGAAGAAGCGTACATCACGATCACAATCATCTCGCAACAAGCTAAGAGCGACTTCTAATACTTGCTCACTCCTGTCGAGCAGAAAATTTGCTGCAAAAATAATAGTTTACATATTTAGTTAAACAATTCTGTAACTGCTATTGGGGGAGAGAAAAATTACTACAGCTAAAAAATACTACACTAGATGAAATAATTTGCCAAAAATTGTATTCATTTTCATCAACGTTAAAATGTAGGCTTTATTTTGCCCCTAGATAAATGGCAAGCTCACTTGCTTACTCAAATAATTCCTAGTTCAATATAGGTCAAACTGATATGCATTCTTTCTTTCCTCGGGCTATTCGAGATTGGAATGTGCGGAGTTATTTTTAGTGCAAAGCACCATCTGTCAACCACAATATTTAAGAATCGCTGAGTGTAGATGTAGATTAAAATATTAATCTACAATTCTAACACAAGAACAGGTATAAGAATATCACTACAGGGAGGGCTGTTTCTAATGGTTTGTTGTTCAAGAATTCGTGGGAAAAAGGTACTGTCATTGATATCATATGGAAAAAATACGAGAACCCTGGTCATCACAAGTTTTAAAAATTTCAATACTTTTACCCGATAGCAACCATTACTCAAACTTCTGAATTGAACTGAAGACTGAACATGACCTGTAGTAACGTTGCATAGCAAAAATTTAGTGAAGATTACAGTAAAAGAACGGATGAAGTTTTATAATAATGCTTATCTTCCATTATGATACTTTCCCAAATTTAAATTTTAAAGCTATTTGTACAGAAAAAAGTGAATATCTTAAAAGCCTGAAACTAAATAATTATAATACTAAAATTAAATACCTAACCTAGTACCAGACATCTATTTTCTCAATTGGTTTGTCACATCCGTACGTGACTAACAACAAAAGTCTGAAAGAGAATAACCTATCATGTATGCCGACTTACGTGTATCTGCTATCCTTGCAAGAGTGCGTGCTACTACGAGTCGAACATTGGCAACTCTATCGGTAGAGAGTGCCGCGAGAGGGGGGAGCCAGTCACGAGAGAAGACCTCGCCGTCCACACTGCGGTCTGCCACCACCTGCGCGCACAGCATGGCGTATGTCTGGCGACGTGACCACAGTGTGCTGTGAGCTAGCTGTTGTTCCAGTTCAGACACCAGTGGCCTTAGCAGGTGAGGATATGGCGACATCTGGTGAACCAGAGCTGATGCCTATAATAAGAAATGTAGAAAGCACTATTAGAGACACTATAGAAGGGAAATTCCTCACATGGTTCTGTCACCTTCAGTGAATAAAAGATACCACATGTGTAAGATATATAATCAATGTTGTGAGTGCAGGACTGTTGTGAGAGAAGTTGCATGTACCATTAATACATCTACTGAAGAGAGTTAAGAAAAAATGAAATTAAATTAAATATTTAATTAAAACTGCAATGGAACGCACACTACAGTGGCGATTTCCCTACACACCAATCTTCCCCATTTCCTGCACCTAACTACATTTGCCCTCTACAAATTTTAACTTTAAATTCTTTCAATGTTTTTGGTAAATTATTCATCATTTCTCTTGGTAACTTATTCCAATCCCTGACACCCTTACCTAAAAAAAAATCTTCCTACACTTGTGCCTGAAATTGAATGCCAGCTTGTGGTCAAGATCATCTTTTCCCTTCCACGCATTACTTTTCATTCTTATGCCAATATCTTTCCATGCCTCATCACCATTATACACCTTGTACACTCCCACGACCCTATTCACCCTTCCCGTATTCCAATGAATTCCATTCCAGCTCTTTTATCATATTTGTTACTGATTGCATTCTGCGATAATTTCCAGAAGCAAATGTAACAGCCCTTTTTGCACCCTCTCCAACTCCTGTATTTTACAATCAATAAGCGGGCCCCATTCTACACTACCATATTCAAGCAATGGTCTGACCAAAGTTTTGTAACCCAATTCCTTTACTTCTTTCGTACATCCCCTCATCACGCTCTCCAACAAGGGCAAAATTTTGAAACCTTTTCCTACTACCTTTCAGTTAAGCTTGTTATCAAATGTTATGCCTACAAACTTACATTTCATGTCTTCAACAAGCAATTCTTTCGCTACCTTATAATCATAAAATCAACCTTTAGTGTTTTATTTGTGTATCTAATAAGCTGACTCTTCTTTGTACTGCCAGCAGAACTAGATATCCTATCCAGATCAAGCTTCAGCTGTTTACAGTCCTCTACCATTTTGATCCTTTTAAACAGCATTATGACAATCTAATTTCCCATAGTAAACAATCAACACAATTATTCATTAGAATAATGAATAGCAATGGTTCCAATATGCTACCCTGTGGCACTCGCATTTTTACTTCCACTTCTTTTGACACTGCATTTCCTACCCCATCTTTGTTTTCTACCTTTTAAAAATTCTTCTACCCAACAAATCACTTTCTCATCCACTCCAATAGTTTTTATCTTATTTACTACCATTTTATGGCTCACTCTGTCAAAAGCTTTTGAAACATCTCTTGGTACACATCAATTTGGCCTTCCTTGTCCATTGCATCTGAAATATCTTGACTACATCCCACCAACTGAGATTCAAATGAATATCCTTGCCTAAAGCCATGTTGCCTACTTGAAAACCATTTACAGGGTATATACCAAAAGTAGTAGGACTGATTGTTTTTTTGTTTTGTTTTTTTTTTAAATTATTGAAGATATCTTTACAATTCCTTAATCCTTTTCGAAATAGCACCCTTAGGCAGCTACACACCAAAAATTACGCTGCTGCCATTGGCCATACGCCTTCTGGAAGTCAGTTTCGGGTACGCTGTTCAGAGCCCTCGTCGATACTGCTTCAACGTCCTGGATTGAGTCAAACCGCTGTTCCTTCAGCTGCTTTTTCATCCATATGAGTAAGAAAAGTCAGATGGAGCCAAATCAGGACTGTAGGCGGGGTGCAGCAACACGGCAATGTCAATTCGGGCTGACAGTTGGCTCATGACGGCGCGCCTTGGCACGGCGCATTGTCGTGATGCAGAGTCCAGTTGACCGAGATGACTGGTCAGACGTGATTCACTCAGTCTCGCAGGCGGGCTGGCACTTGCACGTAAAAGTTCGAATTGACAGTTTCCCCAGGGGAAACGAACTCCTTATGAATCACCCCGCGACGGTCAAAAAACACGATCAGCATTGTCTTGATCTTCGATTTGCTCATGCGATCCTTCATTGGACGGCTGGACGTGGAAGGCAACTTTTGGCCCGAATCGGCGTTGCCACGTTGCTGCACCCCGCCTACAGTCCCAATCTGGCTCCAACTGACTTTTTTTTTTTTTATTCCCACAGATGAAAAGGCGGCTGAAGGAACAGCGGTTTGACTCAATCCAGGACGTTGAAGCAGCATCGACGAGGGCTCTCAACAGCGTCCCCGAAACTGACTTCCAGAAGGTGTACGGCCAATGGCAGCAGCGTAATTTTTGGTGTGTAGCTGCCTAAGGGTGCTATTTCGAAGAGGATTAAGGAATTGTAAAGATATCTTCAATAACTTAAAAAAAAAAAATCAGTCCTACTACTTTTGGTATAGACCTGTACGCTCCTCACATATATATCTGATGTGGTTGCATATCAATCTCGCCATTAATTTGTGTATCTCTGATATGAAACTGATTGGTCTATAATTTCCAATTCTATTTCTCACCCTTCCTTTATGTACTGGCACTACTACCGCACTTTTCCAGTCCTCTGGTAAGCAGCAAGTATCCAGACTCACTTTAAATAATATTTCAAGATAAGGTACAATGTCACATCCGGGTATCTTTAAGACATCTGTAGTATTAATATCTACACCTTACCCTTAAGCTTTCTTAGCTTCTTCACGATATCCTCAGGATAAATTTCAAATGTTTTGGTCTGCTCATTTTTAATTGCGCTTTTAAGCTCGTTCTGATTTAGACCCTCCAATTTCTGATTCATTGTCCCTAATTGTCTCACTAAACCAGTTACTTAAAATCTCTGCCTTTTTCAAATCCTTGGTAATTTCTTCCCCATCCTTAACTATAAGCATCTCAACGCCCTCCCTTCTCCTCAGTTTTCTAACATAGCCATTGAAATTTCTAGATGCCTCAGTCAATGGTACTCCTGCACTAAAAATACTCTTCATAAAGCCATCTTTAGCCGCCTTGTTAGCTGTTATTAAGTCCTTGTTTAATTGTTTTAAATATTACCTACTAACCCGCTATCTCTTAACTCTGTTTTGTTCTCTTCTTACCAACCTCTCTAACCTCCTCACAACTCTATTATAGTAAACAGGTTCTCTACTTCTCTTTATTTTCTGTTTAAATTTTTCTTCTCCCTTTCTTATTATCTCCTTGAACTCTTCCCACCTTGCTTCTAATGTACTGTACTTATGCCTTCCTTCTATTTGCTGAAACGTTCTCTGAAATCTCTCTTCAAATTCTAAATATGTGCTGCCTTATCTTATAATTGTACCTATTTCCCCCTTCAATGAATATAGACAGTTCACCAGAAATGCCAAAAATTAATTAGTAATACCAATTACTTCACAATATTACAGTTATTTGCACATGGACCAAGTTGGAACATACAGTGCTTTTACAATTCACTTTTCTGATCTTCCAAATAGTTCTCATTTTCTCTCTGTGAGTCTCTTTCTTCAGTCCACTTGGTTCCTGGTCTCATTGGAACTTCATTCCTGTCTAAAAGTTCTGAAGTGTCATTTGGCCCATCTCTAAGACCTTTTTGAGATATTGGATCCACAGTATACTCTTAAGCTTTCCGGCATATGTTGTGACCTTGTGCGCAAATCTTGTTTTGGAGGCTTTAAATATGTCCATAGAATTTTAATCTGTTTTCCGATATCTGTTGCAAGGTTAGACTTAAGTCCTACATGTACTGCAAGAAACTTAACACTGCCACAGGTATCCCAACAGATCTCATACGATTATTGTGTCAGCTAATGTTAAGAAACCTTCACCCTCTCACTCTGAAGGCCCCTCATTGTGCTCAGGCCTCTAGAAAACATTTGTACGACAGACACACACACTAGTTAAATAAACTTTTTAATGTAATGCCTGAGGTTTTCCTCATGTGTCATATTTGGGCATTTTGGTAATTAAATATTTCAATGAGCAAACGTACAGCAACCATCAGGTAACCTGATGAGAGATGCTCATTTTTCAGCCGAATTAATATTCTATATCAATGAAATGATTTGTCAGAATACTACATAACACTCTAATGTCCAACCATAAACTAAATCATCCTTCTATTTTGCCTGAAGTGAGGCTCCATTCAAAAGTTTTATTTGTGCTTCCTAAAATTGGTTTCAACAGCCCTCTGCCCAAGTATTTCTTTGTGGACTTCTGATGAGGCTTCCACCAATACTTTTTTCCCTTTGCCGTCATCAGTCTCTCGACTGGTTTGATGCGATCCTCCATCCATTCTTATCTTTTCATCTCAACATAACCTTTACAAACCATGTCCTCAATTATCTGATTCATATATTCTAATCTCTTTCCTCTGCAGTTCTTATCTTCGACTATTCCCTCCACTAACAAGTTAAAAAATCCTGTATGTCTCCACATATGACCTACCATCCTCTCTCTTCTTTCTTTAAGATTCTTCCACAAACTTCTTTCTTCACCCATTATTTCCAAAACTAGTTTGTTTCGTACTTTATCTGCCCACTTAATTTTCATCATCCTTCTATAGCACCACATTTCAAATGTTTCAATTTTCCTTCTTTCTAGTATTCCTAAAGTCCATACTTCGCTGCCATAAAGTGCTGTGTTCCACACAGAGTTTTATAGTCTTTTTCAGAGTCCTAGATTAATATTTGAAACCAGAAGATTTATCTTTTTGCTGGTGCTATTCTGCTTTTAACGAAATTCCTGCTTCAGCCAATATTACATACCAACTAATAAACATCTACTAAGTAACCACACAAACAAATGCCCACGTTCAGACCAATTTCCAGCACTCTGTAAAAGACTTATGACATCACCAGATACGATAGCACACATTTCAAAGAGTACTCAAGTCTCAGAACTTTATCATCAACACATCTTACATACTCATGCTGTATTCTTTCAACCCAAGGTAATCGGTAACTCGGCCCACTCTCCAACATGGTGCATCCAAATCTGACAGAAAGAAGCCATCACTTAATCCATCAGCATCAGATTTTCCTTCCTACTCTCTCACTCCCCTTTTCCCAAATATAGATAATGCCAGAATTATGCTTCAACTAATTCCACCAGACCAAGATCCTTCTTAAACCTCCTTTGAGTACCAACAACTGACACTTCAATCTTTAATGCAGTCTCAACTTATAACTACATCCAAACCCATGTTACATTGTCATCATGGATAAAGCTTGCCCCAAAATGCTATTTTTGTGAGTTGAGCAATGTGCTTCACCACTTTTGAGACACAGTGTCCTTTTCTTTCCTTTACCTTTAAAATTGTGTTAAAGAGCATATTCTACTTTGCATATGATTAACCATGTTGAGTTTAAATGCAGCAGCTACTTTTGCATCACACAGTTTATGCCCACAAAATTAGTAACGATAACTGAAGTGAAGTTAGTTTATAGGTAAATTTGAGAGAAGCAATTTATTTGCTACAAATTTATGTATACCCATCTTGGTACCTTGATGCTTTCATAATTTTCTAACATATTATTAATCCTGCACAGTAAAGTTTTCAATATGTAATTTCAGCACATACAGTGAGGACGACCAAGGACAATTTTTTCCCCCCAAATTGTTAGAAATATCAATATTTGTATATATTAAGTACTTGCTGCTTAAGTTTATACACATTACTAATGCGTGTATGTACTCCATCAAATGTTTCTGTATTAAGTTCTAGAAAGATAATTTGCGGACCATGAAGAAAAAGATCTGACTGCACAAGTGATATAATTTCAAGCATCTTTGATAAATATAAACATAAAAATAGTTTATACTTTCCACCAGAAAACTCGATTGAGCAAAAGGTTATGTAAAAAAAAAAAAAAAAAGTTGTAATTTCCTGTTAAGTTTCGACATATTTATACTACCAGATTGCTGTAAATATTCTCATGGGTACAAATATATATCTTGAGACTGCAAAATATTCTAAACAAAACAAAACTTCATACTCTAAACTGTCAACTATGAATTGAGAGACTTGTCAGTTGCCTTCAGGATAGTGGTGTTATCAGTAAAATCAGAATTAGAAGAAGAAAAAAATTGGTCTTGGTGCTGCTGCATCTAGCAATTATGAGCCATCACAGTGAATTCATAAGAAAAATTAATGTTCATCCCAGATGATACATAAAAGTCCACTCAGTAATCATATCAAGGTTGGAAAATGAGAATTTCAAACGTTTACTGATAATTGTTATTATATGATCAATGGATTAATTTAAGTTACCATTAAAATGTGTCTGTATTATATAGTTCAAATACCAACTGCTTTATAAAAAGTGCCATGAAGTAAGATATAGTGCCAACTGCCAAATTACATCTCCCACTAAAGTCCCCCCCCCCCCCAACAATTCATAATAAATGTCTTAAATTTAATGCCATAGCCTGTCTACAACTCTTACTTGTGAATGATAATGTATAATTTTAAACAAAACAAGCATTCATAACACTAAAATAAACCTTTAGAACCACTACTTAGCACAAACAGTGACAAGAGGAAACCAATCTTCTTCAATTGCTGGAGAAGTGTGATGAGAGGATGTACCAGAGAAGTTAGGGAGTTGGGTTACAAAACTTTGGTCAGACCATTGGTTGAATATGGTGGTGCAGTTTGGGACCACATTTTGGGTTTCAGATACAGGACTTGGAGGGTGTGAAAAGATGATCAGCTAGATTTGATTGTGCAAATTATTGTAAGACCCAGTCAGTAACTGATATGATAAAGGAGCTGGATTGGGATTCATTGGAAGAAAGGAGGAGAATAAAGAGAGTGAAGAGAATGTACAGGGTATATGCTGGTGATGGGGCTTGGAGGGATATTGGTCAAAGAATTAAGAATAATGCATGGAAGGGGAAAGACGAACATGACCACAAGCTTGCACTAATATTTCATACATAAGGGAGTGGGATTTTTTTTTTTTTTTTTTTTTTGTAAGGATGTCTGGGATTGGAGCAAATTACCAAGTGGAAGTGATGAATAATTTACCAAAATCTCTTAAGGAATTTAAAATTAAAATTTGTAAAGTGGAAAAGTCAATGGGGAGGGATTTAACATTCCAATTATAAAAGAAAATGTTTAAAAATATATATAAAAAAGGAGCAATTAGACCACAAGGGGAATTGTCAACTGGAGTGTTAGCTCCATCGCAATTGAATTAATAACAACAGAACAAATTGTAAATTGGAGAGGAAAACTTTAAACAAGTTGTTCCTTCACTATTAATGTAAATAAAAAGGCCAAAGCACGCAAAGACTGATAATATCCAAACTGGAATCAAAATATATTTAAGTGTTAATTTTATTAAAATCTTGAATTGCACTATTATTGAATCATAAAGAAAATGCTGTAATAATATTGCTATGGGTCTACTTTCTCTCTGTTTCTTATCCACTTAAATCTCAGATTTCTTTCTCAACTGAAAGATGAAACCAATGATTAAAGTGAATTAAAAAACAAACCTATAAACAAAATAGAAGGGCACAAAGTGGTGTTAACAACCCAATCATATACCATCTGATCAGATAATGAAAGTATCTAGTTGTAAATATGAATTACTGGCAATTTTTCACACACGGTATAAGTTGTACAAAATATGAAAAGAGAAACAGCTGCTGTCCACTCTTCATTCAGAGGGGATGAAAAAAAGCATTTACTGAAAATGAGAAACTATTGTAAACCATGACATGATCACAGCAAAAGGGCATGTATTCGCCCGAAAATTGGAAACTCTACAAAGAACAGTGAAAGGCCACCTGGAAGAAGAAAAGGATAGATAAATCCCTCAAAGAAACAACAGGTAATTCTTGTTGCATATACAGATGCCTTCAGATTACACGGCCAAAATTAATGACATCATCATTTGCAAATTATCATAAAAGCAGAAGCTTGAAGTAGATTTTCATAAAGCGATTAAACTTTAAAAAAAAAAGCCCTATTAGAACAGCACCAGCAATAATTTCACAGTAAAACATACTCACAAGTGCTAGAGCTTGCCGGCGGACATGGGCAACTCGATCAACGAGGAGTGCCAATGTGAGTGGGCCCATGTAACGGCACACCTCCGCTGGAGGGAACAACTCAATTGCCAGCAACATCTGGTGTGCCAGCTCGTGCCGGAATCGCCAGTCAAATGTGTTGTCTGTCGAATGGAATTCCTCCAGTCGTGAAAGATATGGGTCACGGTCCTGTGGCCGCAACAGCTGCACCAACAATGCTCTTATTTTAATAAACCAGTTTCTTAAACTTTAATCAATTCTTTGACAGCAAACTGTCACAATAACTGCATTGAAATTTCATAAAATAGTCATTTATGAGGGGAAAAAAATCAACATTCACCAAGCAATAAATTTAAAATAATTTGATAACAAAATTTATCCTACTCAAAACAATGAAATCTATAAAATTATTGGAAAGATTCCCCTGCCCTTTTAACAGCTATAAATCCACATCAAGCTATATAGTTACTGTTCGTTTCAAATTTTATTTCAATGGAAATTAACTGTCATTTTCACTAATCTCAATACTTTTTTTTCCCCAAGGTAATAATAGTTACAATGTAAACAGGAATTTATAGCCTTGAAGCAGTTTCTGTTAAAGCATTAAATTAAGTTTTAACTACAACAAAAACATACAAAAGTACATTTAAATAATCAAGATTCAAGTCACTATACAATTTACTGGTTCAATCAACTCAAGATCAGGAATTTTGGAAAATATAGTAGCAAAAGAGTGTCGCAAGATACCACAGCTTGTCGTGACTTGTGTTCTACCCTAATATGGCACACTTCTGCATCTTCCAATAGGATTAACAGCTATTAAGAAAAAAATTATAATTAAAAAGCATCTAATGTTGTTATAACGGAAATGCCGACAAGTTTGTATTTCACAACTAATGTAATCAGAAGCCGACCAAAGAATACAGTAGCTAAGCGTTCAAAAGCTTAATCAATGATGGAATGCTTATTTTCTGCAATGTACAGGTAAGCCAATTGACTGCACCATTATACACAAGAACCGCTATTGTAAGAAGCCGAAACATCTGTCAAGGCACCAAAAGCACGAGACTGCAATTTTATTGGTATGCCTAATTTTTCTACAGAGTGATTTTGAAAAAACTGGAAGTAGGATTTACAATGAATTTCCTCAGTGTGACCTGTTCAAGGGCAAATGTATCAATTAAGAAAATTATTATATGAAAAAAAAGTTGGGATTATACTATTTTCAGAAGCATAGATAGTAATTTAATGCATATCTCAAAGTTAATAGAACAAATTAAATATGTAATGAAAATCAAAACAAATGCCAATTTTAATAAGCAGTAGTTTCTGCAGAGAGGGGAAAGAAAACTGTTGTAGAGAAAGTAGGATGGAAGAGTGATATCTCAGACAGAAGCCAAGTGGGCTCAAAATCCTCAGAATGTATGTGATGGCCAAACTTCCACCACTCAAATTCCGAAAATGAAAAATAATTAAATGATATTACTGCTATGTGTGATGGCATATGTCACAAGAGGGGTTTGGACAAATATTGCATGACCGATCATAGTAATAGATAACTGATAGATAGGCAGGCCAACATACAAATCAATACATTTATTGCAAGTGAGTTGTTAAATGACATGGAAAATTTCACAGGTGACACGCCCTACAACAGGAAAGATCTCCAATGGTGGGACTTGTCACCTTTCCTTTCCTGTCTTCTGTCCCTACAAGAATTGCAACTTGCAATTTCAGTGCTCAATTTTCACATTTACATTTTTAACATGAATCCATTTGCATGCAATGTCTATTACTTTTTGGCTTAACCTTCCCTTTTCTCATATACAATTAACTGCTACTAAGCAATCACTTGTTTCTTTCTTGAAATCTTGTTTCCACACCCATCCCCCTCAACACTACTGCTGATGATGGTTTAAACCTGAAAATTTCTAACATTGATCCTTGTTCATGTATGCCCCCCCCCCAAAAAAAAAACCCTTTATTTCTTATTTAGAATGATAAAGTTTACATACTGTCCAATTTGAACCTTGACGTGACTTTCAAATTTAATTACCAAATACACTACCCGCATTTCAGTAATCTAAAACTCAAAAATAATGTTTTTTTTTTTACAGAATTCAACATATTTCTTTGTGAACAGGAATGACAGTGGTTTTGCAGATTCACGACTAGTCATTTAGTACATCTGTATGTACAGACATCTTTCCCATTTCCTTGTCTAACCTTCTACATTCTAAGATTTTTTTCCCAAAATATAATTTATGTTCACGTTTTCTCTGGCCCTCCTGCCTTCACCTGTGGTATGTGACAGGTTGTTTTTCGTATACTTCCTGGTCATCAAGAAAATTAGGAGCACAACGGCTTAGGAACGAAACAATTGACATTAAGATTTCAAATAGTTATATTTTAATATATTAGATGTGCTTGGTTCCACAATATCACCCACCTTAAGGAATTCAGCAAGATGCCTCAGCATACCAATTCTCACTTCATCCAGGTCTTTAATAAAACCATTGAAAATAGGAACAAGGTCTCGAGTAGCTATGTCTTCACCCAGAATTCTCGCCAGTTCATGAATACTTGATGCAACAGTTCGACGCACCTTCCACTGTTGAAGAAAACAATCTGTAATCATTCTTTCGATCAACAAAACTATTGTATGATTGTTAAAACTACATTTAAGTAAAAGAATCACCTTACAAAGACAATTCAGACCTCTCACAAGCGAAAAAGGATTTTATTAGTAGCTTCTTAAAGGTGATATCAAGGCTTTCACCAAAATTTTGCTAAGACTTTGAAGCAGACTTTATGTATCAAGGTTATATAACTTAGTTTACTCAACGCACGTTGCAATTTGACTACAGAACATCTTCCACAAAATGAAAACTTTAACTTGGAAATTGAAATCTTACTGGCCATACATCAAATCATGTACCCTAAACAAATAATATATGAAGTCTGAAAAAGTGGTCCAAATTCATGTTGAAAATTAATCCATGTAAATAATCACAGCAACAATAGAGGTTTTTTTTTTTTCACTGCTGGCCACCTCTCTTTAACATTGGTGGTGGATGGGGCTACTTATATTTCATTTATATATATGAGCCCCTTAAAGCCCAAGTGGTGTCCAATTTTTGTTTTTTTGGAGTTGATGTTTCAGAAGTGTTCAGCAAGTTGCATTCTGTTTAAAGCACAAGTGGTGTAAATTCTAGTTCCCTTAACAACCTTATAGTTAGCAGCACTAGTTTATGCAGTCAATGCAGCCATCTGTTGGGTAAAAGCTAAAGTGGTGTATATTGGAGATACACCACTGTGCCCGAAACTGTTTGCAGTTCAACCACTTGTTGCTCATCTACAAATGTTGTAAAAAGGTAAACTAAAAAACATTTTAATAACCTAGATGTAAAAGATTTAAGTTTTGATGTGTCATTATGAGCAGTAATGAGAGCAGTGTTAGTGAGCCAAGCATTTTGGCAGATATTGGAGCAAGTGATGAATGTATTCCAGCAGATTCTGAATTCATCTTCACCAAGCAGAAAAAGCTCATAATGCCATGAACGAGGGCACTCAACAGTCCATTAATAATAGCTCTTACTATACATTTTCCTACGATTTGGAAAAGACTCTTCCTTTTCCTAAACTATCATGTCAAGTGCCTTATTACAAATGCAATAATGTTTATAATTTGGGATGCCATGAGCTTTCCTCAAAATTAGGATTTATGTATTGTTGTAATGAAATAAATGGATCACAAAGTTCCCAAGAAATTAGTGCATGTTTGGTCAAGCACATTGAAAACAGGGCGTCAGCTGCGAAAAATGTTTTAATGTATAGTGACACCTGTGCCAAGCAAAATAGAAACTGGAATGTTGCCATGGCGATGAAACTGGTTCTGAGTGAAGATAATAACATTGAAGTTATTGACCAGAAGTTTATGAGAAGTGGTTATTCTTATTTGCCCAATGGCTGTGATTTTGCCTCAATAGCAAACTACAGCAGTATTTAGCAGATATATCGTCCCAATGATTGGTACAGGTATACTGTCGTTGCAAAATCTAGGAAGAAAAATCCTTTTTACATAACAGTGATGACTCATGATGACTTTTTTGTCTGTTGGAAATCTTGTACAACATATCACCAAAAGAAAGGTTGATGCGGAAAAACATCCTTTATCATTGCTACAAATGCAGTGGATCCATTATCGAAAGGAAGAAACATTTTCATTTTTTTCAAAGAAACTCTTTCCAAAGAAATGCCCTTTTCAGAACTTCAAACCTGGACCTAAAAGAGGCAGACCTGTTAATCTTACTAACGTATCTCAAGAATAACTGTACAGAAATCAAAGATCTGTAACAAAAGAGAAGAAAAAGGATATGCAAGACATGTTACCATTCATTCCACCCATCTGTCATCCTTACTTTTATAGTCTATCGACTCAAGATGATGCTGCAGACATTGGGCCACTAGATGCAGAGTAAGAAATGTATAAACAGTAGAATAAAAACATATACGTTGCAGTAAAATACCGTATTCTTTCCCCCTTCTTTAAAGAGAATCTGTTCCCTGTTTATGTCACAAGTGGTGTAACTCCAAACAAACCCCCCCAAAAAAGAAAACATTTCAAAAGTTTTTAAAACTGCCAGCTTAAGTTAGAATAGCTCTTTAATGATACATTGTTGAGAAAAAGACTTCAAAATATATAAAGCGAATTTTTTTATTAAAATTGCAGTAAATCATTAATTTTCTCGAAATTTGATTCATGTGAGTTACACCACTTGGGCTTTAAGGGGGTCATATATGGAAAGACAAAGATAAATTATATCCAACAATCACCAAAGTTGAGGGAAGAGGGCAGCAGCAACACAAAGTAATATACAAACACAAAAAAAACAATATTTCGGGGTCCTTTATCAAGTGGAAATAAACATTTGGCTGAGCTCACGCAAGACTCATGGTCAACACAGCCACAAGCAGAAATATATACGTATATGAAATTTTCAATATATGTGTGTGTGTGTGTGTGTGTGTGTGTGTGAGTAACAATGAAATCATTGGATTAAGGAAACAAAGAAACTGCCGCGAGGCACTGAAAATAAGATAGGAAAGGGAAAATAAACAGTTACCCGTCACTTACCACAGATGAAGGCAGGAGGGCGAGACACAAAAACAAACGAATTGCACAATTTTTCGACTTTAGTCTTAGTCATGTGGGAGGCGAGACATATGGCAGGAGGAAAGATGTGGTCACATCGCAACCCGCCATTCATGTGGCGGGTTGGGATGTGACCACATCTTTCCTCCTGCCATATGTCTCGCCTTTCACATGACTAAGACTAAAGTCGAAATATTGTGCAATTCGTTTGTTTTTGTGTTTTTACGTGTCTCGCCCTCCTGCCTTCATCTGTGGTAAGTGACGGGTAACTGTTTATTTTCCCTATCCTATCTTATTAACAATGAAATCAAGACGCTAAGTAGCGGAAAGGAATCAAATTAGGATAGGGAAATGAGCCACCACTTTAGATGATGGATGTGGGGCGCGAACACACAGAAAAGACACGAACACAAATAATAAAGGAATTTTCGGGATAAACCCTTCGTCAACGGGAGAACATTGTGAGAAGTGGGTGCACCTAGAGACTGCCTCACAGAAAGACCGCCGGTCGGGAAAATGGTGGGGGTAATATGGTAAGAGGTGGTTTCTCTCCTATCCAAATATTTAATATATATATATATATATATCATGTGGCTGTGTTGACTGCAGGCACTTGCACAAAGTCGACCACATATTTCTACATTCTTGAAAAGGGTTTTGCCAAAACATTGTTTTTTGTGTTATGTGATTTTTTTTTTGCTGGTGTCCTCATTTCCATTGGTGAGTGTTGGGTATAATTTCTCTTTCTCTTACAATGAACAGATGCACACTCGAATCTTGTTTCCTGAGACAACTGTTTTATTCACCTTGTCTCTTCTCAAATCCTTTTGTAAAATTTCATCCATCAGTGTGATGGTTTACTACTTTAGAATTCTATTTTGAAACCTGTCAGTAAGATGCCAAATAAGAATATGCTTTGTTGCATTGTTTATTAATACTCTAAAATGTAGGTACAACTTTTCTTCCTTTATTTTTTAAGGCACCATCAATCAATAGCTATACCACTCTCCTCTTCATCAGTTTGTTTGAAGCATAATACCTGAATCCACACAAATACAAAAAGAAAATAAGTGATGTGGCAAACAGTTGCTACAGATAGAAAACAGGCTAACTTTAAAGATCTGAATAAAAAAAGCAGTAAAAAAATAATTTTTAACAAATCAGTTGTACAAAACACGCACTGAAACATCATACACTAAAACTGACAGAAGTAGAAATAGTTAGGACAGTGCTGTTCTCTATAGAGACAAGAGGAAAAATGACGGTGCCCAAAATAATTGGCTGATAATGATAAAAAGGAACGTACACAACATTAAATACCAGCTGTATCATGTATAATATCCCACAATATGTCAGATGAATGTTAACAACTGTTGATATCAGGATTTTTCCATACAATCGCATCTGTTTAGTTCAGATTCAAGCGCGTTGAATTTCTATTAACTAAACTTGGTTAAAACATGACAAAAAGATGTGGGAAACATTACAAACAAAAGTTTAAACAACAAAAAAATTAAAACAAAATGAAAATAAGTTTCTACGTGACTATGTCCTCAGTATGAAGCTGGTATTTAGAACTTTTATTGCCTTGTTCAAGTGTCAGGTTAAACCTCGATTTTATTAATTTAAAGAAAAAGTATGCTCTCTTCTTTCGACAATAAATATTAGGTTCACATTCTGGTACCAAAAGCGTGCCCATATAGAAACATGCAGATTTCAGCAAAAGTATTGACTTTATCAAACTCACTTGCATGTGTGAAGCGAGTGTTTCGTAGGCACCTCTGATGAGCCCCCAATGTCGCCTCCCTAACGTCAGGGCAACAGCGGGAATGCTGAAAGCACAATGGTGAGTAATATCTCCATCCACATTCAACACTTGGTCAGGGCGTGTCATTGATACAAACTGGTCTACCAGCACCTGAGGTACAATATCCTGTTGTGGTTCCTCAGACTGTGTCAGTTCTGGCACAAGCTGCACAGATGACATCTCCAAAGGAGTCTTGGAACAAGCAAAAGCCTGAACTGGAAAAAAAGGCAATCATCAAAACGACCTTAAAATATAATCTTAAGGAATCAGAAAACAAGGAAAGGTAATGGAAATAACCAGTCTCTTACAACAAATGAAGGCAAGAAGTTCATGACAAAAACAAAAATCTTAACACAGCAATTTCAATCAATATAATCTTAAGGAATCTAACACAAACATTTGTCCTTTCAATTACCTCCTAAATAATTCAGAATTTTCAATAAGTAAATTATAAATAAGATGAAAAAATAATACTTCATTGCAGGTTGTATGGGTTAAAACTCTCAATTAGCTAATAATTATATCAGGGGTATGGGAAATTTACAATTAATAATGAAGAAATTTTAATAAGGAACTGCTGAAAAGCATAACTTTGCTTTGTCACAAATATTTAGATAACACAGCACAAGGAATAGGTACTGTCCTGAAAGCTGAAATATAATCAAAACATTTTGGGTGTTTATAGCACTCAAAATGCCATAGACAGAAATAAAGATATTTAGTACCTGATACAGTACAATATCAATAAATTAATTAGAAAACAAAGAAGTACATACTTCATTGTAAAAACATCTATACAGAATTCATTACAAACTTCAACTAAAACCTTATTAAAAAACTTTTGTATTGGCTAGGAGGAAATTACAAACAATTAAAAAAAATTATCTTGGAAACATGTAAATATTTAGAAGATAATCAAGGGGACAATAAGTTGTGGATAAACAGATATTTATGGAAAACAGATATGCACCTCTACTTTGACGTTTCACATCATCTGCAATACGTATACTCTTTTCCCAAGAATTATTGATAGTTCAGTTCAGAATAGTTGACTCCCGCCCATGCGGTAGGCAGAAGCAGTGCGGGCGACCACCTACGGCCTCGCGCACCATAGGCACTTTTCTAATTTTCATTTCTCAAGAAAACTAAATAATGATGAAACTCAACATAGCTGCTGGTTGGTGTGTTCAAAATCTAAATAAATTTTACTCCTTTCCATGCAAACCTTTTGGCAATTCACGAACTCGGATGGTGCTTTGAGCGGAAACACTTAAGTAGCATTTTACAAAGATGTGAGAAAACCAAAGAATATATTTATGTTCCAACTAGAAATTAGAAAGAGGAATAAAGCACGAAAAAAATAGGCCTGAAAAACAAAAGGTTAATTGGTGAAACTTAAATTAAAACAAGATACAAAGAGCATCTATTAAGTAAGAATGGTAACAATATACGCAATTCTACATTTGCTGAGCATTTACATAAAACAAACCATTTCCCAGGGATTTAGAAGACACTATAATTTTACATAGATAGGTCAAAGGACGAAAAATGGACATATTTGAAGTACTTGAAATTTATAAACATTTAGAAAAAAACGACAGTAACATTTTAAACGATCAGCTGCAGCTCACAAATAGACGTTTCTTTGAAGGCTTTAGACCTGCACTTACAAACAAGTAAGATTTTACAGTGCCATGTTCTTAAACCGATGTTATTTCTCCTAAAAAAAAAAAACCTATATAAGTGCTTGTTGTTACATTTAAGTTACCACCTATGCAATTTAATATAAATTTATCAGTTGTATGTCACCTTGTATGGTTAAATATGTAAATATGGTTGAAGACACACACATGTTCAGTATATCAATACTGTTATCCACTATCACCAACTTAGATAGATTTTAGTCATCTAATTATCTATGAGTGAACCATAGGAGATGTATACTTTTATAGAACAATCAGTTAGTTGTATCCCTAATTCCAGTTATAGGTGAAAAAATTTGTATAGTTATGTAGAACATGTGCTTGTGCACCAAGTCTAGTACAATTTACTTTATTCTAAATTTTCCTCTAATTATTTGTGGTTATGATTGAGGCGTATTTCACGAGAATCGGTCTTTGCTTACTTGGATGCGCATGTGGCGCCCCCTATTGAGATTACCTGGTATAATGTTTACGATAGCTTAGCCAGTTGACGAAGTGTGCTTGGTGCAGGCACATGGTCATCTCTACCCACTAAGTATGTTAAATGTTTAATTTGATGGCTTTTATCCTAATTTTATATGACATAAGATTGTTTGTACCTTGAAATTGACAAGAGTTTTTTACTCTCTTTTATAGTATATTGACATGTACTTCTGAAGAAGACAATCTTAAGAAGGTCGAAACCAGTCTAGACTAATAACCTGACTGATGCAACTGGTTGGCTGTATTTTACATCTACCAACTATTTACCGTTGATGAGAGCAGTATGTTTAAAATCATGAAACTTAAAAACATTGGGACAATTTTTTGGAGGGATTGTTGTTATTAATTTCTTAGCCTTCCATCACAGAGAATCTCTCAAGATTGGTGACGACAGTGGGAATTCTGATAACTTCATAACTTGTTTAAATTGACATCTGAATATGACCCTACATGAAACACATTAATGACAAACAACTTACACGCCATTATCCAAGTCACAACATTCAAAATGAGTTGGCCACATTGATGTTAAAAACTATTATCAATAAAGTTATATGCAGGGTAAAAGAGGCAAAATATTATTCTATTTTGCTCGACTGAACTGGAGACTGTTCAAGTTGGACAATGTCAGTTATCTTAGGATTTTGTAATACATCAACCAGCACAATAGAAGAAAACTTTATTCGATCTCTTGCTGTCGCTGAGACGACGAGAATTTCTAACCAAGGCAATATTGGAAGAACTAGAAAAAATGGATTAGATATTCAAAATTGTCATTGCCAAGGTTACAACAATGGTGCACACATGGTAGGTAAATATTGCAGAGTTGAAACTCGAGTATAAAATATTAATCCTAGGGCATTTTTACACCACGTGGAGTTGGAATTTGTTGTTGGTAGACCCAAGTAATTCTTCTGCTGCAGCAAAAACATTTTTTGGTTTTATTCAGAAAATTTATTCCCTATTTTCACTATCAAAGGCAAATAAAGCTTTTAACAGACACAAGGTGGGAAAACAGAATCCAGGTATTGAAAACTGTATTATTTCAATCTGATGATGTTTTTTAATGCAATGAAAGTTTAACATATCTCACGAAAGACTCAGGTCACACTTTGAGATTAGGTTTTAAATAAATTGCTCAGCTCAGAATTTAACACATCATTAAATTTATGGTATGAGAGATTACCACTTCTTAATACAGTATCTTAAGCAAATTATGCCAATCTGTTCCATTGCAGCATTGGTCTTGACCAAATACGGAGATTTTATGATTGGATCAAAGAATATCAACAATCTGGGTTTGAAAAATGCTTGTCTGACACTTGTCAGTTTATTGAAAAAAGCCATTATGATTTGCCAAAAGGCTTTAAACATAAAAGCGTAGCCAAAGAAAAAAGGACGTTTGATTATCAAATCAACGATTAACATATACAGTCTCCCAAAAACCAGTATGAAAAAGATTTTTAATACCGAGATTTATTCCATACTGAGCAATATGGATTCAAGGTTTAAGGCTTTGAAAATTTTGTTTTTATGATCTAAGCAAGTCAAAAAATATTACAAAAGAACATATATTAAAAAACTGCCATCATATGCACACAGCCCTGGTAGTGGGTGAGAGCACTGATTTACAACCTAACGAATTTATGAAAAATTACAAAAAATTTTTTTTTAAAGATGTGAAACAGCTGCTACAAAACATTAAATATAATAACTTAAAAAGATATTTACCCCAATATTTGTATTGTCACTAGAACTTTGTTAACAATACCAGTAACCACATTCTCCACTGAAAGGAGCTTTTCGAAATTAAAATTGATAAAAAATTATTTACGAAGTACATAGGACAGCAAAGACCTCAACTAAAGCAGATATAGCATCTAAGTTTGATTACGATATAGTAATTTTGGAGTTCAGTAAGGGTAAAAGCAGGAAACTTCTGTTTCTTTAATTCTTTACAGTTAATTAATACTTAACTATATTGTGGTATTACATGTGATTAAAACAATTATAGTGGTTTACGAACAATTCATAGGAAATATCTGCCTATTATTCACATTTGCATAAATGTCCACCACCGCTAGCCACTACCTGCGAGCCAACAAAAGGTCTTCTCAGTTACAAGGAAATCAGAAGGAAACTATGCTGCTAAGCCTCTGAAAGACAACAAAACAATAAATACAATTTCTTGCCATTCCTTTCAGCTTGGGTATTCTGCAGATGATCGGAAAGTTAAGGTGATGTATGATAGGATATGGAAGCGAACAGTGGCAATGAATGAGTGCGTGTAAATGGAGAAGTGAAAATGGATTAGCGTATAAGACAACGGTATGAATTGAAACTACACTAAATTCTGTTCATTGGCCTCAGAGTTTGGTTGCGGGAGAAAAAAGATTGGATAGCACCGATCGAGAAGGGGGCAACACGAGGCTTCCTGTTGACGGGCTGACGCCGAGAGAGATACTCAAACTTTGGTTGTGACTTGAATCTGTTGGCCTGGGCTCCTTACACGCCATCACATGAGGAGATCCTGACTGCTATTCGCAGTTCATCACGACTCCACAGTCCACATCACATACGGTGCTCGGCGGGCAGCCCGTCCCATGGACTTCGCCTGTCGTAGAAGCATCGGTGCTGAGCCGAGACATCACAATGGCAATTTGCAGTTGTATCACACCACTGTTCACCGCTCCTATCTATGAATGGTAAAGGAACATAGTTTTTGCAATAATAGTTTTTCACCAGAACTCAGTTTTCAAACTAACAGTGGCGCTTGTGAGATATTTCATACCGTCCACTGAGCTACACCAAACTTGAATTGCTAAGATCTTTCGCTGTCAATAGTGTAATCTCAAACAGGTATCTCATTTGTTTTCTCGGTGTAGCAGTTCATTTTATTAATTACAGTATATTTTGGGAAATATGAAAATATGTATAATGATAATGTATGAGCGGCGACAGTCGCAGGCAGTGAGTGCCTGGCGTGGGATGTCGCAAGATCGGTCAGCAAGAAATCCAGGTCGGCGAGCAATAGCTATGGAAACTGGGCTCGTGAAGAAGGTTCGAGAAATGCTAGCTGTCAGTTGATTGCCCTTAGAACGAGGACAGGCTACGCAACTGATGAGATATAAGCGCGAGCTCACCGAGGCTCGGTGTCAAGTCAAATCGGAGGCAAGTCGGACTATGCAGCCACTATGCTGTGTTAAACACCGAGTGGGGATCGAAGGCCAGCCATGCCCGCTAGTCAGCCGATCAGCCGTCGTAACCAACGTAAGTCCATCAGTCTTTTATATTAACTAAGTGCTTGGAATCCTGCTCGTGGCCATTGGATGACTGTAACAGCCCACCTAGCAAAGAATAAAACTATGTATGCACTTAGTCTCTTTCATTGCCGCAAGTCAGCGATATTCAGGTTCAAGTACATAGACTAGTAAGATAGCCAAAGCCGAGACGGGAGTACCCGCTACGGGAGCAGCAGCAGACACGCCCCAAGTAAGTAAAACTGGCTAAACGCCCACAGTGACCAAATACAACTTATCCATCATGACGAATAAGTAACGGGCCATAAATAATAATAAGAGGTCCACTACAATTTGGTGATCAGAGTGGAGATGATCGAATCCATCTGACATCATAATACAACTTGGTGTCAAAAAAATTTTTGGAGCCAGGAAAAGGAGAAGACGGAAAGTTAAGTAACTTAAAACTTCTTGGTGGCGAAGGTAATTTCTTTGGCTACAGAAGATCACTTAGATTGTATGCAGTAAACTGTGAAGAGAAGAACTTAATTTTTAATCGGGCATTTAGAATGATGGCATTGGTTAAAGAAAGTAAAACAGCTGTGCTAGCGGGTCGGGTGAAGGAGGAGGTTGGCGCAAATACGTTACGCAGTAGTCAGCTGTTCCAGCAAATGGGAGCAGTGACGCAGCTGAGGAGCGGAGCCTTGCTGACGCGAGATGACTGGAGGGTCACCGGCCAGCGGCCAGCACTGCAGTTCGAGCGCGGAGCGGCGGACCTGTGGCGGCGGTCGATGATGAGTGATAGCAGCTTTGGACGACGGTGGTGATATGACTCGGTGAGTGGAAGCTAACCCAGTATGTCTCAGAATAGAATGGACAGGAAGCCGTGTAAGATTTATACCTGAAATTTGCAGTTAGTTAGTACACTTTTGTCCCGTGGCATCACTTTTTCGGGAAATCATGGGTAAAACATTTGGGATTTTCGTGATCAATTAACGTATTTAGCATGTTTTCAGATATTAAATTAAGAAACCTTGAAAGTCGGTTATTTGGATTTGCGGGTACATCTGCTAAAATACTATAAAATGGGGTTGAAATGTAATATGAAATTCTATGTTACGTTAAAAGATGTTTAGCATGCGACTAGTGTTTCACAAAAACTTGAAGCTTATTGGCTGTGAATAACCTTCAATTAAAGTTATTAACTGACGACTAGAAGTATACAATGTGTAAAATCTCAGTAGCTTACGTTGGCAACCCTGACAAGTGCACTGTAAAGTTGAAACGGGAAATAGATGTGTACTTTATGGATGAGAAATTCGAAAGGGAAATGGAATGGCTTAATGGGAATTGTATTATAAGTGATGTAGAATAAGAGAGAAATTTAAGTGCTGCTAAGAATCAAAATTCGCTTACTAGATAAAATCGGATGTGAGAAACAGTATTTGAAATAAAAAGTAAATTAAATATTTCATGCAAAATTCTGTATTGATGTGTAGTAATGTTATTTTTGTGTTAAATAAAGTAAGAGATGTCTACCAGTCCCTCGGGTGCAATAAAAATACGCGCGGAGTAATTTCATTGTTTCACGGACTCTCTATAGTTGTGGTTTAAGATTTGTGGTAGGACTAAAATTGGAGATTTTATACAGTAAAGTAATGATTGCAATTAAATGTAAAAGAAACTTGAAATATTAATGTGTGTGAAATTCATTGTAGTGGCATAATATCCTATGTAAAGTATTGTGGCGAAATATTGTATAAACGTGGCAGAATTTCTAAGAATGTGGCAATGATTTTCGAAGGGCAGACCGTAGTGTAAATTTTCGATGATTGAGTATCCGTACTTGGAGTATTCAACGGTTGCTTAGTGCAAATCACGCGAGTGTATCCTTTGCGATCGTTTTAAGGGCCATACGAGGGTTCAGGTGATTATTTTGGAAATGCGCACCTAAAATAGTTACTGTAATACGGATCCAAACCGCCTAACAAATACACCAGTATGAGGAGTCGGAAGTATGTGTTCTGCTATACGACCCGTCTAAGGTCAAGCTCGTTCACAGGGGAATAATGGGATGCGATGTAAGAATCGGAGTTGCGTGATTGTCTAACAGCCCTAGGAAGTTCTTAAGAAAGATAAAAATAATGCAGTAATGATACGGAGACATGTTCTTCATCGTTCAGGCGATGTGAGTCAGTAGTCTTCTATCGGTAGTAAATTCGCGAATATTGAGATGTAAATGTAGCAAGTGAATAAATATGGTCATAGAAGTGTTGGAGTAAGGCATGCATGCGGATTAAGTGATTAAATGTGTAATTGTGGAAATAATGATAATGTGATATCCGTAAGGCTCAGCAGGGAATGTGTGGTAACCCGAAAGGCTGTAGCAGGGAATGATTTGTAGATACCCGTAAGGCTGTGAGGGAATGCAGCAGGGAGTAAAAAGATTTTAAACTGATGTTGGTGTGATCAGAAATATGATACCCAGGGGTGGATAGGAGCGATCAAAGTAACTCACCTTTTGGGATTATTTTTGTGTGAATTAATGTGGTGTTAAGTACCTGGGTGACCGATCTTCACTCGGTATCTTTCGATTTCTGTTCAGTATCCAAGATTTCGAGTAAAGTTTGATTAAAGTATAAGGCTTGAAGGCTTCCTAGGCGTTTTGAGGTGCACAGTTAACCAAAGAGAAGTTTAACTAACATCAGTAGGCTTACTGGTACCTGAACCTTCTACGTAATGAGGTTAGAGCCGTTTTCGAGAAACCAAATACAGAAGTTGCTCCTTTTTTTTTTTTTTAAAAAAAAAAAAAAAAAAAAAAAAAAAAAAAAAAAAATCGTGTTAAAAACTTGAAAATCAAAACGTTATCTACATGTGAAATTTCATCCAAATCGCTAGATCCATTTGCGAGACGGCCTCACAAAGATTCTACGATAACCCTTGATGATGGATTCTTATGTAACTCGACGAGAAAAATTCAAGGTAAAAAATATATTTTTTTAAATATTTCGCTTAGTTCTCGAGATATCGTATCTCAAAATTGACGTGGTTGGTTGAAATGCGACCTGAACCAGAAGACATATTTCGCCATAGCCAAGTTTGATGAATTCGTATGAAACTCGTCGAGACAAATCGAAAATAAGGAATTTATTTTTCTGATATCTCACTTAGTTCTGGGGATATTATATCTCAAAAGTGAAGAGGTTAGGATTAGATCCGTCCTGGACCAGAAAACAATCCACCAAAAGCACTATGTCTATATGGTGGAAATGTACTTTCAATGTTTTATTTTGTACCTAGTGGTTTTTGTTAGGTTGAAATACGGCCTGGACCAAAAGAAACGTCGCCAAAAGCACAAGGAACTATACCTATAACTGATTTTTGACATACTATATCTCGAAAACCAAGAAAATTTATTATTTATTTTCGATATTTTTCATCGAGTACTAAGAGAATTCATCATCAGGTTGTGACGTCAATAGAACATCATCTGTGCTATATTTATTCACTCCGATAAAACTATGCTCATACCTCGCTTCCCATAAGAAGTAACCTTCGTTATAAACAATAAAGCACAAGGTCAGACGATTCAAAAGGCAAGATTCTATTTATCAGAACCAGATTTTTCATATGTGCACTCACGCGCGGCTTTTCAGGAATTTGTAGATGTATTAATATTTAATTATGCACTTTATTATCAAACTCTACTCGAAATCTTGTATATTGAACAGAAATCGAAAGATGTTTTATAATTAAGATGGTAGTATTTAATGGCTAACTAACAACCACTATTTATAGTCAAAAAGTAAACGATGATTACTTTATAACTGGTACCGGTAATATTAATTTCAAAGAAGTTTCTGTAAAGTTATCACCTCTGATAAAACCATTGATAAATTTTTAATTATCTTTCTTTTTAAATGTTTTACAATTGAACTTGCAGTGCTAATATTTCCACGGGTCAGCCAGTATACAAGAACTGTTCGTTTACTTATTCTTTGGAATCAAAGAAACTCTATTTGTAGGCTTTCTGGTACCTGAATTGTCTACGAGATGGCGCTAGTGCCGTTTTCGATATACGGAGTGACAAAATTGTTCATATTTTGTAAACTCGCTTTTTAGGAGGGAAGACAACTATTCAGGTAATCTTAAAAGTCAAAACATTATCTAAATACCAAATTTCATCCAAATCGTCAAAGCCGTTTCCGAAATCCGAAATATATATATATATATATATATATATATATATATATATATATACAAGAATTGCTCGTTTAAAGATATAAGATATTGTAATGAGCACCAGGTAAGAAATAAAGTTTAGAACCAGCCACAAGAATAATAAACAGTAAATCCACGAGGAGTATAATGAAGCGTAAAAGTTAAGTCTAACGAATGCTAAGCCACAGTAACATGGAATTAACTACTAAGTCACTAAAGGATAATAATTCTAAGTCCGAGCAAGCTAAATCACTAAGAAAAAGTATCGGAACATTGTTTACAGACCTTTTAGATTTAAGAGTTTGGTGTAAGATATTTTAGGTAGTAAGAACTTTATCTATTAGGGAATTTGTAGTATCGTAGTAACAGTCGGTGTGTAACCTTTAGTAGTTAAGTTCTCCAAGTGTGTTACTAGAAGAATAATGTTGCGTTTTAAGGGTTTGATAGTAATACTAATTCTTTCGCTGGGCAGGGTCCCAATACATTGTTACCAAGTCACACCCCTCAATAGAGGTATAATGTTTGTCAAGCAAGAGAATGTTATTAATTCTCCATTAGTTTGGTCCATTGTGGCTCAGATAAATTTCAGAGAATTATGGGAGCACAGTCGGCACTGTATTTAATCTATTGGATGCATCTTTTCAAAACCTTACCTAAGCCTTGTAAATCAAAATTGGATCTTTTCTATGCCCAAACCTTACGAAATTATTGTCACTTGTTGGAATGAAGATGTCAATCAAACCGTTAATCGAGTGAAACTCATGAATTAAGGAATCGTTCAGCAGTCATCTCACTGTCAATTTGTAGGAGAAAAGTTCTTCATACCAGTGTTGCATAAAACTCTTATTCATGCCAATCTGTCATATCCAGAATATGTGTTACCTACTTTGTGTAAAGAAATATACCATAGTCCGAAATTAGTTGAATTAAATCAAACAAATCCCGCAATCTTGAGCACAGAATTATCAAAACACTTGCAACAAGCAAGGGACTCAATTAAATAGAATCAATTAATAGCAGCCATAGAAACGCAAGTTCAACTGCAATCAAGGCACAAGACCATGGTGACCATTGTGAGTCGAACGATTATTGTATCATTATCCATTGTAGTAATTTTGATACTGTTAATTTACAAACGGTATATAATAAAAATTAGCAAGATTGGATATTGAAAGACCAATACCAACTGCAGCGCAAATTGTAATGACTTTACCATCTTCTAGCAAGGATAGTGCTAAGGACACTGAAAACTGCACAACTAAATCGAAACTGTAATTATGTCATTTGTGTTCTATTGTTCTTGTCAAATGATTATTTTTCTTACTTTTATTGCCTTGTCTTTTGTACTAATGATTTTTAACGGGAATTGATTTTGTTATTATACAGGATTGGACGTCACACCATAAAGCATTTGGGATGATAAAAGAATGTTGCTATACCTTTGTAAGCCCGAGGCAAGAATCCAAGCACGAACCATGTATACTAGTTAGTGAGTAACCTCAACAATGGAGGAGAGTAGTAAGCTTTGGGGACAAAGCTGGTCTTCGATTAAGGAGGGAGAGATTGTAGCAGGTCATTTTATTAATTACATTATATTTTGGGAAATATGAAAATATGTATAATGATAATGTATGAGCGGCGACAGTCGCAGGCAGTGAGTGCCTGGCGTGGGATGTCGCAAGATCGGTCAGCAAGAAATCCAGGTCGGCGAGCAATAGCTATGGAAACTGGGCTCGTGAAGAAGGTTCGAGAAATGCTAGCTGTCAGTTGATTGCCCTTAGAACGAGGACAGGCTACGCAACTGATGAGATATAAGCGCGAGCTCACCGAGGCTCGGTGTCAAGTCAAATCGGAGGCAAGTCGGACTATGCAGCCACTATGCTGTGTTAAACACCGAGTGGGGATCGAAGGCCAGCCATGCCCGCTAGTCAGCCGATCAGCCGTCGTAACCAACGTAAGTCCATCAGTCTTTTATATTAACTAAGTGCTTGGAATCCTGCTCGTGGCCATTGGATGACTGTAACAGCCCACCTAGCAAAGAATAAAACTATGTATGCACTTAGTCTCTTTCATTGCCGCAAGTCAGCGATATTCAGGTTCAAGTACATAGACTAGTAAGATAGCCAAAGCCGAGACGGGAGTACCAGCTACGGGAGCAGCAGCAGACACGCCCCAAGTAAGTAAAACTGGCTAAACACCCACAGTGACCAAATACAACTTATCCATCCTGACGAATAAGTAACGGGCCATAAATAATAAGAGGCCGCTACATCGGAGGAAATAAAGTTCATTTACGTTAATTTGTTACAAAGAAAATTGAGATGCCAATATTTGCTTTGCAAAGTCATGGGTTTTTCAATCTCCAGAATGACAAAGATAGTCACCTTCTTTTTTTTTATATATATATATATATATAAAAATAAAGTTAAATTTGATTGATGTCAATATTAGTTACACTAAGGACGACTGCATTTATGAATAAAAATTTGAGAGTTTGAAAAAAAAATTCATTACGTACACCAGAGGGCCTCGCAAAAATTGTCTTGCCCACATCAAATATAGGTCTTGCCCCGCCACTGGTGGTAGGCCATGCAGTGTACACACCCCTCCTTGCAAAAAAAAAATAAATAAAAAAATGACCCAGTCCTACACACATGAATAAGGATTTTAACTGAAATAGTGTGAAGTGTGATCGTTTGGCCATCCCGGCTTCATCTATTTTAGTATTATACATTCTTCCGTGTAACAATAATGTAGCTTAACAAAAGTGGACAGTCATTAAATAGATGTGCAAATTAAAGAGAGCTGAAGAAAGATAGCTTTAATGCAATAGTCATATCGTAATTTGACAAAGATGTTCCTGTAGAAAGAATGCAATATTTACCATTTATAAGTATTTTCAAATTAGGATCTATACGTGGCGAAGAGGGATTTGAGCAAACTGAGCATCTTTGAGACGGTTCCCGATAGGCATAGTAAACGTCACATAAAAGGATAGAATCAGCAATGGAAACGCCAATAAGAGCTTAAGATCGACACATTACAAGAAGCACCAACAAACGACAGGTGTGTACTGGGTATGCAGGCGGGGAGATTGCTGAAGCTAGCACTCTTTAATAAAGGAAAGTGAAGGAGAACTATCAGAAGGTGCAAAAGACAAGAAGAAAAAGAAGCCTATAGAATCCAAATAAAGAATTATGAAGATACCGTCAAATTGACACAGATGTCACAGATGAGCGTGGAGTACAAACAAAGAGTTGCACTTTTTGGATCTTCACGCCGTGATTCACTTCCTTTGGAGTCAACAGATTATTGCTAAATACTATGCTTCTGAGATGTCTGGGGGAGTTAACAATAATCTATCTACGGAAAAGACTTTCAAAAGAAGGCAATATATAGTCTTCGGTATAGGAAGTAGTCAATTTCAGATGACCTTAGGCAATCATTAAAAAAACTAGAATTAGTGTTGACACCATTCAGTAAATGGCACACGACATCGCAGAGTATAGCCTACGTTGTAAGTCAATACACCAATGTTAGCACAGGCGCTGCCAGAACAAAGTGAATTGTTTGCTTCAATCTGCTATTGTGTAGTTTGAGGAATGAATCGAGATAAATAAGTTTCTTTCAGGATTCCTACCGTTTATTGTGAATACTGACTGGAGGAATGATCACTGGCTTGTAAATATATGCCGATTATTACTAGTACAAAATTTTCACCCAGTGTTCACAGGGTAGATTTCATATCTAGTAACAGTCATATCATAGCACAGCAATTTAAGGGAATACTGTCACCAAAATAGCACAGATTTCAGCTACTGTGACAAGCGTAATTGAACGAGTTACATATCCAGACACCCTAACGTGACATCTTTACGCACAACTATGGAAGAAAATTTTCCAAAATGGACAGCCCTGCTTTACCCAATGCGAGTGATTCAAGCTAAGCATGGAAACGGTCATAGCAGTGAAGAAAGATTACATCAAACAAATTTCTCTAGTACAGTCAAAAGTGTATCTCAACTTATCTTTACTAATAAAATTTATTTATAGAAAAATGTTCACTTTTTATGGATTTAAGTGCTACACCCCGCAGAATAGTTATCCTTTCTTCAAATTGCAGCATCTAAACATACAATAAATGTGCTGTAAATTGAAAGAAAATAACATGTCACAGCGCTTATAATATTCCGAATATCCCCCAATCGCAGAAATAACATGACTACACTACCGCATACCCCAGCTCTACAAAATTGTTTCATGATACATAATTCAAGCCTTGCTATTCGATTTAAAACCTGAGCCCAATCCCTAATCCTATAGGTATTAGTCACATTTACTTACTGTCACTCGTTGATTCAGGGCGCACCATAACAACAGACTTTTGTACAGAAGATGCAAGCACAGTTGTCGTGTGGCGGTCAGAGTCACTGACAACAGCTACAGCTGCCGTCCCTATCTGTGCCTGCACAGCAGGACTATCTTCCGTCCGAACAGACTCCTCCAGTTGTGTTGCTAGGTGGTCCAATTCCTTCTGCAAGATACAACAAATCATTAGGGTTCGGATCTTTATGACCACAAAAATAGAGAAATATGCACGCAAATATGACCTTAAAAACCTGTAAATATGAACTAAAAATAACAAAATACAACCAAACATTTAAATTTACTCTAAATCAAATATGCTCAGTTGTACATAATTTATTTTATCTAATAGTGTTGTTTTCATGTAGACGACATAATTTCTACATGCACTCACTACACCATTGGGAAATTAAATTTTAAATTATGTTGAAGCCACTTTAATTTCACATTATTTACAGAAAAGAACTCTTTGATTTGTATTAAAATACTCCTCTCAAAGTTCCTTTATGCAAGTCTGTAAACTTTGCACTTTCAGAAAATTTTGTTTTCTGGTTGGTGGTGCTGACCGATCCACTGAAGATTTAACACTGCCTCAGGATTATTTTCAAAAGTATTGGCAACAATGGGACATTGATTGATGTGGATCAACACAGGAATGTTAAGATTAAAAGGCAGGTGGGGCATTAACGTTTAGAGAGTATAACATTAATTCTTGACTTGTAAATTCTCACCAATTCAATCATATATATTATTTCTATAAGGTATTTTTTCGTCACAAGCCTGTATCTTCCTTCAAACTTAACCGAAATCAGTGAATGAGGTGTCATTTTAAAGCTTATGGTCTTCACTTTGGTCACATCATATTTTACGAAATGAAGTTTTCCGAATTCGACCCTTAAAGGGTGTAAATGTCAATATTTCTAAAATGCTGTTTTCTGTGTTACGAGTAATTTATCTCACTGGATACCTATCTGAAATCGTTTAATGAAGTATCATTTTAAAGATTAAGATCTCTGCTTTAGTTACGTCATATATTAAGACAGAAATTTTTCAGGTTTCAACCCTTAAAGGGCAAAAGTATAAATATTTTTGCAATTCGGTTTTGTGTCATGAGTGATTTATCTCCCTTAATATCTAACCGATATAGATAAATGAGTAATCATATTAAAGACTAAGGTCTCCGCCGTGGTAACATTATATTTTAAGAAAGAAATTTGTCGTAATTCAACCCTTAAAGGGCAAAAATGTCAATTTTTCTAAAATGCGTTTTTTGTATCTCGAGCCATTTATCTCCCTGGATATCTAACCAAAATCGATAAAAGAAGTAGAATTATAAGCAGTTATGTCTCAGCTTTGTGAAATAATATTTTAAGAAAGAATCTTTTTGGAAATCAACCGTTAAATGGAAAAAGTATAAATTTTTCTATAATGCATTTTTGTGTCACGAGCGATTTATCTACCTTGATATCAAACCGATATTGATAAATGAGTTATCATATTAAAGACTAAGGTCTCCGCCATGGTAACATTATATTTTAAGAAAGAAATTTGTCATAATTCGACCCTTAAAGGACAAAAATGTCGATTTTTCTAAAATGCGTTTTTTGTGTTTCGAGCCATTAATCTCCCTGGATTTCTAACCAAAATCGATAAATGAAGTAGGAGTATGAAGAGTATTGACTCAGCTTTGGTTACATCATATTCAACCTCACTATTAATCGCATTTTATTCGCGAAATTTTCGCACGGGTCGTCTAGTAATAATTAGTTTTGTTTATTCCAGCAATGTGTAATAGGAGCACAGTTCTGTGAATAATTAGCTTAATTACTTCTCATATATAACATGGTGAATTCACGCTACTATAAAAAAATTACTGGTAATATTAGAAACCATTTCTAAACCTATTGATCGACTTTTACAACTGTGTGTAAAAGCCGATAAAACTCGCCTACAGATGAGGCAAAAATCTTGCAAAATTCAGAGCAATATTCGTGGTTTCCTAAGTAGCGCCAACTAGTTGCCTTTCCTATGTAACCCACAATAAACACTGCAGTAAAACAGGCAACAGGTTATGCTTACTCACAAAAGTCAAACAATAAAAACAGGCTGACACCAAACTACTTCTACTGTTATCTCCAACGCACACCTCTTTCCCCATTTTAAACAAACAAAAATTAGATCAGTAACAATGGAGTGTAGGAACTGCCACAAGGTGACATTTATATGGCAAGGAAAGATTAAATTATACTGAACACTCACCAAAGTTAAAGGGAAGGGAGCAGCAACAGCAACACGAAATATTATACAAACACAAAAAATACAATATTATGGAGTTTTTATCAAGTAGACAGAGGCAAAGCTTCATGGATAGACTGTGAAGCTTGTGCGAAATATTGTGTTTGTATATTATTTTGTGTTTCTGTTGCCCTCCTCCCGTCAACTTTGGTGAGTGTTGGGTAGAATTTCTCTCTCCTTTCTTTAGCTCATTACCTTGAACTAATAAAATTTTTCTTGGAGAAAAAAATGAAAGCTATTAGAGTTCAGATACTTACATCAATATCCATATCCACTGACAGCTCAGATGCAAACGTGTGGCGGTCGTCCTGGACACGAGCTTTCACTGTGACTGCGGCTGGCTTGAGTTGATCATTGAGGCTGATATCAAGTTCCAATTCTGGAATTGGCATACGCCAGTACTGGAATGTATTGAAGGGCGCAAGCCCACCATCCACATGAATGTGATACCTCCCACGACTCGTGCTTTCTTCCACCTGGTTCCCTCTTGGAGGGGAATGAGAGCAATCCAGTACATTGTCTCCATTGACTTTTGACCAATTGACCTCACTGGAGTGTTTATTCAAAATCTCTATACTTGGAATTTCTTCAACTCTCTGGCACAAATAAGTTCTTTTGTTCCAAATGATACCATCATTGTTCCAGACACTACCATCATTTGGAACATCAGAATGGACATTTTTTTGGCCCAAGTATGGTGGTTCTGGAGGTGGATCTTCTGGTGGTGGAGGCTTTTCTGGATGTTCTGGCGCAGATTTAATGAAAGTATCACAGGAGAGACCATTGTGGTCATTAGGAAGAGGGGAAGGATCACCAGAAACTAGAAGAGGACTGCCGTTAAGAGAAACAGATTCTAATGAACTGGAGTTTTCAGAAATTTGCTGTGGAGGAGCACTCGGAGGGTCAGGTGGAGGCACACTGGGAGGCTCAGGAGGAGGCTCGGAGGGAGGATTCGTAGCACCATACCCTCTTGATAGACCACATCCCTCCCACCATGGTACTCCAGAATGCTCGACCTTTTCCACATTTGATGACTTCAGTAATCTATCATCACTCCCACTGAAAAACAAAATAGGTTCTATTAAAAATAGAAAATCTAAAATGCCAATAATACAGCAATGACAAAAATTACAAACATTTTAACTACAATTTTGTAAATAAAATCATTCTTTAAGAATTTGTTTAAAATTTACAATTTTTGATAATTACAATACTAAAAAAAAAAAAATGTTAATGGGATAGAGAAGGATACAATTTCTTACCACAGTCAAAGGTAAGAAAATTTACAGCCTAGCCCAATTCCAGTGGCTGGCTCAACCATAATTAAAATTCCTACAGTGAAAGTCAAGGAAAAGGGGGAAAACAAAGGTGAGAAAGGAACAGTGTGTCATTGCTAGCAGAAATTCTCAAAATTTTTGTTACAAGGACGAAATATTCGGATGACAGCAGGATGGAGCAAAACACGAAAAAAATAGTAAAAACACGAATCAATAATCGGGTTTATACCTTCCTCAGCAGGAGACTGGTGTGTGCAAAAGGTATGATTAAGGCCCAATTAATTTATCTCTCACAGGAAAAAGGAAAGTAATCAGCAAAAATAAAGGATGAATAGAGAAAGGAACCATCCCCTATAGAAACAGCAAAAATCACGAACATGGTATCCACAGCATGACAGAGCACAATCCAATGAGGGTTAACTGTGTGAAAGCTGGAAATAATGGCAGAAATTTGAATTTGAATAAAAGAAAGAAAGGAAAAAGAAGTAATTATTGAAAAGAATGTATACAACAGTACTGAAATAATAATAAATGTACAGGAGAAATATGTTAAAATGAATAAATTACAAACCAAAATAATTTTCAAAAGTTCCTAACAGACAAGGGATAGAAACAATGTAGGAAGTAGGACAGTCCTGGATTAAAAATTAAGAAAAAAGTGAATGGCTATGTCCATTTCAGGCCAGTTCAGTCCTTAACATCCAATATATATTGGTATTCCAGCTCGCACCACTGAAGTTCAGAGAAACTACTGGGGAAGACTCTTATAGCATGGAATCGCTATTATTGCTGCCGTATGTGGTTGAATGTTCTGCAACAGGTTGGTGAGAATTACATTGTAGTTAAGTATGACGCATGGCATTTGTTTCAAATAACTTGGTAAATATCATTTGAAGTTTCACACATAGCACGTTCTACAATGTGCAAGATATAAAATGTTAATCATGTATGGGTGATGAGAAACATGGCAACAAACGAGGACTCTCCACAAAAGAGGAATTTTATACACTAGTTCGTTAATCTTAGGGGGCTTCTGTTAATAACACGAGGTGTTTTTTTCTGTAATTTGGATCCCCCTCACCTTAACGTGAGACTGACCTTGTAATTTTGAATACTATTTATTATTATTATTATTTTTGTTCACTGCTCTTTGACGGGCAGCAATCCGAAATAAAAAAGTAATGTGAGATTTTTTTATCAAGCCCCATCCCCTTACATGAGAGATGGTGAGATTTTGCTGGATCCCTCCTGCCTATTTTGAGCTCACATAATTAAAGGATGCCCCCTTACCGAATAGCTGATGTATTTCGATAGGAAATAATGAAACAAATGAAGCAACCTAAGTTTTTAAAGTACATAGTCTTTCCATTTTCTTTTCCAGGAAACTCCAGCTGCCTTTGGGGGTTGGGAGGAAGGGAATAAAAATTACACCATCAAAATATTTAACAAAAAATATTAACAATTAAAATACTATTAATATGCTAATGGATTCTTATACAATGAAATCTCCCACGTACCAAACCACGAAATAATTATTACAACTGAACATGATTTTTGGGTTGCTATCATAAAAAAGGGAAGCAAAACTGGGTCAATTTTCTTGAGGAGTGCAACTTACCACTGATCCACAACATTGCAGTATTAAGGACTATTACACACCACTAAAATTTGAGAAAAGCCTTTGTCCTCTAGTAATAAGTTTTTGTTGTTAATCTCCAAAATTACAGAAGAAAAGGAGGTATATTACAAAAAAAATATGGAAATATTCCTCTAACTCGTGAGACAACTGTAAATTCTCTTGGGGAACATTTTAGGAATTACTAAAGTAAACAACATCCTGGGAAACAACAAATGAGCGATAAAAACTTATTCCACAACCTTAGGGTCACTTGGATGCTCCAACAAGACGTATAAAATAAATGCGTGATTTAGTGCAGTTAGTTCTCTAATCCCCAGGGCAGGCATTTAAGTGTACAATTAAATGAGAGAACATTCCTAGCATACTTCACATACACAAAGTAAGCTTTGCCAGAAGAGGTTAGATTTGAACTGATCGCCTCTTAACCTTCAGGCAGAGACTTACCACTGACCTAATACACTACCCAAATGCGAGACACTAAAAGTTTTGAATTAAACTTTTATCATGAGAACATTTGAATTTTTAAACACCAAACAGAAAGAGATAGATAATTAATCATGAATGTTCTACATGTGACCAAGAACCTAAAACCAAAATTTAATGTACAGTAGAACTCCAATTATCCGAACCGCTTTTTTAAATAAGACAGAAACGTACCAAGATTAAAAAAATAATGATCCTGCCTACATCACATGCAACTTCTCACTGTCAAGCGGATGCACAACTTTGCTGCACGAAAACATATGAATACAGTCAAACATCTTACTTTCACCGAGATGTTCAGCAAGCAACGACTTTTATTTACAGTACGGTACATACATACTGTACTAATGTACAGGACTTATAACTACGCTTAACATATAAAAGTGTTCCCTTTTCATTTAATTAACTAAAAGCTCTTTTCCTTTAAAATGTTTTTTTCCTCCCATTTTCAACATACATACAGTAAAGAATTAAAATAGACTTTTTCAGAAAAATCCGATTTTTTTTTTATTATCCAAATGGGGACCGGTCCCAATTGATTAGGATAACTGGAGTTCTACTGTACTGTCATTTGTATTTCTTACATTGAATTTCATTGACTGTAACTGACCATACTCCAATCAAAATTTTAATCCTTGCCATTTACTTAAGCCATAAGAATTATGCATCACTGTGCACTTATTTTGTAATGGTAAATAAACAATGAAGAATAAGATGTGTAAAGGCCAACCGACTTGGGGAAATTCAATGTTCCATATTTGCTGATAAAACTGCCTTGTAATAATTGATGCCAAGAATTTTTCCAACCACCTTTAAGAAAATAGGCTAGCAAAGAATAACAACGTTTCAAGGGAATCCACCAAACCCTAAACTGAAACTCACCTCTCCAAGGATGAATTGATTAAATAACAAGATTTAAAAATGTGATGTATCACTTTTGAGAATATTAACAAAGGGTAGGGAAAATGACTCTTCACTCACCAAAGTAGAGGGCTGCAATGAGTGAAAAACATTTGTGATGAACAAAAACATATACAATATTTCAGTTTAACACCTTATTCATGTGATACAGAATGAGCCGCATGGTTCGGAAGTTTATCACATGATCATTACTGTTTTAATTACATAATACATTACTGTTTTCAGAATATTCAACATTTTTCATAGAAGGCTAACCCCATTCAATTGAATAGTAGCAAGATAAATCTTTAATTTATGTAAATTTGTAATGCTTTTAGCTTGTGAAGCAGGTTACCTAATTGTTGACTGTACAAAATCTTAGCTATTAAATATACCTCCCTCCATAACCTTATACTTTGTCCCATTAGGTAATTACCAAATATAGCTCATATATGTAACCCAAAGTTGTTAGTAGTTCATAGAATCACACTGCCTTCTTGGCCATACAACTGCTAATTTGGTACATTTATCAATAATTGTTGAGGGAATACTTATTTCAGTATTTAAAATTAAACACAATACAAAGTCATAAAAATATTGTCTAATTAGTAGTAGTAAGTAATCAAAATTAACAGTTTAGACTGCGATAACAGTAGAGGATTTCTTGTTAAAAGTGAGAAATATAACGGAGTTTTGGTTCAAGTATTTATTTTAAGCAGTTTTCATATATTTTTATTTAGACAAATTGCATAGTTTTAATTCTTCAGAATTCTTGTTAGAATCATACATTACTAGCCGATTCTCCGAGCCAGAAGCGCAGTCATCACCAGTAGGGCCCGCCACAGCACCTTCATTAGCGAATGTCGAAATGAATGGACCCAGCTGCTGGAACACCAGCATGCGCACCCATCGGCTCTCGTCTGCCAACAGTGCGGCGAAAACTGGTGCCAGCGTACTCTTCCGTGTCGCCAGCGAACACGAGCATGCCACCGATATGAACACTTCTGCACATGCCTTGCGTACGCCCCACACCTCATCTGCGCACAGTTTCACGAACCGGGGTAGCTGCACAATGCACATTGCGTCCACATGTAGTTATGCTTAAATACGATGAAGAATGGCTTTAAGCTGACTGGCAGTTTTTGGGTACAGCAATGGTACATTTTCGCACAAAATGAAAACGTAACAGTTACCAACTGCCAAGAGAAATAAAGCGTATGTTAACTGAAAGTTAGTGAACCACATCAAATTCTGATCTCAATTTGCCACCAACTTCATCCATCCTTCACACATAATAAACTTAAAAAATAATTTAAAAAAGGAATTGTTAATAAATTCCTGTAGCTTTTGCAACTTGTTTTATCATAATATAATCATTGTAGTTAAAAAGCAGAAAAGAACATCTGAAGTATTAAATCAAGTCTAAAGAACACAATTTACACATATTAAAGAAACGAGCAAAATTTAAATAAAAATATGTCTATAGCAGTAAAAAAGAAGAAAAAATCAAATGGGGATAAAGTAGACCCTACCCCTCTAACAATGTGGCAAAATAAAAATAAATATTATAAACTACAAAGCTTAGCAAACATGGTAGGATACAAGTTTGTGTACAGTTAGACATTGCCGTCTTACTGGCACATAAAGTGACAAAATACGGTTGAATGTTATAGACCACTTTACTCAGCACAAATGACGAGATTGAAGTCTGTATAAAGTACATTACAACTCTCTTCTCCGTTTATCTACTTACAGTTATCAATACATGATCATAAGGATGTGCCCAATTTATTCTAAATGCAGTATACTCTATCTCTATCAAACTACACAGATATAATGTTTCGCGAACTCTGATTTATGTTCCATTCCAAAATACTTTTTCTCTACAGGTTTCTGCTTTACCTCCTTCATATCAACACACCTATGTTATGCCAAAAATAATTTGACAGATGCTAAAACTATCATGCAGACAGAGTTCTGAATCTTAAGTCACTAAGCTCTCCATATTCTATTACTGTAACATAGAATCCTATTATATGCAAAGAGTAACAATTTGGGATGCAAAGTAATCCTATTTGCAGCTACATTATCAACTGATAAACCTATTAAAACAGCGAAGATTCTCTCCCTTGTCCAATGATATTTCATTTTTGTATGTTTTATACTTTCTTGGAGCCCTGCAATCAAACCTGGTTATTTACTATGTATTCCTCTGCAAACTAAAAAAATTTCGAAAATTCAAATATTTATATGGATGAACATTGAAAAAATGATTTGTACACACCAAAATATTTTCTGTACACTCGTTCCCCACAACAGCACAAAAATCACAGAAGTTTGAAGCACACGCTTTGCGTGCGTAGAAACCATTACTGGAACAAAGCGCCACAAATCGGGGTAGCAGGAGACGCTCGGTAATATCTCGCCCAACGAGTGGTGCCATCTTTATCATCAACTGAAACAGCAAACAAACAAAAATAAAAGTAATTTCACATATCACAGCTGGACACAAACAGAGTCAACTAATGCTGTTCCCGATGTTCAGGTACTTGGCAACAAAAAATGTTATATTAGTGAATGTCACATAAATCCTTCAGCACAATCTTCCAATGTGCCTGTAGCGGTGAACAGATGCGGCCAGTATCGATGTTAGGAGTCCACCTGTGCTCATCAAAGCTGGCTGTGATATGACTGGTACAGCACACATCACAGCCACTTTGACGAGCACAGAGCAACAGCCAATGGCCCGGTGATGACAGTCAGTTGGTTGAGGTATGCCCGCCGCACCGCTCATCAAAGCTGGCTGTGATATGATATACAGAGACACATCACACCAACTTTGTGAGCAGAGCAACCAGCTATTACTGAAACACAGATGTCGCGGAGTTTACCCGTGGCCCAACTCGTCAAAAATGGCTGTGATATGAAAAGAATCCAACACATCACAACCAATTTGACGGGTGGACCACAGGAATGGTATTCTTCAGAGATGTCCCTGTAATCTTGCATGTCAAAATATGATAAAACACCTTAAAAAAACAGTCATGACTGATAATGTTCCAAAGGAAACTAGTCAACCATATACTGAACACTTACAGAACACATACAAGAAACCACTTATGCACAACATGCTTAACAACAAAGCACCCACATACAGAAGAGAATACTACGCCCTGTTCAACCTTAACTGGCAGCTGAAGGTCATGTTCTCCGGTCCCATTCCTCACCTCACCACCCCTCCCACCCTACCTTTCAGAGCTGAATGCTCTGTGAGATATGCGAGTGGTAAACTTCCCCATCACATGTAGGGGCAAGGGTAGTGGAGTGGGGATAGAGAAGACTGACCTTGAGCCACCTCTTAACTGAACAGACAATAGACATATCAAATGGCATCATAAAGTACACATAACTTGGTGATAACATATTGTCTTTCTGCAACAAGATAAATTCAATAAATACATCCCAAAATTTATCCGGCATTTCAATTTATTCCAAATGATTCAACTTTGTGTTTTGTTCTTCATTTTGGTTCTGAAAACTGCCGGCAAAACTTATCTGGCTGTTGCAAGTTGTTATATTCTGTGGTGCACACATTTTAAAATCCAGATCATAGATGTGTACCCTCATTTCCTTTGTCTACCAATTCCTAATCATGTAGTTAACATCTTGCAAAGAAAACAATTGATTCACCAAGTGTAATTAAGTGCAAGACAAATTATATTAAAAACAACAATTACACTGTAAAATTAAAAAGCTTATAGTCTACTGAAATCGGTGTCAAATTGTCCGCGATAATCTGCCGAGCCAGTTACACGAGTGACTCCTCCGTTTCACGCAGACTCTGGCCAAGTCCGAGCTCATCAAAGTGGCTGTGATATGCGCAGACGGGACATGACACAGCCAGGTTGACGGGCCGGCCTTGGCGTTGTGCGGGTTGTGTCGTTCCTCTCACTCGCAGCAGAAGGCCAGTTTGTGCTCATCAAAGCTGGCTGTGATAGCGCTTACAGCACAACTCTATGACAAACCAGCTTTGATGCGACAACCGAGCCCAGGACACCGTAGCATCAGGTGGTGGCTACGGTGTCTTTACTGTCACCAGTTGGAAAAGCTGGAGCCTCATGAAAGACAAGGTAGTGAGATGGAGTAATAACATCTCACTACCCATGTCTTTCACGAGGACCCAGCACTCTTCAGCCATCTTCTGTAAACTGAAAGCCCAATTAAGAAATAGTCACACCGATATTTTTCTATTGGGGGAAAAAATGAAGCAGTGGTTCTTTCTTTTTTTAAAACTAAAGAAACAATGTTGAAAACATAACAGCACTAATAAGAATTAGTTTCACATTTAACAACAAATGTTTCAAAAAAATCATGAAGAAAATATAAACCAGTTTCATTCAACTCGTATTAGTACTTTAATTTAGAAGAAAAAACTAAGCAGAAGTGGAAGTGGAAAACCAACAGGGAACTAAAAAAGCAAGAGCCAACAATGTCTACAGAATAATAAGCAATCCCAAATGTAGCAGAATTAGGGAGTCAATAGGGAAGAGGTTATAAGGACACTGAACATTAAATGAATATCTGTTTCAAGGATGAAAATCGTTCAACATCTTCTCTCAAATGCAATATACTGGGTATAAGAGCAGTTCTATAAATATATTCACATTGTGAAAAATGAACCTTATCTCATGATCTCTAGCTTTGGCATTTCAAGGTACTACAGTTAAAGCAAACCTCAAGTGAACCATAGGAATATAACTCATTCAAATTGTGATAAATGCCCATAATGAAATCATTAAAGTACATTTTAAAAGTGTAATCAGGTTGATATTACTATAAATCAGTATTTTTCAATCTTTTTACACCAAGGACCAGAAAATGTTAAAAATAATTCAGTGGATCACCAACTTATTTGGGTCTAATTTTATAACTATCTGTATAAACAATCCCACCAATTTTTATAGGCACGTACCACAGTCCCACACATACAAATAGAACTCGGAATGCCACTATTTGATGCAAAATGCAAACTTATTTAGTGATTAAACTAATACAGTAATAATGCAGTCAAGAAATCGTATCCTGGAAATACCAGACCTTTGCTAGTCATCGATATTTTCAAAGGTTTTAGAAAATTTGGCTTAAAGTTTTTGTACATAACGGGTACAGTATCCATTTTATGTGAACAATCTTTTTTTTTTTTAAACTTTTTCAGAGTGAACTTTATGGGTCAAATACAAGTCAAGTTCATATTTATGTTGTGTTGTTGTTGTTGTTGTTAGGATTTTAGGGCGCGTCGACGACGGGGTCATTAGCGCCCAAGTTCATATTTAAGCAAGTTCAAGTCTATGACCACTGGAACAATTACACGATAGCACGATCATTCCTGTCCGTGTTTAATACCTACCTCTAGTAATGCTTCCGAGTTCTTCCAGCTCAAGAGATTTTATTCACGCGGAAACAAAGGTCAAATTTACATTTGGCCAGATCAGATAAACCTGACATCTTTCATCTTAAAAACTAACTATTCTAGACCCTTGACCATAGGCATAAAACGGTCATGGGCTTGCACTAGTATAGATATAAATAGATAGCCTGATGACAATCTTGTGGGGTCTCAAGTAACTGAAGGAAAAAGCAGTTATTGTATGTGCTGTTTTCAACGCTTTCAATTCCGTAAGGATTGAATAATGAAATAATCGCTCAACAGACGCTTGATTTGGAAAAAAGCAAAATTACTTAAAACAGGCGGTCAAAGAGAAAGGATGGGTGAGGAAACAAAAGTGATCTGGTTTATGCTGATACAAACCGCAAAATTGGGATGAGTGTGACAATTACCTATTGGAATATATCAATTTAAGAGAACTCAAAACAAAGCAGGTATTTTCTCTCCTTGTGTACATCGTGAAGATGATTCTGTCTTAAGATCACTGCACACAAGTTCCACAAACTATAATATTTTGATAATAACACAGCAATAAGCATCTCTCTCTCTCACACACACACTCACACACAGGTACTGTCAATGTCAAGCAGGTGCAAGGGTCGTAGGATGTTGTGTGCATGTTGCTTCCGCATTATGCGTTCTGGCGCTACAATTAAACGAAAGTTAACTAAACCAAGTCTTGAATGTGCTCATACACTACAAGACACCTCTGCTGAAGGATGGTCCATTAGTGATTCGGATGAAGAAAGCAAGGAGGAAGAGTAATTTAAATTAATTGCTAAAAGTATCTGAAACTGTATAATTATTTGAGATTATCGATTATTTCTGATATTTCATTTACTAAAATAATAGTAGTAATATGATTCATTCAAATTGATCTCGCATTTAGTTTTGTATTTACTACTGAATTTATGGGTTTAAACTAATGACAATAGTGTTTATATTATATAACGTACATAATACTTATTTCATTATTTATTTTATTTCTCCCGTCAATTATAGAGTTTTCATTTAAAATATTTTTTACTGATTTGTTATGGGGTAAACTAATGAAAAACTGTCACATCAAGTGGCCCTTAACAAACCACCTCCTTTGATAAAAGTCACCGTAACCAAAAGTTTTTCCGTTTCCTGATTTTTATTAGAGACATCGACTCCACGCCCATTTGTGTTGGGATGACCAGAAATTTTCACAACTCTACAGTTTCAATTTAAAAAAAAATCTTGACTAATGAGACTTGTAAAAGAGATTATACTTCAGTGATTAGCACTTATGCAACTAACACTTTTAAATTCTCTGGGGAAGTAAACTTGCGTTTTTATTTTCTTCGTCACTTTATTTAACAATATTTCCAGTTTCATGAAAAATGGGGACCTCATGAATTTTATAATGAGTGATATCGAGTGAACGTGAACTTTGTCTCGGTGCAGTAACCTACATCATCATACAGGGTGCGAAGTTCAAAACTGTGTTAGTTTCTCCTGATTCCAGAGATAGCCTTAACATTTAGGAAAATAAACTGAGTGACATTTGACTTATTGTTTTGTTTATGCAGTATACTATTACCACTAGGATCCCTTGCAATGTGTTTCATTTTAAATAATTCAAGGAGATTGGTGACTGGTTTGGTTTGCTAAGTTCTTTCCTAAAATCAATCATTATCAGGGAAAGAATACATCACGTTCAGAGCTCATGATAGAACTACTCAATCCACAAGAGATTTCTAAAAACAAAACTTCCCACTGCTACCGGGGAGCGTTAACTATACATGGAGTTGAAAATGATCAACAAGTGATTGGGTACAGATGTTCCATCATGAACCAGTTCAATCTGACCAGGAGAGTGCGGAGACAGAGAAATCTCAATGTAATACACCTCCCACCATCACTCACTTTAGTGTATCCACACATTTAAAAAAGAAGACATCTTCAAGGTCATAAAAAGAACATCGCGTAGTGCACAGTTTTTATCAGAGAAGCAATGAACAAACTGATGCAGCATCCAGTAGAAGATTTTGGAGAAACTGTCCAACAACAATTTTAATTGTTAACTAATTGGGCAAAATTTCAGACAAATAAGAATAATTGGGTGGTACTTCATCACTCTTCAGGGACAGAGGTTAAAATTACTTCAAACCATCATTCCTTAAATTTGTTTATGATCTCATCACTCATTAGGAAAATAGTTCATTTTTGTCAGTAGTTGCCATAACAACTGCAGGCTAAATGAAGTGAAATCTCCTCAGTACAAGCATACTGGTGGTGCAGACCACAGTTAAACGTAATGCTTGTCAGTGGAGCTACATAAATACAACATTTTTTTCCCTATCGATCAGCTATTGGTGCAAAGGACTGTTCAACTGTTATCCTCAAAATATGCACTAATCATTTTTAATCAAGTTGTAAAAATAATGCATTAAGGAAGTACAGGGACAATACCAAAAGTAGCAGGACTGACTTGTTAATTTTTTTTTTTTTATTGAAGATATGTTTACAATTCCTTAATACTCTTCGAAATGGCACCCCTGGGCAGCTACACACTTAGAACAACGCTGCTGCCATTGGCCGTACGCCTACTGGAATTCACATTCGGAGATGCTTTTGAGAGCCCTCGTCGATGCTGCTTGAATGTCCTGAATCGAGTCAAACTTCTGTCCCTTCAGCTGTCTTTACATCCGTGGGAATAAAAAAAAAAAAAAAAAAGCCAGATCAGGGCTGTAGGCGAGGTGTGGCCACGTGGCAACACCAAATCGGGCCAACAGTTGCCTCATTACGAGCATGCCTTGGCACAGCGCATTGTCGTGATGCACTATCCAGTTGTTGGAGATGACTGATTGGATGCGATTCACTCGGTCTCACAGGCGGGTTAACAGTTGCAGGTAAAACTTCGAATTGATAGTTTTCCCAGGGGAATGAACTCCTTATCAATCACCCTGCGACAGTCAAAAAAACACGACCAGCATTGTCTTGATCTCCGATTTGCACATGTAAGCCTTCTTTGGACAAGGGGACGTGGATTGTCTTTTGGGTCATACTGGAAAACCCAAGTTTCATCGCCTGTTACCACACTGTAAAAAAAGAATTTCACGGATGAAAAGAAAGCTGAAGGGACAGCGGTTTGACTCGATTCAGGACGTTCGTGCAGTATCGACAAGGGCTCTCAAAAGCATCCCCGAATCTAACTTCCAGAAGGTGTACTGCCAATGGCAGCAGCGTTATTCTAAGTGTGTAGCTGCCCAAGGGTGCTATTTCAAAGAGTATTAAGTAATTGTAAACATATCTTAAATAATTTTTTTTTTTAATCAGTCCTACTACTATTGGTATTGACCTAGTAAATAGACACACGACAAAAATCTCTCTCTAGTTTGAATATATCCTGAAAAATCTCACTGAATTATGTGTGTTCCTACAAGTTTTGAGTGATAACAACTATTCCGAGAGGAGCAACAAATAGAACACCTGAAGGAGTTCCCAAAACCATGTTGATCCATCAGGGCACATATGTATTAAACAGAAAGAAAATTTTTTGGCTTCATGGGGACATAAGCCCAGTCAGGTAGATTGCAATCACCCTGCCTACTGAGCTATGCAATCCAGAAATTTTTGAATGAATGAAATAGAACATTAGATGATTGGTGACATTTTATAATAGACAATGATAATAAGTAAACTATTCTTCACCCATTCCTTCTTACTTAATACTCTTTTCAATTTTGTGGGATGTAATTCATAAGTTTCATTTTTTTCTTCCTTATGTAATCCATTGAGTATTTTCTACTTTCTAAAACAAAGAAAATAAGATAGGGTAGGGATCAAATAACCCGTCTCTTACTACAGGAAGGGAGAGGGGCGAGATGAACACGTGAAAAAACTCAAAACAATTTCACAATATTTTGGTTGATCATAAAGGGGGTGAGACACATGGCAGGGAGAATTATGCGACTACATCCCAACTCGCCACATGAATGAAAACATTATGACCACCTGCTTAGTGATTTTGCATGGATTCAAAATGTCCTTAGTAGTTTTCTGGAGGTATCTGGCACCAGACATTTATGCATAGGTCACGCAATTTCCTTAAATTACGGGCCGTTGGTTAGTGGGCGCAGAGCCGGAACCAGATAGCATCCCAGATGTGTTTTATCGGGTTGAGATCACCCAAATTTGATGGGCAAGACATCAAGGCAAGTTGACTAATAGTTTCTTGAAACCACAGTAACACAAGCTGTTATTCTGCTGGAATATGTCACCACTAAACATTAAGAGAAGCGGGTGGTCCACTATAACTTTCACAGCTTCCACTGTACCTTTAATCACTAGCACAGGTTCCATAGAAACCTAGGTGAATGTTCCCCATAATATTGCCCCCACCAGACTGGTCCATGGTGTGTGTATAGTTCAATCAGCACATAAGACTCAACCATAGGTCTGTTATAACAAGAAGCACAATTCATCCAACAAGGCAAGACTTCTATCCTTTCAGTCCATGCCCACCCCAACCACAATTCACTATGTTGTTGAGTCAACACTGGATTGTGTAGGAGCCGCTAGATGCAGAGGCAAACATTCAACAATGTGCACAGAACACTGTGCGCCAAAACACTTGTGCCTATACCAACACTGTACTCTGCCATCAAATCTGCCACATATTGCCTTCTATCCTGCCAAACCTCGAATTTCCACATCCTGTGATGAGGCACGGACGCCCACCACTTTGTCGCCTACTCATGGTTTCACTGTCCTTCAACCAGTTTTCTAGATACTAAACTATAATAGCATGTGACAACCGACAAGCCTAATCGTTCCAGAGAAGCTAATTCCGAGGTTCTGAGCCCTAATCTACCCTTCGTGATAGTCACTTTATGTCAGTTGATTTGTTACATGTATCGTCAGTATAATGATTTCTTATCCATCTTTACTTAATTACTTTGTTTAGTGCACGATGTACCCACAATGTTACCAAATGGCATTCAATCTCATGGTAGGTGTTATTCTTCAACATGGTATAAGCGAAACCCAACAGCCCAAAAGAAACTGCTGTGGAACACAAGGTACATGAAAGGAGTAAAATAATTAATTATGATAAATTTTCAAGCACTGTGTGTACATATTAAAGAACTACCATAAAATTAAAATAAAATGGAGATACAAAGGAATTTAATTCATTTATCCTAATTCTCTAAAGTAAACATTCAGAAAATCTGTAACTAAAGTATGTGAAAGATAGTGGGCCAAATTTTTAAGATATTCTATATTAATTAATTTGTTACCAAAGCAAACAGTCATTAGGACATCCGTAAAGAAAGACAAAGATTATGAATGTATGTGAAGCAGGTAACTGACAACCAATTTGTAATGGTAATGTGGATATGATACTATTTGCTCATACATTTTATTTTACTTCACAGAAAATATACCAACAGCAAATACCTCAAATATCCGAATTCAGTAAATTAGCAACAGTGCAAATTTGTGATTGCTTGCTACTAAGCTACAGTAGAAATAACAGTCCAAGAAACACTATTTCATATTGGAATAACGGTTTTTCAATAATAGTAAGGACATTTACTCTGTACTTCGATTCAAAACCTTTATTACATATATGTATATCGATAACATGGCAGATCATCCTATCATAAGTAGATAATGCATGGGTTTTACCCTCTCAATTAAAGATGAAGTTAGCAGTGTACATTTAATATACCTTCAAATAGGTTCACCATGCCCAAAACATAAAATCATCAGTTTTACTCAAACACTATGAATAGTGAATTATGTTAAAACAAGAATTTTCTAAGGAAAATGGATAGGAATAAAGGATTTGTGATGTTTACAAGCACTTTACACCAGAACAATAAATAACAAATGATTAACAACACTAGGTTACCACTGACTAAGATTTCTAAAGAGAAATCAATCTTCATCTTTGCCAAAAGAAAGTTGTCTGTCGATAACACACATTAGAATCAGAAGTTATAAATACAGAAATAAAGATAACCTGTTACTACTTACATCTCAATGTAACAAAAACACAATAATGATCAACATGTATCTGTGCTTATATATAACAAACTTAAAGAAAGAACAACTGCTACCTACATATCAGTATCCAAAATATAAGAGACAATGAAATGGAAAGTTTGCTCTAACTTACCGAAACAGCACCAGTCTGGTACTCGACTACATTGTCCTTCTCGGTGAGCATCAGCACCACAGGACACACCTTCTCCTCAACAGTGTCCATGTCAACAAGGCCTTGTTCCAAAAGCACCAACAGAGTAGATTGAGCAGTCTTGCGCACCTGCAGGCAATCCTGTGTGTTACACCTTCACATCTGATTCTAGCGAAACTAATCATTACTTGAACAATTAGCACCACAAACTCTTATACAAAAATGACAATGCCATATATAATTGCAAACTTCGGAGCAATTTATACATAAGAAACTAGTGAGAAATTTCCAAGAAATGTAAGATGCAGGCATGTACGAAGCAGAACTACATAAGAGAGGTTCTGTGCAAAGACTCTACTACTTGCTTGAAATATAAGCACTTTGACTCACACTTGGTCAAGGTCAAGCCAGAGAGAAATCTGCCGATTGGCGTGTCGCCGGGATAGTAAAATTTATTACGCCGTATCTCGGTGTAAAAAAAAAAAACCCCAGGCTTTTTCAAAGATTTTAAGGCTTTTGCGCAAATTTTAGGGCCCGTTTAAGGGCCCTTAAAAATCAAAATGAAAATTAAGGCCTTTTTAAGGCCCGTGGGAAACCTGCACCCCCATTGGAGCCCACTGCCATACATGCATTACCTCAAAACGAGTTCATGCAGGTTTACAGTCCCCAGTAGGAATAGTACCATCATACAAGGTACTGGTATTATTAATCCTCCTATGACTGGCCCCGGGTTCTCCACCACTCAACAAAACTACCTGCCACTAAAAGGCCAATGCCTAGAGGAGTCACCTGCCAAGTCTAGTGGTGCTCGTCCCCCTTAGTATTCTTGTTTGCAAGCCTTCCCTCAACATTTGAAGAGTTACCATCAGGGCCACTTGTACTAGCCCCTACTGCACATCTCATGCTACTGGTAACACCCATTATCCACAAAATGGGATTGGGTAGTCTACCAACAGCTTTAAGACAAAATGGTGAATGGTCTGCCGAGAGCTAATCTCAAATACTAAGATCCAACATGTCTGGTAAATCCTGACATCTCAGGCAACTGCTCTACGTGGAAACCCTATGGGGTGGCTCAAGTGTTTTTTTTCCCCCTTCTTCTTATGACTTTACGCCTCGTGGACATCGAGGTCATTAGACGTGGGATGGGACTGGGAATGGAATTTGACCATGGCCTTTTTGTAGGAAGCATCCCGGTGAAGTGAAATCGTTCTTGGTATTGGGTAGCTTGCCAATAAGCTTTTAAGGTAGACACCATGCAGTCTGCTGGGATCTAGTCTCAGATACGAGAGCTGCGGGTGCTCCGACACCTCAAGCAAATGCTCCTCGCACTTATCCACAGCATTAGTATACAGCTGGAATTAACAATTGCCAACAAAATTTCTTCATATATTTGAGAATAATAAGTGAAGGTACTCGGTTAAAAATTATAAGGTTGAAAACAAAAATTGAGTATTTTTTTTACTTATTTTCAAAGTAGTAAATCAGAAAGGAGTAATTCTTGGGGGGGAAAAAGCAGATTTAAAAATATTATGGCTGAATGAACATTATTGAAACAGACATCCCCTGCAACTGTTTTCCAGCTATTTATTCAAGTGCAGTAGTGTGCTGACAGGCTTGCAAAATTATTGAAGGAAATGTCTGTTAATTTTCTTTACTCGAATGTTCAATTCAACATTCATATCAGAATTCATATGATTACTAATTAACCAGCATTTAGTATTTAACAATCATAGCAAAAATAATTAGAAAAAATTTCAAGTAGTACAAGATACTACTATACTATGGTAGCATGGATATTTATGAACTTTTAATGCTCACAACATTTTAATGCATGTATGTGCTTGCCAATTATATAGTGCGGACCACATGCTTCCCTTAATGCTTCATGTTTTCCAAGACAACGATGAATTTTCCAGCAGGCCAGGATCATGTTACTGAGGTTTGAAGAAAATTTTAGTGAACTCGCATTGATGACTTGCCTACCAAATACGTCTGATCTCAACCTGATAGAATACATCTGGGATGCTACTGGGTACTTGCTCTGCACCCACAAACCACTGCCCATTATTTAAGGGAACTGCATGATGTGTGTGTAAACATCTGGTGCCAGATATCTCCGGAAAATTATGAAGGACTTTTCGAATGCATGACGCGCCAAATCACTGATGTATTGTATTCCTAAGGTGAACCAAAATGCTATTAAACAGGCCTCGACTACTACGGATAAAGTGTAATTGTTGGATCAGCTAACTATACGTATTGTAATGTGACATTTGAACGTACAACTATAAAAACAACATATGCCAATGTGGATAGCACTGCTGTACAACTAGTGAGTGAGCACTTCAGGCCGAGGATGGAAGTGGCAATTGCAACTGAAGGTGGTTACATCAAATAATTCACTCTGGACAGATCTCAGAATCAACATACAAAAGTACTTCTTTTAATATTAATAATTTCATAAATTCTATTTAGTTTCAATTTTTTATAAATAAAATACAGCATTATAATTTTGTTACATCTGTAACGCTGGCGTAATATGATCAGCTTTCTTTCCCTAACAGCCTGCAATATTGCTACAAATCAGAGGTTATGAGAATTATTTAATAATTGTTCTTTTCAGTTAAGCAACCTCAAAGAAATGAATTTCAATTTAAATCAACATATTAATTATTAGTTGCTTTTTGTTTATTTGTACTCAGTCAATTTAAATGTTTCGTACAAATATATTACTGTCACAGTAAGCCAAGAAACAAGAACCACCTTGCATTATTATTTAGGCTATGTGAATTATTTAATAACAACTGTATTTAATTAAGCAACTGCAAGGAAATGACTGCCCTAAACTCCGCATTCAGTTATTTTTGAAAGGCTGTTTATATTCAATGCAAACTAGATTACCCAAGCAAAAATTTCGCTAATGAAATGTGATGAATAGCGACTTTGTGGTTTTTAGTAGGCTGAAAGAAGAATGAGGTCATTTGTACAAATATCCTTCAGATTTCGCGTAATGTATGCTATCCTGCAACCCTTTACTCTGACATAAACACCTGAAGCTATCCCTTTCCGGAAGCCTCCATTGTGTCAGACCATACCAGAATACAATTACGCAGAAGATACCACACAAAGTGCAGCCATCTTTGTGATACCTGCTGCTGCTACTTAGCGGTAACATGATCAATCGTTACCGACAGCAGCAAATCCTAGTGGCCTGGCTCTAAACTGTCCCATATGCATGACCTTGATAATTATTACTTGTCCTTTAAGGGTAGAATTTCGAAAAATTCCTTTCTTACAATATTATGTCACCAAAGTGGAGACCTTTAAAATAATACCTGTTATCGATTTTGCTTAAGGATCAAGGGAGATAAATGGCTCGTGACAAAACAACACCTTTTAGAGGTGATAGGCATGATGTTTTTGCTATATTCCTCTTTTTTTCTTTTCTTTTTTTTTGTACGTTTACTCCGCCCACATTTAAGTGCCAAAGTCAGTATGGGTAACCCATTTCACCCATCTCCTGTTGAGGAATGGCTCGTCCGGCAAATTTCTGTATCATATGTACTTTTGTCTTTTATGTGTGTTGGCGCCCTAAATCTATCATCTAAGGGTAAGTGGTGGCTCATTTCCCTATCCTAATTTAATTTTTACTATATAGAAATAGAGAGAGAGAAAGGGGGGAGGGGTGGGCCACTTCTTAACATAGGTGATTGCAGGATGGGATAAAACTGCTAAATGGAAAATATAAACATTTTTAAGTTTTTGCTCTCTAACTTCCTCCTGTTGAAGGATTTAAACCCAAAAATGTCTATATGTTCCATATTCGTGTATTCACTGTTTCAACAACACTGTCAATATATACTTTATCAACAACTCAACTTAGTCCGCAACCCGAAGGTTGGTTGGATCCTCCCACAGGAGGCATATTAAGCCATTGTGTCAAGAGGTAGGACGGCCAGTTCCTTTCCTCTGGGACCTACAGTTTAACGTGGAATCCGAACCACGGAGCATCCTGGAGTAGCTCATATGATCAATCACAACTCTCAAAATTCCTGCGCCTGCCGGGATTCGAACCTCAGACCAGAGCAGCGAATATTTTGAAAACAAGCGGCTTAACCATTGAGCTACCAGAATGCTCTATATACTTTATATAGATATATAAATAAATAAAGGGAGAGGAACCACCACTCACGAGTGACAATTTTTGCAGTTGAACCCACACTGAACTTGTGAGTGAACAGGGTGTAAGTCTGAGAGAAACTGAACAGTCACAATCGCTGCTAACTGCTAAAGCAACAATATTTGGTATGCAAATACAAAATAGCAAAAACAATATGAGAGGAGGGGATGTCAAAAACTCAATACCTAACATGTTCATGATCTACTTTTGAAAGGTTAAATCTCCCCCCCCCCCCCCCATACACACACACACACACACACACCAAAAAAAGCTACCGTGTTTGTTTTTGCTGTTTCTACATAGTAACATCTTCACTTCTGAAGGCGATTTAGTATGTGCATATTTTTTTTTTAACTATATGACAGAGTGTGTGTTTTCATTTTAATATCTTTATATACAATTTTTATTTCAATTTGATCATATACTTTTTAAGATAATTCCTTACCATACATTTTTTACTTCACCTCTTAAACCATTGTTGTTTCTATTTTAAAACTCTGCTCAAACCTTCAGTTAACTGCCATTGTGCAGTGACCAAATTGTCGTTTGCCCTGTGATCGTATTCTTACTGTTACTCTGCATTTCCTTTTATCTATCTGTATGAAAACAGAAACACATCTCCTACCTGATTGTCAGGATCAGCAAGAAATCTAATTACGATCGGCAGGAGCGTCTCTGGAACCAGGTAATGCAAGTTCTCCCGGTCATTTTGGCACAGTAAAGCAATATGTGGCAACTGCTCCGCAATCTCTGTCCGTACAGTCACATCTGAAAATGATAGAAATTAATATAGGGCTATAAACATAATAGGTTTTCTAAACAGCTGTGTGATAAGAAGGTTATTAAATAGGAATGTGTACAACAATCAATCCAACTTGAAATAGGAAAACAAAATGTGTTAACACGGAATGATAGAAACATGTCGAAGAATTGATATCGGTCAATTCTGCTAATAGTGAGCTCTAAATGTCCTTTCCCCCTTTTCTCCTTAATCATTTCTTATTTAAATGTGCAATTTAATTTCAATATCATCAAGACAATGTAATCACAGGAGATATCACATCCCTGCCCCCCCCCCCCCTCACACACACACACACACACACACACACACACACACACACACATGTATTAACCTCTTTGTTTGCTCCAATGTCGACATTTTGAATTAGACTGGCTGTTAAAGTTGACAAATTTTGTGCCTACAGTCAACGCCCATTCCTCAAGCCCTAAGTACCGTGAGGGTCAGAAAATATCAAGGGTCGACGAAGGAACATAGGAATGCTGACATAATGAGGCTGGACCAAGTGGAAGCAATTCCAGAGCAATATGACGTAGGGTGCCAATACATGATCCATGTCGTGATACCGTGAGGTCAAGAGAGGCAACTCCACACTCACTCTCTTCAAGAAATAAATAAAAATTAATTTTAAAAAACTCGTCAGATAGTGTAACAGGGATTATTGGAGATTGCGATTCTGCCAGGAGTTGTCATCACAACATGGCAATGGTCAAATGCAAGACTCCTCTAAAAATTCTTTTCGAAGTACATTTAACGGTTTCATGCTGGTCCAGGCTATATTAAAACCTAATTTCTGCTTGAAAATAATGGTCCAGACTGTATAACAACAGAAATACTGCTTGCGACTGACTACATCAGTATTCCAACGATATTACTGAAATGTTGTTGTAGCGGAATCACGGTCTCCAGTAGACCCGTGTAACACTACTTCTTTGCAATATCTGGGGGGTCTTACATTAACTACATAGCAAAAACTCCTAAATACGACACTGTACGGCGGATGGAACTGAGGACAAGGAACGGGAAGAGACAAAGAGACTATCTGTTATAGAAATATTCTTCTCGTTTAAACTACTGAAGCATAAGCTTATTTGCTTCATCCCTATCACTTTTGAATATCCATGTTTGGTACAAACAAAGCAAAGCAAACTTACATTAACTGAAAGTACTTACCAACGTAACGATTTTGTCAAAAAGATTTGCGCTTCTGACTATAGCAAGGACACGCTCCACGAAACAACGTTTACAATCCACAGACGAGAGCTTCAGCGAACACGTGCAGCTTGACAAGCAAACCTGACATGTTACTGGTTTTATGCAAGGTTTTCTTCTGGAGCAATGTATTTCCTTAAATTCTTAACTTGATACAATTTTATGCCGGACAATAGGTTATTATTCCCGACAACAGTAACTGTTCCTGTTGAGTTGGTCAAAATATATTGAATGATTTCCATATGTGTGTGTGTGCTATATCTTTGTTGTTGTAAAATCTTTGTACCGACATGTTGTAGCGTGTACTGTTTAGCAGTAGTTGTTTCCTGTACGTTGCGCTGTACGAACCAGCAATAAAAACTTAACGGGTTATGGGCCCAGGTACCCAGTGCAGGAATTGCTGAGTAAAGTTAAAGTCCTTTGTGTGTTGTTGTTCATAAATATGGCGACCAATTATCTAGTAAATGTGCCGAAGCTGAAAGGTCCCGAGAACTACGGAGATTGGGCGTTCGCTATCGAAAATGTGCTTATTCTCGAAGGATTAGCGAAATGTATCTCAGAAGTAGTTATAGTGGAAGATTCTAAGGCCAAAGCGAAGATAATTCTAACGATTGATCCATCTTTGTATGTGCATGTAAAAGAAGCAAAAACAACAGTGGACTTGTGGCAGAAGCTGAAGTCATTGTTCGACGATTCTGGTTTTGCAAGAAGAATTAATTTATTGATGACACTGATATCAATACGTCTAGAAAATTGCGATTCGATGACAAACTATGTGAACCAGGTAGTAGATAATGGTCAGAAATTACGTGGAACTGGTTTTGGTATTAGTGATGAGTGGATTGGTTCCTTATTGTTAGCAGGATTGCCGGAAAAATATTCTCCTATGATAATGGCAATTGAGCATTCAGGATTTCAAATCACAACGGACACAATAAAAAGTAAGCTTATAGATATGGAAGATGATGTTACTAGTGCCAGTAGTGCTTTTAAGGTTAAGAGTTGGCAAGGTAAGCCGAAGTTTTCTCACAGAAATGTAGTGGGAAATCAAAATAAGAAGGACGTTGTCTGCTATAATTGCAAAAAATCAGGACATTTTAAAAGAGAGTGTCCTAACAGTGACAGTGATACAAGACAAAGAAAAACTTCAAACGTTTTCAGCAGTGATACAAGACAAAGAAAAACTTCAAACGTTCTCAGTGCAGTGTTTATGAGTAGCTCTTTTAACAAAAGTGATTGGTATGTTGATTCAGGGGCTAGTGTGCATCTCACAGCAAATGAAGACTGGATAAGAAACAAAGTAAATAATGTTAAAGTGCATAAACTAATGGCTTTGAATCAGACAAAAATTCCAGTGTTGTGCTCTGGAGAAGTTAATTTAACTACTGTAGTTGGAAAGGATGCTTTTGATATTACTGTGAAAAATGTTGTGTGTGCTCCAGAACTAACTACAAATTTGCTCTCTGTGAGTAAGTTGATTGAACATGGAAATTCTGTTGAATTTAATAGGGATAAATGCAATATTTATAACAGTCATAATGAACTAGTTGCTACTGCAGATCTTAATGATGGTGTGTACAAGATAAATAAGGTCATGGTACATATTCCCAAAGTTAAGAGAAAGAAATGGAATAAAAAAGGCTATAGACTTTATGATCCTGAAACGAATGATGTAGTGATAAGCTGAGATGTAACAATAATGGAAAATATTAATGATGCAGAAACTGAACTAAAGAATCGTGAAGAAATCATCACTTCAGTGGGGGATGATGAAGAAAACAAGAAGTCTGATACTGCATTAAGAGAGGACTTACATGATGTCTCAAAAGAAGTAGTTACATCAGAGAAAGAAACTGATGATGATGAAAAATGTGGTACGCAAGAAGATGAAGTAAAGAAAATTAGAAGATCACAAAGGCAGCCCAAACCAAATAGAAGATTTGATGATTATGATACTTGTTTTTTTGCTGGAACTTTGGATCAACTCGAGGACCCGACAACCGTGCAGGAGGCCCTTGGACCTGATGCAGAAAAATGGAAACAAGCCATGGAAGAAGAGATACAAGCTTTTGAAGACAACGATGCTTGGGAAGTGGTAAATCTTCCAGAAGGTGCAAGTGCTGTGCAGTGTAAGTGGGTGTTCAAGAAAAAAGTCAACAGTGAAGGTAAAGTGCAACATCGTGCCAGGTTAGTAGCAAGAGGATTCACTCAGAAACCTGGAGTTGATTATGGTGAAACTTTTTCTCCTGTAGTAAGACATTCAACACTTAGACTTTTAATGGCTTTGTCTATTGAACTAGATTTGAACATTTCCCATCTTGATGTTAAGACTGCTTTTTTAAATGGTATTCTTAAAGAGGATATTTTCCTGAAACAACCTGAAGGTTTAAATCTTTGTAGTGATAAAAGAAAAGTTTTAAAGTTAAAAAAGGCTATGTATGGTTTAAAGCAATCATCCAGAGTGTGGAATCAAAGGGTAAATGATGTTTTAAGGTGTATAGGTTACAAAAAATCTGATTTGGAACTTTCTTTGTTCACAAAGCATAAAGATGAAGGTTTAGTTACTATGGTAACATTGTATGTTGATGATTTTTTAATTTTTTCCAATGACTCAAGTGAGACTGAATTTTTAAAAAATAGGTTGAGTTCAGAGTATGAAGTGAAGGATTTAGGAAAGGCTAAAAATTGTTTGGGAATGGAAATCAAATACGATAAGGCTAATGAAGTGCTAGCTGTAAGTCAAGAGAACTATATTGATCAATTATTGGAAAGGTTCAATATGACAGACTGTAAAACTGCAAAGACTCCTGTTGAAACTAAACTTGATTATCTAAGTGAAGAGGGAACTAAAACTGATGATGTGCCTTATCAGGCCCTAATAGGTAGTTTAAAGTATTTATCAGTACTAACAAGACCTGATATCTCTTTCAGTGTGAGCTACTTAAGCCAGTTCAATACTTCTCATACTGAAAAACATTGGAAATGTGCTAAGCGAATTTTGAGATATCTGAAAGAGACTAAGAATTATGTTTTAAAGTTTAAGAATGGAGGTTTAGAATTATGTGGTTATGTAGATGCAGATTGAGCAAACTGTCCCTTAGACAGGAAGTCATATACTGGTTTTATTTTTAAGTTGGGTGGCTCTGTAGTGTCTTGGCAGAGTGCTAAACAAAAGACTGTTGCTCTGTCTAGCACAGAAACAGAGTATATGGCTCTTTCTGAAACTTGTCGAGAGGCCATTTATTTAAAGAATTTGTTAGATGAACTCATAGGCTATGAATAAGTGTATAACATTGTTTAATGACAGTCAGAGGGCCCTGAAATTGTCTGTTGACCCGTCAAATCACAAGAGGTCAAAGCACATTGATGTTCGACATCATTTTATAAGAGAAGTTGTGTCAAATAAAATTGTAAAACCTCTCTATTTACAAACTGCTGATATGCCTGCAGATATCATGACTAAAGGATTGGGAAAAGAGAAACATTATGACTTTCTGAAATGTCTAGGTTTAGATATTATTTAAGGAAATCATTCAAATGTTTTGAAGTGGGGGTGTTGAGTTGGTCAAAATATTTGAATGATTTCGATATGTGTGTGTGTGTGTGCTATATCTTTGTTGTTGTAAAATCTTTGTACCGACATGTTGGACATGTTGTAGCGTGTACTGTTTAGCAGTAGTTGTTTCCTGTAGGTTGCGCTGTACGAATCAGCAATACAAACTTAACAGTTCCCGATTGTTAACGTTAAGCTAATTCAAGGTATTGTTTGGACTTTGTATAAAACCTTCCTTTACGACTAACTTTTGACGACTAATCACACAATTTAAATTATAAATGAATGTGAAGATATTTAAGTGGTAGAAGCATTGCAGATCTAAACTGGTTGAATTAAGATTAAGTTATGGAACTACTTTCTAAATGAAAAATCAAATAGTTAACTGTCCAGTTGAATTCTGCTTGGGCTGTGAATGAGGCGTGGCGGTTGGAGCCCATTGAGCCACGGTGAAGTGGATCAATACGCGGGCCGGCTCAGGCCGTACTACTCTACTGCTCGTAGTACTACGCCACGAGGCGCGTGGCCGAGGAGGCCAACGACTACACACCTCACACCTCATCGCAATCACCAATCAACAAGTCAAGTATTTATACAATAACTGACCAACTGTGAAAGCAGCGTCAGAATGGTTACACCGGATTGGAATGCTCGGTATCCCAGTTGCAAGGCTTAATAATTCAATATTACAGAAATAGTATCAGCAGTTGGTTTAAATAACATGAGACCGATACTTCGCCACTCATTACTTTTATGATTGTATCACTTTTTGGGTATATACAGCAGTAAGTAATTTGAGAAGTATCTTACTGTAGGAACTCACATTGTGTTGTCAACCATACTTCATCCTGACCATTAACCATGTGTGTATTTTATTTCCAGTAAAATCGATACCAAAGAACGCTCTTTAAAATGAGTTGTTCAATTGCAAATCCAGATTTAGAATGTGGCATCGTACTTTGAAACGTAAGCAAAAATTGGTACGGTACATAGTCCCAGAAGCAAGAAAAAATATGTATTTAAAACCATTGCCAGACGGGGGAAATAAGAGTTTGATGGGCGGCAATTTAAGTCGCGCAGACTTTTTTTTTTTTTTTTAGCTCTACTCGTAACCTGGCGATTACAATGCGGGTGGCAACAATGGGGCGGAGGTCAGCGATCTCAGGTTTTGTCCCGGATTGGAAAATTTATAGATCCGCCACTGTTTAAAAAATATCTAGATTAAAAAATAATTTTTCCCTTCCAATAATTTTTAGTTTCCTGTTCCAAAAAATGAACAGCGTTACTATTTTCCCAAATAAGTTGGTTATTCTAGAACCAGACAAGTCTGATATTAAATAGCAGGCAACAATTTACACACAGAGAGAGAGGGAGAGTTTTTGTTTCAGTTTAAGTACTATTTCACAAAGAAAATCATACCAGTAAATTACAACTAAGTGGTCACTAGTCCATTAATTACTTGAGCAGATATTGGGGGGGGGGGGGGGGAGTTCATCGAAATCTCAGGTCAACATCATTTTGTTTCAGATTGCCGCCATTCAAAGAGCAGTAGACTTAAATAAATAAAATAAAAAGTCTCCAAAATTACGAGGTCGATCTCGCTTTAGGAAGGTGCGAGGGTTTCCCACCTAAGCTCGCCAAAGGAGGTGGTTCAGATTTACGAGGAAAAAATGCTCACGTAATTAATGGAATCCCTCTTACGGCCATTTGTATATTATGTGCTCCAACACATTTGCAATAACTCCTACATTGGCAAAACTCATTATGGAAAACTAAAAACGTTAAGCGGCACACCGGTATTTTAGTTCGAACCAGGGTTCCATTTATTTCCCTGCACCAATTTGAGCGGGGTGAGAGGAAGTTATAGCTTGTCAGGTCGGAGACGATAGAGGATAAACGGGAAGGACTTCGGCCACGGCCTGATAAACCATCCGAAGTCAGGAAACCAAGTAAAATCGACACATGGGCAGACCGGGATTAGAAGCTGCGTCCTTTCGAATTCTAGGCCCGGACGTTAACAGCTCGGTTCCAGGCGTCAACAATGGCCAAGTTTTTTTTACGTATACGGCAAATATCTGTTCGATAGTTTAGATGAAATCGGTTAACAATGTTCCGTTTATTAAGGAGTAGTCCCATAGCTACCATTCAATGCTATTAGGTGGAGGCAATATATTTGACCAAATGGCACGAAAGTTAATTGTTCAGAAGAGTGAGGGAAACAAAAAAAAAAAACAAAAAAAACAACAGATCGAAGGTGTCCCATGGAACACTACATCTCTCGATCTGTTGAAAATCGTCACTTTCCCTATGAGAGGACTGCAGACTACGACGCAAATGCGAAACGACCAGGAACAAACGTTAAGTGTTTTCTTCGTCTCTCAGTAATTTTGTTACAACGCGTAATGAACTACTGTCAAAGCTCGTTATTCGCGGATAAAATAATTGTGGCAAATTTTCTGTATTCGCCGCTTGAAATTTTTATTATTCGCGGATCCATTCGGTAAATTCGGCGCATTCAGTATCCTTTACTAATGTGTCGGCATCGTTTGAGTATTCCTGGCATGTGCCGAGTCACTCTATCTAACCGAAACGAATAAAAAATCTTATTGCCACTGAATCTATCAGTACTTCGATGCATTAATTCTCAGTGAATAACACTTGTACCCTCTGCTTTGTTCGCAATCTATGTTATTTATGAATGTTATGCAATGCTGGAAAACTTTGACATAGCATAATGCATTGTTACAATAAAGGAATCGTTGCGAGAACTGAAGCCATACACATTGAAATACTTCTGGGAAAAACTGTGGCCTGATATCATTGTCGGAAATGATGGAGAATCCGTGCAAATTCAAACTTCAAGCATTGCTCAAGTTGCGAATGGAACATGACGTCATGGTTTTGAACCCAAATAACTCCGGGCGAATGCCAGGATGCTTCCTTCAAAAGACCATGGCCGAATTCCTTCCCGTTCCTTGTCCCCATTTCCATCCCGCCTTTAATGACCTCGACGTCGACAAAGTCATAAGTAAAAAAAAATGGTTTTGAACGGATAGAATCAAGTGTCATTCAAGAGTTGCTTGGATCGCAAGATGAAGATTTGACTGAAATCGATTAGGAGGAAATGTTGAATCACCAACCCAATGATGAAGAGGCTTCGACGACCACTGAAATGGTGACATTTAATTTTAAAAACCTGTGTGAAGGTCTACGGATGGTAAATGAGCTTTGTGATTTCTTCATGAAAATTTATCCGTCTATGAAAAGAAGACAAATTGTTAATGCCATAGCTGAACCTCCGAATTGAAAGACCGTTTAAAAGCGGCAAGACAATGAAAAATTACTAAATTCTTTAAAAGATTGCCTAAGCCTGACAATAACGAAATATTTTGCTTAAAATCTCTTAATAAATTGATTTTTTTCGGAACCTTGAAACGTATCCTCTATAATCCCAAGCAAATTACCATACCATATTCGCGGCATATTTACGGAACGTATCCCCCGCGAATAAGGAGCTTTTAATGTACTAACTAAAGCTAAGTTTGGTATTCAATCCGTAGGTTGGGTGGACCTTCCCGAAGGAGATATACTTAGTCTGGTAATGGAGGTTTGGTGTACAGTTCCTTTCCTCACTACCTAACCGAACCCGGTAAAGGAAGCTATCTGGCATACTTCATATGAACAAATCAAGCTGTGCCAGAGGTGAAGGTCGGGTTAAGGACCTGTAAGATATCTCCGGGGAACTTTACCAATGAGTTACCAGATCCGTGAGTACAGAAATAAAATTCCTACTGCACGCCAATCAATTTTAGAGACAAATAACTTTCACAACGATTTCGTGCTTCAGTGATTGAAAGTAACAATTAATCAAAAAAAAATAGTAACTGAAATAACAGACAAATGTTACACAAGAATTTTTAAAAAGAAATCTACTCACAAGCCCCCGATTCAAGGCGCCATGAACAAAGAGAGAAGAAATTCTGTATGTGCTGTCCAGTTTAAAAGGACGTACAGTAGAACTCCAATTATCCGAGCTCCAACTACCCGAATAGCTGAATACCCGAATCGCTTTTTTAATTAAAATTCCTGGATGTTCAGAAGTTAGTGTTGAAGATATAGGAGAGAGGGTGGAGTGTGATGGTGAACTTATTGTAAGCGTGAGAGGGAAGAAGATCTTAATGTCGAAGTTGAAGCAGGCACGGGGCCATCAGCTAGTCAAGCACTTTCCGGCCTTGAAACAGCGTTGAAGTAGATGGAGCGTCAGCCCGAGTGTGACCACGTGCAACTTGCAACTGTCAACCAGATGCGCGATTTGACTGCCCGAAAACGGATGAATACAGTCAGACAGCTTACTTTAAGCGAGATGTTCGGCAAGCAATGATTTTTATTTACAGTACGGTACGTACACACTATACTAATGTACAGCAAAATTAACGTGTGAAAGTGTTGCCTTTTCATTTAACAAGCTGTTTTTCTTTAAAAATAGTTTTTTTTCTTTCCCATTTTCAACATACAGTAATTAATTAAAATAGACCATTTTTCGGAAAAAATCCAATTATCCGACTTTTTGACTATGCGAATGGGGTCCGGTACCAATTGATTCGGATAATTGGAATTCTACTGTAGTCGAAAGTGTAGACAGCGGCATCGCCTGCGTGGGGGTGATCGTGAAACATTCCACTTCCCACAACATGTATTCACAGAAGAAACAGAACTTCTAATTATATCAATCGGTTTTGCTTCCCTTGTCCCAAACATTGGTTTTAATATTTAGTGCTTGCTACAGTCCAATTATGAAATAACCGCTAATACTCAACCGCAAAATATAAAAAATCCAACGAACTACACAACGTTGGAGCGTCCATAAACTACGCGACTCCATTTTGGTCTCTTATGAATTCCCCTCCCCTCCAAGTAGCCTGAGGCGACTTTTGCGTTGACATCCCCCGCCCCTCTTCCGTGTGCACGAAGCTCTTTCCTTACTAATTCCGGAACAGGGGCGTAGCTACCATAACAAACTATACCTCACCGCGTAAAAAACTAATGTGAGCTGCATGTTTTTATTGCTGCAGTTCCGTCTCCTTTCTTTCTAAATTACCAGGGAATGATCCTTTGTCCTACTTAAAAGATTTCCATACCTCACTGACGCAGTTTTGCAAACTGAAAACTCTCTGGAAAAACATTTCCTACAAGCCTTGTAAAGTTTATCGAACAGCGCCATTTCACATCACACTTTGAACTTCAAATAACACTTAAATAATCAAATCTTCAATTATTGAAGATGCACTGAAATTCTCTTTTCACAGCAAAATCAGACTTATTTTATCAACGCGGGCGATCAGCATCAAAGCAGCTTTTTTTACCCAGAACATCAAAACAATACTAACTGTGAAACAGGAAAATACCGTATCACGTCTGTAAGCGAATTTGAGTCTAGTGTTTAATATTTTTTGGCTTGAAAAGCGCCGCCGCATGTCTGCATCTAAAATAAGGACATAATTAAATGGTGGCAATAAATATCCACATGCTGTTGCGTATTTTGTACCCTATTTTAACTGTGACAAATAAAAGACTGAAAAGCTATGTAGCACTCCCCGTCCGAGCCTCGTAGTTTTTGGATGCTCCCCGTGATCAAATTGGGAAATTTTTTGACTCCAAATGACTGTCCTATCGATATGCAAAATCATCGAGCATGAGTAAGAGCGGAACGAAGCTGCGAGGATGTGTGGTGGGCAGGTCAGTGAGGCTGTATTAATAGCCCAGACGGCGGAGGCGTCCAAGAGGGCAACAAACTGCTGCGCCGCACTTCATTCACGCACCATCACGTGCGGCATTCATTATTAATATAATCGACTACCCACAACTACGCTTAATGCCAGAACGAAAGCAACCCGTCTTCTTCACCACCTTTCCCTTTCCTTCGTTGGCATGGTCAGATTTTGAGCTATGGTTTTACGGCCGCGTGCTCTTGCTAACGACAAGCATTTTATGTCTACTGCCAGGTCGTACTAAATACTAATGGTGGAAGTGTTGCTATTTGACTTCACTATGTACTGAACATTCGCCTTGTTGGCTGTGGAAAACCGCCAAAAACCACAGATGGTACTCGGGAAGCTGGGCCCAAATTATACCTCTAAGACCCACTGAGACACACTGGCGGGTATCATTAACTATTTCAGTAAAGTATTCAATAAGTAGCAATACATCGAAAAAAGCATTGTGCTAAGGGAGTGCGCACAAACTACATGGCTCGGTCCAGGAGGGGGGAACATTTTTCACATTTAAAATAAAGAACAGAACTCTCAAACGGCATGTGAAAATTTATTTACCCCAGTTAATTATCTCCGTTTGTAATTTACAATCGTCTGAAAAGAGAAAACAGTACAAAATGTCTTCTGGAATCAAAATGGGAAAAAGGCTACGTGCTACGTAGGAGGGGAGGGGGGTGTTCACAGGAGGCCAAAATGGAGCTACGTGGTTTATGCACGCTCCCTAAGTGAAGTGTTGCTGTCTGCGAAATGTCTAACAATGTTCCGTGTATGATGAGAGTATTTTTTGTTTGTGAGATGTGTAGTTTTTGAGGTGAGGATTGGGGGGATAATCCCGGCGCTCGCCTTGAAGGCTACAGAAAACCGCAGTCAGAACCGCTGCTGCCAAATCTAAAAATATGATAAAATCTTCGGAAAATGCCGAAATATGCCAATCGAAGGGCTAATACCTACCAGAAAAATCTCTACTATTAATAGTCTACCATGAAGCATCACTATCATTCAACACTTCTGTCAAAACGAAATCATACCAATAAACAAGTATATCAAGAGAACAAAGCTTTTGTCGACTTTGTATATTTAATGAATGTTTCGCGGGAAACCAACCGACTATCATTTAAACACAATTTTTAAAAACGTGCTCTGGGAAAACTTCACATGACTAACCTGAAGATGGCGATGGAGTTTTATGTCGAAAAAATATCGTTTGGTTTCGCGAGAAACATTCATAAAGTCTACAAAATGTTATTTCTACCTAGTAACATGTCTATCATTTACAACCTTACTGCACGAAAATTCTACCATAAATATCTCAACCACTGGAATCTCTACCAAACGCAAGATCTACCATAAACATGTCTACCACTTTTACTCTCTACAAACGTGTCAACCAAATCAGAAACCTAACAAAATAGAACTTTTAATACAATAAATAGTTCTATACCCCCAAACATCTTTACAAAAAAAAAAAAAAAAAACCCCTGCCTTAAGGTAACTTTACAATTTTTTAGTAGTAACGAAAAACTAAAAAACCAAACTTGTCTTCGCATCATGCAACGAGAAGAGCAGAAAATAATAATTAGCTTGCGTCGGTAAGACATATTTGGAGATACGTAAATTTTATCTTGAAAAACAACTGAAACAAAACTTAAATATGTATTTTAATTAAAAATAAGAATTAACAATATACGTTTAATGTTTTACAATGACAATTATTTAAATTCATCAAAAATTTGTTAAATTTCTTTATGGAGATGCTTCCTTTACACTTACTCCAAGAAAATCATTGACTTATCAGGAAAATAGTAAAAAATATGCTAAATTGAGTTTCACGCCAAATCACTTGAAAATAGGCTAAATTCAGCCATAAAAATGCTAAATTGGCAGCAGTGGTTAGAACGGCCCGTGCCCGCCCCGTTGTATCTCATCGATTCAGTGCGAGACGCTCGGCAGTAACCCTAACTGGCGGGTGAGGAAAGACAGAAACCCGCACTCAATGCAGGTCGTCCGTTGAAGTCACGTAAAGTTTGTCGAACGCTAGCATTAAGTCTAGGCAACCAGCAATTCTTGTGCGAATTGCGTTCAACCTAAGTCAGTACTAATTTGTAAACATTTATCAGCTTTCCGACTTCAGGTCAAAATAATTTACCTATCAGATTATGGGGATGTACCTTACTCGATACCGCATCAAAATGCAAACTGTAAATTCCGTGAAACCCGTACCTCGAAACTAGGGTTTCCCAACGTTTTTCGTGCCACGCCCCCCTCCTGTCAAAAGAAATCTTCTCACGCCCCCCCCCCCCCCCCGCCTTTTTCCACACACAATTTTGTCATTAAAAAGGTAAATGCCTACTTTACAGTACTAACAATGACGTCTCAGGAAACACCTGGTGTGTCATGTTAGAATAAAGGTTTTCAGCTCTACGCTAGTAATTTAGTCGAGTTGCGAGTATTTTAGTAGCTAAATTACTCGCTAGTGCTCAAAAATCGTTCGCACTACGGTCGATTACAGTACACACGTTTCGTGGTATTTTGCCAGATGAACAGGCTGCTACGCAATCAAATGAATGAGCTGATACAGCGCATGTTAAACCCTCTTTGAAGAGGTAGATGAAGTTTATGCGATATGGAAAAAAAAAATGGATAAGAAAATGGGCTAACAGAAGGGATGAACTAGGAGCTACAAATTGTCTTCTGACGGAATTAGCATTAGAAGATCCCTAAGAATAGTTTGAGAATGTCCAAAAGTTGTGTAAATGAAAATGCAGTCGCAAATTCAGCGTAGATACCTATTTAAAAAGTGCAATTCCGGCAATTATATAATTACAGGCAGTTCTCTACTTTATTGCCATCGGATGTAATTTAAGGACACTCACACCTTGTATTTATACACGGAAAATCGGCTATTTCATCGCAGTGTGAAGGAATCTATGAAACATTAAAGGAATTGAAGTAAAGTTTCGTAAAGACGCATCTAGTAAACCGAATCATTTTACTGAAGGAATGTAAACTATTTCAATTACCTGCGCCTAAATTTTTGGACTACTTTTTTTAAATTTCTGCGAGTAGATTATTCTAAAAAGATTTTTATCGCGTTAGGTAGTACTTCTAATAACAATAGTAATAATATCTTATTGTATAATGTAAATGCTATTGTAATAAAATAATTAATAAAATTGTGCACTAAGTAGATGTTTTTAATTTTCAATTTACTTCTCACCAAATCCAGGTATGTTTATTGTATTTTCCAAATCCATGTGCGCAGATTGCTTCCTTTATTTGTTTGTTTTTATAGTGCGGGGACTTGATATTCTACAAGCATTTTTGTTCTAGATATTTATATACAAATTTTAAACGATATTTTTGCGGCAGCTAATGAACTCAAACAATAGGTTCAGACTTGTTTATCCGATGAGCTAATGGGCAGTGGTGCATGGTTGGGGGGGGGGGGGGGCGCTACCCGCCTGATATAATAGATCAAAACGGATCGACTCGACTAAACTACTGGCTAAACCACTCGATTAAATTTACATTGTTCACACAAGTTTAGTTACTAAATTGCTCGCTACTCGACTAAATTACTAGCCTAGTGCGAACGATCCTTAAAAGTCGGTGAAAGAGACGTAGTGATTCCGATGGTGTAGAGCTAGGACCTCACAATGACGGCAAAGTTACCTCGCAATCCACGACCCCCCCCCCCCCTCACAACATGTCTCTGCACCCCAGTTTGAGAACCTCTACTCTAACCTAAATAGACCGAATCGTAATTGAAATGTTTACTGCCTAGAATAAAAGAAAAATAAATCAAGTAGCACGCAGTTGTCAGTATAGATTTACTATCTGCAAATGAAGAAAATGGTGCACAAAATCCAGTTACTAAATTGTTATGCTCCCCTTACGGCTTGTTACCCTATCCTAATTTATAATTTAGGTTCTTATGAACCATTTCTGTTAATCACCAAATTCGAATTTAAATATTATTGATTCTTAAATTGCAGTAATGGTTTTTTAAGTTTCACAGCATTCAACGCAGGCTTGCTGGAAAGGGAAAAAAAGGGCCAACCCAACGAAACGTTTCAGAGAAACGTTTTTCAGTTTGCTCTAAAACGGAAACCACCTCAACAGAAACGGTCATCAATCAATTAAAAATAAACGAAGGGATGTCAGTGAAGAGACCGCCAATTAGCTTTCTATCACGTGACTCGGTCCAGCAACTAAATTTAACAGATTTTTTCACTAAATACAGGGTGTTTCGAAAAGACCGGTATATTTGAAAAATCAATAAAAACTAAACGGACAGCGATAGAAACACACCGTTTGTTGCAATATGCTTGGGACAATAGAAAATTTTCAGGCAGACAAACTTTCGAAATTAGTTACAAGTTTCAACAACAGATGGCGCTCCAGTCTGGAAAAATCTAAACTACGAAATTTTCCACCATTTTTTCACAGCAAACTTGCAATCTGTGAACAGCACACGCTTACAGCAGAAAGACGACTTACAGAATGGCGAGCTCACAAACTGAGTTTCCTTCGACATCTTTCAAATCGCCTGCAGCGCCATCTGTTGAAAATTGTAACTAATTTCGAAAGTTTGACTGCCTGAAAATTTACTGCTGTCCCAAGCATATTGCAACAAACGGTGTATTTCTATCGCTGCCCGTTTAGTTTTTATTGATTTTTCAAATATACAGGTCATTTTTGAAAAACCCGGTATAAGCCATCATCATCATCACTGTCAGATGTTCTGGCTCTTGAGGATCCTCTCATGTCTGGCAGTCAATCCAGGATTTTCCCTCCACTACGTGTCTCCAAATATTCCCTCAGCCTCCGCTTCTGTCTTCGCATGATCGACGCATCTTACACGTGGTCTTCCAATTGGTCTCTTTTCTTTCCCATTGTGATAACTTCAGCATTCTTCCCTCCTCAATCTTCATAACACGACCAAGACACTGTAGTGTCTTGTAACCTCTCCCAGACGTTTTCATTTCTGGTTGCATCTTTCCTAGTGACGTTCTCTATCCCTCTCAGAAAGATAATGTCTGTACCAGTCCAGGGTTCAGAGCTGGTAATTGTATAAGCATTTTGAAGGAAGACAGTGGAACAGTCCGGAAGGGCAGCGTCGTATATCTGTCCCCGCAACCAAAATAAGAGCGCGGTGCACCTGGAGGTGGCGCACGTGCCGACAGCGAGCAGGTGGTGAACACTTCCGGCGCTACAGGAATAGCTGCAGCCACGTGGTGCCACGTGCAGCCTCTGCGTAAACACTTCCGGCCACGTCCGCCCACAACCAAAATATCGCTACTCGCTGAGCTGCAACCATTATATCAAAGTTTTTCAAACTGTAACTAGCAATTAAAGCACTCCATCCATTTCCATTAAATTAGTCATCTCTCTTTCCAACTAGCCCTTTTACATAGTTACCATACTGGTTTTCTCGAAAACACCAACAATTGGAGTGAATATCGGGATTACATCATAATCCCATATTTGGAAACAATTTTTGCGCCGTTTATCGAAAGTAAGTTTCATATTTTTTAATCCACATTTTTATTAGGCAACTATATTTTAGCCGTGACTTGTTCCATGTGGATCACAGCTCTCCGTCGGTTTCTCGTCGGCTTATAAAAATTATCCTTAATTTGCTAACATATGCTTTTTTTCTGCTTATGGCTTAACGCCTGGTCGACCTCAAGGTCATTACAGGCGGGGGAAAAAGGGAACAAGGAATTTGTAGGAATTAGGACTTGCCCTTTTCAAGTGCCCTGGAGTGATTTGGGGAAACCTTGGAAATATATATATTAAGTTTCCTCTTTAAAGCAATAGTCACCGTCCTACGAAATCAAGTCAAATTATCAATCGCTTTGGCAACATTACTGACGTCTGTCCCAGTTTAGGAGATGTGTCCCACTTCATTGATACCATTTTAATTTCCCGAGTTAGCGTCATAAACCATACCTACCTCAAATGTTAAGTCGGTGCCCTATGCTTTCAAACTGAGGAAACTCCGTCAAAACCCATTCCGTAGCTGCAGCAAAAGGCAGCTCCGTTGCGGACTTATTCATTTATCAGCGACTTCTTTCATTTCAGGGGTTTATTACGACCTCGTTTCTCAAAAATAAAAAGCGACAGAAACTTAGACACGAGAGTTTGTCAAAAAATGGCTTGCAATAAAAGCATTGGATCGATGACAGGCGGAACGCGTAAGAAATAAAATGTCGGCGACACTCGCATTGATTTTTTTTAATTACAGGCAACTGCCAAAGAAATGGTCTGCAATAATTATGTTTATTAAAGAAGTTCAAATACTCTGCAAAAGATAGCGGGTGCATTACTGTCCACATTGTGCCTTTGATCCTGTTTAGTGCTTATAACATCGGTTTTTATTCTAAGTATGTCGTATGCGAGTCAACACTAAAAGCACTGTTAATCCAGGAGAACCCAAGTCATTCTCGCAATACAGTATGGAAAGATGTCTTGTACTACGTAAAAGTATATAAGAAATGCCATTGGTAAAACATGCCAATAATCAACCTTTTTTTCCCCTTAACGTGGATTTTACGAGTGTCGTTATGCATCTATTCTGAGAGTAAAACTTGTGTGCATTATGCTATTTGTGTAATGTAGCGAGATTGAGCAGGGTTGTCCCATTATACAATGGGGCACTCATACAAAAAAACAGTAAAAATACCGATATTTTGCTCCATTTTCGTTGGTAAGCGTGCCACTCTACTCGAGGCTGGAGAAGAATAGCATTCTGATATTCAGTTTTTGCATAGAGGTGTGGAAAATACTGATATTTATAGAATAATTAAGTTTGAGTTTGTGATCTACAGATGGATTATGGAGTTGTAGCAGCTGAAGCCATGGTGACTCGGTATATGATGCACTCTAGTTTCAAGACGTGTCAGCAAGATGGATGCTCTCTGTAAGCACTGGAAGACTGGGGAAGATGTTGAAATTTATATTAAAAAAAATATATATTTAAGTTTTTCATTTGAGTCACCCTGGTGTCACGTGTGACCGTACACGAGACGTCCGAAACGGCAAATATCAGATCAAAAACCTTCGTATCGAACACTGAAACGGAATCTCTAATGAAACTTTATTAGTTCTCTTTTTGCAGCGCGGAACAACATTTTCAGATTGGAATTGAGATACTTCTTACCCATAAACGGTTAGTCTGCACATATACTGTCAATTCTTCCATATAAATTTTTAAAAAAAAAACTACTTTTTATTGACTGTTTAAAAGCAGACATTGTGCTATCACCGCCGATGTTAACTTTTGATGCTATTTCCAGAAGGTCTGTTATGCAACTGTGAACATTGGCTGTTCCGGGAATGTTTTGTTAAACAGAGGCGTATTTTGTTTGCCACCACTTTAATTAGTACCAATAAATACTTATCTACGCAAAACAGAAATTGATACCTAAGCGAATGTTTTATTATCTTTAGACTGTCCAGAAACGCTGAAGTTTCTATTTAGAAGGAAACATTTGCTCCCTCATTTTTTAAAGTCGATACCGAAATGGTATTTCCGGACTAGCTTGATTTGGCATAAAGAATATAATGACTAATGAGACTGACTTATTACGCAGATAAGCTACTTCCGCTTCTGTGAAACAAAGCGCAACAGGCTCCAACCAGTCGACTGAAGACATACTCGTAAAAAGGGGGTCTCACAAACATTATATCACGTAGAAGATTTTTTTTATCTTGTATATATTGGTGTGAGTATGCAGAAACCAAGCTTTCGACGTACGACTCCCTCGTCACAATTTTCTGTGGCCAAAAAACCTCAACATTTTGGTACTTTTTTTCAGTTTTTCGTCTATAACTCCATCCTTAGCAAGAAATACTTAATTTCCAGTTTGAAAGAGGACAAAGTTACAAAGTTTTTTCTAAACTCAAAACTAAGCGAGCTACAGTTCTTCGAAAATCAGCAAAATTTCACACTTTTCCGAAAAGTTGGGTTCTTAGGGACCGTGCACAAACTACGTGGCTCAGTCCAGGGGGGGAGGTTGGCTGGAAGGCTACGTTGGGCTACGTGGAGGGAGGGGGGGTTTCGAGCAAGGCCACGTAGCTTTCCTTTCATTACATTTTTCACAGTTAAAACGAGGAACTGAACTCACAAAAGCATGTGAATATTTATTTTCCTCAGTTAATTATCTCCTTATCTAATTTACAATAGTCTGACAGGAGAAAACGGTAGAAAATATTTTCTGGAATCAAAGGGGGGACAAAGCTACGTGCTACGTGGGGGGAGGGGGGGTATCGGCAAAAGCTACGTAGGGCTACGTGGGGAGGAGGGGGGGTTCACAGGATGCCAAAATGGAGCTACGTGGTTTATGCACGCTCCCTTACCTACTTTGTAGCTCAAAATGACCTGGAACTCCTGTATATATACTATAATTGATATATATATATATATTTCTGTATGACATAGTATATATAAGTACTGACTATGATGTCCGCCATGTGGGTCCCCAACGAACAAAAAAGAAAGCGCGTGGAATGTGCCGAAGAGGAAGGGGAAGACTTCCTGGATTCAATAGTGACTGGGGACGAAACCTGGGTGCATCATTACGTTCCTGAAACGAAGGAGCAGTCCAAACAATGGAGCCACTCAGCTGAAACCCAAAAAGTTCAAGAGAGAAGTCAGCCGAGCCGTGACAAAAAAATGTGAGACCCCCCCCCAATCGAACATTATTCGCTGGAAGTCGCTGCGACAGAAACTGCCGCCCGGGGCAAGCTCCCCCCTCCCCAACCCCTAAACCCGGCTCTGATACGCCCGTCAAAAATAACTGGTATCACGCATGATTATTACGAATTCTGTAAAAGGTTAACGATTAATCATTATCTTTTTATTGTGGTGAAATAATTGCATTTGATTTTGCATGACGGAAATTTTTTATTGTTATAATCTGAATAAAGCACAAAGCTAATAATTATTATTAATTTGACTGATATATTTCGTGATTACCTACGTTTCGCTTAAACTTTATCAGGGTTTTAATATACTTCCATGTTTGCCATCTTCCGCAAAAAATCTTAGGTTATGTTGTCATTTGGTTCCAGTAACTGCTACATAGAACGTTCTTTTATTTATACGAATTTCTGCATCTAGTTGCAAATAAACAAAAAGCAACATATAAATTTAAAGGAATGACACGTTATAATACTTTTTTTCAATATCTCTACATCGCATTATAATTTTATCTCTTTGCTATATAACAGACAATTTCATTTTAGCTGCCATCGCAGTCATATTTTCTTTTGACAAAGTATGTCCAAATAAAATCAAATTCGATAAACTATTTGAAAATTAGAGCAAATACCGTCAATGCATGCGCAGGACAGTCAGTGTATCTAACTAACACTTCGGGCATTATCGAGATTGACCGTAGGTTGCCGAGCTATTGACGCGAATCCAGTCTTCAGGCACAGCGCATTTTATTAAAATGGATTAATTCACGGACTATTTAGATAAGGGGTGAGTCTTCGAGGCCAAAGAACTATGTGAGAAATAACTAATTTCTCTACTGTTTACACATATTGTGAATGGCGAAAAGTAAAAACTTGACAGCGTTTCCTAAACTTATTTGTAGCAGCCTAGAATAAAAACATGGAGGAAACAGCGTCAAGGTGAATAGTTTCGGAAATGTCCATCTCTCGGTTTGTTTGTCGTGGTGCAGTTGTAATCTTAGGAATGAAGTAGCTCACGCTTTAACAATACCTGGAAACCACTTCGAGCAAATCCCATTTGATGGGATTTTTCATTTTTTTAAACTTATGGTTTTACGCCTTGTCGACGTCAACTGTGGCGGGATGGGACTGGAGACAAGGAACAGGAAGGCTTGGAGTGATTTGGGGAAACGATGGAAAACCCAAATCTGGATGCCCGGACGGGGATTCGAACCGGCGTCCTCGCGAATGCGAAGCCAGAGCGTTATCCGCTCACCCACCACGCTCGGTGGGATTTTTCAAGATCCATTAAGGAATAATCTGGTACAATGAATTGGGAGTCTAAGTGCGTTACCTTTAAATCGCTGGCGTTATCCATGGTATTTATAGAGAAATATCACACCTCAATTTCTGACAAAATGTTAATGGTAGCTACTTGCTCGCTTTAGGCGCTAAAAATTGAACTGCCGGTTATCCACGAGCTTTCTGAAACCTCTCTCAAAAAGAGGAATTAGCTGAATCAATAGTGTGAATAATCCATGTTCTGGATCTGTCTCTTTTTTGCATTTATCTTGGCATCAACTAGTTTGATACAACCCTCAGTCTTTTCCTATCCTGCGTTAAGCTTTTCATTTCAACATACTCCTTACAACCTACGTCCTCAATTATTCTAATCTGTCTTCCAATCCAACATGTCTTCGGAAGGTGGGTCATTTCTTTGTGTGTGTTGGGAGCAGCGAATTGGTTACAGCTGCTGAGACAGCTGCTTCGAGTCCGGAAATACCCGCTCGGGCAGCCAGGGGTAGCAGCAGCTGTCTCATCCCCTATTTACAACACTCCCCAACAGCCAACCCTCAGGATCACCATTGGATGGAGTCTGAAAATACCACTAACTCGGGTAATCAATAGTTAACTGCAAATGCAGATCTAGTAGTTGAATACTTCTGGACAAATTAATAAAATTCACGAGGATTTTTCGTTTCTGAAGTTCCTACTGATGTTTGAATAAAAATATCACGTTATTCCATTTGTAAATATCCTTAGAGAAAAATTCGTTGTTCACGTAACGGTAATGAGACTGTCAAAGCGAGAGTTTAAATGGATAATGCGGGAAAGCAATGAATAAAATCTGAGAATCGCTTTAGGATAAAAGTAATCGGTTAGGAATGATGGAGTAGGTCATTTGTAATTAAGAATTAGGAGGCAGCGAAATATTAATCAAGTATGAACGAAATATAGAAAGAAATTGTGAACAGAAATAGTAAGCTAGCTAGTCAAGAGATTGGTACGAATTCCAACCGCATATGCTTTCTTATATTCCTCCTCAAGACAGACAAAATTATTAGCAACAATAGATGATCTATGACAGGGGTGCCCAACCCGCGGCACATTTTTCTGGCCCGCGAGATTCATGACGCTTTTACAAAATATTCTTTATATTTCATTTTTAGTGTTATATATTTCTTTACAATATGCGTTTAGTATCATTATTACTATATTATCTATGTTTACATGTACGTATAATAGTAAACACAATAATAACTCATGTTTCACCTAAAAAAAAATCTCTAGTGGGGACATACAATTTTATATGTGGCCCGCGGGGTTATGAAGCACTTCCAAAGTGGCCCGCGAGATCATTTGGGTTGGCCACCCCTGATCTATGATAACAAAAACATCTTATTGCAAAGGGTAAATCGAAAACATATTTCGAAGATTAACATCCAAAACGAAACTAGATACAAAACGCAGCTTGAAAAGAGGTTTCTTTCCCTTTCATCTGGCTTTACGCCTCGTCGACGTCGAGGTTTTTGGAGGCGGGAAAGGTCTGGAGACAAGGAGTGGGAAGGAATTTGGCCATGGCTTTTTGAAGGCACCATCCTGGTATTCGCATGGAGTGATTTGGGGAATCCATGGAAAATCCAAATCTGGATGGGCGGACAGAGATTAGAACTAGCATCCTCCAGAATTCAAGGCTACAGCGTTACCGCCCAACCACCACGCTCGATGGGAATTTTTTGTCCAACGGTCCACAGTATAATACAGGTTAAGAAAATACTGGTTAAAATCAGTGGTTGAACGGAAGGAAATATGAAACTGACTGTGAAATTACATAGTGGCAGACAGTAAAATCTAGTATATAACGGCCTAAGCTCACTCAATCCCCTCGATAGCTATTGGCTGGAGAACGGTGTGTCATGTCAGCCTTCGCTCGCAAATCAACAGCTACCAGAGATATCATTAGAAGAAATTCGATGTTATGTCCACAACATAATAACTAAGCAATTGATACCAAATTAATTGGCATAGTAAATTCATCAAGTTTGCTTTTCGTAGCATTTCGTAGTTAAAGGGAAAAAAAAGATAAATTTTACGGCTGAAAAAACGTGGAACTTTCAATAATATGTTGCTTCAAAAAACTTAAATTACTCATGGTCTCTGCTATAACCAGGAGTGCCAACTGTCATTCCGGCATAGGCTAAATTTCAATTTAATTAAAATTTTCGATAATGTTTATACATTATGATTTATTTGCTTTTTACATATTTTACAGACCACTTTTGTTAATGGTGTTTGTTCCTGTTCGCGAGTTGTTATATTGTTTAAAGTGGACATCAGACCAAATATGTTACCGAATCGAGTATTCTGGCAATTCATTTCTTCGGAGTTGTTCAACTGTTTAATAATATGGAATCCGCTTTAAGTTCCATGACCGTTACGGGCACTATGACGAAAGATTATACTATGAATGCCCATTCTCAATAATTATAATAAAACTAAAAACAATGCGATGCTTTCGAAGCAAACAGGAATTCTTCAAATTCTGCAGTCAACTTGAAGGATCAAATAAAAGTCAAGCTTGTATTTCAGCAAATTCGAATCTACGACCTTTGAAACAATTATGCAATAATGCGATCGTCCCTATCCCTGGTTAATAACTACGTCTATTAATACTTTAAAGTTCTTAAAGTTCAAAAGATTTTATTCGGCCTAAGGGTGAAACACAGGTCAATTCCACATTTGGGTGATCAGGTAAACCTGTCATAATCTTTGACGCTAAAAACTGGAACTATTCTAGACCAGCGACCATAAACAAAAAACTGTCACGGGCTTACACTAGTATTGCAATAATCACAGAGAATAAAGCGGCCAAAATAATCTGAGACTCTGGACCAGCTAGACAGCTAAGGATCTACTCGGAGCGTCGACTAGCAAAAAGAAGACAGCCACGATGGTTGCCGACATACGATACCGATACGGACTTCAAGAATAAACTGTTCAATTGGAGACTACGAGCATATACTTCAGGAGTAGTGGAATAACAGAAGAGCAAATTCGAATTAGCACGAGCTACACAGAATTTGACAGGCAAAAGGAATACCAGGAATTTAGAAACTCACTTTATAAGATTAGAGGGAACATGTGATACCGTACTAATACTAAGCCCCCCCCCCCAGGAAACAAGAATTAAACTGCGTCAACTGAACAATTTGTTCCCCCTCTCCAACTCTGAACTCGACACCTCATTCGTCGTCAGAGGTGGACTACAAAATGCCAATCATTGGCAATACCTCCACACAATACATGCCGACAGCACAAATTACAAAACTCTTGTCATTTGAGGGGTATTGAAAGTGGGATATAATAACAATCACTAAAAGAAGGAGAGTATCTGACTGGGAGTAATAAAAATCAATGCTTTTCTGTGGAAAAAAACTTCATAAAACTTTAAAAACTTACAGAGTATTAAATTATTCAGGAACGGAAGGCCTTATAGATAAACAGTTTAATGGACTATTCAAATATCAAGCGACATAAAGATAAGAATACATATTACTGCCATAACAATTGTTACGACAAACTTGGAAGGTGGGACTTCTGCAAACGACTGGAAATCGAACCGCAATGCTTAATGAGAAGGAGAGAGGACCACATATCACAAAATCACAGACAGACTGAAGATTAAGGAAGACGTTATCATGGAACAGGCAATAGGTGGAAGATGATAATCCATGAAAACTTCGTGACAAGGACTACAAAAAGCTATAGTAGGAATAATCGACAGAAAACTGCAAATACCTGGAAGTAAAGCATAACAAATGATGAATGCTGTAAGCATAAAGCTGCCGCTCTTTACCGTCAGCTAGTCAAAAACAGCAATTCTATGTCGATTTGGAATACAGTGGGAGGACTATACGAGGCGGTAGGTTCAGGCTAATATCCCAATACTTCTTCAGACTCTCCCAAACAACGGATTTGCACAGTTCTCAATTTATCTGTCGTACATTCGGGTTATATTTCATTCTTAAGCTATTGAAAGATTTTATATACCGGTAACTGTTAATAGAAATGCAACCATTACACTCATCAAGGAAAAGGGATTAAAATACGGTAACAATTTTAAGGATCAGTAGAAAAAAGTCCGGAACAAACTGACTGAACGCAAATAATATTACCGATGCCATTTCAGAGTTGTAGAACAATTAGCGTGTGAACAAATCACGTCCCTGTAGCCTAAATAATATCGAAAATTCGGGAAAATTGATGTGTACTAACATGGTGAAAGATGAAAACGTGATGCACCCCCAAAGAGAATATTAACCAATTCATAAAACCAAATTTATTTTTCGCAATCTTAGTTTCAAAACCACAACATTAACGTGAACTACTCAAATGCGGTTTTAGAAATGCAGTTGTAAATAATAACCTAAAATTTCACCATAGCCTATTATAAGATCCAAATAGAGAAGAATTCAATTAATCTGAGGAGTTTCAAGAGCGAGATGTTCCATTCGCCTTTACCTGACTACTGTTGATCGCCTGTAATGGTGTTTCCATACATGACTGACTAAATCAAAACGAACTATAAGAAGACAAATAAAATATCGGAAAAAATATTGAAACTTGGAGCAATCTTTTTTTTCCTCTAGAAGACCTTTTTTTTTTTTGTCATAAGTGGAGAGCGACTGATGGTACCCCCAAGGGTAGAATACATTGATGATATCCCTAGCACAAACTAAAGATTTCTGAAAGACGCGACGGACTATTCCCCGAAAGGTCCGAACAAACTGACGATTCCGGGAAGGGAGCATCAGACTGACGATACATGGAAGGGCGCAAGGTTGGTGTATGAGCCTACCGTCGTCCCCGGCGAGGCCCGCGATGATGCGCGCGACGGCGGCGACGTCTGCAGGGCAGTCCGCCACCCCGCGCAGCGTCTCCAGCACCGCGCGGCCCACCATCTGCCTGCAATCACAAAACACAAACTCAGCACAAAGACACTGTCATATCATTAACGAAGGCGCCCGTCTCCACAATCCATCAATGGCCTATACAAACATCCTCTGCACCTACCGGCTAATGAAAAGTTTTCGTTGGTGTATTCCAGCAGCTTCCAACTTCTGAAAATAAAGTGCAGCAGATTCCTACTCCATACCTTTCCATAAAAAAAATTTTCTCCGCCACTTTTTATAAGTAGCCTGCTTGAAGTGTTAAAAGTTACTAATAGGTATATTAGAGTCTCAAAGTACACCTTTACCACATCCTGCATAATGAAGCTCCCCAATCAGTTGTGTCGCTTAAAATGTTCGTCTTCACTTTGTTTGTGATAACAACATTTCTAGTACTCTCCATTACGATCACAGGGAATTTCAAAAAAAGGTGACAGCATTAGATGTAAGTTGTGAACTTGGTGCTGCTCCTTGAGACTTCAAAAACCTCCCCTCTAAAAGCAGGAAACACCATCACTGTCGTTAAATATGGTTGCCAGATAGGGCTGGTGTGTAAAACGCCGATCTATATCTCCAACTTATCAAATTTGACAACAGAGGATTTATTAAGTCCATCCTCTCTATGGATGTATAACCTAATAGCACAATCGCAGGTGCTGATGGCTCCAATGTCATAACTGTGTGGGTTGCTCCCCACTGAATCGTGCAAGCATTCAAACAGTTTCTCCACGCGTCGTCTCAGAGTAATGGTTCACCCTCTCAAATCTAGTTCACGGTTCTACAACTCCAACTGACGAGCGTCTCATAGTGACAGGCTAGTGGATCACAGCGACAATTTTGTACTCTACTACACTATTGGGGGAAGGGAGGGGGAGACACCTGTGAAGTGCATGGCCAAGTTTAACATTAATGTTGCTATTCGTACATAATATACTACATTTTAAGATGGGTTTCGTAAGGCAGAACAATGACCTAATCATATTTGCCTTAGAGGTACTGATTTCCAGCAGTGTCTGTATCTTGCAATTGAGTGAACTGTTTGAGTTTGCCCTAAGGATAAGCTTCGTGCTATTAATATGTTGGTTCAAAAAGAAAATGCCAAAACGTTAATTTCGCATCACCTTGCGGGTATATCCAACGCCTTGTATTTCGAGTAATAAAATTTGCAGTTTGACTAGTCTATATTTGGAATCAAATTATATGTTTAAAAGTCTGCCAAGTCGATTGCATACACCCTCTGACTGACGTTCGGCGGAAAATATTCACAAGGAAACTGTAAGAATGAGTACCTCTTTTCAAGAGGTACTTGTGACACCAATTCCGCATGCTTTTGTGGCTAATCTCAGCCGTTGCTCCAAATTTCACAGTTCATAAAGTGCTGTTGTAATTCTAACGACGGTTTTTAAGTCATCAAAATACTTTAATTAGCCTTCGTCGTTCTTGACGTCACACAGTGTGAACGGCCACTCTCACTGCTATCAAAGTTCCACATTCACCCACACGAATCGTGTATAGCAACGCAGCGCGCGCGAAAATGCTCAATAGCTCTCAATATCGTCATGTTAAGTGTTATCGCCTGACTCATCCTGATGGTAATACTTCCTTTGCGCCTCATTGTAACTGCCTCCATTGTTACGCTGTGAAGTCTCTCTTCATCAGTTTAGCCGCTCTGAAATATTATAAGATATTCCCGATTCCTCCTGCGAGAGCGCCAGCTGCCGACAAGCTGGCAAGTGTTGTCACTAAAGGAAGGATAGCGCCATTCTTCGTGATTCTCCTTCTCACTGTCGGCTCTGTGTATATGGTATTGTTAATAAGGAATTCAGCAACTCGTTCGCCAAACTTGGCGTCATTCAGAGCCATTCTGCTCGAAACCTATTCTGCGAGTACATGATCTGCTATGATTGTGTCGTCACCCTGTACCTAAGCTTCCTTGTGATGTCTAACGGCCCTTCAGTCGATATCTGTCTGCCAAAGTAGCATAGACTACCGTCTAAGAATTGTCCTAGGGAAATTAAAAAGCTATCATATGAAGCGGAAGCTAAAATAGAGAAAGGAATGAGAATTTAAACAGACGCCGGGCAGTACAATATCGGTTGTGCGATGAACCATTGCATATTGTCAACACATTTACAGATCTTTTGACAGCATCACACCCCACAAATCATTTTACTTTATCGAATTAAATGTACATATTTATAAAATAATGTACTGATGACTAATCTTTTTTTATAGTATTGTAGGATTTCAGTCATTTGTGTGTGTACTGTGTATTCGTTGGGGATAGCATAGTGGTAACGAGTATCTTGGTTGATAAACGAATGTAAGCCGAGTAACAGATCAATAACATCTGAAAGTTAAGGTACAAAGCTTATGAAAATTCACTAAATGTTTTAATGACTTAAGAGAATTTAATTGCGATGGAGCTCGTGCTTTCCCTAGACATCTAATTACACTTTTCTTAGTATTTTTTATTATTATTGTTATTATTTTATTATTATTATTTTTTTCCTTATTATCGTAATCTTACATACTTTCAGCGTTAAATTCCTCCCACGTCTACTGTTGCGATTTACCAATTGTAAATTCCTTCAGCGTTTTTGGTAAATTACTCATCACTTCCCTTGGTAACTTATTTTAATCCCCGATACGCGTAGCCAAAAAGGAAAATTTGCTCACCCCCTAATGCATAAAATCAAGTGCCAGATTGTGCCCGTGGTCATGTTTCCCCTTCAGTGCACTACTCCTAATTCTTCGAACAATGGCCTTGTATACTCTCAGAACTCTCTTCACTCTCCACCTGTCCTCCAATGACTCCCAATCCAGCTCCTATATCGTATCAGTTATTGACTGGGTTCTGCGGTAATTTGAACAAACAAATCTAGCTGCTCTCCTTAGTACACCCTCCAACTTCTGTATATTATAAAGAGACAGACAACTGCCATTGAAGAACAGATATTGGTAGCATTCGAAAAGTGCTACCGACGAATCGTGATTAAAATGACAAATCGGGGTTATTAATAAAGATAGACGAGAAACGACCTTTGTAAAAGAATTTAAAAAAAGAAGGAATGATTGGGTAGGTTATTTATTACAACAGGCTACAATTTATTAATGAACGATCTCAAAGCTGAGAACACGAAGGAACGACTAAGAATAAAGAAGTAAAATAAACTGACGAAATCGGATATAATTAACGCCCAGATTTCAATGGAGACTAGCTAGTGCAGTGGAACGACTGACGACAGACATAAGTAATTAAGAGATATTTATGGTGGGAAAGCAAGTAACTCAAAAATTTCACAAAACTTACACATTTCAATATCTTAAGCACGTTCAAAAATTTATGATTACATCCTGCTTAATGCGAACACATTTTTATATTAACATATTTAAACAAATTTGAGTAGCTTAACTAGTAGCTCGTAAATACAGATAATAATTCAAAGATTTTACAACCACCGATTACCCGACAGCACACTGTCCGAAAGTTATAAAAATGACACCTCTTGGTACAATGAAAAGCGCCCTTCATTGTGCGGCAGCAATTTTTCCTATAAACTGATGCTACACGGAGCAGCCGTATTCAGTCTTACTAGGTGTAAGAGTGTTGCGACAGGATTAGTTTGCGGTTGCTATCCATTTATTCGTATTCGCTTTTCAGTCTTCACCCAGCTGAAAATAAAATCCTTTAACCCCTGTACCGCTGCGAAAGATGAAGATCAGAAAAATTATCGTATTCCAAGCTACTCTCTAAATGGTCTTATTTGAAGAATTTGCCACCTCGCCCGTCAGTAAGTAGAATTTCTCATCTCACGTACGCCTAAAGCCAATGGGAAATTGCTAATACAAGTGCACAAATCAACCTATTTTTGTGAAAATCGTGTTTCTCCGTAGGCTCCCTGCAGCTTCGCGAGATAATCCAATGAAGTGTGATCTGGAGCGTAATCAGATCTGTTTTTCTGGCGTCGAAAAGCAGAAGCAAGTTCGTACGGTATACATCACACTGGATGATGACGGCTGTATATTCCTGGGACCAGACATTCTTACCTCAAGTAGACCTCGCTAATAACCTTTGTGCCAGCGCACTTATTCTTTTGACGACGTCGTTTCTTTCACGCTTTCAATCAGAAACTGCCCTACTGGTGTGGAAAAGCTTCATGGACATTGCAACTTAGGTTATTAAATATTCAAGTAAACTCCCCTGTGTTCCGATATTGTACTATATTCATTGTTTAATTTTCTTTCAGTTTTCATTCTACAAAACTATTAAATCTAAATTAAAATTGTCTGATTAATTACGCAGTGTATCTATTGTTCTACTTTACTGTAAAAATTCATATACATTCTTTTCTGAGCAGATAAGAACTTCTCATTCACCTAATGTCTGAAGTAGTGCTGGAGGGAATTGACATCATGCATCCCGCAGGGCTATCCATAAATCCGCACGAGTACGACGGCGTGGAGATTTCTGAACGGCACGCTACAAGGCATCCCAGATATGCTCCACAATGTTCATGTCTAGCGAGTTTGCTGGCCAGCGAAGGTGTTTAAACTCAGAAGTGTTTTCCTGGAGCCACTCTAGTAATTCTGGACGTGTGGGGTGTCTCATTGTCCTGCTGGAATTGCCAGAGTCCGTCTCTCGTGCGCCGACTATAACAACACGTTCAAACTCACTTAAATCGTGATTGCCATTGTAGCAGCAGCAACCGATCTAACGCCTGCGCCAGACACCTGTTGTCTTATATAGGCGACGCCGACCTCAGTGCCGTACTATGAGTGTTTACATATGTTTTCATACGCATGCCTGTACCAGTTTCTTTGGCTCTTCAGTGTAAAATCCCAAGGAGAAGAAGTAAATACGACCTCTGGAGCAATCTCATCAACTGCCTTATTTCATTTCAAATCTTTCAAAGTCCTGTCTTTAATCAATATCGACAGCATCTTTATCAGTACTGTTGTTCAAAACATCCCATTCATATAATTTCTCTATGCATTCCTTCCATCGATTAACTCTATCTTCCGAGCATAAAAAATGTCTCCGAAACCTCTTTTAATCCTCATATGCCGAATCTACCTTGCGTATAACTATTTCATTTTCTACTTCATCGCACAACCCCTTTTGCTTTCTTGCATTTCCTGTTCAGTTGATCCTCCAACATGTGAGGTTCTTTCAATCTGATCACTGAGTTTTTTGCCTGTGTTGCTTCTTTGTTCACTTGAACTTCAGCCTTCACTTCATATAGTTTTCACAATCTACAGTACATCAGTTTCTGGATATTTTTTACAGTATAAAACTTAGGATCTGTATCTGTCTGACCATGATATAATCTGATATCTACCTGCATCCCCTGGATATTTCCACGTGTAGGTCTACATCTTTCGTGCGTAATTCTTAAATGGTGTGTTCACTAAGACTATTTTATGTCTTTCACAAAATTCAAACAACCTGCTTTCTAGCTCATTTCTTTCTCTTAGACGAAAACTTCCTACACTATTTCTTCTTCTTCCTGTGACGGCACGTATACTTGTACTAACGTGGTTGGAGCGGACTTATTCTCTAACCTCATCAAAATAATCCTGCCATAAAAACTCACTCGTTTCCTTACTCTTTTTTAAAAAAACAAACCCTACACCAGTAACTCCACTGACAGCTTTTGTCTTAATTATTCTACGTTCCCCAGGCCAGAAATCCTCTGCATCCTTCCACTAAATCTTACTAATCGCCGACATCTAACTTAAATCGATCAATCTCCTTTTTTAAGTTTTCTAATCTACCTGCCGTATTCAAACTTCTAATATTCCACGTTTCGACTAGTACAACGTGTCTATCCATTCTGATGACTCCTCCGCGGAGTAATATTTTACTTATTTTATACAGGAAGGCGCATTTATTCCTTATTTAATTTGAGATTATTACATTGTCCCTTTGGGTCTTTAAAGCAGTGGCTCCCCTTTGCCTTCTGCATCCCCATTCCGAGGTTCATTCTACTTAGACAGTCCCAAAATAGAAATGCCCAAGTAAACATGGTGAGTGCCTATTACTTCCTTCGCATTTCTATATTAGGTTCCAAGTTGGGGATTGAAAGTTTCTCCGAAATTAGACAAACAATTTGTGAACCTAAAAGCACGAGTTTGCAAATACGACCGATTTAGATGATTAGCTCTATTTACCATGGTAACTTTAAGACTTTCCACTCGCATGAGGAAATTTATCATCCAACAACCTACAAGCACATAAATGCTTCATGAAATTACTTGCATCACCTGGCAGAAACTCCAAACCAGTAAAAATATCTATGAAACCCATCACTTCAATTAAAGTAATACGAATTATGTCATTAGTGTTTAATCTAGGCACAGTTCCTTTTTTTCTGATATCAGTCTCTCGACTGGTTTGATGCAATCCATCTTTTCTGCTCTGGAGCTAACATCTTCATCTCAACATAGTCCTTACAACCTATGTACGTCTTCCCATATTTTATGTATGTCTACCTCTATAGTTCTTTCCTTCTACTCTTCCCTCCACTACTAAGTTAACTTACCCTGCAACCCTGTATGGCTCTTCTAAAAACTTCTCTCCTCACCCTGCAACACCAAAACACGTTCATTTCGTACTTTATCTCTTCACTTAATTTTCAGCATCTTTCTACAGAACATAGAGATTTAAAAAGTTATTTCGGAGTCCTAGATCAATGTTTGAAACTAAAAGAATTGTCTTTTTCATCAAGGCCATTTCCAGTAGTGTTATTCTGCTTTTAACATCATTCCTCCTTCCGCCATCAGTTTTAATTTTATTTCCTAAGCAACAATATTCAATTCTCCTATTGCATCCGGTCCTATTTTTATATTTAATCGACAATTACTGCTTCTGTATTTTGTTCATGTCATTCAGTGACTTCAAGATCCTTAGTCTGTTCTGCTAACAGGACAACGTCATCAGCAAATCGTAGCACGCCGACTTTCTTCTTTAATACTTCAATTATTTTCGTTTTATTTCTTTTATTGCTTTCTCTACATACAAGTTGAATATTAATGGAGATAGACTACAAACTTGTCTCTCACCCTTTTTAACTGATGCAGGTTTCCCATGATTCTCTAATTTTATTACAGCTACTTGATTCTTATGAAGATTATTAAGTATTCTTCTATCTCGGTGTTTCAGACGCTTCTTTAAAATTTGAACATCTCGTCCCGCCAAACATTATCAAAAGCTTTTTCTAAATCAATAAACGCCATAAAAATCTCTTTGCCTTTCTTGATCCGCCCTTTAAGTATTAATCTTAAATCTAGAAAAGCTTCTCGTGTGGCACGGTTTTTCTTAAGCCCAAACTGATGTTGACGCACTGTCGTTGTGCGATGTTTGGGAGTGCAGGCCACACCTCGGTTCGCGGTACCCGCTTCGAAGCCGGGCGTGCCCGCGAGTCGCGATTGGCCCCGGGGTTAGGGTGAGCCTGCCATTGGAGGATGCCAGCCACGCCCCCCCGCGACATGGCCGCTCCGCCGGTAATCGATCACAGAACTACCGTAAACAATATATACAAACCTGGCCACGCAGTCATTACGGAATATCGCCACCCATCACAGGAGATCCCGAACCTAAAACAACTGGCAGCGAAAGCAATGATACAACGGGCGGAAAAAAAAAAAAAAAAAAAAAAAAAAAAAAAAAAAAAAAATATTACCAGCAGCTAAAAAAAAGAAAAAAAAAAAATCACAGAACTTATATGGAAGTGATAAGAAACCACAGTTTCGCGCATGCTTAAATAAAAGCTTTAACAGTAAGTAACATCGATCAGAAAAACATGGCCATTCACTTTTTTTTAATCCCAAATAATAACTGAAGCGAAATGGAACATTTACATCCATAAAACAATTCAAACAGCCAGCGATCTTAGAGAAGTTTTAATGAAGCATTTTTGCAGCAGTGTGGGCGGGCATGGAGTGCAGTTTCCGTGTTGAAGGGCCTGGCTGGACAGCCTCTCCAAGCCTCGACAGCAATTACTGCAGCCAAGCACTGCTAAACAGTCATTCTGTCCTATGTTGTCTTACTACCAGAGCCCATCTCAAAGTGCCACTAAAAATAACAAATACTGACAAATTTTATTTTGTTTAATTTACAAAAATCACCTGCAAACATTCTTTAATCGAGACCGCCCTCCCCCCTTCCACCCACCATCATCAATTATGAATTAAAGAACGCAGGCAGCTTAAGAACATTGCATGTTTCACCTTTGCGACATTATACGCCACTATTGCTTGAGCTCACTATGGGGGATTCTATAACCGTGGCGGCGAAATTTGGTGATAATTCTTATATAACTAGACAAGACAAATCAAAAGTGAGGAATATCGCTTAGCTCTCGAGGGATACTGTATCAAACGTGAGGTTGCTATGTTTAATTGAGGCCTGGACCAGAAGAAAAAAAATTTCGCCAAAGTCATATTTGATGATGAATTCTTACGTATTTTGACGAGACAAAACGAATGCGCGGAATAAAATTTTCGCATCTCCTTAGTTCTCGAGACATCGTATCACAAAAATGAAATGGTTATGTTGAGATGCTTCCTGGACCAAAATCAAATTTCTTAAAAGCCACAAAAAATTACACGCCTGACACGCACAATGAGTGTTTTGTTTTATTCCTAGCAGATGTGGTTAAATTAGACTTTCCAGACGTCCCCGTTTGCCGGGGACAGTCCCCGTATTTAGCTGTCTGTCCCCGGGCAGATTTCGTCCCCGCAATGTCCCCAGATTTTTACTGTTGTCCTCAGATTTTTTTTTAATCAAGCGAGAGTTCTTTAAAAGCCCTGATTTGCTAATGCATTCGTTTAAAGAATGAGATATGAAGCGCGCTTCTTTCCTTCTGAGTGCCTAGGAATAAAAGAAAATTACAAGGATACTGCGTCTTGGACACAACAGCTTTGTTCTGTGTGCAACATGGCTGTCTGTGATCCTCATTTAAAATACAAAATACAAACAATATGTGGCTTTTAAGTTAACCCAACCTTTAGTCATATAACTTATAAAAGTGCAACGCGTCATTAGGACAAATGCCGAAAGCGTCCCCGGATTTTGGTGAAAAAGTTCTGAAGCATCCCCGGATTCGGAGAAAAAACTGTGGTAACCCTAGGTTAAGTTGAAATGCGATCTCGACCAGACTGAAAACGTCGCCAAAGGCACTGGGAACTATATCTACAACTAATTTTTAATAGTATATATCTAGAGAACTAAGCGTCATAAACAATTTTACTCTGCACTTCCGATTTTTCTCGTCGAATTACAAAAGAATTAATCAAGAAAATGTGATGCCACTGTTATGATAGTGCTGCCTCGCTAAGCACTTCGTGACGAGATTGAGTCTGTGATGGCGGTGGACAGTCTAAATGGTAGCAAAAATATAAACGATCAACATGTAACAGAAGAAAAATGAAAAAAGAAAACTCTGCTACGTAACTGGATTGTATGAGACGTATAAATATAGTAATAGATTGGCTTCAGTATATCTCATGTTAATAACTGACGAATGTATGTTAGTAGTGTGCTATTCACGTTGTGTGTGGCACGAAGACGTCGAAGTGATATGCGATCCCAGTACATAGTCGCAAGGTCCCAGATTTGAATTATTTAATTCATATGTACTCGCTCCATTTGTCCTGCACAAAGGTTAAACTCTGTCTAATCCTACTCTTTGATATACAATATCTTGAATCTGTGACTCTACGACTATAGACTGCATTAATTTCTTCCAATACCGGGCTCAAAGCTGCCAATTAATTACGAAGCGTTGGGCACATTATACAGATCCATTGGTATAAACAACATATTGCTATAATTGGAAAGAACGGCAGAGAAAGCAGTCGAAATGTCCTAAGAAAGCAAAATTGAGGATATACCCCAGCAAAGACTATGTAAAACCGAAAACGATCTCACTTATAGTCTCATAAACTCTTACAGCATCAAGAGATTATTCGAAAGAAAATAAAGAAATCGTGTGTCTGGCTATTGTTTACCGATATAGCAATCTGCATCTCGTAATTAGTGCCTCCACTACGTTAATGAAGTTCTAAGTATAACATCTCATTTGTAAGTTTTACCTGTCGAAATATATCCTCATGGCTAATGGCTTTCAGTATAGCGATCGTGTTATGTGCCGAAGACGCCGCCGCCTCACGTTTGTTATCTGTGACAGACGCAAGCGGGAAACAGTTGCCTGCGCCACGGCGCTCGAGACGCCCCTGGCGGCAGTTTCGTAACGATCCGTTATCTGAGTCTGAGAGCCGCGTGCGTCACGCACGACTCCATTGAGCGCGGAATCCGCCATTGCGCCACGTACGAGGCGCCGAGATACGTCGAACGTAAACAAACGAATCGCCTGCCGTAAATAAAACATTTCACTTCCTCAAACTCACAACTCAAAATAGTATCAAAATATATTTTTTAATAATTAATTTAATCTGTGGGAGCTTAATAAGTTAATTCACCAAACAATATACATTTGTATACCACCAAAGAACAACTCGCTTGACAGTCTAAGAGATTCCTTCCAAGTATCATCAGACTATTGCTACATGACATTAGAACATGTTTACATATCTTTAATTGGTACTAAAAATCTGTTCAAATATAAACAAAGGGAATAAAGAGAGTCGATGCGGCAAGAAGAAATGTCACAATAAAAGCGAGTAAACAGGCTTTCCACGGTAATACAGAGCTCACCAGTTCCCGTTCCATAGATTCCCATAGTTCTTCAAGTTCGCCGTTACCAAGGCTTTAAGGATCTAAGGCGAACTTCTTGATGCCAGTCTGTGTATTAATGTACAACAACCACAATTCGACGAACAACGTGACAAATGCAGCAAATTACAAGATACAAAAACACACTGTTATTAGCATTACTGCAAAAGGAATCACGTTTCATTTAATGCAGATGAAATTAATTACGCATTTCACTTACGATCAAACTTGACAGATTAACAAAAATGTCATTGGCACAACCTAATTTACAATGCCTAGTAAACCGTCCTATTAGGTTTAAACCGGAAGGCTATCAAAAATAAAACAGACAACCTGACCAGGATTTGCTGCAAATTTTTCTGCGGACTAAGATTAACACGGATTCAATCTATGTAAACTGAAATTAAAAAAAAAAATCCAATCAAACAAAAAAAAATTGAACCACAGTGTAAAATTCATCAAAAAGTTAACTCACAAAATGACATATCAGAAACAGGGTAGTCAAAACGAAGAGTGTAATTAAATTTCTTACAGAGACACTTCCTGTTAACACTGCTGATCACCTACGTTAAATAGTACCAAACTAAAACAACCTTCCAAGACATCGTAGGTAGGGAATCAATTTGAGAGAACTCCACAATAATCTGCTAGAACTAACATATTAGGTTAATAGTTAATATAATTATGGTTAATGTCCATACCACACAGACGGTAAAACTGAAACAAAAATAACTAAGGATGGGTTATAAAATACCGTACATAAAAACATTCGCCTCTGATGATTGATTAATTGAAGGAGCAAATTTCACCTGGAAACAACCTACACTTTCTTATTCTGTATACCCCACCATAGTTTTGTTTTAAATAGAAAATCGGGAAGAATAAGTTCCATGTAACCGGTATAACAAAATTGTAAATATAAGAAAAAATAAATTTTCAGCAGAAAATTAAAGTCTGGAATATACAGAATGAAAAATTGTTGGAAGGGAACTTTGCATGCTGCCGACGTCCATGTCATTACAGCCGAGAAGGCATTGTGTGGTAGGAGGAATTCGAGCATTCGACTGGACGGATTACGGGAAATCCTGAAATATGATAGGCCAGAGTGTAAATGTGGGGTCCTACCACTACCAACCAGGCCCAGTACGAAAAATTTGTTTACGCACTTCTAACGTGAAATTACAACTGCAGACTTAAAAAAATGATTGAAATAAATTCAACCAGTCAACAAAATCCATACAGCATTACAATTTTGTACGTGAAACCGAAATTGCTACTCGCAGACTCAGATTCCGAGGCCAGGTGGGATATTTGGGTATCTGAATTGGCTGAAACAAGACTGCCAAAATTTATTAACCTATATGCGAAGGGGCTAGAACGAAAAAGGCCAGAAAATTGGCAAAAAAAAATCATAATTAGAAAATCGATGGTATAACTTACTACAATAGACTATTTTGCTAAGTACATACTAGATTATGGTGGGGTAGGGTCATTGAGACATTAGGTATTCCTTAATATAGACATGTCACAAACCCAGAAGCAACAATTCAGTATACCTTGCAAGAGTAGAGGACATACAGTTTGGAGCAGTAGTTTCGACTTAACAATTATGTGGACTATTAAGCTAGTATGTTAGTTCTATGGTATTCTTTATCCAAATACGACGATGAGTAGCAGTATTGTATTAACAGAAAGTTTAATTACTCTTAGTTTTGACTTCCTTATTTCTAACAATTTCTATAACAACAGCTTTAGAATGAGTTCAAAGGACCAAAAAGATCAAGGTTTGAGAGGGAGCGAGCGCATTCGGGAGAACCTGGGTTCGAATCCCCAGTCCGGCCATTCAAATTTTGGGTTTCCGTGATTCCCAGAAGTCACTCCAGACGAATGCCACGCTGATTCATTCAAAATGCCATTGCTTAATCTATTCCCGTTCCTTGCCCCCATTCCCTGTAATGACCTTGACGAATTATAAAGTAAAATAAATGAATAGAAATCGCAGGTTAACTAACGTATTAAACATCTGAGCGCGTCATTGCCGCCGAGTCACCGATCGTAAACCCCGCGATCGCGCATGCAATAATGTCAATGTAGTGCACAGCATTCTTATTTCTTCTACAAAATATACCACTAAACTCAAAACACCCGAAAAGAATCGGCATTTCACACAAAAATACACTGAACACAGATAATTATTCCTAGCCGAGCTTAATACAAGCAATATAAAGATCTGGTTCTGTATAGTACGATGCAGCAGATTAATTCTGAACAACCCCACAGTTCACATTACTGTAATGGTAATGATCTCATTACATTTAATTACTGATTATTTATTAAGGACAAACGCAGCCAATGACAGGAACATTTATGTGTTATTTGTTTTTTATATGCGAAATATGTACAGAGAGATGGCAGAAACCGGGGTACGGGGGAAAAGCAAAATTCCCGGATCTTATACCTGTCCGAGCATTGTCTAAACCAGGGGTGGCCAACACGCGGCCCGCCCTGAACATTTCTACGGCCCGCGTGATTCATTAAACTTTTACTAAACATATTTTATAATGGCCAAAGCTGTGGAAACCAATGTATTAAAAAAAAATACATTATTTGGGTATCCATATATTCAAAAATTAACTGTCGAAATTATGAGGAAAAATTAACTTTTATTTCGAAATAATATTCTTGCGAATATATGACATATTGTTACCATCATTATTATTATATTATCTACGTTTACATGTAAGAATAATAGTAAACACAATAATAATTACTAATGTTTAAATTTTTCACTCCAAAAAAATGTTTATATATCCCCATATTAGATTTAGTCTCACTATAATTTTATATGCGTCCCGCGGAATTATGATGCACCGGGAGATCATTAGGGTTGGCACTGTGCGGTGAGGTGACAGACCGCTTGCATGTCACAGTATCGGTGAATGCAAGGATCGCCGCTAGACACAGCACCAGTCGGCGAAAGCTTTTACGACAGTACGTAGACTCGAGATAATCTCCTCCTCCTGAGAAATAAGGGCGGTGATTTTAGCAGGATGCGCGGAATTTCCATTTCGCCACACACGATGTCACAGAGTAGGAGAGAGCGAGTATAGAATCTGATGTAGATAGAAATAAAGGAATAACTGCGATGGAGCTAACCATCACTGCAGACTGAAGCCTGCAAATTTTCGTATTCCTGAGAAGAATGGCTCTCCTAGCCAATAAGGAATTGGTTTAGTATAATTTATTATTTACAATAATTTAGTCCGTATGTTGGAGTTTATCAAAAAAGTTGTCAAACGGGATCGATCTTCGATTGGCGGAATACAAGAGAACATGGACGAGCCTAGGAGCGGAAGTCGACAACGATTGTACGAACGTGAAGAAGGGAGTCTTGTGTTTCGAACAGTCCGGCTGACTAGTCGAACTGCATGTTTGAAGCTTGATAGAAGCAACCAGACCAAGTTTGAAGTGTACACTATCAGACAGATATTTTCTTAGACGACAACGTCTATACTTAGATATTTTCTTAACAGCTGATTAACTTTTATTGTGAAGACAGTAACGGCCATCCCTACGGTAAAGACTAGGTCCAACATCAATGTAAACTGTTTGCACCCATACTTGTCCGAGGAGGGGAAAAAAACAACTGTTGCCCTGAGTGAAGAAATTCGCTCTGATAAAGAGTATCTCTGCCCAATAATGAACCGAGTTTAGTCGCGTGCATTTGTTGAACCCAAAATTGAGCTGAAGGTTGTAATCTCATAAAGAACTTTAGAAAGGTATAACCATTGCGTGTACTTGCCTGGATACTTCATTTTCTGAACATATTTGTCAAAGATCATGTAAAATCGTGTTCTTGTACATTACAATATTTTCCATGTAGTCACGGGATATTCGCTTTCATAACATAACTACTTCTTATGCAGGACCGGGGGAAGGGGGTGTCTTTGCTAATTTTAATTGTGTTAAAAAATAAAACTCATTTATCTTGGTCATGTTGATTTGTCGATAAATTATGACCCTTTTAGTTGTACCTGTGTATACAGAATTACGTCGAACACATTTTTCATTAAGTAATTATCAAATTAATCAATAAAAATTAAAGTAGGTCTCATTAAAAATACGAAACATTAAATACAAAATATCAGGCAATCTCCAATTAGCTACCAGCAATTTTACGATTTTTTTACTACGCAAACTGGCCTGATGTCGCAATTCTCTCAGGTGACTCCACTATCGATTTGATTACTAGTTTCAGAATACCTGATCTTCTGCAACAAGTAGTTATTCACAATTCCTTAGGCTCGCATGTATGATGTCTGTTCGGAAAGGCTTATTGTTTGTTTTTGTAAGGATTTCACCGCCACTTTGCAACATAGCATCCGGTGATAAGGAACCCTGCTGAGCATTCGTTGACACTGCAATGTATTAGATGCTAGACGCTTCTAACTGAACGATACTGCAAAATAAGTCACTTAGGGGGCGTCCATTAATTACGTGAGGGGTTTTTCCGGAATTCCGGACCCCTCCTACTAATCGACCTGCTAACTTTGAGAGTTTTTTTTTTAAGCTCTACAATCCTACAAGTATTTGAAAACCTCATGTGAAATTTCCGTTGAGACCCCCTCACCCTTGGTGAGCTTTCGTGAGATTTCGCCGGACGCCCCCCTATTTCCTATTTCAGTTCACGTAATTAATGGACGCTCCCTTATTGACAAACTTTTACATTTGGCGTTAGAAACTATGACGATCATTAATACGGTTTTCACGTACTATAGATGACAATGGCAGGAAAAAACCCATATACAAATGATTTCCAAGGTCACGACCCCGTTTAGAGCATCGCTGAAAAGTCGACCAAACCACGTTACTGGCCTAGATCTATGGAAGGTCCGAGAATTTTGTGGGAGTCTCCTGACTGGGCTGTTCCGAATGAAAATAAGTTGTAATTTCACCACCCACCTACTTTCGCACTTTACAAGTGATCAGTAACCAAGAAAAAAATATTCCACAAAGTGAATTTTGATGCAAAAAAAAAAATCCAGTTTGAATTTAAAGCTGTCAGGCTTACATTTCTTAAAATGGGACAATGAATAAAGAAGCTCCAGGGAATGGTTTTTCCTATACTTGTAATATTTGTGGATGTTGTACTGATTCCTTGTACTAGTATTATACACAAGTTTACAGGTTTTCTCCTACATAAGAAGGTACGGAGTATTTTATTGTGCTGGCACTGTAAGCAATCCTAGATTAAGATGCTGGAATCCAGTAGGGAGCGAAGAATGAAAAATATCAACTTAATCAACTATTCAAGTTATTAAATCAATTATCCTCTTTAAAAAAGCTACAGAAAAGTACTTGCTGAATATATTGCTTCTATCTCAAATAATTGTCGATGAGAGAGAGGGGTCTGGTAACTCAGAAGTAAGGCGCTTGCTTTAAAAAGTTACTGGCTTCGGTCCCGGGTTCTAATCCCGCCGGGGGCAGGAATTTTTGAGAGTTGTTTTTGACCATATGAGCGACGCCATATTGTTCGGTAATTTGGATTTCACGTTAAACTGTAGGCCACAAAGGAAAGAAATTTACCATTCTACCTGTAACACAATGACTCAGGGAGCGTGCACAAACTAAGAGGCTCGGTCCAGGGTCCTGAATTTGCTGAAGTTAATGGTTGATTCTTATATATCTCGATGAGAGAAATCGGTCTTATTGATATCTTGATTACTTCTCCAGATATCCGTTTTAAATAACTTTTAGGTATAGTTCCTTGGGAGTGTGCACAAACTACGTGGCTTGGTCCAAGGGGGGGGGGGGAGCGATTGGCTGGAAGGCTACGCTGGGCTACGTGGAGGGAGGAGTTCCGAGCCAGGCCACGTAGCTTTCCTTTCATAACATTTTTCACAGTTAAAAAGAGGAACAGAACACACAACAGCATGTGAATATTTATTTCCCCTCAGTCAATTATCTCCATATGTAATTTACAATAGTCTGACGGGAGAAAACAGTACAAAATGTCTTCTGAAATCAAAAGGGAAAACTCTACGTGCTACGTGGAAAGGGGGGGTTGGGGGGGTAGAGGCAAAAGACACGTAGGGCTACGTGGAGGAGAGGGAGGGGTTCACAGGAGACCAAAATGGAGCTAAGTGGTTTATGCACGCTCCCTAACTCTCCTTCAGGCGGATCCAACCAACCTGCGGGTTATGGGATAAGCTTCATATAAGAAAGCTTTGCCCCTGTACGGGCGTAGGCAGTAAGATGAAGTGGGGTGGCTTCCGTTGCCTTCCCAAGTGTCACTGTTCGTAATTTCGTATTTACTAAATATAGCTGTGTGTTCAGTGTGGTGTGGTGTAGTGAATGAAAGAAAGGATATGTGCCAGCCATTGCAGCCTACACCTTCGAAACACACCTACGACGCCGCCAGGCTCAACGTCCTCATCCGACGACGAACCATCAACAGTGTCGGATGCCCTCAATCCATACGCACTTCAAGAGGTTTGGACACTGCGACGTGAAATTGTACACATGTTGGACGGCCCACCCCGGTGCCCTCAAACGTGTAGCTTCATCACACCTCAAAAATTATAAAGTGACTATTTTCAGCAAAGACATTGTGGCTCTGGAGATGGTGAATGTTATGATAGTTTCATGTTTTTATGTTTATGACCACGTCTTCGTAAATTTATCATTGGTGCGACCTAAAAACTGCTCGTCTTGTTCTTGAGTGGCAGGCTCCAAATGTGTAATAATCACCATCGCTGTATACTTGCATTTTTAGTCTTCTTATCCTCATTATGCTACAAATAGTAGCATTTCCACAAGTTCAGTTTACCGTACATTATAAAGTAGTTTTTATTACTTCATGCCTTATCGGGGTATTGGGTATTCCCACACGCTTGTCTGTGGAGTTCTCCTACAACCTGATCGACGTTACAATATAATGCATCTTTCACCGAGTTCTATTTCGTTGTAGTTTCCTGTATTATCTACTGATGACGCAATCATTCCACCATTTCTTTTGGATCTTTCCAATACACACATTCCTCTACGCGAAAAAGGCCAAAACCCACGTGCATATAGAACTGATAGATTAAAGTTTTACGCTTCATATTGTTATCACACCAGAGCAGCAAGCCGCCTTCAGACGAAATAAATCAACGGTAGGCTTGATATCCGTGGTGAGACAGCTGCAGGAAAAACACTGCATGTTGAAAAGATCTGCTTGGTATCCCTCGATATTGGGAAAGCAAATGATTGTGTACACAGGAGAAAAGTATAGGCCATGGTGGGAGCTATGTGAAAATATGGTGAGAAAGAACATAATGGCTACAACAAAGTAAATAACACTCATAATGCACTCATAATAGTTAAGGATCACAGGATGACCTGGTGATTTAGACGAGAGGTGGATAGGAAGCTCTGTGGCAGTGTGATATTTGAAAGGGCGGTGTTGGTAAGAAATTTGTGACGGAAGTATGTGGTAACAACCAGAAATAAAAGAATAAACAGAAGGAGAAGAGCTGAAGGTGAACAGTTTGAAATATCTGGGGGGGGAGGGGGTGTAGAGGAAAGTGCAAAGAACTATTTGGAGATAAGTAAAAGGAAGAGGCAGGCATAATCATTTATGCTGATACGGAACGAGAGTGAGCCACAGAGAAGTAAGGCAAAAATTTATCGCATATCCTATGCTCCTTTTCTCACGAATGGTGCTAAAACCTCTACACTGAAGAAGATGATAACCAGCAAGATTCAAGCGAGTAAAATAAAACGTCCAAAAAGAATAGGACAGGATAAGGAATTAAAAAAGTAGAGGAATCTCTGCAGGAAATGACACAGAAGGTTGGAATACTGCTATGGTTACGTTAAGAGGACAGAGGAGCAGAGAATAAAGAATAAAAATAACAAAATTAAGATGTAAGCTAATCGGCGCAGAGGAAGATATGACTGGATTGTAGGAGAAATGGGAGGACTGCACCAAGGCGGTGACACAGAGTTGCGAAGAAAGAATAAAAGGAGATGCTTATGCATTTGATTGTTTCCAGGTTAGAATGAGTTGTAATATGGTGGGAAAACGATATAGCATATGCACAGGGTGTGGATACGGTAATAGAAGAGAAGGCTTCAAGCAGAATAAATTAAGCTAAGTTTGACAAACGAGTCGCAGCATTAAGAGGGCCAACCGTTCTAGGCTGTTATTGGGTGCGCACATCAAAATGATTAAAGCAGGAGAAATCTTGCGTACTTGCTTGCTGGCAGCTGGCGCTCTCGCAGGAGGGTTTGCGAACTTCGTAAAATCTGTTCGAATGGCTGAAGCTGAGGGATAAAAGCCTATATTTGAAACCCTACCAAATAAGCCTCCAAAGCCGCTATAAATACATATATATATATATATATATATATATATATATATATATATATATAGAGAGAGAGAGAGAGAGAGAGAGAGAGAGATGTGCAGACGTCAATTGTATACCACAATTCTGCGCAGTATTTATGCATGATGCATTGCCAAATTAGATTCGTGAGCGGGAATGGGGAATTTTCAACTTGTATAGCAGCGGATGTGGTTCAGTCTGGGTAATATACAGTACATCAACTACAATGAAGCAGAGCTATATAACAGTTAATATTTTTAGCTTCATCTAAATGACGAAACATTCCTATTTACGTGGAATACCGTAGAACGCTAATGTGGTAACCTGAAGCTATCGAAAACGCACCGTAATGCTGTGTGTGCTGCTGAAGATGTATATTTTATCACCCAATGGTGTGTAAAACAAATCAACATATGACAATTCTAAATCTTTCCGTCAATGACTACTTTTAAATGAAGGCAAACTATATTCGATGTCAATCCTGGCGATGCCACTCACCCATTCCATTTAAACGGTACTTTTAAATCTTGCAACACTTCAGTGCTGCCATTTCTACGGATTTATCCGTAGATCTACGGATTTTTATGAAAAGTTAGGATTTTCGGATTTTTCATACTTTGTATCATTTGTTGATTTTTCCTTATATTTGTGTTTTGTTAAACTTTGAGCGTATGGTGTTAATGTATTACAGAATTGTCAATAATTGTGAATCGTTTCCTTGGAACCGTTCCTGTGAACCAACGATTGAAATAATGCTTATATTTTGTTTGGTTACAGATTTTATAAATCTTAAATAACCGTAATACAAAACTATCGGCGCACTCTTTATACACGATGACACGCTCGTTGGCACGGCTTACATTAGCAGTTCCTTCCGATAAGGCTTAACCAATATCCGAGAATCAAAGGTGTCGCAGTTTCCAACATTTCCTGTTACAGAAGATATCGCAAATTTAATGTAAACAAAGAAAATGTGTGATCACTAGCGAAAAATAAAAAACTGCTAGGGATAGCAGCAGCAGTGATGATGTGTGAAATATGTACATAGATATTTCTTACTTCCAATGTAGAAAATTATTTTTGTAATTTTAAAGACTTGGAAATAAAAAGTATTATGTCTCTTCAATAATTATTATTTCAATCTTTCAGTTAGTGAGTCTCCGGATTTTGTACCAAATCTACGGAACTTTTAGCGGCCATCTACGGATATTCAAAGCCAAGTGGTTGGCAGCACTGCAACACTTCACAATAATCACACACTAAACATTTTATATACCTTAATTTCAAGTTTTAACTGTGCATATCTATTAGTTTTTCCACCAGAACACGAGAATCGCCGCGTAATACTTTAGCAGAAAAACTGATCATTAAAAAATAGTAGTACTTTAACTTGATGTTGCTGGTAACGGTAGATGATAAGGTTCTTCCAAGTCGATTCGCCAAGAAGAACCCAACAGGCGCCACAGCATTTTTTTAAAATCATGGTTTACACCCAAGGTGCTGATCGGGAAGACAAAATCATTTCAAACTGCTCACAACTGCTTAAAAAAATCTGGAAACTGTATCGACCTCTTGGAACGAAAGTCCCCAGTCTTAACGTGAAAGCATAATTTTACTGCACCAACTTTTACTAGTACAATTACAACATTCAAGTCTTGTTTCTATTCGAGCCATATTGCCTGGTATCACAGCTATTTAATTTGCACAACGACGAAAACAGAAGCATTTCAATAGCCACTGCAGCAGACTGAACTAAGCCGGTAGGCTTAGCCGACAGCTTTGTATGGGTCTTAGGCGGCCGTGGTAGTGAGTGGGATTGAATTACGTAGTATTTAAATTCGCTGCGCTGCCATAATTTAAATTACCGCCGCTATAACTGATGTCATACTTGTCGCCAAAACTTTCCCGCCACTCTGATCTAACGGTACAAGCCGACCCGGTTGCTACTTGTGGTTAGGGCACACACCTACAAAACTCAAGATCCGGGGATTCATTTCCCCATAGGATCATGATTTTGATCATGTAAGTATGATTTCATCTTAAACTGGTCACATTATCTGATAGCTGCCAAGGTCCGCGTTTCGGTTTATTGCAAAATGTAAACAAACCGTACGCGTTCCTCAACCGCCACTACTAACGTGTATACTCGGTCAGATAAAAACTACTTTTCTAAACAACAGTAATCAAACCAGATGTTTGTTCTCAATGCAAACTGGAGAAACAGAAGAGAGAGAGAAAAGGGCAAGGAAAATCGTTAGGAAAATTTGAGGATCACTAAAAAGGAGGAAGAATAAAGATCTACACAAAGAAGAAGAAAATAAAGAATTTCAGACACGATCAGAAAGAGGAAATTAAGTTTTTTTTTTGTAACGTAATGCGAATCGATAAAAACAGATTTATAAAAAGAATTTTCAACCATCTTTACAAAAGTAAGAAGGGCAACCAGTGCATCAAAGCAGTAAAGAAAGATATGATTGAGATCGGAATAGCAGAAGATATAATACAAAATGGAGCAACTTTCAGGAGATTGATCGAAAATTTCAAGAGTTTCCTGGAGAAGGAGAAGAGGAACTGTAATAACATATGGACGAAAGAAAGGAAGAAACAGCAAAGTGAAAGGATGAAGACCTATTGGAGGTCAAGAAAAAAAATCATCGAAATGAATGCACGGGATTACTTTTCGTGGTCCTTAGATGGCCGATATCGAAGAGAAGAAGCAACTAGTTATAATAAACTAGCTGTTGCCCGGGCCGTCGTTTACAGATTCAGATAATGGTATTCTTCAGGTTTTGACCGAACCACATACGAAAGTGCGATTAGTTCAGTACAGTTCACAACTTTTGCTGTACGCGGAAAAAGTAAATAAGATACAGTGCGTATCGCGAGGGAGAGAAACTAGTTTACGATCCTATTTCACGACGACTACTGACCTGTCATTTAATCTCGTGTAATTATATGGCAGGTTGTTATGGAGGTTACAATAAACTCGTAAATTTTCCTGGAGTCGTGCTATGAATGATAATATAACAAATCCCTGTAAGAGAGTGTCCATAAAGCACGCAGCTCCATTTTGGCCTCCTGTGAACACACCCTCTCCCCCCGTAGCCCGACATGGCTTTTGTCTCTACCCCCACGTAGCATGTAGCTTTTTTCCAGAAGACATTTTGTACTGTTTTCTCTTGTCAGACTATCGTAAATTACAAACGGGGATAATTAAATGGCGGAAATAAATATTTATATGGTGTTGAGTGTTCTTTGTCTCATTTTAACTTAGACAAATAATATGAACAAAAATCTACGATGCCTAGCTCGGAAACCCCCCCCCCCACCCACGTAGCCCAGCGTAGCTTTCCAGCCAACCCCACCCCTCCCCTCCTAGACCGAGCCACGTAGTTTATGCACACTCCCTAAACACATCTACTGACGCCAAACAATACAAGGTGAAAACAATGGAACAGTTAAATATTTTGACACCTTCTCAGCTTCCAGTAGCAGCATTAAGATGAAACATCTCATTCTACTCCTGGGAACCTGGACTGCACGATAAAGTAAAACTCGTTGAGAGATTTCGAAAATTCATGAATCTGCATGGTCTGACGGGGATTATAACAGATATGTTATACTCGAACGTTACCGCTCAACCACCAGGTTCAGTTGTAAACTTTACGAAGGATCCAAATTATGAAAAACTATTGAATTATTTTAGTTTATTTTTGGGTGATCACAGACAAGCAGAACACGGCCTTTCCTACTTAAGAAATGTAAATATGTCGGGATTAAATTAGTTTAGTTTAACATCCTCCATTAAAATTCTTCATCGACGAAATATGGAAGATCAAAGCATTTGTTATCCTTTTCTTTTTTGTTCGTTTAATGAAGTGCAATCTGCCATGGCCCAACATCGACCAAATTCAGTTTAATATAGTGTAAATTATTACCATGAAATAGTAACTCGCGGCAAGTGGCTGACAATAATCGACTTATGTGTAATCGTAAGTTTTCCCGGCGGATCTGATGTTTGAAGATCTCTCGGGCTGCACGCCCGAGAGATCTTCAATAATCGACTTGCTCGCAAGTCGACACGTCATACCTCTAATGTATGAGGGTAGCTCGGTAACAGTTATTAACAGGATGAGTAGAAATTGGCCATCACAAGAAATAAAAGGTAATAAATAAAATGTATGAAGGCAGAGAATTGCTGTGGCATGTGAAATTTGTCTGTTAGCGGACCAATGAAAATGTTTTGAAGGAAACGGGAGAGAAATTTTCTTGTTCAGCAGATAAAGTTCAAAGAAACCTTCCCATTTAAGGAATGTAAACGATGCATATATATAATATTTCATAACATTTTCATGAATATTAATATTTTTTATAATTATTGTAGACTTGTAATTACACTAGAGAGTTCAAAAATGGAACAAGATTTTATCAATCTTTTAAGGACTGCAAAAAATTAAAAATAGAAAAGTTGAAGTGGGAGCCGTAAATTATGAATGTAAGTGGCCTTCCTTCGATCCACTAAAGTTTAATTCCGGAGCTATCTTTCCAACAACGTTAATTCGGTAAGTATAAAATACAGCAGAACTCCAATTATCCGAACTCCGATTATCCGAATCGCTTTTTTAATTAAGATGGAAACGTACTGCGAAAAAACTTCCCCTCTTTTCTAAAAACCAACCCAAAGCTTGGATGCCTGCAGTATTGTTTACAGAGTGGTACGGCGAAATTTTCATCCCTGAAGTGAAAAAGCACCAAAAATCTCTTGGAAAAGAAGGAAGTAAAGTGCTTTTGGTTGTTGATAATGCACCAACTCATGCCACCGAAGAAGTTTTGGAAAGCGGGAATGGCCAGTTTAAAACAACCTTTTTACTGCCAAACGTCACAAGCTTGTTGTAACCAATGGACCAGTCTGTTGTCGAAGCCATGAAACGCCATTACAGAAGGCAATTTTAGGGAAACTTTTGGTGGAGGGCGAAGTCGAAGAAGGCGTGTTGGCTAACCACAAAAAAATAAATTTGAAAGATTGCGCTTACATGGTAGCGGAAGTTTCGAGCTTGGTTAAGGCAATCCCATTAAGACGTGCGTGGATCAAGTTGAAGGGCATACCAACTGAAGAAGAGAAGGAAAAGAAGAAAAAGGAAAAAGAAGCTAAAGAAAAAGAAATGGAAGAGACAGGAGATGTGGATGACGTGTCACTTGAAGAATTCAGAAACATTCTTTTGAAAATACCTGGATGTTCAGAAGTTAGTGCTGAATATATAGATTCATCAGACCGTGGGTATGAAATTCTAAATGATGATGAACTTATTGAAAATGTCGAGGAAGCAGTTGACCTTAATATCGAATTTATGCAGACACGGGACCATCAGCGTTGATGAGAATGGAGCGTCAGTCCGAGTGTGACCGCATGCAACTTCTCACTGTCAAGCGTTTACGCGACTGGGCTGCCCGAAAACGGATGAGTACAGTCTAACAGCTCACTTTGACCGAGATGTTCAGCAAGCAATGACTTACTTACAGTACAGTACGTATATACTGTAGGCCTACTAATGTACAGCACTTGTAAGTACGCTTAACATGCGAAAGTGTTGCCTTTTCATTTAATTAATTAAAAGCTGTTTTTCTCCCATTTTCAACATACATCAATAATTAATTAAAATAGACCCTTTTTTTGGAAAAATCCAATTATCCGAATTGGGTCCGGTCCGAATTGATTCGGATAATTGGAGTTCTACTGTACTGGAGGCTTGAATACGAATCCTCCAAAATTATGTCAAGACTATGAAACAAATAATTTTTTTTTCGCAAAAGGAAAACAACTACTTATGCAAAAAGTAAATTTACCTAACGCAAAAAATTGAATATGTACCTGATATAAATTCTCATTTTAGTGTCCTGTTTGAAAATTGTGGGTCCCACAGACACTATGATAAACTCGACTTCACAGTTCATTAACCTACAAAAAGTTTCTAAACTGCTGCGCGTCTTCGATATGTAATTCAGGTATTAGTGAATGTCCGGCTCCAAAAACACTTCTATTTTTAATCAAAGGCTTAACCCAGCAGCTTTTTCTACTCAGTTCCTTCTTTTTAGCAATAGCTAGTGTGATTATCCATGTACCAAGTTTCAGCTTTATAAGACTACGGGAAGTGCCTTTGTGATGTGTTTGTCGAACAATCTTAACGCACACTATAATACGTTAAATGAAACAGGGTGAAAGGTAACAAAAGCTTACGTCTTCTGCACGATATTTTGTTTGTTTCCGTTAAGAAGCGGTAAACAAAATTCAATTATTACAGTCATGACTAAGCCCCGGATTCTTAGGTTCGAACCTATTTTGTTCCCAACCTAATATTCTCGAAATTTTAATTTCCCCGATCGTCTTTAGTATAAACTAATAATATTCATAAATTTAATAGGACCTAAAAGAACCTAATTTTTATGTTATGACCTAAAATGTCCTAATTCGGTTTTTAGAACCTAAAAGGACCTAATTCGATGTACTGATCCAGTCGGACTGTAATTTTGTTACTTACATAAAACAAATGACCTACCGGATTAGCTCAGTGGTATGGGCCGTGGGCTAGTAATCTGGACTCAGGAGACGCCATGGGTTCGAACCCCACCGTAGGCTGTTCTGAAAGAGTATTCCGTGGTTTTCCTTTTCCCCTTCAGACAGATGCCTTATTGAAAGGCTTCCTTTTCCCCTTTCTCAAAAATTTCGTTTCCTTCTTCCACATCGATCCAAGTTAATATCACCTGGGTGATCCGGCCAGTCACCATCACCAGCTGTATCTATTACTACGTGAATACAAAGCTCCAAGACACTGCAAATGTAGGCGGTATAAGGATGATTCTTCGTAGAGTCCGAGGGTGAAGCCGAACTTGGAGGGTAAACGGACTACGTTTATGTGTAAAACAAATGGATTTATTTTAAAATTGGATATGTGTTTTAACCTCACTGTTGACGGTAACATCGAGAAAAGCTGTAACAATGCAGTGTGGCTACTTCACAGTTTACAAAGGATTACATTAAGTAGAAAAAATCGACAAAGCAAGTTTTATACATAACATGTTAAACGTTAACAATCTCAGGAACGCAAACCCTTTCTGAGAAATTAACAGTTATATACCGTCCTCGTTCAGTGGTAATGCGGAAATTAAAACATTGTGTAGGCCTACATGTTTTTAGTTCCTTCATTAAAATCCATCATGCCTAAACAGAAATCCTAAAGAAGTCTCCTGCGAGAGTGGATTGGAACGGATAAGAAATTTTCTAGAGATTGTAAAATTATGTATTGTCAAGCATGTGTAAAACCAGTAAGCTTAATTTGTTTTATGTACGTATCTTTTATAATTTTAAAATATAAATTAAATTTTAATTGTTTTTATTTCTAAAGTAAAATAAAGTGATAGAGTGTAGACTGCTGGATGAAATTTCATAATATTAATTGCGTATTATCTGGGGTTTTATATTCAGGTGGACTATTTTAATTTTTGCCTTCTATATAGGAGCCTGCAGAAAAACGATCCCACGTACTACAGTATCAGAATTCAGCAACTCATTTGGCAAATGTTACCGAGAGAAATGCTTCCAAACAGAAGCTGAGTTTCATACAAGTTCATAGCTAGGTATAGAAGATTCGTTTAACCTGCGCCTGTGTGAACCTCTCACTGCCACTAATATACCAGTTTCAAAACTTCAGAATGAAAACCTTTTTGAAAGAATTTTGTAACAGAAAAATACCAGATGAATCCACTTTAAGAAATAATTACTTGCCTCAGCTGTATGAGAATACCATTGAAGAAATACGGGTGGACATTGCTGACCACTTCATCTGGTGTAGAAGAGACGACAGATTCCTGCGTTGTTATAGGCAAGCTCGCATGTGAGAAACCTAGTATACCCCAAGTCATTACGTGCGGAGAACTTCCAACGACAAACCACTCTACTGTGGCAGTTGCTGTAAGGGATGCATTAAAGGTGTTGGGGCCAGATCCAAAACATGAGGATAAGTTTCGGTTGTTGGTGACAGACAGTGCAGCTTATATTAGGCTATAAAACCAGGGGAGTGTTTGAAGGGTTTCCATCCCCAAATAACGCATGTCGCCTGCCTAGCTCATGGGCTCCTCCGGGTATTTGAAAAAATTCGGGAACAGCAACCTGTAATTAACGAGATAATTTCTTCAGTGAAGAAAATTTTCCTGAAAGCGCCAAGTCGAGTGGTTACTTTCAGGGAAAGGCTTCCATCAATACCCCTCCCTCCCGAGTCAGTAGTGACAAGATGGGGCACCTGGCTCTCAGCCACAATATATTATGCAGGAAACTATGAGAGCATCATGGAGGTCATCGAATAATTAGATGAGAGCGAAGCTATTGCTATAGTAAAAGCAAAGAAAGCGTTGCACGCAGTACCAGCGGTACAGGAGTTGAAATATATAAAGGCAAATTTTTACAACCTAGAATTTTCAGTCAAGAAGTTGGAAGGAGGCACTCTACCGTTGACGGATGCACTTCAATCATCCAAGAAGTGAGGGCCAAAGTGGCTCCTACGAGTTGGAGTGTCTATAGCTAAGAAGCAGGTGTCTGTTTTAGTCCGCAGTCCAGATTTCAAGAGGATGGAACAGATAGGCCGTGTCCTCTCTGGACTAAAGGAACAAGAAATATTGCCTTGGAATCCTAAGGAAATCGCTGATATGAAGTTCGAACCTCTTACCTCATGTAGCGTTGAGCATAGTTTTTCCGCATTCAAGAGAATTTTAACGGAAGAGAGAAGAGGGTTTACTCTTGAAAAACTGTAAAAATATTTCATTGTTCACTGTCATATTAGATGTTTTAAATGAGTGGTTTATTATCCACAATAAAGACGAAATGTTTTGAACATAATAGTGGTTTATGTCACATGTTTTAATTTGAACGATTTATGTAATTTTATAAGTTTTTAAGGAGTACTTGACATTGTATTATAAAATCACAATGTTTATTGCGTGTTTTAAATCTTATTTGCCTTAAAAATGTGTAAGTTCCTAAATCAGGATTTTAAAAACCTATAAAAGCCTAAAACGTGAATTGAATAAACCTAAATTTGGTTTTTTAGATACTAAAAATCCGGGGCTTAGTCATGACAAACATGCATAACACTCCTTGATAGGAAATACAGCACACGTTTTACTGAATACGAACTTAAGACTTGTATTTCAACTTGTTGACAATTGCAAACCGTAACTTTCGACAAAAGAATTCTTAATTCTCTATGAAGTATTTATTCAAATTCCAATAAAATGCTCCATCATATTGTTTTCTACTGAAAAGGACTAGAATGAATATCCACCATCCTGAACGAAGAGTTGACAAAATACCGAACAAGGTTCTTCAAATACACAGACAAAAGTGTGCAATTATTACGTTTTAAAAAAAGAAAAATGGGGAAAATCGACATGGAATTCGACCTTTGCCCCTTTTCAAAGGAACCATTCCGGCTTTCGCATGGAATGACTTCAGCAAACCGATGAGACATCATTTCGGAGATTTTAATAATGGCTGACCAGGACAAGCTGAACTAAAAGGTCATTGTTAACAGAATGGAAAACGAAGTATTACATAAAATTCCCAAGATGGTGACCGCCAGGCATACCATTGGGCAGTGGTTCCCAAATGGTGGTCCGCTGAACCCTGGGGTTCCGTGGCAGGGTCACAAGGATTCCGTCCGAGAATGAAATAAAATGTTCGTTGAAAAGAGTCATAACGGCGCCTTCAGAAGGATATCATGGTTCTGCTTCCGTTTGTGACAACTTTCCGATGCGAGACTGGTTTTTCTGCTTACGCTTATAAAAATGGGGATCCGCCAAAAAATGTATTATCAATTAGGGCTCCGTGGCCAAAAGGAAATAAGGAATCGCTGCCATAGGGTACCGCAGCGATTATCATTTTTGATTATCTGTAAACACAAAATTTGAAAACTTATGTATGTTCTCCTGCTGTACTTTTTAAATAAATGAATCGCAACCAGGCTGCATCTACGTCTGACTGCTGAGGAGGCGTATTCAGCCAGTCGGCGAAGAAGGCAAAATACTTCTTTGTGTAAGACGCACAAACATGGCTGCGACGCCCATCGCAACTAATTCGTCACCAGCGAGAAGTCAAAAGAAAATAAGTACCAGGTCTTTATTGCTTCTAAATATTCTCCTTCCAATACTCTTGGAGTACACGACACAAGAATTAGACGACTGGCATTATATCTTAAAAAGGCCCACGCCTGCCTTTTTAATATCACTGCTGCTACTCACGCAAGAAAGGATCTGGACCATTTCTGAAACATATTTATACGGATTAGATGTGCAAGGTTGTGTATTTCACTTAACATTGCCCGAAACCAAAGTCTTGATGCTCTGCTTCTGCGTTAGGGAAAAAAATCGCATAATGACCCCGACTTCCAATCTAGAATCAGATGGTTTAACACTTTTAAAGAATTATGCATTGTGCAGATGACACTCATAACCAAAGCAAATACTTGATCTCAAAGGAATTTCAGACCTAATTAATCTATAACGTGTTATTTTTATCTGTGTGGAATTCCCAAGTTTTTTGCCTTCCAGTGTATCAACATTCCACAACCATTATCTCATATCCTGCTGGAACTCTTATTTGTGCCTTCAAATAAATTCCGGAAACTGTTATTCGAGTATTTTCAACGAAGTCATATTTGAAGCAATAATGACGAAGCTGCCATACCCATCGTTCCTCAACACGTAGGTTCGTAACAGCGTTCAAGATGGCATGAAAACGAAGGGTTTGTTCATTGTATACCACCACTGCTCCGCCCCACAATATTTTCCCCATTTTTCAGAAACGTTTTTCCGATTACCTTTCTACTGCGGAACGTTTCACCAAACATTGTCGACAACAACAAATTCCAATAATTCTTTTGTTCACTCGTCATTTATTCTTTGAAAACCAGCATAGCACTGTCAGTCGGTAGCTTGTATACAACTTGTATCCGACAACTGTTTTTTCAGATTTTCAGTAACGCCCAGGAATATTTCACTTTGTTCAGTTACGAACGACTTCGGTTGAATTTAGTGTCCTAGACGCAAAGATAAATAGTACATTTCTAATATTCTGCTACGCTGACAACATCGTCATCTGCGTACAGCTTCAGAGACGATTAGAAAACAATTAACCGAACAATAATAATAATCCTTTTACAAATTCCATATCACACACCTTGCACTTGAACAGAATGCCTGAAATAACGCTCAATTTCTTCTGAGATAAAATAATTCTTCCATGCTTAAACATTTGCAAGATTAGTATTACGGATAATGCAATATTGTCTCGCTCTATTGTAGAATTAAATCAGTTCACATCCATTCCATCTGACAAGAAAGGGTTAGTCATCACGTTCAGATATTTTTTGCTTATGATTATACTCCTCGTCAACGTCTTTAGATACGGAAAAGAAATGAGGGAGAGAAACTGGAAGGAATTCGGCCATGGCATTCACTTGAACTGGTTTCGGGAAACCATGGAAAACTGAAATCCGGATGACCGGACAGGGATTCGAAACAGCGTCGTCCCGAACACCACGCCAGAGCATTACCACTCTCACATTGAATATGGCAAACCTGCCTCTGTGATGGGTTGGAGCGAGAAATAACATTGCAGTTGCACCAAAACAGCTACATTTATTCAGTGTTTCGGATGCTTCTACGATAAATATCATCGATCAAGATTTCTTCATTGACTTCGTAGCTGCTACACGATACTGTAACATCTGTCGATCTCATGTATAATTCTTCCACATTTTTATATTTCCACCGGGGATAATGGTGTTATCAACGGCACAAAACTTTTCCCATACCATCGGAGCAAAATTTCTCCCACCCCCAAAAAACATTGGTTATGTCAAATATCAATAAAACTTTTGCCGGAGACAATGCAGACAAAAGAAAATTGTTAAAATTTTTATATCTTTACTTAAAATAAAAATAAAACTATTCCTGACAGAGCTAATAAGCCAGCATCTTATGCACTGCGATATCAAGCATTCGCCTTAGGAGTTTCATTTTAGCAGAAAACTTTTTTCTCACAAAATGCCATCTATCTAGTTATCCCAGTAGTAATTTATTACTGATGGAGAGTGACCAGTGGCTTGACACTCTCCTTGCGAGCCACACAAGTACAATAAAACATTCACCTTAGAATTACTGTTGTCACGGTCGAATATCATTGCTTTAGTTTTTTGGATGAATGTAAAACCGTTTCACGTTCGTCTGTATCTCCTAGGATACAGATATACCTAACACGTATACATCTTAAATACTGTTCTGGGTGCTTGACTTAGAATTACTCGTTCTAACAAGCTCACAATGAGAACGAAGCGTTATTTCGCAATGTACAAAATGTGAAACTGCCTTATTGAGCACTTATAGTGTTAAATATCCACGGAAGACTTAAGTATGCTGCAAGTCGAAAATTGCGACACAGACCACACGTCACGAGCTACGATAGCTACGTCAAGCGAATCCTCAACGCCGGCGATAACAGCAAGTTACGGAACAAAATAAAACCTGACGGGGAAAGTCGCAGCACGATCAAATCATTTACAGACAATGCAACTGATTTTATCATCATCATTGCAGCTCATCAGGAATTGAACGAACTGGAATAAGCCTATCCGTTCAAATGCGTTTGTTGAAGGTCCTGGAACTTAAAACTATATAATGAGTAACACAATATCTATGTAATTTGAAGACCGCATGTTTTGTGTTGATGTTATATTGAAAAATGTCAGTAAAAAGCTACATATGGACTAGAAAATAAACGTAGATGTATAAATAGCGAAGGAACGGGGGGAAATCCTGGGAAGAGATTTAATCTGAGGAAGTATTCTTATGGAGGAAAAATGGAAATGAATTAAAACACGTATTTGGGAAGGTATCATGACTGCCACACTCTAAAGCAGTGTTTCCCAACCTTTTTTGGGTCATGTCCCACTTTTAACATTTTTTTTGCCCCCCATACATAATTTTTAATAAAAAATTATTTGTTATTAAAGAAACTCATATAGGATGGTTTTTGAAAGAAAACAATTTAATATTGTCATAAAACACAGTAAGTAAAATTAAAAAAACATAACGAAATACTAAAATTCAAATTCAAAAGATTTTTAATAAAGATTTATTATGGCACTTTAGTGTGATACTTGTAAGAATTTGCTTTTTTGCTACATTTAGTACCTATATCTAGCATTGCATTTAAATAACCCGAAGAGAAAGCGGTAAAGTCGTATCAAGTCAATTTCTAAATTGCCCCCCTAAAAAAACCAAATTGCCCCCCTGTGGGGCGTGGGCCCCACGTTGGGAAACACTGCTCTAAAGTGATAATTTTTTTAGACATCCCGTTATGGAATAACTTTATATAGAATTAAAAAATCTTAAAAGTTCCAACTATAATTAGTTCAAAACTTTCAATTTGGTCAAAGCAGTTTCTTAAAAGTCCTAGCACCGCAATGTTTAAAAAAAAAAAAACTGATCTTAATCAATAATAGGAACCGAAAAATCCAATGGACTGAAGTGACCATCTCATATGACAGAACTGGACCATAAGTTTAATTAAAATAAAAAGATTCCGAAATAGAAACGAGACAGCAGTACAACAAATACATTTAATCAAGAGCTTCTAGTACAGTATATACAGCCATCAAAACTCGGAAATATACCGCTATAAATACTTAGATTTCAACAAAACCAGCTAATGCTTAGATCTACGCAAAATGGTAGCACAATAGCCTTATTCAAAGACACATCATGCCTGTAAGTATTACTCTAGGAGACACGATGTTACGGCTAGTATCAGGTTGGAAGAAAAGAGCAGGGAGCATTTCTCGAGGAACCATTATGTTGTACACATAGACAACCTATCCTGAGATCGAGTAGGGGTCCCGAACCCCACGACCATGATCAGTCATTCCTAAAACTCGAGAAGAAATGTGAGTATCCTAGCGCATCATTCTAAGGAACTTCACAGAGTTACTCATAAAATGAAGTTAAATGAGGTATAAACCTTTAAGAGTGGGTGGAATCGACTTGCTGGGAAGATGAATTCTTAAAACGCTAGAAAGCAAAGAATTATAGTAGGAAATGCAGGATCAAAAGAAGGAAGTAAGAATGGGTATGCCACTGGGTGATGTATAGGATCCGATGCTATTCTAATGAATGTTAGGGAGACGTTAGGCTGTTTGCAAATGAGAATGCTCGTAAACAGCGAAAAGATGGGACAATACTGAACAGATGCAGGATGACCTGGAAAGGATATCTAGCTTGGGAAGACAACATGTAACGGCTATAAATGTCAAAAAGCGTCAGCTTATGAGGTACACAGATAAACTAAATGTTTAATCATAAAGAGGGAGTAGAAATTGTTGAAGACTTGAAGTGTAAATATTTTGGCATAACATTTGGTAGTAAATTCAACTGGGCAGGGCGCTTTGGGCAGGTGACAGGAAAAAGTATCAAAAACATTCATTTATTGAAGAGGAGAGATAACACATGAAAGTGATGGAACTGGGTTAAAATACTTTTGCCAGACCATTGCTTGAATATGGTGGTGTAATTTGGCACCCACAAATTTGAGTATCAAATAAGGGGGCTGGTTGGTGTTGAAAGAAAAGCAGCTAAATTTGTCTGTGGAAATTACTGCACAACACAATCGGTAACTGATACCGTAAAGGAGCTGGAATGGGACTAACGAAGAAAGAAGACGAGTGAAGAGAGTGCTGGGAGTGCGCAAGGCGTGTGCTGGTGATGAGGTGTGGAATGATATTGCTGGAAGAATTACGAGAGGTGCATTGAAGGGAAAAAAGATGGCCAGGCATAAGAGTGTGGGAAAATTTTTCTACCGTCGGTTAAGTGAGGGAGGTATTGAAATAAATTACCAAGAAAGTAATGAATAACTTACTGAAATCGTTGGAAGAATTTAATATTAAAATTAGTACAGGAAAAGAGGTAGGTGGATACAAGAAACACGGAAAATGAGTGTGTAGAGAAATTGGTACCGGATCATGTAAACTCTCGCAATTAACTAAACTCGTACTGGTATGTGACCGCATCGTGCAATCCTCAAGTTGGGCAAACACTATACCAGGGGTGGCCAAATGATCTTGCGTGCCACTTTGGAAATGCATTATAACTCCGCGGGCCGGATATAAAAATTATTTATCCCCATCTTAGATTTAGACCCACTATGAACATTTTTGTGGAGTCAAAAATTAAAAATAATGAGTTATTGTGTTTGCAATTATTCTTACATGAAAACATACATAATATAATAATAATGATACTAAACGCACATTGTAAAGAAATATATAACAATAAATATGAAATATAAAAAATGTTTTGTAAGACTGTGATGATCTCGCGGGCCAGAAAAATGTTTAAGGCGGGCCGCATGCCGGCCCGCGTGTTGGCCACCCCTACACTATACTAAGGTAATACATCAGAATTATTTAGACACTCGACATTCGGCATTATCAACATAGAATCTTTAGCCAGTGTCGTAAGTGATTCGCATATCGATGTAGGTACAATATGAACTATGAACATGCGAGCTTAAGTCTCAGATTAGATGTAGCTACATTCACTTTTTAAATGTAGAATATTACAAGTTAATATTTGAGTGGAGACATTACCGGGATAATTATGAAATTATATCTTCAAACAGGAGTTCAGCCGGATAGTGTCTTTTTACGACACTATCCGGCTGAACTCCTGTGAGGATTTCATTTCAGTTCACCGTTTGAGACAGGCGCCAATTTTATAATTTACCCAATAAATAGTACGGCTTAATAGTATGCACCAATATATTACAAGATACACAATTCGATCTGACATTAGCGAAAAAACATTATTTTTTACTATTACTTAATACAGATTGCACAAACGTGATTATTCAACAGCAGTTTCCTCCTTATTAAGGAACAAATAGTGCACTATCCCTACGACGCACGATATTGTCTAAAAACTTCAACAGAACTAGGGCCTGGTTCATTTCTAGACCTGGTGCGAGTTAGAATCGCTCCCTTCCGGGATACTATCAGTCATTTGGTTTATGCTCGATAACGGTATTAAATATGGTGAAAAACAAATTGAATGGAGTGCACATGTACGTGAGAAAGTCCAGAATTTTTAATTCCATTATATACAGAAGCATAAACGTTACAATGAAAAATAATTTACTCATATGGTCAATTTATGAATCTTTCTTTGTTCTTCATACAAATCCACAGTTTTCATCAGATTTCGATGAAAGTTTGCACACTTATCCCTTAAAACAAGGAGAAAAGTGCTGTCTACATTTAGTTGAAAAATTTTCTTTATAAATGATACATGTCGTCTTATAATTACGAAAAATTACTGAACGGTGATAGACAGACGCGTAGGATGTGTAGGTCTCTGTACTGTCTTTCCATATAGCAGTCTGGTAGCTCAGTGGTTAATGCGCTTGCTTACTGCTGTTTGGATCGTGGTCTGTGGTTCAAATCTCCATGGAGGCAAAGATTTTTAAAAATTGTTTTTGATCGTAAGAGTCATGCCTGGACCGTCGGTTATTCGGATTGAATGTTAAACTGTAGATATCACAAATTTAGAGGTTCAATGCGAGGCAAATCGTAGGTAGTCTAGCAATGCTGTAGGTGTACACTTTTTTACGTTATAATGATCCCTCAGGGGCTGTTCGCAGTCAGAGTGTGTGTGTGTGTGTGTGTGTGTGTGTGTGTGTGTGTGTGTGTGTGTGTGTGTGTGTGTGTGTGTGTGTGATCTGCAGTAATAATACTATAAATGCGGAAGTAAGTCTCTGTCTTTTCGTTACGTTTTGACGACTAAATGGCTACACCGATATTGATGGAATTTGACAAGCAAATCTGTAGGAGGGGCATAGGACATTTTTTCCGGTATGATTAACAGTTGTAGTCACGAAATTTTGAGATCTTATGGAATGGTGACAGAAATATTTTGGAAATTGATTCTCTTCAAGAGAGAGGTTCGACGGCAGAGTGATATAGTGATAGCTTTCCCGTCATATTATGCCGACTCGGTGTTGTTTGGGACCAATCCTTCGTTACCAACAACTTTCTATATTCAATTTTGGAAAAGAAATTCTCAATTCACGGGTACGAAGTCGCGGGTATCAGCTAGTTAATATTTTTCTATTAGACGCATTCGTAGTTATATATTTGAGAAATTTCTTTAATGCTTCGAACACCGGGAAATATTTTTAGCCATTTCTCGCTGCATGGCTCTTAATTGACGAATTCTTGTGTGGCATTTGCTGATTTAATAAAACTTGTAGTTTGGTCAAGATCGTGAATTTTGGCATATCATCTTTGCCTGAACACTTGATGCGGTGGTCCAGCACGTGAGACGGAATCCTCCGCAGCTGCTGCGATCAATACAAAGGTCTGCGAGACACGCCCAAGGAGGACCTCCTCTATCTCATACCATAATCTCTCACCGCAAACCCTCTAGACTACCAATCACTTCCACTTCAAATTTACATCACACTTTACGAAAATATTTCAAAAACGGAGAAGCAACAACGTATGTTAATACGATTTCCCCTTCCTCCCTTCAAGTTAAAAGAAAAATACTCTGCAGCAAGTATAGGTGGAATTTTCGCTATGATGCACCAATGCGCCAGTTTCCAATATGCTTAGTTAAAACGTAATATGTGACAATTCTGTCCTCATTAAAACTAATATTCATAAGGAAAGATTTGGTTATTTTTGTGTTAGCTGGAAAGATCAAAATAGAACATTGCTCTACTCCAAGTTACAACTTAACCTACACAGTGGTTGGATCCTACAGCACAAGGCGTATTAAAGGGGCATGTTGACTTAAACACAGAATTCAAACCACAGAGCAAGTACAGTATAGTCCAGTGCACAAAGGTGAAGGTAGCGTTAAAACGCCTCGAAATTTCGACTCATCCCTGAAATCTCCGTTTTTTAAATCAGGGACAACAACCAAGATGTTAACATTTACACCAAAATGTGTCGTAGCAGCGATAACACGAATTTCTTAAATAACACCTGAACGTTTTTTCTTAGGGCGCTGCCGAGGTCATTAGAGGCGGGAAAGGATTAAGGGCAAGGAAATGTAAGGAACTCGGCCATGGTCTTTTAATGAACCATCCCAACATTTGTTAGGAGTTATTTCGGGAAATCGGATAAAGGCGAAATCTGGCTTGAGAGACGGGTTTCGAAACGTGAACCCTCTAAATAAACCAAGCGTACTATTACCAGAACCACAAACTATCTCGACTAAACCAGGAGATGGCCGAGTCTTTCGCGCAGAACAACATCTTCATACAGAGCACGAATCTTTTTAAATAGTGCATAAGACTAAACTCACTACTCGCGTATCACGAAGGACTTATTCGCCTGATTTAATGTAAAACGAGCTTGGTTAAATGGTATACTATCATGACATCAAGCATTCACACCTCCACACAGTTTACGTTTAGCTGGCCGCAACGTAACGGTAATCATCTCACCACTGTCCTAGTGCCGAAGATGGTAGTGGTAAGGGGGTATCCATGCGTGAGATGTTTTTCCGTATTTCCGGACCCCTCCCCCGTTTTCTGGTGAGACTTCGTGAGATCAGGTCCGACCCCTCCCCTCTTCTGGTGAGATCCTGTACGGGAGACACCCCCCCCCCTTAAAAGTCGATCTCGCAACTTTTTGTAGACTTTTTTTTAGGTTTCACACTTCCAAAGCCGGTTACATCCCCACTATTCGATAAAAAAAAAAACCTAAAATAGACTTTCGCGTCATTTGTAGACTTTTTTTTTTGCTCTACGGTCCAACAAGAATTTCCAAAACCTCACGTGAGATTTCCCCTAATACGACGCTCTACCTCCGCAATCAACAGGAGCCGTAGGAACACCCGACCCTTACCTTAAAAAACACAATCGCTTTATACCAACCAAATCCAAGCTGCAGTGGCTAAAGTCTTGAGTAAACCAGCGTGAATAATGATTGTGAGCATTAGAGGGTTATTCAGTTACACTAATTGCGAGGAATCTGATTTTTTCCTACTGTCTTATTTTTAAAAAAAATGTGGAATGGTGCAGTGAAAACTTCAATCGCAATCAAGCTTGAGGAACAGCTTTCCCGATCAGGTGGCGGAAAAGACCCGAACAACCTGAAGATAATACACCGTGCATACAATGTTACCAAATATCCTTGATCATTTATTTATGACGTGTAGGGTACGATGAATTCTAGTGATTCGTGCCCGTACCCACAGCCAAAATCTTACTGTATGTCTCGAAATCTGATTACGTGTCCTCGTTTTGTAAGTATACTAACAACAGCATCTTAGGTCACAATTAAATGGAAATGTGAAGTATTAACCGAGTTATTTATTTTGCATATATCTCCCCGCTCCCGCCTCTCTCTCTCTCTCTCTCTCTCTCTCTCTCTAACACACAGAGGCCGACGACCGGCGGATAAACACCTGCTTACGACCGTAAACAAGTCACTGTCTCTGTGACGGAGTTTCATACACGGTAGTCATCTGTCATTAACTAAGTTCAAGGCTTGCGCGAACTCCTCTCTTCGGTCACAATGCGAATACGCAGACGGGAGGCAACAGTTGTTGGGCGCCTCTTCCAAGAATAGCCGCCTAGCCGCCAACTTCAACAGCAAAACGCGACGGCACTCTCCGCCATCTGCAGCAGACACTTCTAGCCAGATCGCTAATAGTGAAAGCAAACGCAGCAAGATATTAGAGCGATGAAATCCAACAACGGAGGGCGCAAAACTTAGCTGCATTCGTGGACTTAACAAGAATGAATTCACTCTTCCTTCGTGTGTATAAAAACATCGGTACCGTACAGCTCTATTATTTTATCTTCCATTTCTGCATTAAATGAAACTGTTACAATTTTCATTTGTAGTTTTATATATCCGGAAAACTTCACATGCAAATCTATGTTATATCGGTAATACTAGCTTAGGGGTTGTCCATTAAATACGTGAGGTTCTTTCCGGAAATCCGCCCCCCCCCCCCTCCTAACGACCTCCAAATTTTGTCTGAGAAGACCATGGATCATACCCATTTGGAAATGAAAACAAAATCGTCGACCTGCCTCCGTATTGCTTTAACTCGGGTTCAGCGTTCGTTTGCTTTTGCATCGCTACTGAGTCTTTGAAGTATGTCTCGCAGCACGGAGAAAATTGAAAGTAGAGTGGCGAAGGCGACGAAGACACGAGTGGAGTGGTTAAAATTTGCCGGCAGGGCTGTGAACCGTTGGCGTTACGCAACGTTAGGCAAGGTCGGCGACTGTACCTGCGGCGGGCGGGCGGAATGCCGGCACAAAAACAACATGGCCGCTTCCGGCTGCGCTGGCGAGCCTTATAACGGGCTGCCAGCAAGTGCCCCGCGCGCGCATTCCACGCGGCGACGAGCCACCGCGCTGTTGCCACACAGCCCGGCGACGCGAGTCGCACGCAGGCCCCATTCATCCCGCAGCGCCGTCCCCAAACCAACGATCCGAAAAGCTAATCAAGGACTAACCACAAGTTGAATCATCTTGCAGTGTTTGTGTGTGTGTGTGTGTGTGTATATATATATAGAGAGTGTAGAGAGAGAGAAATACCGATTGATTTTTGTCGTCTTACATCTCCGAACCAAAGTAAAATGCCATTCGCTAAAAGCAAAGTACAATGCAAATTTCGATTCGGCTGTTGGCATCAGTCTCTCGACTGGTTTAACGCAATCCTTCATTCCTTACCATCTTGCGCCAATCTCTTCATCTCAGCATACCCCTTACACACCAGTCCTCAATTAAATGCTTCTTATATTCTATCTCTGTCGTCCTCTACAGTTCCCTCCATTAACAAATTAATCAAAGCTGCATGTCGCGAAATATGACCTACCATCCTGTCTTCTTTCTGCAAGACCCTTCTACAAACTTCTTTCCTCCCAAACTTTTTTGTTTTTTATCTGTCCGCTTAATTTTCAGAGTCCTTCTATACATGGGCGTATCCAGCGAGGGGCAGAGGGGGGCTGCTGCCCCCCCCCTAGAAGAAAAATTAAGTTGCCTTCAGTACGCTTCGACGAGTGAAGAACTAGTTCAGGAGCACTTTGGGAGAGAAAGATTGACTGGATTATGTCTGATGAGTGTGCATCGAAATTTCGTGAAAGAACACCATGAGATATTGACAAACAAAATTATTGAAATTGAAAATCCGAGACAATTAATGTTTACATAAAAAACTAACTGCCTTACGATCTTAATTAACTACATAGTAGATCCTTAGATTAAGTAGTTGGGTTACTATATTAATCAATGATAAAAATAGTTTCCTGAATAGGTTAGAGTTTGATTTTGTAATGTCTTGTTTCAGTCTCCCACCCCACTTCCTCGAAACCAAAATGAGTTGCCCCCCCCCTAGTTCAAATCCTGCCCCTCTCTAGTTCTGATCCTGGATACGCCCTTGCTTCTATAGCACCATATTTCAAATGCTTATTTTCCTTCTTTCTGGTAATCCTAAAGTCCATGCTTCACTACTACAAAGTGCTGTGCTCCACAAATAGAGTTTTTTCTGATTCCGAGATCAATATTTGGAACCAAAAGATGTTGTTTAGCAAGGAGGCTTTTTTCGCTAGCGATATTTTGCTTTTAACATAATTCTTGCTTCGGCAATCAGTTTTATTTCCTTGGGGGAGGGGGGGGGGAGCCGGAATTGACTTCTATCGTATCCGGCCCTGTTTTTATATTTAATCTATTGTTATTGATATCATTTCTGAAACATTTCAACACTTTTGTTTTGGTTTATCATTAGTCCAAACTCTCCTTCAGTATTTTATTGATGACATTCAGTAACTTCAAGATCCTCAGTCTGTTCTGCTAACAGGGAAATGTCATCACTCATCAGAAATCGTAACATACTGATGTTTTCTCCTTGAATAGTTATGTGACATTTATTTTTTAGTGCCTCTTCATACTCGTTGAATATTAATGGGGTTAGACTATAACCTTGTCTCACAACCACTTCAACTGATGCATTTCTCATAACTGTTGCACCTAAGGACTGTAAAATATAACGAACGTATTATATCGTACTAAGTAAAAAATGTATTTGAAATATCCAATTTAGGTTACGTTCCTGATCATGGCGAACATAAACCCGTTTTTTGCTATACGTCTTCTGTCTCACAACTAAACAAAATGCTTTTAAAAAAAATGGTAAACGCGTTTCACGTACTGATCTATAATCAAAAACTGTAAGTAAATGATAGTCTAAGTGAGCTTAACCCATTTTACAAAAAAATATTATTAATAATAAAAATAATATATATCATGATACCAGTTACATCTACATATTCGTTCTGCAATTCACAAAATTGTATGTGGCAGAGGGTGTTTTGCACCAAAACAAATTTCTGCTTTGTGCATACCAATCCGGAATGGCACGAGGGAAGAAAGAATTCATTTAAGCATCAGTGCGGTAGCTTATTTCTCTAATCTTGTCTATCATTGCGATCCAAACAGGTTGGTGGACGAATATTTCATCGCAATGTTAGTTCCTGTTAGGGAGCAATAATTAGTATAGTCACAGAACAAGATAAATTTGTTCTATCAACATGATACGTAAACATGCGACTCCGCTCTCAGTGTTTACATCACCTGTTTGAGAGGATGGCGAAGCGACGTTTCTCGTAAGGAATGCGGCAACACCGTTATCACTTCTGGGTGAGACAAACATCGTCCTCACTCCTACCGGGACTAGCGACCCAGAACAACATTCCTCAAACACGGCTCTTACAACTCACCACGAGACATTCGTCTTCACCTAATATATAAAAATGGATGTTTGTCTTCTATGCGTTCCTATGCTATTCAACCGATAAAGATGAAACTATAATGGATTGTGTGCGCGAACCTCTGAAAAATTCCGACAGAAAACACCCCTCCCCCTCAATTTTTGCAAACGTTCTTTAAACAAACCTAGAGAGTTTATCAGATTTCCATGGAACTTTGAGTAAGTATACTTTAAAACAAAGAGAAAAATAATGTCTACGTATGGTTTACAAAAACCCATCCCACTGCTTAGGCAAAATTTACACTTTAAACCATTCAGTTTTCTTCAGATATCTAGAACACTGTAGGAAAATCTGCCTACGTGGATGGGTGATTGAGAATTTTTACGGCAGTCCAATCAAAAGAGGTAAACATGAACTTTAATATCTAGTCCTTGAGCAGCTCGTGCTACTGTGCTAGCCGCTTCCAAAAATGAAACTAAACCAGAGCATTTATTGGTTACTTTCGATCACGATAGCCTACTTTGCGCGTTTAAAGACTGCAGTGTATAAAGATTACATTGGCGTTGCGAAATGAGGTAGCTACTATTCTTATCTTCTTGTTCCCATTAGGACCATACGCAAATTTCAGTTCTTCATCCTTTGTAGATTTTAGGTAAATATTACAAAAGGAAAACTTATTTGAGGCTTTAAAGCATTTCATATTGCCACAATGGATAACATGCTCCGGAAGTAGGGCCTACTCACAAATCGTGGATTCTTTCATTTTTATTCCTGAAAAAGAAATTAAACGATATCTTGAGGGGGCTGCATCCAATCTTGGGAGCAGAATGATTATTAGTAATCTCGCTTCCTTAGAGTGAAATTTTAAGACATACACAATATTAATATTATAAATGCGAAAGTAACTCTTTTTCGCTGTCTGTTATGTTTCTTGGGCTAAACGGCTACTCCAATTGTGATGAAATTTGACAAAGAGATGCTATTTGACATTAGGATGGACATAGGATACCATATTCTGTATAGATAAGAACATATTGTCATTAAATTACGAAGTATCTGAACTGTGAAAGACAAACGCATGATATCTATGTCTTTGTAATGCGTAACGTTAGAGAGCAATGGCAGCGTAGCGCAGTGGTAACGTGCTTGCTTCGTAAGGAAACTCCCGTGTGGCTTCGGGTTCAAACCCCACTGAGAGAAAAAAAAATTATGAATTGTTTTTCATAGCCAAGCCTAGGATTTTGTAGTAGGTAAGGATACCATGTTCTGGCAAATCTTTGGCGATAGAATAGTGCCCTAAGCGTTTCCTTTACTCAGGGTATACTGATTCCACAGGCAGTTTTTGTGTGATCTAAACTAATATTATGTATGCGAAATTAAGTTTCTATCTTTTTTTTACGTTTTGACGACTATATGTGTATACCGATATACTTTGTATCATTAGGAACGAAATAGGATACTTTTTTCAGATATGAATAAATGAGACAGGTTCGACGGTAGAATGGTAGCTATATCGATAGCTTTCCAGTCATATTATGCAGACGTGTCTTAGGTAACTTTCAACTTTGTGTATCCAATTCTAGCAATCAAATTCTAAATCCACGCGTACGAAGTCGCGGGTAACAGCTAGTACACAATAAATCTCATGCAACTGGTAAACTTGAGCACTTTGAAGACATTGCAAAAAGCTGTCTTGAACAATTTAACTTCGTAGAGAATAAATCAGATAATTTAAACGAACGAACACAATTCCACAAACTGCACTCAGCCAGGCAAAAAAAATTAAAGTTTATGTCGCACACTAGATCGCAGTGTCCCACAGATTCAGTATTATGATACGTGGGAAAGCTTTAGATGGTGAGAGTATTAACGCGCAAACCGTAGTTGTAGGGATGTACAGCAGGAATATTAGCAGATGTGATTAGGTATTAATACAACCTGCATAAGTTTTAAACAATAATTAAGTTGCTTTTATGAGCGCCGAGTTAACATTACTGCATGTGGATGCAAGTAGTTCCGACATGCAACAGTATTATAAGATCTAACGTTACATGGCAAAGCATGAAGCGTTAGACTTTTAATTGTTTTTACTTTCATTGGCGCCATATTATTGGCATGAATACTGGTATACGTAGATAATTCGGAAGGTTTCGCATTATAAATTATATTAATGGCTTGCTCAAGCATTTAGATGAACGCACTGCATAACATTCGAATCACCCGTAGTTACCAAAACTACAGTCTTAGTAATGTTCATCTTTGGAGTGTGTAACCTTTGGTTAGTTTTATGTCACGACCCCCTCTCGTATCGTCCCATCTCTCTTTTACCCGTTCCTGGAAAAATCTTTGAAAAAATCCTTCAATCACGCATCCTCCATTTCGCCAACTCATTGAACTTAATCCCATCATTTCAGGCCGGATTTAGCCCTCATCATTCAACATCTGACCCCCTACTTGCATTAACGTCCGACATCACCAAATCTCTAAACGCTGGCCAAACAATCTTCGTCATATTTCTGGATATAGAAAGGCTTTTGACAGGGTGTGGCACGATGGCCTTATTTACAAACTTTGTTCCTTTGGGTTTCCCTCCACTTTTCTTCAACTAATTCAAAATTTTCTCTCTTTTCGGACATGCCAGATCAAAATGCATGATACTCTTTCTTCCCCTTTCACTCCTCAGGCCGGCGTTCCGCCGAGCGCGTGCTCTCTCCCATCCTTTACATACTTTACACTTCTGATATCTCTAGACCTCCCCTCCAATCTGAATCTATAGCACTGTATTCAGACGACACCGCTTACTGGGACTCAGGTATTACGATACATTATTCCTTAACCATCGCGCCAATAGATATCTAACCACACTTGAAAATTATTTTAAAAAGTGGCGGATTAAACTTAATCCCACAAAAACTCAATCAGCTTTATTCCAATACAGACACAAGACCTCCAGCCTCTACCAATCTGAATCTAATGTAAAAGTTAAAATCTGGAAAACTAAAATCACTGTATCACCGTTTGTAAAATATTTAGGCACACATCTGGACAAAACCCTTAACTTTAATCAACATTTCAAATCCCTCACACAGAAACTATTTTACCGCACTAACCTCATTAAATGCATCCGTCCGAAGCTTTCTATCAACTTTACTCTTCACCTACAAAATGTTTGTCCGCCCCATCTTGGAGTATGCCGCCCCTATTTCCTCTCTCCTGCCCCCCTCCAAAATTGAGCATCTCGAATCTCGTGAGCGACGTATCCTCCGTAACATCCTTCGCCTCGATCACTCCAGACCATCTGCCATGGTTTACTCAATATCCAAATTAGAACCTCTCCGGACTAGACTATTTTTCTCAGACAAAAATATGGTCAACGCCTTCTTCTAAACCGCCCCGATCTTCTTACTTTACACTACAAAACTTCTAAACCATACCCCACGTAATAGCCCTCTCAATTTTAGAAAAATGCTATGACGAAGACACCAGGAAACATTCCGCACATCCAATATCGCACGTACTACCCAAGCATTGCATCCCGCTGAATATTTCTAAGAATTAATAGCCTAAAGCCTAAAGCCATTACCAATTCAGCAAGGGTTACTGTATATATTGTGATAATACAAAGAACAAGTACAGTTCCCAAAGCCAAATTCTCACCCATCTTTCCCATTAAAATCCTAATGTCATTGATATTATTTATAATAAACTGTTAACTATCACAAAATTTATATTTTTAAAAATCACTAAGAATTCTGCTACAATGATTACTGTAAGTTGTTTCAACAATTAAAATTTAAAATTCCATCATCATTAAAAGTTCTGCTTGTTGTTAAATTGTTAATTGCTGCTACTTTACTGAAGTAGTTATATGTGTCCTTTTTCTTTCCAATATATAAAATATGTAAATACTGTTTCCTTCCGAAAAATTTACTGTGTGTTATGATTGCTACCATTTTAAATAATAAAAACTCTTGGGAGCAAAAGGTATGAAAAGCCGAAAAGGGCAATTGTTATGCCCTCCAACGGCTCGTCACTGGCCCTCAGCTGGGGGGAATGAAAAGTGTTTTTAAAAAAAATTGTATTATGTCTTTTGTAACTAAGATTGAGAGAGAAAACTTACAACGGTGAAGATAAGTACAAACTAAATAAGCAAAAGTAATTACGTCTTACGTAGACCAAGAACAGGCTCGTATCGCGAAATCCAAACTAATGATATTAAGGAGTATATATATATATAACAAGGTGGCGGAATTACGAACGTTATTTCGGAACGGGAGGTAGGTACCCTAACAAAATTACAAATTTTCTCAGTTTTTTTTGTTTTTTGCTGTTAACAGAATGCATCGTCTCGTGACATTTCAGGCAATCAATACGATGTCGGCATTATTACGGAAAGATATGGTGAAAGTTACCGTTTCTTGACTATGGAACTAAAAAATGACTTTTCTGAGGAATTCATATCTGTGTTGAAATGTATCGATGAAGTCAGTGCCGGATCTAGGGGGGGTCAAACCGGGGCTCTTGCCCCGGGCGACAACTTCAGGGGGGCGCCAAAATCATGTGTTGGTGGCATCTTTTTATAAGCGCTAGGGCGAAATATTCATGTGCTGCCAACACTTTTTTTTTAGGTAAAGCGCTGTGGTATACTGACCACGGCGACAACTTGAAAGGACGGAAAATTCATTGTTCTGTGATAGAGCGGCCTTAAAACAAAGCTCTATTCACGGAATGGAATTCATTCCGTCACTGTTAGCGGGAACTCCCGATATTCTTGGATTTATAAATTTTGCCATCTGATGTTCGTATTCTTGCAGCTGCGTTCGAGTGATTAGCCCAGTTTTGTTTTAATATATACTTTTGTGCTGAACGAGTTTAAATATTTATTACTGGAAACGAACCATTAACAGGTAAGGAAGAATCTATCGTTATCAAATATCTCAGCGTTTCTCATCCTTTGTTAATCCGAGTACCAGTAAAATGTCAAAAAATTCGGATCATTAACTTATTTGGGCCTTACATCTTACCCCTGTATATTTATCAACCAAACCTATCAATTGTTATTAGCATATACCGCTGTTTCTCAAGACATAAACCTACAATAAAGCACTCATAAAACGTCGCTCTCCGAAAACGTGCTTAGGGAATAGGCTGTTAAGCAGCCATATCCTGAAAATACCAGTTTTTTGATGGTAGTTGAAATATTAATTGTTTTTAGAAAGTTTTGATTACTAGCTTATTCTCGCTTACAATCTTCTGGTGGACGAGACGATATCCAATTTTTTTTGGTTAGTCTATTTGGACTTGTACAAAAAATTTATTGCTTCTTCGTTGGATCCACTACACGGTGGAAAATAATGAAAAAATGTACAAATACCAACTTAAAAGATAGCAGCTAGACAAGATGGTCTACCAAACACCTTGCCCTATTGAATAATTTACCTGAAGTTGTCAAAGCAATGGAGGAAATTGAAGAATCTTCTCTGGCTGCAGAATCTAGGTATTAATCCGCTCATCTTTTACATGATGTATTGGATTTTAAATTTTTCCTCAAATTAACAATTTGGGCTAACCTTCTTCGAGAAATTAATAGAGTAAAAGTGGAAATACAAAAGGAGGAGATAATCCTTTCGTGTTCTATGTCACTAATGAAAGGGCTTAGTAAGATATTGTAAGAAATGCGACTAAAGCCGATAGAATATTGGATCAAAGAAGCTACACCTGTAGCACCAAAATTGGGAATCGTTCCGATACTCAAAAGTAAAGGAATTTCCAAACGAAAGAGGCAACACGACGAAATCTGAGAGGACGAATCAAGAGCATTAGTCCCCACACAGCTGTTTTCTAAAGATATAAAAGTTGTATTTGACAGAATTTTAACAGAAATAGGAGTAAGGGTAGAATGTGCAATAAAACTAAATGAAAATTTTGCCTTCCTTGGTGGCCACACGTTAGTAAATATGTCCACAGAAGATCTCCAAAAAAATGGAGCCGTTCTAGCAAGCAGATACTCCAAGGACTTAAACGTAATTGATTTCTGCAAAGAACTTGCTGTGTTTAAACAACAAGCTCCATTTTTAATTGGAATCGATGAAACAACTAGTCCATTCCAGTTGTTGCAACACATGTGTAAAAATGACTTGCAGGAAGCCTTTCTTAATATTTGTATAGCTCTGAGAATATACTGCACGTTACCAACGACGTCCGCATGCTGCGAGCGGAGTTTTAGTAAACTAAAAATCAAAAACCTACCTGAGATCAACAATGGGCCAGGAACGTCTTTCTAACCTCACGATCTTAACAATCGAAAATAGAACAGCTTATGAGACGAATTTTGAGGAAGTTACAGACTCTTTCGCGGAAATGAAAGCTCGACGAGTGAAGTTGTAGGAACATTTAGTGCCTAAGGGCCTAAGGACTGAAATTGTGAGTATAGTCTGGATCGTGCGTTACATATTATGATTATGTGTATTATATATAATGCAAGCAATAAAATGTTTTTTGTCTTTTTTATCACGTTAGTTTAATAGTACCCAACTGAGTGTGGTGTTTTGATTAGGGGGGGGGGGGGGCGCTAGCATGAAGTTTTTGCCCCGGTTCGGAAAAATCCTAGATCCGCCACTGGATGAAGTGGTCACTCCGCGCCTTCAACTGCTCTTTCTATGGCGTGCCTGGAAATTCCTCGATACAGTATTGGTAATTACTGTGTAAGGAAGTTCACTGGATTGTGTAGTAAGTGTAGCTAATTGAAGTGACAATGTTTAATAAGCGCTGAAAAAAAAATTTGATAACCTGATCATTCACCAGATGCAGATGATGAAAAGACCTTCAGTGCCGGATCTAGGGGGCGGGGGGGGGCGGCGAAATCATGTTTGAAAGGGCGGTAAATGACAATTCTGAGTGGTGACGTCTTTTTTTACCTCTACTGCCACGAGCGGGTGCGGCTAATCTAAGAATAGCTCTATCCTGCACGGGGTGGCAAATTCATGTTTGAAGGGACGGTAATCTTAATTCCCCGAACAGAAAATTCGTAGACCTATTCACGAGTTAAAATCCCATCAAGCTCCTTCGACAAAGAGCAAAACTCCAACGAAGAGTCAGTTCTCCGCGAACCAATAACTGAAAACTTATGAGATTCTAGCTTTCTCGTTTAGATAGATCATGGAGTACCTAGGCAAGGAGACGTGTGTTTACACATGGAAGGTTACACAACAGAGAAAAATTTTAGTCAATCGAAAATATCCCAGTATTATACACCTCCGCAGAACTTTCTCTTCATCAAAAGCCCTAGCCACTGAAACAAAATATTCAAGTTGAAGATCAGTTATAACCTTCTTTCCCCACCCCACCCCTCCCAGCTATATTCCGTAGCTCCCTATCAACTCTCCTTTGCATAACTGTATATTAAACATAATTGGCGACTGTATAAAGATATGTCTACTCCAAACGCAGAAATTGGATGCTTTTATCACTTTCAAAATATCTTCCATAGGACTGCACATACTTCTCCCTGCACCCCCACCCCTTCAAATCAAATTCCATATTAAGTGCACCTCCGAGCAGAATAACTGTGACAAAGCTATTTCGCTTTGCTTTACACCTTCGTATTCGTGTTTTATTTTACACACCGTGGAGCATATCTCTTACTCTCGACTTAAACGAATGAACATATTAACACAATTGTACAAATGTTAATATCGTTAAAAGGTTAAACGGCGGTGTTTCCCTCTATTCTTAGACAGCAGAATGTTTTTTACTCCGGATTAGCATTCTAGTAATGACAGCTGTACGGACATGTTTCGCCGTATCAGCAAGCTACCTGGACCGTCCTCTTTAAAGAACAGTCCATGCGTCTCTGGTATTGGCGCGCACTGACAAATTGGAAAAATCACCACTGGATTTGTACAAAAGGTTCTACAGGGCAAACTTTGAAGATCTTGTCGACAAGCGTTCTACTATAATTACATTAAGCATCCTGGCCGCTTCTAAGCGAACACATTTAATGTAATTGCAGTGGTACAAGTCATACAGATAAGGGATTAAAATATCAAGTAATAAGATACTTTAACAAGGTATAGACGATAGTTTTAACAGACTATATTCTGATAACCAATGCAAATCAATAATGGAAAACAAGATTTCACAACATGCGATAACTTTCCACTTATTTTTAGGGTACTACCTACTACAACTTAACATATCCTCTTAGTAACATCACAAATTAAATATGATTTTACGTTATGCATTCCTTCCTGCAGTACCGAAGCAACAGGCTGCGAACGCAACATGGGACTACAATTTAACAAACATAGTGGAAACCATTTCAGGTGAGCAAATGCGCTACAATTATAACAATCGCGTATAGTGGAACTGAAAGGTCCATTTCGCGTCAAGTTGTTAAAGCAAGTTAGAACGTATTAGTACATCACAAGAAGTGTTTTTCAGGTAAACTATATAGACGCAATGAAATCATGACAATATCACATACTCATACAGGCTAGCGAGTAATTTGGCACAGCTACGAAGACTTTGTTATTAATCCTTTGCAGGTCTAATTTTTTTTTAAGCGATTAACGTTCACGATATCTAGACGTGTATTTTACATTTATGTGATAAGCCCACCCAATAAGCAAAAAGTCAAAACCACCCCATAATACAGAACAAGTTGCTACGCGGTGCGTCCGCCTGCGTGCTCGCCACTCGACCTTGGGGCAATTTTTGGCGCGGGAGGGAGGATTTTACGTCTGATTCGCCGACGCTGGAAAAACGCCAGCAGACGGCGTATATAACAGTCGCATCTGAAGACCATTGTAATAATGTACCGGTTGACTTCAGACCGGCTTGAGGCGGGGCCCACTCATTTCGAAAGCAGACATTAAAAAAAAAACTGGTAACTCTAATTTGATTTTAAAAAGTCATTTAATTTATACATATTCTAAATATATTTCTGGTAAACTAGTGACGCTACTAACGCTTTTTACACAAACCATTCTCCATGCGTAGTTCCCATAGCGGCGTAAACAGTTAGTTCGATGACCCGCCACTTGTAATGGCGCTGCGCTGCAACTCTACTTTTGCAACATTTCAGAATGCAGACAAAAAAAAACGGGACGATACAATGAAAAAAGGAATTTAAAAATGCTAAAACAGTGCCAAAAAGAGCAGGAAAAAATCCGAAAACAATTTATATAGTGGCTTTCGCTTCGAGCCGAACGGCGCTAGTCGACGCCCCGTACTGAAAAACTGGCAACCACGCACGGCTCAACGCCATATCGGACGCGGCTTCACGGATACGCCGCGGTAGCCGGGAAGATATTGTTCCCGCAGGACAGAGAGGAGGGAACGTTAAGAGGCGGGTAAGAAAGCGAATGAACTGTGCGGCGCAGAAGCGACGCGTGTGATGCGCGCGTCAACGTGCACGGCACGTGCGCCGAGTGTACTCCGGAAGGTCACCGCTACTACCAGCAGGGGGAGAGGGGTGGGGGGAAGGGTGGTGGCGACAGTTCCCGCCCGCACATACGAGCGCAGCGCGCATTCACGGGCACGTAGGCGATTCGCGAGCGTGGGAAGCTCCGCGACCTGCCCCACGCACTCGCGCCATATTGAATTTAGTCTGGGGCGACGCACGTGAGCAAGCGAGCGTCTCTTACTTTGAGGTGGCGCCGTCCGACGAGTCGTAAAAGTTCCCTCGGCGCCGCGTCGCTCCAGCCGAATAGCGCCGCCATCGCTGTGAGCACACCACACTCGCTTATTAAGCCGCCACTGCACTGGTCGATAACCGTCACAAGCTCCGCGGAATGTCCGGCGGCAACGCGCAGCGACGTCACTCCACCCGAAGGCTGCCTCCGCGCGACTGGGAACTGCGTCGCGAGGGCGGGAGCGCGCACCGCGTCTAGTTGGCCGCGCCACCGCTACGCAGCGCTGCCCTCGGCGCGAAAGCAAATGGCCGCCAGTCGCGTCGGTCGCACTCGCCACGCCTCGGCTCTCCTCGCCAAGGCGAAGACGCACAGATTATAATAGTATGCGACGAAACAGTAACCGATCACACGACGGGCGGGGCCGTACGCATCTCCTCGTCCACGCATAATCGATCGCAGCCGCTCACTGGATCCGCTTCGCGGAGGATGCGCGCGCGCCGCGGCCCGGGAAGTGACGTCACGGGCGTGTACTAGTGGCGGGAACGTGTACGTCGAGCGGAAGCTGCGTAGATGCCGCTCAATGGCAGGCACACGCCGCTCCCGTTTCGTCCCGTCTTGGAGCCGCCGGAAACACGTCCTCGCCAGCATCCGGCGTGACGAACGCAAAGCGCCCAATTAAATGCCGCTAACATTATCGAAAAGAAATTAAGATTCTTAAAATATCTCAAGATGAACTTAAATATCGTCGTTTAATTTTCGTTTTTATACGGCTTTGAAAGAAAATTAAACAAAAGCAAGTGGCCTCTCAGTTATCATCGACGATAGTCACTAGTCACCGGTGCTGCGATGTACCACACTACAAGGCACTAACTGCGTGCCAGAAATTTGTCGTAATTGTAATATCCTAAACAAAATAATTTTTAGAGATTAAGCAAGATAAATATCCCCTTCCTCCTTCAGATCATAAAAAAATATCAAGAATAAATATATTTCGTACCACGTCTTCGCCGTTTTTGTTTTGTGATAGTACATCGTGTTCTTCATTTTACCTGTTTGGAGGAGGTAGCCATGAATAACTTTCAAAGTAGTCACAAAATTTGCGACAGTATTTTCTATTGTTTAGACACTTCAGTGCGGTGGTTTCATATTGATTTCAACAATCCACAGCAAGCCAACGATATAACAGGGCGTTATTAACCAAGGAAATAAAACTAGAGCGTAAAACCAAGTATTTAACAACAGTGATGTAAGCAGTAATGGCGATACTCGGCATCAGGAACACCACATTGGGCGCTGAAGCTTTTAAAGATGGGGCCGATACAGATCATGCAAGGTAAGAGTTGTACAGCTGCAGCGTGTTATTAACGGCATCCGGTAGGCGCACGTGAGGATTACGTGGGCTAAACCACAGACGCCACCGCTGCAATTGACAGCGCACAGGCCGTGTTTAGATACCACCCTGTCACACCACGGTCTCACCTCGGCTTTTCCTCCATACCTGCTGCTCTCTCTAACAATCATAAGAACTTATTCAATAGCAATTGTGCCATCTAAATTAGCAACAACCTAACAAAGATTTTCATCCGTGAACTCGGTATCTATATATTTACAGAGTTTCGACTGCATTGTAGGCACTTCATCTGATGACTCAGTGTTGAGGCATCCGACTGAGGATCGAAAGGTCCCCGGTTCAAATCCCTATCTCGGCGAGGATTTTTTTGAGGCCTTTAATTTGGCCTTCGAAATAATGAAAGCTGGCAAAGAAACCTTACACACCTCTGGCACAGCTTGATCAGTAATTTGAAGTATGCCAGAAATGCTTCAGTGGTTCAAATTCCACGTTAAACTGAAGGTCCCCTATACACAGTAGGGTTACCGGGTTAGGTTAATACGGCTACGAGAGGGGCAAAATGCAAAACCGATAGAAACCCCGTCACCAGGTCATTACGACCAAACGAGTCAATACCCATCAAGTTGTCAACTGGAACGTGTACAGAAGCTGTAAGAAAATTCACAACCACAATACATTTAATACTACTAAATAGAATTTAACACAGAAACTATCAATGGATAAGGATTTTTGCAGTGAATTTCAGTAAATTCTAGTGCGGAGCAACACATCAAAAAAAAAAAAAATTGTATGTATTTTGTTGGCTTTTCCCATTTCCTTTTTCCTCCCGTTGATGTCGAGGTCATTAGAGGCGAGAAAGGAACGGGAAGGAATTCAGCCGTGGCCTTTTTGAAGGAAGCATCCCGACGTTGACTGGATTGATTTGGGGAAACCATGGAAAACACAAATCTGGATGGCCGGACGGGAATTCGAACCAGCGTCCTCGCGAATTCTCACCCACCAAGATCGGTCCGAAGCCATGTTTAAGCCATCCTACAGCAGTTTCATTTTATCCTGAATATAGAAACTGAAAACTATACAACAGCACCCACCAATCAAATAATTATATCCTTGGAAAATATTAAAATAATGTCAATGAATACGGTAACAGTTACAACAAACGACGTTAAGATTGGATGGCTGGGTGTGATTGCGGGACGTCAATCATGGTTCGTGATTGGCTGGCAGGTGCGGCACGTGCCTCGCACCTGGAAGGCCAGCTGCAACCACCTTACCTGCCGCAAGCAATCGTAGTACACAATACACAGCTCGTCACCCCCCTCCCCTTTCCTCTTTTAGCATCTTCAATTACACAAACATGCACCACATCGTAGCTATACTCACTGCTGCGGCATACTGTGAACTCTTAGTGCTGGAAACCAACTTACAAACGAAATTACATACAGCTGAAGTTACAAGATTATAAAATATAGCACAATATGCAAGGCAATGCGGTTGCCTATGAAAATTACAATCGAAACGAATCAAATGGAAGATAGTAAAATATTTTTTAAAAAATTCGTCGATATATAAAACAATTGAATAGAACATTTAAGAATTACCTTTAATTAAAATACACAGTATTAACAGTCAGAGCCGGCGTTAGGAAGGGATAAGGCCACGGCCACACTGGAGTATTTACACGCAGAGACCTGGAAATCCCGCAGATATTGCCACACAGGCGTGTTCTTCCCGCGCGCGAAGAACACGCCTAGGCTACGGCCACACTGCGGCGTGAAATCCCGCTGACGAATGGGCAGGGGCTAATTCTGCTGCGGGCGACCTTGAACACGCGCATTTTCCCACTTTCCGCAGCATGAAATCACGTCTGTTTGCCCGGTCACATATACTTCAATGTAGTTCATATTTTCGACAGGATTTCACGCATAAATTAGGCGTGAAAACACGCCAGTGTGGCCGTAGCCAAAAGTACTTCGGGCCCCCAAAGGGGGCTTGCCTGCTAGGGTGCCTAGCTAAATACAAATCAGACTCAATTTTTAAAATTTATACTTATGACTTTGAACATTTTAGTGTTTAAGATTAACAAAAAAAGTGTTGGGATAGGGGGGGGGGCCTTAAGAAAGCTTACCCGGGACCCGAGAATCCTATCGCCGGCCCTGCAAACAGGATACTGGCAACAAAGGCCCTCGATGGTTCCTGTGAAGTTCCCCCGTTTAATGATGAGACTCACCGGTTGAAGTTGGGGTCACACAGGTACTTCTCCAGCCGCACGACTGGCGGTAGGCAGTCCTGCATGAAGAACCTCAGGCAGTCCTCCTGGGTCGACGTATACCGGTACATATCTGCCGGACAAAAATAAAAAAGGCTGAGCAACGCAAATACAAGACACAAATCATGCTCACTCGCTGCCAACTATGTCAATTCTAATGGAATATCTTAAGACAACGCACCCTACAGTAAGAGACAGAAAAGGCGGAAGAAGCGAGTAGCAACTTGAAACAGCGAAGTCAAATCAGAAACGTAACCAATTACTATGCGCAAAATATGCAATGAATCTTCACTATTTCCATCAGCGTTATTCGCGACGAATGCAATAACAATTTGACGATTTCAAACAAAAAACAAAACAAAAAAATTCTTACGGCTAGGTCCTTAAGATTTAACTTCATCATATGTAGCCGAAATAAAGTGTAGAGAAGCCCAATAAAATATTAAGTCATTTTGCTGCCTGCGATACAGACATCATATATATTATTTCCATAAGGTATTTTTTTGTCACAAGCTTGTATCTTCCTTCATACTTAACCGAAATCAATGAATGAGATGTCATTTTAAAGCTGATGGTCTTCACTTTGGTCACATCATATTTTAAGAAATGAGATTTTCGGAATTCCACCCTTAAAGGGCGAAAATGCCAATATTTCTAAAATGTTTTCTGTGTTACGAGTCATTTATTTCCCCGGATACCTATCTGAAATCGTTTAATGAAGTATCATTTTAAAGATTCAGATCTCCGCTTTAGTGACGTCATATATTAGAACAGAAATTTTTCAGAAATCTACCCTTAAAGGGCAAAAGTATTAATATTTTTGCAATTCGTTTTTGTGTCACGAGCGATTTATCTCCCTTAATATCGAACCAATACAGATAAATGACGTATCATATTAAAGAATAAGGTCTCCGCCGTGGTAACATTATATTTTAAGAAAGGAATTTTTCGTAATTTGACCCTTAAAGGGCAAAAGTATCAATATTTATGGAATGCGTTTTTGTGTCATGAGTGATTTATCTTCCTTCGTACCTAACCGATATAGATAAATGATATATCATATTAAATACTACGGTTTCCGCCATGGTAACATTATATTCTAAGAAAGGAATTTTTCGTAATTCGACCCTTAAAGGGCAAAAATGTCAATATTTCTAAAATACGTTTTTTATGTTTCGAGTCATTTACCTCCTTGGATTTCTAAACAAAATCGATAAATGAAGTAGGAGTATGAAGAGTAATGATTCAGCTTTGGTGATATCATATTCAACCTCACTATTGATCACATTTTATTCGCGAAATTTTCGTACGGGTCGTCTAGTTTAATGTTAATACTATTTCACTTTTCTGAGAGCACACAGTGAACTTAATGCGTGACTTTGACAATCTAGTAGCATGTTTAAAATCACAAGCGTGTCTCCAGGAAAATAGACATGAATCTTACTAAGTCCCATTAATAAAAATTTCTATCTACGGTTTTCTAGAAAAGTCGCTTCAGCATGGATAGCTGTCACCTTTTTTATTAAATAAAACTTCAGAGCGTAGTGGGTGAGCGGTAACGCTCTTGTTCGAATCGCCGTCCGGGCATCCCGATTTGGATTTCCCCCCAAATCACCCCAGGCGAATGCCGGGATGTTTCCTTGAAAGACCACGGCAGGATTCCTTCCCGTTCCTTGCCCCAATTCCTTTCCCCGCCTCAATTGACCTCGATGTCGGCGAGGTGTAAAGCCAGAAAAAAATAGGCAATTTTTCACTTTCGTGATAAGAATTCGTGCAACTGTATTTTGTCATTACTATCCACCAAAAACATGAATTCCAGTACGATGACTAGAAGTTAACTCAATTTAAACAACTTCAGTAGTAACACTGACTACACCAGGCGCAATAGATCACGAAAATACAAAACAGGTCTTATCGTGAAAAAACTTAGAAGTGTCTATATAACCAGTTTTTTTACTCTGGAAATCTTTACTACATTATCAATATATATTATTTAAAGAACAAACTATAGTAAGGAGTGACTTCTTGACAAGTAGCGTACTTCTGTATAACACACACAATGGTTCTACACATTATATGCGTGGGGAAGCGGTCAACCGGAAGCAGTTACTTCACATGTTTTGATAACGCCGGACATACTGCACTTAAACAATCTAATAATCCAAGACATAGTTTCCCCTACGCATTGGTAACTGGTAATATTAATAAATATACAAACATATCGTGCAACGTCGAAATATTCGAAATTAATAACAGAGCATTGATCCGATTTTCACATTTCACAGACTAGTAATTGAAAGATTGTTTTAATCAGCAACGATTATATGGATGATTCGATGAATACGTAGCGGAAAGCGAAATGATATTCGTGCACCAAGTCTTCACGATTCTGCCGTAACATGTATGAGGGAACCACGATATCGCTGAAGGATGAAATCTTCATGTCCGGACTAAACGCGCACAACAATAACTGTACCTAGTAGTCTCGACACTTTAAAAAAAAAATGAAACGCTAATTTCACCATAAGCTTTCGAGTTAAAACTGGGCACAACCATCCCTGGCAAACAAATTTAGTTTTATCTGGCGTATGACTGTCTATTCATCACTATAGATTTAACAAGGGGGGAAGAATGGTATACTGCATAAAATATTGAAAAATGTGTGTAACAAATATCTAAATTGAAAGTTTAATTAATGGCACTAAGATGCATTCAGAAAGCCGGTCATTTTCTTGATTATGATTTGAGGAAATCATTATATTGTCCGAGGTGTTTTGAGTGCACTCTGCATGGTTAGTGACCATATTTTGCGAGAGAGCTCGAATCTTTGCGATACGAGAAAGACCATAGCCGAATCCACTCTCGGTTCCATGTTTATCTCCTCGTGGTTCACTATGAAAAACGCTAAACAATCGCAACCAGCCATCTGAGAATCCTTTGATACCTTCCGCGTTCCAGGGGTTGGTTGGATTTTCCAGAGTTAGGACAGCCAGGACCTTCAGTTTAACGTGGAATCTGAACGACAGGTAACCGAAACGTACTTCAAAGGCATCTTATTAGAGGTAAACCTGTAACATAATACGGCTTCTTTTGGACTATCAATTTCGCGACCAATGTAATGAGCGGCTTGGTTGCTCAATTAAAGCAATCAAAAATGTGCAAGGTTCGAATCCCAATCGCAGATGGAATGTTTGGCGGCCTTATAACTGACAACTGTTTTATTAATCTGCTTCGTTGTTTGGACTCCACATTACAGTATAGGTCCCATTTAAGCGGTAGGCTTCAACAGAGGCGGGTTGAAACTGCTACCACACGAAATAATAATAGAAGTGCAGAAACAATAATCGTGCATCATGACTATTGTGAGGTAACAAACACCATCAACTTTTGTATGTCTATATTCGATATGAGTTAAACATTGTCTTTGGAGCAAGGAACCCGTTATTGAAAACTATCTCTGCCACAAAAGGGTCGCTTGGGAAAGAATATCGCTGGAGTATGAAAAAATAAAGAAGGAATTATTGTTACAATGAATCGAAAATATAAAAAGTTGGAGACGTAAAGGAAATTAATTGTTTGTTATAGATGGGATTGAACCGATTAATGTAAGTAAAGGAAATCTGTGAAATCAAACAGTGTAATCTCCAAGTGATATACAATTTTATTTGTGCTGATATGTACTACAATAAAGGTAAGCTTATATCAACTAACTTACTTATTTTTAAAAAAATTGGTCAATATGCGCTAAGCATTAAATGACTAAACTCTATATTTCAAAGCAAATGAATGAAATAATATATGGAGACCTAACCTACGAAGATGCCGATGCATCTATTACTCCACTGCTTTAGGGGAAAAGTGGTTATTTCACTAGGCTGGGTCGAATTTTAGATAACTTTTTTTTTATTTTCTCGCTTAATTTTCGAGATATCAACTGTCAAAAATCGGATACAGGTGCCTTGTGAGACGTTATTCGTCTGGTCCCGGCCGCATTTCAAACTAAACAACCGACAGTAAGAGAAAACAACACCTATATTGCATGTCCAGTGTGTAGTTACTTGAGGCTTTAGCGATTATTTTGGTCCATGTTGCATTTCACCCAACCGCTTCAAATTTTAGACAGGACATCTCTATAACTAATCAAGATATCGAAAAAATTTATTCTTCACTTTCGATTTGTCTCGTCGAGTAACATTGCAATCCATAATCAAAATTGTCTTTGGCTAAATTTTTCTTCTGATCCTGGCTGGATTTCAACGTAACCACCTCACTTTTGAAAAATATACCTCGAGAATTAAATGAGATGTCAAAAAAATGTATTCCTCACTTTCGTTTGGTCTCGTCGAGTAACATAAGAATCCATCATCAAACTGCGATGCCACGGTTATCTTAGAATTCCCCCAACTTTCAAAGATCGAGGTATTTATATTAGTTAGTCCTGGATCATACACCACACAGTATATCGGATAGCAGCACATCGAATGTAGCAACAGGTTTATGAATGGAAGGGGCATCCTTAGGTAACTACAAAGGTACCGTAAACCAGGACTACTTTGGGAAAGAAGGGCAGCTGTTTTGTCTCCCGCAGTCACCAATTGAGAATTAATATATCTTAGTTATTGTTATTTGAAGTGTTATTTTTTTTTTTTTTTTTTTTTTTTTTTTTTTTTTTTTTTTTTTTTTTTTTTTTTTGCTGCTATATACCGGCAGTTTTTCGCAACTTAGTTCACCAACTTTTATGAAAGGAAGTCATTTTTAATTTGGTGACGATATTCGAAGTGCTCTGTTCTGCAAACTTTCGTAAATCAAAGAAAAATTAGAAGTAGACGTGAAAAACACGTAGTTACAACAAGAAATACATGTCTCAACTACCATATTAGACAATAAACAACACAGCCTATAATATTTATAAATTTCGGTAATGTTTTCTAAGTCGAGACGGCAGTTCTATCATTACCGTGGCGCCAAAATCTGATGAATTCTTTCAGAACTCGACGAAATAAATCGAAAATAAAGAATAAAATTTTTTGATATCTCGCTTGGTTTTAGAGATATAGGATGTTAAAAATCAGTCATAGGTATAGTTCCTTCTGCTTTTGGTGTTTTTTCTTCTGGTCCAGGCCGTATTTCAACCTATCAACAATCACTAGGAAGAAAATAAAATACCTACAGTACATTTCCACCATGTAGATATGGTGATTTTGGTAGAAAAAAATTTCTGGTCCAGGCTGGATCTAACCCTAACCTCCTAACATTTGAGTTACAATATCTTGAAAACTAAGCAAGATATCAAAAAACCTTATTCTTTATTTTCCATTTATCTCGTCGAGTTACGTACGAATTCATCATCAAATTTGGCTATAGCGAAATTTTTCTTCTGGTCCAGGCTGTATTTCAACCTAATTATGTCAACTTTGAGATACGATATCTCGAGAACTAAGCGAGATATCAAAAAACTTTATTCCTTACTTTCAATTTGTCTTGTCGAGTTCTACAAGAATTCATCATCAGATTTTGGCGCCACGGTAATGATAGAATCCCCGTCGAGACTTCTGCGGGCAACTTTTGGACAGTAAGTATCAAAACAATTGAACTGATAGTTTAACGACAACTTATAGGTCACAATATATTTTATCTAAATGATGTTTTATAACCAAGGTAAAAGTACAATTTTCAGTACGAAACAGGGTTAGGGAGCGTGCATAAACCACGTAGCTCCATTTTGGCCTCCTGTGAACCCCCCTTCCCCCCCACGTAGCAGTACGTAGCTTTTGCCTCTACCCCCCTCCCCCCCACGTAGCACGTACCTTTTTTTCCCGTTTGATTTCAGAAGATATTTTCTACTGTTTTCTCCTGTCAGACTATTGTAAATTACATAAGAAGATAATTAACTGAGGAAAATAAATATTCACATGCTTTTGTGAGTTCAGTTACTCATTTTAACTGTGAAAAATGTCATGAAAGGAAAGCTACGTGGCCTGGCTCGAAACCCCCCCTCCCCCCACGTAGCCCAACGTAGTCTTCCAGCCAACCCCCCCCCCCCCCCCTAGACCAAGCCACGTAGTTTGTGCCCGGTCCCTTAATTCAGGCACGTTTAACGATTTTGTTCCTTAAAGCCTCTCCCAATTTTTGATTAGATATAATTAGATCCATCAAGAATTGAACTGTAAAGGGTTCTAAATTTGATTTGAACTGAGTAGTTATTATATCTGATAAGTTCCTAAGGCGATGGCATTAGATAGATAATTCTTCTAACAATGGTACAAAGTAAAAACTAAAAAATATAAAAATCTTACTGAAAAGAAAGTTGAGCATACGAAATACATACATTTTAATCAAGATAAATATACACTTTCTAATATTCCCTGATCAATCCTTAATGGAACATACTTCCAAAATACTTCTAGAATCAACCAAGTTTGTAAAACGAATAGGCAAAATATTTCTACGGAAGCCTTTGCAATTCAGGGACAGAAAGTACTAAAAAATATGTAGAATATAAAACCAAATAAAATGTTTCTACTATAACTTTGGTATCAACCACGTTTCCTATTGATTTTAACCAGAAAAATGACTTGTCCCAAAGTTTGCCCACTTTGGTGCATAAACGGAGAAAAATCTGTGTGAAAAGTAGTCACTATTTGATTTGCATTACGATTATTCGAACGAGAAAGGACTGATCTAAGCTTGTTTTGTTAAATTGGTTGAATTCACTGGTCTAAAATGTGTACCGAAGTAGTCCCAGTTAACAGTACATAAAACGACATCCATTTTGTAATAATAAAGATAGTAAGTACAGTATTACAGACCAAGAACTTGGACTGGTGTCTGTTTATAGTTGATATCCTACGAAATTTCATTTCCAGCAACAATGTAGCAAATAGGTAATCAGGTAGCAGAAAAATAGTACTTTGACAGAAAGACTAGGATGAGCAGGGAAATCTTTACGAGCCGATTACACTTAATTGATGAATAAAAATTTAACTGTTCACATACTAGATTTATGCAGTATATTATATATAGCAAGACTGATTTAAGACCTAGTAAACTTAATATTTTGTGAGTCTAGAACACATTGGAAAGCTGTAATTAACTTACCTTGGATTCCATTTATCTTGACTAACGAATCTATTACAAGCTAATAACTAGAAATACCTAAAAAAAATAACACGATTTAATGAGACAAATGCAATGTGCACCTCTACTGTATTTAATTAACTTCTAACAAAAATCTTGGAGATATGCAAGTGCTGCTGGAAACCTTGAAAATTGAAACGTATTTTGAATGAAGATGTCAACCTGACTAGAGGTGTAATGTATAGTAGCACCTGCTAGACCAGTCTAGGCCACTCTATCCCGCTACGTGCGTCACCTGCAACTCGTCTAGGCAGTCCTGGGTAACACTGGTACCTGTTGCGGCGACACTATACCAGATGATCGAATATTGCAAACAACAAACACAAGGTGGACTCATCTGTATTATCTCAACGTCAGATCGAAAAGTCAAAATGTAACCAAATTAAAAAAAAAAATCGGGTTTCACCAGTATGGATCATTTCCCACAAATATTTCAGCCTTCCTCTCCCCCCCCCCCCCCCCCAGAATTAACCGTAACTACAAAATAATATTCTAATGTTAAATGATGGAGATCTTGTTAGTATAGCATTTTAAGTGACATATTGGCTAACATGACACTAGAGCAGTGTTTCCAATTACTGGTACACGTACTTACAGGGGCACGTGAGGTTGCTTCAAGGTGTACGCACGGTATCTTCTTGGTTAAGATAATCAGTAATATAATTTTTTTTAAAATACGCGAATTAGCCAAAATATATTTGAAGACAAACAGTGCATGTGTGTGTATTATGTAAATATCACTGTAATTTTGTGGTTAACTAGGAGACGTTTATCACGTTTGCAAAGTAACAACATTTTTACTACCATTTTGCATGATATAACTTTGTCAGAGCAGATTTTCGGCCACGACAAACATGTAAACTAAATATCGCCACCGACTTCAACTCCAAGATGATTAAAGGTTGAAGCTCAGTACACAGCAACCCAATTTCTCAGATCTGTGCAAAGAGAAACGTGCACATTTGTCCCGTAAAACTTAATCGTCATTTTGGTCATTATTAAAATTCTTATCATTACAATTTTGGATATGTTTATTTTTGTGACTTTTTTTACTGGATTAAAATTTAATAAATTTCGAAAAACTGTTTCATTTTGACTATAAGAGGTAAGCGATGGGGTACTCGGGGGGGGGAACCACTGCGCTAGAGGTATCGACGTTATGATAGTCATATTATGTGTCTCGCTGACAGGTGTGTAACGCAATCGATAGGAGGCTGTGCAAATGACAGCAAGGAGTCCCCGAATCGATGAGATGCCAGATGAGAGGCCCTACACCGTTATTCCTTCTACAGAATATATAACTAATTTGGATTGGTTCGCGCGGCTCCGTTTTAAGGTGGGCTGCAGGTAGGCGGGCGACGGCCGTGTGGGATGCGCGCTTTCGCCGCTGTGCCGATCAATAGGTCCGGACGCCGAGAGAAGCTGTGCCACGCCCGCGCGCAAGGTCACCACAGATCACACTACCCAACTACGTCACACACTGTATTAATCACACCAACACTTCTTATCAAATCATTGCCAAAATTTCTCGTGATGCAATAATACTAGGCAAAACCACGGCTTAGCTGGTTGCTTTGAATGAGACGTGAGCAAATATACTCCGCTGCTCATGCACAAAGTCCAAGTTATATGAAAAGTAATGAAGTGGAAACTTAGGGAGTCTATGGAAACCAGTATATAGCTAAACGGGAAATGTGGCAAACAATGGAGGAATGAGATGACTTGAAGTAGGTTTAATATTGCCTTAACCTGGTGCTAATTTCAGTTAGTGTCTTCAAACAAATTTCAGATGCATCTACTACAAATTAGACAACAAACTGTTGTTTCTTCCCGGTTTGTGTAAGGTAAGGAGAAAGACGAGTGTGTAGGGACTTCGTCACCGGAGCGTGCGCTCCATTGCAATTTTTATCAATTATTATTATTATTGATATACACACACAAAAAGAAAAGACGGGTGCTTACTCGAGTTACTCTCCTACGAGCTACGAAGCACCGTGGACAGTCCTTCGAGAGACTTTAGCTTTAATTCTGTGGATTTTCTGGATCCGCAGAGAATACGAACGAACTAAATGCTTTACCATGTGTTTTTTCGTGACAGCATGCGTTCCTGATTTAAGATCCGAGTGAGATTCATTCATTCAGATTTGTGGACTTGACTTGACAACAGATGTACCATAGTTTGTATCTTTCCGCAAAACATGTGGTATCTTGTTCTCCAAGGTATACCCATCAAGCAAGACTACCTTTACAACTCCAAACTTCCATATGGGCCATGGTCGTTCAGAACCAGAAGGTAGACCCTCTTTCGACTTCATCTAGTAGGTGTCATGTCGCACTGTTCTCCCATACCGATATTCTTTCGCAGCTTGGTATTCCTTTCAGTGGCGTCGAAGTCAATGTCCGTAAGAAGCTTGATCGGGACTTTAGTCCCTATGGCGCTGGTGTATAACTATGGTGAGGGTTACATGTAGCAAAGTGGGTACGACGTCTATGAAAAGATGGATAAAAGTCAGGCAAATGTACCATGGCTTTAGCAGCCCTAACAGCATTATTTCCAATTTTCTTTCTAGTAGGGGGTGATTATACTCATTTTGTTACTGCAGTGACTTTTTCTCCCATTTAACATGTTGCGGGGGGATTTGTCGGTGAATGCCGCGTATTGTTGATGTGTAGGCTAGCGTTCCCACGAGCCAGGCGACCCCTGGCTGGCCTGCAAACCGGTTGCGGTCTTCCAACGGCGCTGGGCATTCCTTCCACATACCACAGCGCCGACACAGAGGCACTCGTATTCCAGGCTCGCGTTGTAAGTGCTACGACCTTGTGCTAGAGCAGCCATACCATTGCATTGTTTACAAACTTCAGTTGCCTCTTTCGGTTTCAAAATAATGTTCTCACGCTGAATTTGAGGACAGGATTTTATTTCTGAATGAGCGATCTGGTGGCTCAGTAGTTAAGGTGTCTGGTGATTGAAAGGTCCTCGGTTTGAATCCCTGTCTCGGCAGAGATTTTCATAGACCCTTAACCAGACCTCCATCTCTGGCACAGCTTGCTGTGTAATGCGAAGTACGCCAAAACACTTGAGTGTTTTTGATTCCACGCTAAACTAAGTCTCCTGTACCCGGTAGGATTGCCGGGTTAGGTTAAGGCAGCTACGACAGCGCAGCCAATAAAAATCCTGTCACCAGGTCATTACGATCACACGAAATTATTACTATATTTCTGGATAAAATGGTACCAACCGTTAACTAGACAAGTGTTTACAGCAGAATGCAGCGAAGTACACAGTATAAGATTTGCCCCTTTCATAGCGCAGTTACTGTACATGCGAAGGAAAAAATGGATAAGTGTTGAAGTTTTGTTTTACATATCAGCACGAAGGTCGCGAAAGGGAATATAAATTAAGAGGCATGTAAATGCATTGTTAAGTATATAATTATCAGCGATGTTAAGTGAATCAGTAGATTTTGTTTCAACGATATTTATGTAATTGTTTAACTTTTGTACCAAAGACAATAGTGGGGAAGAAACCTGAGCTATCATAGTATCTTTGGAACAAAGCCATTGTTAGAGATTGAGTAATTAATGTTGTGAACACTAACGAAACAGGTAATTTTTAGGTTAAGAAAAATAATATTTAGATTTTGTAGGGAATTCTGTGTTACAAAAGCTTACCTCCAAATGAGTGTGAAGTAGCTGAAAGATAATCGACAGTTAGGGAAGCTGGAAACCATTTTAGTGAACATGGAATCTCTATTGTAGAATGAAGGACAAAGCGGGCGCCCATTAATGACTTAGGTGTTTTTCTGGAATCTCCCCCCCCCCCCGGTGAGACTTCGTGAGATCTGGTCGGACCCCCCCCCTCTCTCTAAAATGACATGAGATTTTGACGGAGATTCCCCCCCCCCCCTACTAATCGACCACGTGGAACTTTTTTCTTTAGGTCTCATGCCTACTAGGGCGGTTATACCCCCCTCCCCCCTCTAAAGTGAACTTTCGCGTCATTTGTAGACTTTTTTTTAGCTCTACGGTCCGATAAGATTTTCAAAACCTCACGTGAGATTTCCGTTGACCCCTCTCCCCCTTGGTGAGGTTTCGTAAGATTTCGCAGGACACCGCCCCCCCCCTTTTCTATTTAACCTCACGTAATTAATGGATGCCTCAAAGAAATATGGTTGACAAATCACGTTTGATGGAAAGAAAAGGAATAAGCGAACGAACTTGCGTTTAGCTGAATTCTTAGATACACACGGTTGCAATAAACGGCTGATGAGAAATTGTTATCCGAAGTAAAAGTTTACCTTACAACCTTGCTATTTGAAACGTTGTCCGATTTTAGCACGGTATCAGAGGATCTCTGCTGCGAAAATATCGTATGACTAAAAGACGATTTTATTTCAAATCTACAATTTTTATCTTATAGGCTACCTGGCTGAAGTTAGGTTAGTTGAATAGCTTTATAGCAAATCTCTCAGTGGTTAAGGCATCTGACTGGAGATAGGAATCCCTGTCTCGGCGGGTATTTAACCCGGCTTTCACCTCAGACAACTTGTTCCCCTATACTCGGTAGGACTACCGGCTACGATTGGGGCGGATTGAAATCCTGTCACCAGGTCATTACGACCACACGAGTTTACTTTTATAGCGGCAGTCTTTATTGGAAAACGAACATGGAAATTAAGAGTTCACTTATGTATTATGATAGCTTTCATGGTTGATGGCGGGCGCTTCCTGCACGTGGCGCTTATCTCGTGTGTACGGCAAACACGCAGCGCCCGGTACTCCAAACATTCCACAACTCAACATTCACCTGCACGACGAGGTATACTACTCATGCTCAGGCACTTTCCACACCTCGGTTAAGTATAATTTACATCTTACCATGTGCCTACTATTAGGCATTGCAGTTGGGTTTACCTCTCGTCGACTTGGGTAAAGAACAGGAACCAAACTTTGCTGCATCACTTGGGGAACGTTCATAAACTACGTGTCTAGGTCTAGGGAGTGATGGGTTGAGTAGAAAGCTATTGTCGCACTTAAAATAAGGTACAGAACACCACACAACATGTACACAGATTACGATAGTCTGACAAGAGAAAGCAGTACAAAATCTCTTCTGGAATCAACAGGGAAAAAAAGCTATGTTCCACGCGTGGAGGGAGGAGGCAAAAGCTACGTCTGGCTTACGTAGTTTATAGACGCTCCCTTGCATGAAAAGAAGTGGGGAAAATACACTATAACATTATACGCGCATTAAAATTAACCCGTCTGCTAATAAGTATTCACATTTAACCTTGAAGTTCGCTCAAAGAAATAATTTGATGTTGGGATGCAGGTGCGGCATTCCTGGGCAGCTGAAGTGGCAACGCGGTGGCCCCAGCCAAGGACGCGCCACGCAGGGGGCATATACAACATATACCAAACTCAACTTTCCTGTTATAGGGCCGATTGCTTAGAGTTCTCTTTACCATTAATTAAACTGAATTCGTAGTATGCTTTTGGAAACTGTACGTAGCCTTAAGTGGCATGATCACATGGTTAGCTGAACTACGACAGACGAAAAGTGCGCAGCTACTTCACACAGTCACAACAATGCTAACTCAACCCACCATACTTTATTACATACGCTTTTTCGACGTCGAGCCATTGAGGATATAGTGCAAGGAATGGGCGGGAGTTCGGCCATGGCCTTTGGAAGATTCATCCCGACATTCTCTTGGAGTGGTTTCGCGAAACCATAGAAATCAAAATCTGGATGGCCGGACGGGGATTCGAACCCACGTCCTCCCGCAAGCGAGGCCACAGCGCCTCACAATCTTCATTAATTCGTAACAATGTCTAGTATAAGTCAAGGCAACTTTTTACAACACGAGCCATTAAAAAAAATAGACTAGTGCTTAGATAAGGGGAGGATTTCAATCTGTGTGGTTCAACCACAAACTCTGGTCGAAGTAACGCAGCATATTCTGTGAACTTCGTGCAGACTAACTTCTGCTAATCTCGAAGTAAAACCAATTTCACAAATCGTAATGAAACAGAACGCTTGGCGATTTGGATTTACCCTGTTTACTCACCTTCACCGTTCCGTGTGAGAGTAATGTAGAGTGTCTTACCTAACCAGAGAGACGAGCCTGGGGGGTATGCGCCCTCGTGGAAGCCGCCCACCTGGAAGTCATCTGCGGGCACACGCGACAAAGCACAATATCAGCAACACTAACACAACACCCCACTCCCTACAGCTTATCACATTAAACATTACAGGGTTCCACGAGTTAAAAAATCTAGGTCTAGCTTTAAATTCAAATTGGTTCATGTGAGGGAAAAAAATTCAATGAGAGCCCCATGTCTAGAGACATACAGATGGCAGAGAGAGAAAATTTGGAAAATTTCTCAAGTTACAATGCAAGGAGCATAATGCAATTGTGACAAGACATAAGCGCCACGCACTTTTGGAGGGGCGGTGGCGAGTCCATTGCCCCCTCGCAAAGATAAATCACGGCAGGCCTGGGTGGGGGGGAGGAGGGGCAACTGCAAGACCGGCCAACGGCGGCGCAGCGCGCCAAACACCAGCCAATGGGGTGGCGCGGGAGGGCAGGGCTACCCGCGACCCGTCCTCCCGGCAGCGTCACGTGGCCGCCATGGCGCACTCTACCGGCACCAACACGAATTACGTCAACAAGAAAACGTGCGTGTATCACATCGTCCATCACAAAATGTACCCGATACCAAAGAATTAGAGGGCATGATAGATAGCGGGGTCAACATCATATCTTAGACTTATTTTAATAATTTTTGGCCTTAGCGACATACTTATTCTTGAAAGCCACTACGACGTTGATCTGTATATATAAAGTGCCAAATCAAAATCGAAAATAGCAATGAAACGACATATAAAGTAAAATTTTTATGGATTTTATGCTTAAATAATGACATTTCACAAATATTAGGGCCAGCAATTAATTTTTTAATCCTCCAACAATTCTAAGCTACTAAAATACCAACACAATATTTTTCAGTAAGGTCTGACATAAAAAAATTCCACTCTGACCTTGTAGCAATTTCCTTACGGCTTTGTTTCAATAGGTGAAAATATGACACTAGGAATGTAGTTATTTACAAGAATTACCTTTCAAAACGGGAAATACGTATGTGTTAATTTTGAAGGTAACGAAAGGATTGTAGTTTCTGAAAAACAGGAGCTATCCATAGTTTATGTTTCATAAATTTTTGATGTGGAATTAAAAAATATCCATCCACATTCAAGTTTCAAATAGCTTAATTAGTAAAACATTTCATTTTTGCACCATATCAATTCGATTTTGGAAAGCAACTTGGAATATTCCAGCCCTTCTTACTCTTTTTGTCTTTCACAGACCACGGTTAATATTTTATAACAAAAGTATTGCAGTCTTTAGTGAAAAGAATCAAACAGTATCACAACGAACAGACTATTTGCTGTAAAGCAAGTGACGATACCATTTGATTAACCCCGTGAAACTGCTTTTAGTTTAGGCCATTTCAAGATTTATACATTTCCTTGCGAAACCAGATTGTAAACTAAGCACACTGGCAGATTTCATCCCCCGAGCAGTGGACTGAATGAACAGGCTGTAGCAACTCACCCCTGCTGCAGCTGCCTAGGGGTGCCACAGCCCGAGCTACACTTCCACTACTTGCTTACTCACAACAGCACAGATCAGGTAATGTAACGTCACGCACAAAAACACACAAATCAGAATAAAAGGTAACCTATTACTCCGAAATCTCTTCCGTTTTAACTACCTTGACATCAGATAAAACGTTCAAAAAATTTTACGTACAAATTATCCCTGTATCACCGGTAGTTTGCGATCTAAAATTACTCCGGAAATTGAGCTCTTCCAGTTTTCATTAAACCATCGTTTGGGACAAACTTTCAGTTATGGTGGTGTTGAATGAAAGCATCTTTTTCACTCACTGATAGAGCAAACCTCTGGAAACGTGACGCTAATAGTGGAGTGTATGGCGGTATCACAACGTAGAAACTACTTGATTCTAGTAAAATAACTAACAACCTACAGGTAAGCAACAAAAGTATTATAAGAATTAACGACACGACAATAGTTGCAATTGATGAAATATCCTTTTCGACGAGGCAAGATAAACTGAGCTAGTGAACTGAAGCTAACAGAAGCTTCCGGGTTGAAGAGACTCCTAAAGGATAAAAGCGTTGATAATGGGGAGAACTCTGCAATAGCTTCATCGCACGCACAGATCAGGGTGACTGCTATGCTACAACAGCTACGCTCGCCTTTCCGCCAAGAGGATTAAAAACAAGAAAAGAAAACCTCAGTAACCAGCGTTAATATCTGCTACATGGACGGAATGAAGCTCGACGTTTTGCGGTGTCGATGAGGTAGTGCAAGGGAGTGGCAATAAGTAGAACTAAATCAACCTACTGCTGCTCTACTACGACAGCCATGAGAGGTCCAATTTCCTAACCAATCCGGAACAGAATGGGGCAAATGACAATTTTCTGTTTTTGGAAAATTAAAATATTTTTGTTTTCTCGCAAAATTATTGTATTTTCATGATTATTACATTATAATCTGTTCCCAGAAAATTTTCAGCTCACTTAATTTGAGCCCTTTTGTATTTTTAAAACGTATTTTCAATTTGGTACCCAATTCTGTCCCGACTTACTCTACTGCTTGAACTATCGACGGTCTCTTCGCTTCTCATACGTAACTACTCCCAAACCAACTTTATTACGCCGACACAAGTAAAAACTCCAAATAAAAGGACAAAAAATAAAACTATCAAAGCGGCACTCTGAGTTAAATGGAGCTGGAACAATTGCCAAATACGAGAGTCCTGGAAAAAGTATTTACAACTGTATTTTATTTGACGATAATGTGGTTTGGACTTCGTTCGACCTATTCGCCAGATCTTCCACACGATATCTGAAGATTATATCGTTGTCGGCAGCGTGCAGTGCGGAACACAGCATTAACATGTCGATCCATTTCGAGGACCCACTTCCGTGAGCTACGGATCAGGAGCAGCTTGACATATTGCAAAATAAGCTTCTACGAGTGCCCTCACCAGGTACGACAAAAAAAGGAATCACACAAATAATAACGCTGCTTCCCATCTCACGGTGGTAAAATACTCGATACAGTGAAAATCTCTTCCATCTGCTAAGAATAGAGAAACTAGGTCAGTAAATATGGAATGTGCCGAGACCGAAGCAAAAAAAAAAAAAAAAAAAGCTATTATCTTACAAAACTCGAAACAGACACCATTTATGGCGTTAAGGTATCGTTTTAACAAAAATATACCTAAAGATCTCGAGCTCGCATGGCCGCTACACATTCACTTTAGTTATCAACTTAAGGTTGGTTTGCAACAACTTTACATGCTACCGATTCTTCCAGTTGCCATCCACATCAATTTTCAGGAAAAATTTCTCATCCCGGGACAAGTTAACGGTGCTGTGGTATCTTATACCAACCATCATTCGGTCTCCGCCTACGGCAGCTACCATAGAATGTAAGTGGCCAAGCTAAGGTCTGATGATGTTTCAGGTTGACTTACAATAAACCCACAGACATCAAAACTGGTGGTTACATACTTCGACTATGCTAGCACACACTAGAATTTTTATTTACCTTTGGAATAAGTTTAGTTCCTATAATATTTAATTTTTCAAAGAAGTACCCAAATAGTCACTTTGCCCAACGTGGATGGTCAAAGCGGCCACTTAGTTTTAAGATAAAAAATGAGTGATTAAAAAAGTTCTACATTTGCAAAAATAATGTACTTTATTTAGATGAAAGTACAACTGATATTAACTTGAAATATTCGCAAACGAAACAAAAGTAGTTTTCTTTATCTTCAGCACAGAGTTCGTGAGCCGAATTATTCTTGTGATCTTAAAGCTGAAACACTTTCGCAGCCGTACAAGCAATGCGTATCTTGTTGATCATCATCAAATAACTCTTCCTGCGCTTGGTGGTTTTATTTCTAGCATTGGTTTCATTTTTATTTTTGTCTTCTTTTTTGTTAGCTTCTTGCAGCTTCCGGTTCATTTTTGAGTGTACTTGATGTCAACACCAGAGCGGAACCTTTATTTGGACAGTTGCTTTTGCGTTTTCCTACTGTTGCTGCACGAATAACTCGAACAATGTCCTTTGGGATAACAAAAAAAAAGTTGATGCTTAGCGCCAGCAGCTTGGCCACTTTGCTCAGACCGACGCCATTATATGAACCTTACCTATGTATGCGAAGAAACTATGCAATCTCCAAATCTGGAATTTGTAGCCAAAACACCACTCTTGCAAAACAATTTCGTTCAGAAGCGGTACGTCACCTGATTTAAAAAAGAAACATAATCTGAGCACTTACCAAATACCAGAATGACCAAAAACCGCAAACATAGCTTCTACAGATGACGCGCTAACTGGATCGGACTTCAAGTAAGGGGGCATCCACAAATTACGTGAGGTGTCTTTCCGGATTTCTGGACCCCCCTCCCCCCTGGTGAGATCTGGCTGGACCCCCCCCCCTCTGGTGAGATCTGGTCCGTGAGAACCCCCCCTACAAATCGCCCTGGAAACTTTTGTAGACCCTTTTTTTTTTTGCTCTATTGTCCCCAAATTTTTCACAAAATCTCACGTGAGATTTCGGTAGACCCTCCCCCCTCCCCCCTGGTGAGATTTCGCCGGACCCCCCCACCCCCTATTTCACCTCACGTAATTAGTGGATGTCCCCTAAGAGCCCTGAGTTATGGTTTTTACCGCGCAATGACACAATCCTTTAGCCCCAAAAACCCCTTGTCTGCTTTGCCCGCCAAGGCCACTGTCTTCCCTATGTATTGCTCATTGCGTACAGACAAGTGGTGAAGATCAGAAATTTCCTTTCATTGTACAAATCCTGACGCCGCGATACTAACTGGAGCTAGAAGGGTTTATTTGTCTTCTATTTTCTGTGTACTATTTAGTTTTCACTCTATCAAACAGGCGTTATAATTAATGCTAAACCATCATTTCAACGACGGTAACCACCGCTTAAACGAAACTATTTCAGTCAATCTTTCCAAATACAAGGAAGAAACGTGGTAAAGATATAAGTAAACACATTACCAAACAGGCAGCCTCTTCGTTCCTTTTAACGCCAAAGAAAGCTGTACCCTTAGGACATGCAAAATATATACTGTATATGAACTATTCCCACGGAAGACGACATATTAATATGTCTTCTTTGTAACGAAATGCCTAGTTATGACCACTGTGCTTGTACATATGCAATCAAGATAACTATTTAAAATTAAAATGGCAAAAAATAAGTAGTAGAATTCAATAACCAAAGAGAGAAACGTTATACCATAAAATTCAAATTGCGGATAAAATTTCATCGTTGTAAACTAGGAAGGTAGATACTGAGAAAAATATTCGGTCCCAAGATCCAAGATGGCATCTAAATGCGTAAAATCTCAGAAGAACTGTATTCACTGACAATTCATCTCACTAGCACGGAGAAGACGCGTGAAATTCTACGGACATACAGTATGAATGACTCACGACTGACCAAGAAAATCTTCGGACCCCTACAAACCAAAGCACGCTGGCTTGTAGAAACCCAGAAGTCAACCTAGACCCATATACAGACAATCACTTCACACAAATTTGCACCCAAGATATCAACAGCAAATAATCTTAAACTCAGAAATGTATGGACACAAGATAGCCGTCCAAAGAGAAAGGAAGATAAGAGCAACAAGAAGAATAAGGACAATGCAAATTAATGTTTCCACGCACTCCTTTGTGGGCTAAAACATAATATAAAACTGTTATCTTGACAGAATTTTTCAAAGAGAGGAAAAATTTCTTCGAAATCGGGTTTTATATGTGGACAGAGGCATTTCCACACTTTTTTTTTTATTTAGAACCATCTGTGAAGATTTACCCCGGGCTATACTTCCAGCCTAGCACCTGTGTGTTGCTGGAGGCGTAAGCATTCGGCGCTATCTAGAGTATATACCAACCACACGATATTACTTACTATTTTATTCTGAGGCAGCTATAGTATTAGTGTTGCTCAAAAATGGTAAATAAATGATGGTGGCACATATTGAAGGGAAAAAGTTAAAAAATCGTCAAATTGTATAAAACTGGACAGATCTTTCCGAATGTCAGACGCGGATATTACCGCTCCCCACATTACTACCTACATTCTTAACGAGATGATTGGAAACTGGTAAAATCGATAATCAAGATCCAGAAATCGGCGATTCCAAGTCAGAAAGCCTTTCTGCAAACGGTTGCTGACCAAGTACATTTACGGAAATCACTGCTGAATGTTTTGAATACTTACCAAAAGCAAATGCGATATGTTAAGCAAAAGCTAACAGTGCGTGATCCGAAAACTTATCGGCCTCGAGCTATCAGAAATTACACTTCGATCCTAAATTTTTAGAAACGTAAATTACTTACTGTCAATTAATTTGTCATTATAACATACAATGATTCCCATCGACATCTCCGTTGGAACCACCACTAGAGCAACTTACTAGAAAAATGGTTCGAAACAAAAACTCTGAACATTATGAGGTTTCAATATTATATTGCGATTCGATCAGAAAATCTCCTACAGTAAAAATAAAGGCGAAAATATTGTTACCATGAAACTTTCAATACGCTTGGATTGTTCACATAGCTTTTCTCACATTGACGTAAGTGGAACGCAAGAACTTGGTGAGCCAGCCAGCTATACTGAACGAGGGTTGCCTTTTAAGTTTTTACAAAAAGTGAAACAGAAACGAACAAGTTCGAAACAAAGTGTTTTATTGCTTTTCAAAATATTGTCCCTTAAGGTCTTCACATTTTTACATACGTTCAAACCAATTTTGGAAACATTTTTTCCACTGTGAATCTGATATTTCAGAAACATGGTTTTGAAAGTCTTCAACAGCTTCTTGAGGTGATGAAAATCGCTGTCCGCGCATCTTTTGTTTGACAGTGGGGAACAAGAAAAAGTCATTAGGCGATAAATCGGGTGAATACGGGCAATGAGACATTAATTCGATGTTTTTCTCCTTCAAATATTCAGTTGTTTGACGTGCTTTATGGGAGCTGGCATTGTCGTGATGAAGAATGATGCGACGTTTTTTGTTATTTTTCCTTATTTCATCGAAGACCGTTGGCAAACAAACTGTTGTATACCATTCGGCATTAACAGTTCTTCGATCCTCTAATGCAGCGGTCGGCAACCCGCGGGCCGCATGCGGCCCGTGACCTCTCTATTTGCGGCCCGTGTCCGCTTATAAAAATCATATCGAAAGCCCATATTATAAAATAATAAAACATAAATGCATAGAAGAGTGAACGCGATCTAACAGCGCAGCGAATGAACTACGCGAACAGAGCAGGACAAGTGCGAGCGGGAACGATTCCCCCACTCTCTCCTATGATTGAAACAATAGGTCAGCGTTGACAATAATCTTCTCTCGCTCGCCCGCCGTCGTCCGTCCGCGCTGGCTGTGTCATTGAGTGAAACAATGAGGAGGGTCATGGGAGTGTACAGGGCATATACTGGCGATGAGGCGTAAGATATTGCATTAGGTATGAAAAGTAGTGAAGGAAGGGAAAAGATGACCATGACCACAAGCTGGCACTCGATTTCAGGCACAAGGGTGTGGGAAGATTCTCTTTTTTAGGTAAGGGTGTCAGGGATTGGAATGAGTTACCAAGAGAAATGATGAATAATTTATCGAAAAATTTGAAAGAATTTAAAGATAAAATTTGTAAAGGGCAAATGTAGGTTGGTGCAGGATAGGGGGAAGATGGGTGTGTAGCGAAATTGCCACCGGAGCCTGTGCTCCATTGAAATTAAATTAAAAATTAAATTGACAAGTTATTTCATGTGTGCACGCGACCGCCGCGGCCCTGTACCTACGATTTAGTTATTGTTCTGTAACTTACGAATACCTACTATTTTGTTTACAGTTCGGTAAGTGTGAGATATTGATAGTTCATACGATTCCATAACGAAATTAAGTGACATGTTTTCAACACGGCTATTATTCTTACAGCGTGTATTTGGCATTGTTGGTTATAAGTTTTACTGATAGCTACAAAAAAAAAAAAAGGAAGTTAATTGAAGAAAATAGAGTTTTTAACGATGCGTGGACAGATTTATACATTTGTATTAATTGCAATGGAAAGCCGCAATGCTTAATATGCCAAAAAAACCTTGCTACACAAAAAGAATATAACGTCAAACATCACTATGATATCGAGCATAAAGCAAAATTTGCGTGCCTGGTTGGTGATTCCCGGAAAAAACAAAATCAACTCACTCAAATCTTTATTCAAAAACCATCGAAGTGTTTTTAAGGTGCAAATTCAAAGTAACGAGTCAAATAAACGTGCGAGTTTAAGGGATGCCACTCTGGGCGACCGTTTACCGACAGCGAATTAATAAAACAATGTGCCTTAGCTATGGCTGAAGAGGTATGCCCAGATAAAAAACAGAAATTTGAAAATATAAGCTTATCTGCAAGAAATTGTACCCGGCGCACAGAAGATTTGGGCGCTAATTTATGCGAAAAACTTCGGGAGAAAGCGCAACAATTTGAATGGTTTTCCTTAGCTACCGATGAAAGTAATGATGTGTCAGATACTGCCCAGCCTCTAATATATGTTCGTGGAATTGATAAGTACTTCAACGTGTGTGAGGAACTTTTACAGTTATGTAGTTTGAAGGGAACGACTATGGGGGAAGATTTTTTTTGTCTCTTAGAACAGGCAATGACTTCAATGCAATTAGCGAGGGAAAAATTGGTAATTCTAACAACTGACGGAGGTATAAACATGAGTAAAACAAGGGCCTGGTGGGTAGAATTAAGACAAAATTGGCAGAGATAGAATGTGAAATTCCGTTATTTTTTCATTGTATTATCCACCAAGAAGCGTTATGTCTCCAAAGTCGTTTCATGGAGAAAAGTAAACTATCAGATATAATGGGTTGACACATCGTCAGTTCCGAGAGATTCCATCCGAAATGGAAGCAGATCATCAAGATGTCTATTATTCAGAAGTAAGATGGTTAAGTAGAGGTGCAGTACTGAAAAGATTTATCGATCACAGGAAAAAAAAATCAACACTTTTATGAATCGGAAAGGTAAATCTGTTCCAGAGCTGACAGACCCTCAATGGTTAATAGATCTTGGATTTTTGACAGATTTAACTCATGAATTAAATACGCTGAATTTCAAGCTTCAAGGGAAAAACAAAATAATATCTGATATGCATATAGACGTAAAGGCGTTCCAAATTAAAAACCGACTCTTCATAAAACATATTGATGAAAAAAAATAGATCCCGAATTGTCTAAAGGCTGTCGAGGAAGCTGGCATTGATTTTAATTGGGATAGTGAGAAAATGAAAGACATTTTAATGGAGTTACAAGGTCAATTCAGTGACAGATTTGTTGATTTCGAGAAATTTTCGAACAAACTGAAGATTTTTGCTAACCATTTTTCATGCGATGTTGAAGATGTACCCAGTAATTTACAAATGAATGTGATTGAACTTCAATCCAATGAGAGTCTAAAAAGCGTCTTTTACGAGATGAATGATTTGGTCAATTTTTAGGATAGCTCGTCATCTCATTTTGTCGAATCGAAAAAAGTTTGCTCAGCAGTTTATTTCAATTTTTGAAAGCACTTATTTATGCGAGAAAACTTTTTCAATCATCAATTATCGAAAAAAATAAATACGCTTCTCATCTCACAGATGAGCATTTGAAAGATATATTACATATTTCAACTTCTAACACGAAAGCTGACATAAAAAATAGCCAGTCAAATGCAACCTCAAACGTCACACTGATTTTAGTATGTATGATCAATTTTGTAACTTTTCTTCATTTGTATCCCCATTTGTACTAATAAAATTTGAAAACTGAGTTTTCGGAAGTTTCCTGTGTATGTGCGGCCCCACCTTTACTTTGCTTTGCCACCTTGTGGCCCTTGCCTGCTAAAAGGTTGACGACCACTGCTCTAATGGAACGGTTGCAACGTGTCCAGTACAACCGAAGAAACAAGCGATAATTTTCTTGGAAGTGCTCCGTGAACGAACAACTTTAGTGGGATTGGGTTCATCGTCAAACACCCAAACAGTAGACTGTTGTTTGCTTTCAGGTTCATACGAATATATCAAAGTTTCGTCTCCTGTAACAATGTTGTATACGAATTTTGAACGACCTCGGTCGAATTTTTTCAACATTTCCTGACACCAATCAACACGACCCTTTTTCTGCGTTTTGGTCAAATTATGCGGAATCCATCTGGAACATATCTTTCTCACACCTAAATCTTCATGCAAAATCGATTGTATTGCAGTCTGCGATATCCTAAGAGACGCCTCTAACTGTCTGTAAGCCACATTCCGATCTTCTTTGATCATGTTGCGCACAGCATCGATGTTTCTAGGAATGACAACCGATTTTGGCCGACCTTCTCAACATTCAACACTGACGGACGCACGACCATGACGAAATTCTGCAAACCAATTGTAAACAGTCTTCTCTGAAAGTGCTTCATTACCGAAAGTTGCACGAAGCGATTCTATGAATTGCTGTTGAGTAAGGCCTTTTTTAAAATCATAAAAAATCATCCAGCGTAAGCCTTCACGGGTGATTTCCATTTTTGCACAAACCTGCTTCTTTTAAACGTTCACTATCAACAACTTACTCAGTCAATTTCTAAATTGCCACTGGCTTCACAATAACAAACGACATTGTTCACAAATACAGTGGTGCCACAACTCATTAAAGCCATCTATTGTTCGATTGTAAAAACTTAAAAGGCAACCCTCGTATCAAAGTGCAAGACCCATTACATAAAGTACAGTGCATTCTTCTCTGCTGCCGTTCAGATTGAAATACTTTCCAAAAAGATGTTTTTCCGAAAAGACTGGAGAGGATTTGAGACATTTGTTTCAATCTGTATGTGCAAATAAACGTCACCCATGCCGTACAACGACGGGAACTCTGGATCTGGTTTTGATAGACCAACAACTACCCCGCACAGGAATAATACTAGACAAGCGGTCCGCAAGATTTCGACTGGGTTCGCGATCCATTCGTTGCAAATTCAGAAGATTTCCAGTTTATATCCAGGTGGAAATAGCAGATTTAAAAGCCTACAGAACATAGAAATCAAAATTTACCGAGCTCCTTTAGACACTTTCTGGCTGACAATAATGAATGAATACCCAAAACTAGATATTTATGTGAACTGGGCTGCTCGACGTTTACTGAGATTTTTAAGAAATGTAAGAAGGAAAGATTCAATCAAATCCGTCGATGAATAAATGAGACTTGCGCTGTCAACGATCTCTCTACGGCTCAGCTACCTGTGTGAAAAGCAAGCACAAGTGTCACACTGATGGTATGACAACAATTATTTGCTTTCATATAAAAGTGCCTGAAATTTAATTTTAATGTAACCCAATGATTTTAGCTGTCTTATGGGTGTTACGATGTGTGCCGAGTGAGGATAATTTATGGTGTGCCGCGACTAGAAAAAGGCTGCCGTCCACCGTGGGAGCGTCCATAAACTACGTGGCCAATTTTGGACTCTTTTGAACGTCCCCCCCCCCTCCCCCCAAATAAAGCCTGACGTGGCTTTTGCCTTTACAACACTCCGCGCTCACCCGTGTGGCACGTAACGTTTTTCAGTTTTAATTCCGGAAGACATTTTGTGCAGTTTTCTCTTACCAGACTATCTTTAAAATTATTGCGTATATAGCGAACACGACCGATATTTGCTTTATATACTTTTTCTATAGTTATAAACATTCTGAATGAAATGATGGCACTAGCCATTCCTGAAAATGATCAATTATTGATAAAATCTCTTTTTCAGGTAGTCAGGGATCCTTTTCTTGTTGAGGTGTCATCAAAATCATTGGTTATTAATCGATAAAATGGAACAAACTGCACCTGCCTCGTAAAACACTAAGAGCTGCATTATTTTGTTTTGTGTTCTTTTGCTGCACTTGTCACCTACATTACAAAGGAATGATTCTATGTTCTTTCCATAGTTCACTGACGCCTTGTCGCATAGTTAAAACTCGCTGGAAAAACATTTCCAGCAAGTTTCTTAATATTTGTTGTTCAGAGCAATTTCACATCACACTTTGAAGTTGACAAAAAATATTTCTGCCAGTACTATAATGGAAGAAACACTGAAATTCAAATTAGAATTACTTTATCAACGATCTGTGTAGAGACTAGCCGTTTTTCAAAACATCAGTACGAACTATCAGTGCTGTGTGTCGTGTGAAAGCGAATTTGAGTCTACACACTACGTGATCTAAGTTTTCAGCGCATAATGATCCAGTCCCGTGCGACCTAAACACTACGACTTCAAAACTACAGAGAAATAAATATCTACAAGCTGTTGTATACTCTGTATCCTATCTTAACCGTGAGAATTAAAAAATACGAAGCTTGGCACGGACACCCACCACTCTGCCCAGCTTGGCTTTCTAACACCACCCTTCCTGCTTTTTTGACCGAGCCTCGTTTATGGGCGCTGCCTGTACTAGGGCAACACATCATCGCTGAAGCACCGGATCTGGAGACATGACTACTCTTCCATTTCCTGGACGTTCTATCCATACTCAAAATGAAATCTCAACGCGAGAAAAGTTTCTAGCATACTAGTATTTGCAACCAATACCTTTCCCTTATTTTATCAGGCAGCAAAATGTATTTAGAAATTACTATTAATTGTAAAGATAGTAATCTTCATCGTAGTGCACGCTAAATGAGCTACCACCACTGGCGATCACACAGTGTCATAGTCAACAGAGTAATACCCGCCCAAATATCAACTTCACGATTTAGTCTCCAGGCCTTCAACAAGTAATTCTGTCCCCGTTTTAAAGTAATAAACAAAACTTTACACGACTACGTTTAACACCCGTTAAAAAAAATTCTGATGCCACAAATTTAAATGTCTGCTGGCTGCCGTTAACTGTTATGGACCGCACAGATACACTTATTATCCTAGATTGTTTTTTAACTGAACCTCTTGGCGTGATATAAACATTCTAAGTTCGAAATGTCTAGAAGGGAGCGAGGATAGAGGTCCAATATCTTGAGGCAGTACTACAAACCAATCAATGCAATAAAGCAGTTATATTTTCTCTTGCGTTTTGTAATATTGGCAAGTAAAGTTAAGGAAATAGTTCATCGCCAATATTCTTCTTTTCGCCGTAGCCAACTGTGAACCACGTTGTTATAAACTCTTGCGAAGTTCTTTTCTTAGCCGAGTATACCTTCACGCTTGTACTGTGGTTGTCCGTTTTTCTCAGGGTTCATTTCGCCCCGGATCCGGGACGCAGTGTTTTGGCTGTTAGTATCTGCATCCTGTACTTATCCCTGTTATAAACCTCGTTGGGGTAAATTTCAAGTTCCTCGAGATCTTTTCTGACTAGCCAGGTTCACTTTGCGTTGTCGCTTTCCCTCTAGATATAGTGTCGAAGATTTTGTAGGCAACTCTACGATTGTCCATCCGAACTAAGTGATAATAGAATGCTCTCCAGTTGTTGGTATAGGTCCTTATTGTGGAAGAGTTATTTTCCATCTTCTTTGACGAGACCCATGATTTTTCTCGCGGTCTTTCGTTCCTTACTTTCAGTTTTGTTAGTTAAACCTCTTCTACGCATGTTTAGTTACTCTGAGGCATACAATACTGATGGTTGAGGCTACACTATTGACATTAGAGGGAAAGAATTTAGATCCATACATGTTCCAACAAACGTGGTATGTCCTCCGTAGTTTGGCGCGCCAAGCTATTATGGCCAAGTCCTCGCTGCTGGGTGGGGTTATCCATTCTCCAAGATAAGTGAAGGCATTAGTCGTTAGTATTATTACGATTCCCAGTGGGATTAAGTTGGCTGAATTTCTGACATTATACATACAGTGTGATTCCGTGGTGTTATAAACTTTCAGGGATGGTGGAGAAAGATTTATGTTCAACTAGCTGGTGCCCACGATTTCGTTCGTGTTTGTAAAGAATTTTGATTGACAGCTACCGGTATGTAACCACCAAAGTGCAGGGTATTTATGGCTGCAAAGTGAAATATAGGGACACACATGTATTTGGTCGAAATATGAAAACACTCTCCGTCGACCAATTTCAACAATCATATCTCCCACACCCTCATACCTACCGACATGACACCACCATGGTGCACGTTGGGAGAGTTGGGGTTAATGCCACACACAATCACCAATGGACTGCGCTAGGTAATTATTGCTGTGGGGTGAAATATAGGGCAATACATACCTATTTTTATATCAGATCCACCACTTTCAACCACCATAACTACCACACCCCCACATCTACCGACATGCAATCACCATAATGCACGGTGAAAGACCCCAAACTCTCACAAATTACCGTTGTCTGCAGTTGGTAGTTTTGGCTGCAAGTTGAAATATAGGGACACACGCGTCTTTGGTAGAAATATAAAAACGTCCTACGTCGACCACTTTCAACCACTATCTCCCACATCGCCATAGCTACCGAAATCTAACAACCATACTGCACGATGGGATGCTCAAGGCCACTACCACAAACACCAGCAGTCTGCGCTATACAGTTCAGGAAGCAAAGTGAAATATACTCACACATATCTCTTTGGTCGAAATACGAAAATATCCTTGATCGACCATTTCCAACTACAATATCTCGCTCACCCCCGCAGTTATCGAAATTCGGCCAACGTTGTGGACGATCGGAGAATGTATGCGACTATCACCCACAAACACAAGTGATCTGCGCCAGATAGTTTGGGCTAAAAAGTGAAACACAGGGACACACAAGTCTTTGGTTGAAATGCGAAACTGCCCCAGATCGACCACTTTCAACCACCATATCTCCAAGTCCCCATAGCTACCGACATGCAACCACCATAGTACACAATGGGAGACGCGATGCTACTACCACATACAAACACCAGTGATCTGTGCCAGGTAGTGGTGGCTGAAAAGTGAAATATAGGTACAGACACATCTAAGATTTAAGGTAAGGAATCCTGGTTCAGAAACGACCAAACGACTCAGTCTCAGTCCCAACTTCCGAGCCGTTATCGTAACATACAGAATTCTCGATGAATATTCCCAAATACCCTTAGATAATTTCCTGTTGGTGGACTAGTAACGGCGCAAGCCAGAGAGACTGAGAACCCTAAATCTACGGTATAGCAATAAAGAATTCCAGTTATCTGCCCAAGTTTCACAACCTGCTACAATAGTTCACGAACCCTTAGTCCAAAGTGAGGTGGCGCTCCATCCGTTGACGAATAACAAATGGGATATGTTCCCAAGTTCTCATCGGGATTGCCTAACCTACAATCTCAGCAACAAAAGTGCTGGTACCTTTACTCCACTGTTAAGGCTCCTCTACACAATCGCCCATGATGGGCGATTAAAAAAGTGGCCATCATCGTCGCGATCATGAGTGGCTGTCTGTGAATTTTCATATACTGACTGTTTTCTGTTGAAAATGGACGTAAAAGTGATAGCGACTTGAGGTGATCACGGATTAATAATTTACTCTATGTTACGGAATCATAATTTTATAGATTCTTTGAGATTTTGTTTTAGTTAGGTTTTTCTTTGTTGTGTTGGTTGATGGCTAAACTCAATCATCGCAAATTCTATTTACGAACCGTGCAACCTCAGAAGGAAGTCCGATGAAAATGTTATCTGTGTAGTTTCGGCTGGTGTTGGCGGAACATTGAGAATAATTAATTTACTGAATTAAAGTTATGATGAGTACAAAGAAAGGCTTACGAATCTTTTATTAATCAGATAATTTCTATAACGTATTTTAAAAAGAAGAAAAGGCGACCGTGTAGCTAAAGAAGAGATGGCAATAATCTTTCGGAAATAACTGCAAAACATCAAATAAGTACTAGGCAGAAACGATTCTATATGCTTAGTACATATAACCATTATCAGAATGAGCATCAAAAACAAAAGGTCATGTAAAATAGATAGAGGAAGAGAAGATGGTGGATGTTGACTATTCACCGCAACTGAACAAGGTACAGATCCTATTATTAAGGTAGGTTTTAGGCAACTCTTGCATGCGACTTCGTTTTCACTTCTCCGTCGATACACATGATTTTTTTCCTCAGACAAACAATGAATAAAAAACTAGCCGAACTTTAGGCAGAACCATCATCAGAATTTGATAACTTCGATCGCATGTCATCAAGCGACTTTGAATACCTAGCGCAAAAAAATCTCCATTGGTTGCGGAAAAAAGTCATATTTGGACCTCTGCGTGCGACTGAATGATGGGCGATTGTGTGGACACGCGCACGATCATCGGCACGCATTCCTTTGATGTACCGAAAACTAACCGATCTCACGATTACTCACGATTATAGGTGATGATGGTCACTCACAGACGATCATGCCCTCTACACAATCGTGCGTGCCTATAGTCGCCCATCATGGGCGATTGTGTAGAAGAGCCTTCAGAGATATCACGTCGTCATAGTTGTTTTATGGCGAGTCAACGTCAGGGTTATTAGCGAGGTATCGCTTATAACTTTCGACTCTGTTGTTTCATTTACCTCAAACTGACACATTTGCGCATCTCCACTATCGCTGAAACTTTGTAACATCACGAATCACCCTTACATTCACATGGTTTGGCAACAGGTGCTGCAACTCACCCCCGCCGCTGGGCTGGAGGGATGAGCTGCATGTGGCAACGTAGCACACTTTCCAGCGACCGTTACTACATTCCTGCCCGCCCAGAGTGCACAAACATTCCACACACAACCACACAATCAAATATTTTATTCTTCTTCTATATGTATGAAAACAGTTTCAAATCGATTTAAGAAACCTTGCTGCCACAGAGGGTACGCAAAACTACAAGATACAGTCGTATAGGCCTGTCGGCTATGCACTAGCACAAGCAACCAGGTAATTATTTTCTTCTGTTTAACCTCCGATATGAAACAAGGCTTACGACTCGTTTCAGTGATCAATTTTAGGTATTAGTCTAAGGTTGTGGTTACACTGCAAGCGAATTCGCGCGAACAATCCTTCGCGCGAAATAGCGCGATTTCGCGCGAAATCGCTATTATAAACAAACACATACAAACAAAGGCAGGTGGTTACAGTAAAAGCGAATTGGTCGAGCGAATCGCTTGTTGTCGCTGGAAGTTCAAACGGGTTTGTTTTTTTTCGCGCGAATTGAGCGATTCCATTGTAGGCTGAAGCAAGTGCTGTAGACTCCGTATAGTTGGAAAAGGTTTTATTTCGCGTGAATCCATCCTTTGGTTATTTCAGTTTTACGTATTATTATGGATTGTGACAGGGGCGGATCCAGGATTTTGGTTGGGGGGGGGGGGCTTGGCTTGAGTGAATTTTGATTTAGAGGGCTTGCCTTGGATTTTGGTTTTGGGGGGGCTTGAGTTGGCCATGGGGTAGTCATTATAGCCTCCTCGGGCCTCGAGTCCGTACAGCTAAAAAAAAAAAAAAAAAAAAGTCTCTAAATTACAATGTCGGGGGTGGACCCAGATCCCCCCCTGGATCCGCCCCTGGATTGTGCAAAAATGATATGTTTGGTGTTTGAAAGAAGAATATTGTGGGATCAGGATCATAAAGGATATCATAACTAGGCATACCACCTTTTTTTACTGAAAATAAAGTACATTGGTTATTAAAGGTAAGGAAAAAAAAGTACACAGTGGCAAAATAAAGTACAATTTTTTGTTGTTTATTATTATGTTTAAAAATATATTTTTATTTCTTTTCGCAAGTTTTATCAAATTAATATCACTGCTAAACAATTGCACAGCATCTTAACAGTCTATATTTAAGTTAAAGTAAATAAGCAATTCGTTTTTTATCAGATTAGGAGACGCTGTGTTTCTTTAGTCTCACCATTTGCAATTCATTACAGAAAACTCTCTGTGAATGGCGGGAATAGACAGTAAAAATGAAATTGCTTTATACAAGTTTGCAAAATTACCATCAGTCTTATTAAATACTTGCTGATATTTTTGTGCGGTAGATAATTCAGGAAAACCTTTAGAACTATATACCTGATCATAAAGTTTGTTTAATAAAGCTATTTCTCCATAAAGATAATCCATCTATATTAAGTTTTTGCAGTTTTAAATTTTCTATTATGTTAACAATATCAAATTCAGTATTGCTCTTTAAGTTTATATTGCCAAGTATAAATAACCAGTTTGTGTCATTAAAATCGAACCATTCATTTAGGTAGGCCTACTCTAAGGTTTTGCAAATAAATAATAATAAAAAAAATTCAGCGTAACATATTAATCATCTACTTCATCCGTTTCACTGTCAAAATTACGTTTTGTAGGTGTACATGGAGTACTTTGTTTACTGATGTTGTCCTTGTCCATAATTTACTATATCATAAATAAAACCGATAAATCGTATTCTTATTGCTCTCAAACAGCTTTACACAAAACAAAAAAAAAAGTTTTGACACGACAATGACATTGATAATGTTGACATTTGAGGTTCGGTTGCGTTCAAAAATTATTAAAAATGAGCATTCTAGTGGCGCTGGGGACTTATCGATTCGGCACCAATAGATAACGAACCATTTTACGCAAAACTCTTACGACCAAACTTTTTTAAATCCAAGAGAAATCAAGTCATGTGAAATAAACTATTTTCGCGTACTTTATTGTTATCACAAAGTATAGAGTACAGTTACAAGAAATAACGTACAATGCTTTATTATAAAGTACGGGTGGCAACCCTAATCATAACCGTGATAAATCAAGGAAGTTATGGGAAGAAATAGCAGCTGATTTAAATGTTGGCAATAAGTTAGCGATTTTTATGTAAACTTCTTTTATTATTACAAGCAGTACATTGTATAAATGCATAGTAAAGTATTAATACAACTCGCATTAAATATTATACTGTTGTGGTATGGCACCAACATCACTATTAAAATACACTTTAAGAGTTTCTCGTACATCATATGCCATATTGGTAGACCTATTAGTCACCCGCGTTTTGGAATTACTTTTCCTCTGAAAATTTGACAGTTTTTCAGATGGTGAAATACATTCTCTGAAGTAACACTGCCTTGTTATTTCTTCCTCTATTGCATTCAATATATATGAGTATGTGTCATAAGTCATACGATAATATTCATAAAACTTTATTGGCTGGTTCTTTAATTCATCGAAAAGTTTAAAATATTCACTCAAATGGTGATTCAAGAATATTTAATTAACCCAGAATTGCCTCTTTCTCTTTTCAGATTCAAAGAGTTTCAAAAATGGGTTTTCAGCAATATAAAATTCTTCTTCAATATCCATATTCTTGAATTTTCGCCAGTCGAGTATGATATGATAAATTTTACTTAGTTTCTAAAAACCGCTTTGAATCGCGTGACCACTTCTTCCGGCGACTACGTTCGCGCGAATACGCTTGTACTGTAACCACTTCTCCTTCGCGCCAAATAGCGCGACTTCGCGCTATTTCGCGCGAAGGATTGTTCGCGCGAATTCGCTTGCAGTGTAACCACAGCCTAAGGCGGAAAGGCTACGCGAGAGATTTCTGTGGTTATTAGCTTATTTGGATATCGAAAATCGCATGTTCCATAGGGACCATCAAATCCCTCCGAATACGGAAAAAAATGTACCATGTATATATTTTTATAACATGTCGCGTTGTCTCAGTAAAGTGAAGCGTGCAAAATGGCGGATACCGAGAGGCGGGCTGCTGAGAGCTGCGAATTGCGACAAGATGGCGGCCGCTCGGCCCCTTGCCAAAAATTATAGTAGAAATATTTACGTTGTTTAGAAGCATCCGTCTGCAACGATTTCGGAAAACTTGAATCTGCATAGCCTGATCGAGGATCGAAGTCCTATCCACCCGATTGCTCGCCGACCAGCTTCAGTCGGCTACGTGGACTAATAAATTCTGGGGAATGTGTCCACAGCAACTACACGAAAACTGATCGTGCCTGTGAAAATTCACAGTTTTGCGATGGAAAAGACGATGGCACCCTCTGACACGAAACACTGCGGCGATTGTTAAAATTTCTCTGTCAAGTGAACCCATCAGTTAATGAAAGAAATACAAAATAATGACAGGTTCTACTGTGCTAACAGCACGAAATTCTTTTTTTTTTTTTAACTGCTTAACGTCTCCTATAACAACTAGGTCTTTAGAGACGGGATAGGATGGGGGGCAAGGAACGGGAAGGAATTCGGCCATGGCCTTTTTGAAGGAAGCATCCCGGCATTCGCCTGGAGTGATTTGGGGAAACCATGGAAAACCCAAATCTGGATGCCCGGACGGGGATTCGAGCCCGCGTCCTCCCGAATGCGAGGCCAGAGCGTTAACCACTCACCCACCTCGCTCGGTACGAAATTCTGATACAGATAGATACACATACCAGAATTTCGTGCGCGTGGGTTGTATCTCAAATAATTCGAAAAAGGTTTTCTCTAACAACCACCTTCCAGTGATTAAGAATTCACTTTGCATTCTCTCCGCAGAATTTCAGCGTTTTATTTTTTTCTGTTAATCTCTGAACTGGTTTGATGCAATCTTCCATCCCTTCGTATGTTGCGCTAACTTACCACTTAAAACACACCTCTTCAATTATTTGCTGCACATATTCTAATCTTTGTTTTCCTCTACAGCACTTCTCTTCGACTGTTCCCTCAACTAACAAATTAACCTATCACGACTGTCTTCAAATATGACCCACCACCATCTTGTCTCTTCTGTAACGCTCTTCTACAAAACTTCTTTTCTCGTCAGTCATTTCCAAAACACGTTCATTTGGTACTTTATTTGTCCACTTAATTTTCAGCATCTTCTATAGCAGCACACTTTAAACGATTCAATTTTCCTTCTTTCTGGTATTCCTAAGTACGCACTTCGGAAACTTTATGCACGATAAACTAAATAAGGATAAGTATGTTTTAATATAAAACTTCGGAATGCTGACAACCTATCACAGAAATCAAACCATTATAAAAGTGCAGATTTACTTCGAAAGGGACCGAAATAGTTGCAGTTAGTAATAAGAAAAGCCACTAACTTTTGCAATAAACCAAGTTATGATGTATCTTCCGACCTTGTTGCCTAATAGACATTTCCTTTGCATAAAAGGAATTGCGAGTTACTTAAAAACTCTTTTGTTGGAGAGGAAGACGGACTAATATTATTGATAAACAGATTTACTAACGGGCATCGAACAATATAGGGTACTATCTCGTACCCGCGACATCTTACGCGTGGATTAAGAATTTTTTTTGCCAGAATTAAATATAGAAAGTTGTTGGTAACGAAGGATTGGTCCCAAACAATATCTAGTCGGAATAATATGACAAGAAAGCTATCACTGTACCGTCGAACCTCTCTCTTGAAGAGAATCAATTTCCAACATATTTCTGTTGTTTTTTTTTTTAACTGCTTTACGTCTCTTTTTAACATCGAGGTCTTTAGAGACGGGAAAGGATGGGGGGCAAGGATGGGGGCAAGGAATGGGAAGGAATTCGGCCATGGCCTTTTGAAGGAAGCATTCCGGCATTTGCCTGGAGTGATTTGGGGAAACCATGGAAAACCCAAATCTGGATGCCCGGAGGGGATTCGAACCGCCGTCCTTCCGAATGCGAGGCGAGAACGCTAACCGTTACACCGCCCCGCTCGGTAACATATTTCTGTCACCATTCGATAAGGTCTCAAAATTTCGTGACTACAACTGTTAATCATACTGGAAAAAATATCCTGAGCCCTTCATACAGATTTCCTTATAAAATTCCATCACGATATAGCCATTTAGTCGTCAAAACGTAACAAAAAGACAGAGACTCACTTCCGTATTTATAAAAATATTACTGTGGTTCACACTCACACTGACTGAACACCACCTGAGGGATCATTATAACGTAAAAAAGTGTACACCTACAACATTGCAAGACTACCTACGATTTGCCTCGCATTGCACCCCTAACTTTCTAATAACTACAGTTTAACATTCAATCCGAATAACCTACGGCCCAGGCCTGACTCTTACGATGAAAAACAATTTTTAAAAAACCTTAGCCTCCACGGAGATTTGAACCGGAGACCACGACGTTCGTAAGCAAGCGCTTTAACCACTGAGCTGCCAGTCCACCACACGGAAACACGGTGCGGAGACGTCCATATCCAACGTGTCTGTCTATAGCCGTATTTCGAAGTTATGAGACATGTTATTTATACAGATAATTTTTCAACCAAATGTAGACAGTAGTTTTCTCCTTGTTTCAAAGGATAAGTGTGCAAAGTTTCATCGAGATCGGATGAAAACTGTGGATTTGTATGAAGAACAAACAAACAAACATACATTCATCTTTATATATAAAGATTGAACGAATAATGCTCAGTAAACTCTAGCAAAAAATCTGTGCAAAAAAGGAAAAACTATTTTAGCTGTGGGAGGGTAGTCAGCTGCCTGCTAAAATATTAGACTTGTGTTCATTTATTACGTGAAGGCGCATCCATACTATATGGACGTGTGTGTGCCATATGGCAGTCACTTCAAAGGAAGCCATGGCATTTCTGAACAGAGTAGGCATTGGGGAAGTGTCGCCTGGCCTAGGGTGACCTCAGCTGATATACCACCTACGCATTAATACAGCTTTACCACACACGATGTGTTTTAGGGGACTGTACATTACAAGAATACGAAGATCGTAATAAAAATCATGATGTGCTCGCAAAAGTAGAAATTCGTTTTGGTGTTGATAAGGAAGAAATTAATAGCAAAATAATCTAGCTGGACATTGGGATTTAAAAAAGAAAAGAAAAAAGATTCCCCTGTTGCCAAAAATCGAGTAAGCGCTAAGCGTTCACTGGCTAGATAAGCTCTTGTAACTTTTGTTACTCTTGCTGACCCGTCTCAAAAAAACTACTCGACGTTCGGAAAAACAATTCGTAAAGCACCATTAATAAATCATTCATCGAGTCACTGGCTCTCCCTCGGAGTGTGCGACGTATCCTAAACCATCTTTTGTTGACGGAGCGATTCACTTTCCACTGTTACTGCTGTAGCGGCGGTAACAAGCTGATCATCTGTAAACATTTTGTCACTGGATGCCATTTCCTATGTGCACGCAGCTTTACCAGCTGACTTTACCATGAGGCGCCTTAACGCGTGGGTTTTGTGGAGGAATGATCGGACGACTGCTTTGTACAGAGTACCAGAGTAGAATCCACATGGTGAGGTTAACCACGCTACGCCAATCTAGAGGAGCGTTTCCTACACAAAGATTGTAAAGCTATATCGACTTCTACTATTAAGATTCCATATATTAGTAACAAGCGGCTACTAGGCCAGGTCAGACTAATGATATGAATATAATAAACTTCAATTTTTCACTCATTAACGCAGCATTGTGTTTTTCACTAAATCATGAAAGCGCCCCAACACTGTAAATGGCTCACCAAAAAAAAGTTTGATGCGCTTGAGATGCGGATTACGTTTGTGAAATATTTATATGCTTTTTCCACATTTCGAAGGAAACAAGCCATAGAACAGAATTCTCGTAGTATATTCCAAACACTAACAGCAAAAATTACTGCAGCCGTTAAGTTTCATTCCCTATATGATCTATCGTATGTAACAAACGTTAATTTTCAGTTTGGTCTGAATTTAGGTTCAATTCTTCATTTCATTCCGAGCTAATCTCGTCGCATTCATATATCCCAGTATTTGTTTGACTCTACAGTTTTTACTCTCAACTACTCGCTCCACTAAAATTAACCAATATTCCAAAACTTGAGATGTGATAATACATTCTAGGTCTTATTTCTGCGAGACTCGTCCACAGACTTTCCTCACCGAGCATTTTTTTAACTGCACGATGAAAAATCCGGTCAACAGTAATAACGTGGACAAATCCCAGACGAGCAGTAAAAAGATAAAATCAATAAAATGGTTCTTTTTGAACCGTGGGAACACGAATTCAAATTCACAATGAAATCCACTCTCCCTAGCCACTGATCCTGCTGCTGAGCAAAGAGTAATTACGTATACCAACTTCAGATTTCTCTAATGCCATAAATACAATTTTGAGAATTCTCAGGAAAGATGACTGCATATTTGTCTCCTAAATCCACAAATTCATTCTCGCAGGCAGTATATCGGAGTCCTGTTCCACCTTAATGTAATGTTCTTTTCCGAAACATCCGTCTGGATTCTCAGGCGAAATACTGCTGTAATTTGCATCTAACAAACAGAGTTTGATATCTGGACATTTTATAGTATTCTGGAAAACAGGACGAAAAATTAAAAGTTTTTCAGAGTACTACAGCAGCATTATGCGGTGTTTCAAGATCATTTGCCAACCTAAGGAGACGAAACAACATGTGAGCGTCGATTTTAACTTGCAGAACAAATACTCGGCTGGAAATAATAACAATTTGGAAGTTTGCGGCTCAGCTTTGGCCAGTCATTATAGAGCGAGCAGGCGGCTTGGAGATAAGCCTCCACACAGGCCACCTATCTGGAACCACCACAAAAAACAGTCCCTCCGGAAACGGCTCGCCAAGCGCCCACAAACAGAGCGCGGTAACCAGGCAATAGAAAACTACCACTGCGCACAGGAAGGAGCAAACCTAACAAACTCTATTAGTCTCCTTTTAGCTAGGTACACTTTTCCAAGAGATGTTCAATAGCTTTGACACCCTGTTCATAAATACACTGCTTTGTACATCTCTACGTACCTCTCACCTACCGCTCTTAGAATCGTATTATGGGATCTCTTGCTCTTATCAGTTTTCGAAACCTAAATTTTTTTTCGCAAAATGAATTGCTCAGTTTGTAAAATTCTTGTGTTTAATATTCTTAGTTTCAGAGAAATGACAATAAGTGTAAATAATGCACATATTCCACCCGTGATTTTGGCTTGCAACAATAATAACCATCTTCCGCTGAAGCACAATAAGGTTTCGTAGCACAAACTATGTACGAACTTTACAAGTAAGGATAATCTCGGATCGCATGGTGAAAAGCAATACCCACAAATTCACCGCAATGTGTCAAAATTTCAGACAAAACATGATAGAAATGTTTGCTGCATGTTCTCTCTGACTTTCGTATTGTCAACCACTTGAACACAAACAGTAGAGTTTGTCCTGTATTAATCTTGGTAGCAATGAAGAGGTGGAGAAAAAAAAAGAAAAATCCTAAGAAACAACATGTTTCGTGTACAAAAGGCAATATCAGACTGCACCATTAGCCATATGTATTGATTTACACCCGTTGCACCAGAAATATCAACTTTGGATTTTACATCATTAAACGTTATGAAAATTTGCTAAGAGCTAAAAGCAAACCCATTGATGCAACAAGGAAGATATTTAAAGCAGATGTTTTTCTTTATTTTTGCTTAGGGCTATATGCGTCATCAACGTATGTGGGAAAAGCTTGGGAGGGAAGGAGGGCGATGGCAAGGAACGGGAAGGAAATCTGCCATGCCTTTTGCGGAAACCATCCCGGAATTCGGCTAGAATGATTTCTTTAAACCATGGAAAACCGAAATGTGGCTGGCCGGAAGGGGATTCGAACCTGCGTCCTCCCGAACGCAAGGCCAGAGTTCTCTCACGCTCCAGGTTCTGTCAAAAGAGCAAACGTTCCTTTTAAAGAGAAACCAACCACGAAACACCGACCTAGGTCAGAACAATTTAACAATTAAAGCACACACGAACTGAAGCCTAGACGCTATTGAAATCAGAAAGAAAAAATATCCCTTTCGAAATTTGGTGATGTAGAATGACTTTGAATATCACGTACGAAATGAGCACGCTGTGAAATGGATGGGTCAAGATAAAAGATTTATTTAAAAAAAGAAAAAAGGTATAAAAAAAGTTAAGGAGCGTCCATAAGTTACGCGACTCTTTTTTAATAAAAAAAAACCTCCCCCCACGTAGCAAGATGTGGGTTTTGCTAGATACCACGCAAATGTTGGAATTCGTCCCTTCATCGCAACAGAAAATTCTAATCAGAATCAAAAGGAGGGGGGGAATCTTTGACGTCGCGATACGCCCTGCCCCGAACAAATACGCAGTTTCGCGATGAAATTTTCTGCCTTATGTCACTACAACAGGCTTAGTGAACGACACCCACAAGCATATATGCACATATCAAAACAAACATTTATGCTGCAACAGTTTCAGTAAGAAACTACAAACGCACAGAGAACTCCAAAACTAGGAATGGCACCGATACATGAATATTTCTCTAACCCGCCAGCAATACATTTGGCGTGTTAATCGAATCAAACCATTGACATACTGTGCAACAAAGATCGACCAGCTCGCTTTGGCTGCTGGTGCAATCATTGAGGAATTCAGCACAATTTTGAACAGTCCAGGTTTCGCTACATTTCAGAATGGAACTAAAAAAAAAAAAACCAGCTTAACACGTTTTGTGCATAATACATTTAATTCAACTGTAGGATAGGTTATAAGACTGCACCTATTCTGAAACAAAGCCGGCAGAGTTTCAATGCGCAAATTATTCTATGTCCAAATCAGAGCTGTCCGTCCCCGGTTCAGTTCCTGGATTTTTAATGGCTTTCGGTGACTAGGCTACATCGCAATTCTGTTCGTCAGTTCGCAGCGGACTTGCACGAGGTACCGAACCACAACTGAAGACACCATAAGGGAGCTTCCATTCATTGCGTGAGGTCAGAATATGGCGGGGAGCGGCAAAATCACACCAATTTTCTTACGTAATTTTTATTTCAGATTGCCGTCCTTCAAAATTACGAGGTCAGTCTCACGTTTAGGGGGTATGTAGGAAAGGGGGGGGTCCAAAATTAAGAAAACATCTCAATTAATGGACGCCCTCAAGTGCAAAATTAGATTCGTGCTTCAGATATGACAATAGTTTCATCAGCTGCAATTGATGCAAGATTTTATGGAAATTAGTCAGTGCCATTCGAAAATTACCTGAAAGGCTATCTTAATTCAGTTTTTGTCAGAAATACTATGACATAAAAAACAATTTAGAGTTCTCACGAAGCATTTTGCGAACACTCAATACAGCAGATGGAGCGCTTTCAACCTGCGCTACCATATTAATACTCGAAGTTTCCCAACTATCAGTATAAACGATCGGCTCATTAGTGAAATTGTACATTTACCAACAACAAGGCCGTAGATATATTTGAATCAGTTCACAAAAACATCAGAGTTACTATTTCAAATTTTTCTGTTTTAAAACTGCCTTTAAAAGATGGCATATATGTGTAAAAAAAGAATCTTTTCGCTAAATATATATATTTTTATAACTCCTTAACGTCTCTTAACAGCGAGGTCTTTAGATACGGGAAAGGAAGGGGACAAGGAATGGGAAGGAATTCGGCCATGGCCCTTTGAAGGAAGCATCCCGGCGTTTGCCTGGAGTGATTTGGGAAACCATGGAAAACCCAAATCTGGATGCCCGGACGGCGATTCGAACCGAGAGTAGATAAGCGAATTGTTCATTGGATATCTAGCCCCCAAAAACTGGTGACGAAGCTATGTACACTTACTATATCGAAGGAAACTGGACAAGAGACGAAATCTAACAAGGCAACGTCCCTAAACTACGTGGCTCGGTGTAGGGGAAAAGGGCAGAAAGCTACGCTGGGCTTCGTGGGGTGAGAGGGGGGATTAGAGCCAAGCCACTTAGCTTTTCACTCATTGTTTGTCACAGTTAAAACTACGTACAGAACACAACAGCATGCAGATATTTATTTCCCTTATTTAATTATCTCCGTACCTAATGTAGATATACTATATACTGACAGTGCCGCGCATGTATGTGACTTCCAGTCGTCGTCGTGTTGCACGCGGCCGGCGCATTAAAGCCTCGTTGCCACGGCGAGTGCTAGGGAACGCCTGTCATCTTTGTCGCGTATGTTAGCAGGGACGGCGCGCCTCGACCCACCGCCAGGCGGTAGAAGATGAAAGTCGCGTCCTGCCTACCACGCGCCGTGAGAACGAACCTTCAGTGGACTCATATTCGCTTACAGATGTCACCCGGGATTTTCAAGGCACTGCCAGTTCGTAGTATTTTGATGGTTTGAAATAAAATGTTTTGAATAGGATCGCCCGCTTGTGACCACACCACCCGTTGATAAAATAATTATAATTTCGTTGTGTCAAGTGAATTTCAGTGCCACTTAATTATAGTGTTAGCTGAAGTGTCGTTTCAAGTTCAAAACGTGAAGTAGCGCTGCACAATAAACAAAAATGTTATTCCACGAGTTTTCATTATGTTTTAAGCAGACCCAAGAAACATTGCTATATAATTTGGGAAGAAAGGTAACAGAAATGCAGCAAAAATTAATAAAAAAATAAACGCAGCTCTTAGTTATTTTACGCAGCAGGTATAGTTTGATCTATTATGTAAGTTAATAAACAATGATGAATAAGATAAGAAGAATGTTTTTCAGTTTTATGCAAAGAAAACATTGTGGGCAACTTACGTCAAGAAACAATCTCTGGTGGGTTAGATGATAAAGAAATACACGATTGGCTGCAAGACGAGCAAGAAGCCGCACAGCCATGTTGTTTAGTACAGTATCTTACCAGTGGCCGTGTTGATATAACGTGCCAGTCGTACTGTGGTTGATCCGTGCGGGAACCCTGTAAAGAGCTGGCCGGGCCGCGGGAGTTTTTCACTATTCCGCAACGCCGTAACGTGAAGTGTAAAGACTGCCGAATTCGTTCGATTGCGCAGTCAGAGGCGTGTGCAATTTGGGGCGTCGGTTTCTAATTACAACCCTGCTTTCTTCAAGATGAAGTTCGATGTCTAAAACTTTCATTGTAATGCGAAACTGGTACCGGCCTGGGTATTTGCGTTTTAAAATAAACTGGTGAACGTTGTTTCGTAGTAACCCTTTAGTGACAGACATTTAAATTAATAATACTAATAAATTTTTCTATTCCCGGGTGGCGGCCATATTGACTTTTGAATCTGTAGAAAATTTTTACCCAGGATCTTCAGTATTACCAGAACGTTCCATTCACGGTCTAAACTATTCCTACCATCTCTGATATGTCTTCAAGTAATTACAAGTTACGAAAGAGTGTTTTCTGAAGACTATGGCGGAGTAACGAGGTTTGAGTGGGTTAACAACAGGCCAAAGGGCTGGAAGCATCCCCAGCCCTGCCAAATCTATACATTCCCCCACTCAAAGCATTCTCGTTACATTCAAGTCTCGATTAAATGTTTAGAATGCGTGTGTACAAAAGATATTACGAACAAAGTCACATGCAATCTTAAGGGACCTGTCCCCCACACTTTCAGTTTATGACGTGTGACGTCGGCAACTGCGCAGTTCAGGCAGGCTATTACGCAGACCGCTCGCCTGCGCGAGAAACTCTTCTTTTGCGACAAGCTGTGGAATTCTCTCCGGCAATCTTAGTCTCGTCGCATCACCTTAAGGTCAACCTGTTGCAGTTATGACTTCCATGAAAAAAAAAGTGCATTCTGGTTTTATTGAACCTTTTGAACTTTGAGATGACAACGTGCTTCATATCGTGCAGCCTGCGGAAGACGTTTCAATTTAAAAATAAACTTATGGAACCTGACAAGACTCGTGATAAGTGTCGTTGAAAAAACAGCCTCCAATCTGCTTTTCGGAAAGACAGATTAACTTCTCAAAGACAATGGGAGCAGACAGTGATTATGTTCTACGCCTCTGGTATTTCAACGAATTGTTTTTCGTGGATCAGGAAACTCCGGATCCAAGTGAATTAACAACTGCGGGTGGACAATTAAACTAGGGATGCAACTGATATCCGTATCCACAAAGTGCGGAACATTCGCGTGAAATCCTACCTACACATCCGCAATTTTTAATGCGGATGTATTGCGGATGTTTTGTTTGTAATTGCAATGTACACTATTATTTTCTTTTTATACAATATTCTACCCATCGTCGATTAGCTAACAACAACCTGTTTTTTTTCCCCTTACGATCTTGCAATAAAGTAACAATGAACTGAACGGTGTTTTTACCTAAAGGTGAGTTTACACGTTCGAGCCATTTGCACAAATGAAATGAATGAAATATTGGCGTTTACAAGTTCAGTTTGGCTTGCACAATTGTGAAGTGAGTAACATCGAAAATTATTTGTTATTTTGCTGTGTTCAAAATTTAAAATTTTGACGAAGAACTAATTGTTGCGAAGGTTACGGTTTGCATTATAAATGTAAAAAATATCAAATTAAAGGAAATGGTATAAACCTAGGTTGCTAAAAAGGGATTTTTTTAAAAACCAATAGCCGAATTACGCAGTGAGCCTAACGATTTTCACATCTATTTGCGTGTGGACAAAGCCACATATCAGCATTTGCCAAACTTTATCACATTCAATTCAAGAGCACATACTGTTTGCAAATTTTTCTATAAAAATGTTATGCCCATGAGATATAGCATTGCGGTCGCTGTATTTTTGCTCTCGAGCAGGGTTGACAGTGATTAAATCATTTTGATTAAAATCACGATTTTAATCACGATTTAAATCAAATGATTTTTTCAATAAAATATCGGGGATTTATTAAAATGGTAATTTAGTGAACTAATCAACGTAAAAACAATCAAAGTCTAGGCCTATACCTAATCAATGTCTGAATTGTAATACTTAAAAATAAATGCCAATTTTCCTGCTTTCCCTGTCCCCAACCTATTTCGTAAATTAAATTGGACAAGTCAGAATGTGGAAAATACTCTTTTTCTCTGACACTGACAATGCTGTGGCTCCCACTAGTTACCTGAAAATTGGATGTAAATTGGATTGCTTCTCTTCATTAAAATGTGGTTTTGCGACTCCCACCACTCCAGACCTGCCACTTTTTAAAACTTCTTTAGTAAACACCATAGGTTTGAAGGGTTTTTTCACTGTCTAATTGTATAATTATTGGCAGTAAACCTCAACCATAATATTGAGTTCTAGTTTCATCAAACGCGCTCTGTTTCTCTTCTGTCGCCCCAAATTCAGTTTGAGTTGGGTATAAAGGAGCACGCACAAACCACGTGGCTCGGTCCAGGGGGGGGGGTGGGGGGGGAGATTCCGAGCCAGGCCACGTAGCTTTCCTTTCATAACATTTTTCACAGTTAAAATGAGGAACAGAACATACAACAGCATGTGAATATTTATTTCCCTCAGTTAATTATTTCCTTATATAATTTACAATCGTCTGACAAGAGAAAACAGTACAAAATGTCTTCTGGAATCAAAAGGGAAAAAAGCTACGTGCTACGTGGGGAGAGAGCTTTTCCACCTTCTTTTTTAAACAGTTTGCAGCATGACTGTCTCGGAAATATTTGATAATTTTCACAACATGCCCCTTTGTATTGGCCATTTCCAATTCCAAATCCTTCGATAGTAAATTCAGAAAATGTGCTGAACACCCATATGATATAGTATTTTCATTTTTAATGTCTCGTCTCAGTATAGCCATATTGGAAGCGTTATCTATTACGAAACTTGCTAACCCTACAATTAAACTTAGATTTCAGATGCTCTATTAAAGCTATAGAAAGTTTAGTCATATTCAGAAGTATGTGGCTTTCCTGATGTGTGTATAGTGTCAAATAGAAATACTCCGTATAAATAGGTTTTTCGGCGTCAGCTGTCAAAACGAAGTGAGGGGAATACCCCTTTCTCTGCCGCCAACAAATGGGTTTCGTTTTGCACACATAATAGTTGAATTATGCCGTTTTTAAAAAAAATGTGAAAAATAATTTCATTTAAAAAAAAAAAAAAATTATGAAAAAATCGTGTTTTTTTTCAACCCTGCTCTTAACTTTCCACCAACACGGAAATGACTTTATTGTTCAATAAATTCAACAAGACATTATCTCTCTTTGGACTTTTGAAAAATACAATAAATAAACTAAAGAATTAACCCGAACTCTTTTTTTTTTTTTTTTTTTTTTTTGCTGTCGTCAGTCTTTCGACTGGTTTGATGGAATTCTCCATCCCTTCCTATCCTGTGCTAACCTCTTCATTTCTACATACCCCTTACAGCCCACGTCCTCAATTATCTGCTTCATATATTCTAATCTCTGTCTTCCTCTACAGTTCTTACCTTCGACTGTTCCCTCCACTAACAAATTAACCAATCCTGGATGTCTCAAAATATGACCTACCAGCCTGTCTCTTCTTTCTGTAAGCTTCTTCCACAAACTTCTTTTCTCACCCATCATTTCCAAAACTCGTTCATTTCTTACTTTGTCTGTCCACTTAACTTTCAGCATTCTTCTGTAGCACCACATTTCAAATGCTTCAATTTTCTTTACTTCCGGTATTCCTAAAGTCCATGTTTCGCTACCATAAAGTGCTGTGCTCCACACAAAGAGTTAAAAATTCCTAGATCAATATTTGAAACTAGAAGGTTTCTCTTTTTCATGAAGGCTCTTTTTGCTAGTACTATCCTGCTTTTAAAATAATAAAATAAGTGAATAAGATTAATGAATATATAACTGCTAATTGATAAGGTCGTTATCATCACCCATGCGGAAGGTTGGAGCTGAGGCTAGAGCAGTGTTTAGACGCTTATGCCAACACACCAACCTCAAGCCGATTTTCTATCGGAACATATTTTACTCAAGTGAAACTTTTTGGTTGGCACAAACGTCATGCCTGCGTTCACACGCCACGATTTACTTGCACAAACTGCCTTGCGCAAGCCAGTCTGTGCAAATGGCTTGAGCGTGTGAACGCACCTTAAACGACGAATTTAGAAGTTTGAACTTTTATGTAAAGCGCCCTATTCACGGTCAAACTTGTAGGACATCAGCGTAGAACTTTTGTTAAGATGCGCTCACCCATTCACGCTGCTTGAGGTGGTCCAAATATGTCCCAAGCAGTCCTTTCCACTCGTACTTTCTCGCCGCACAATAGTGTCCTTACTGCACACCCGCAGGATGTTTTCTCCAATCATGTTCCGACACCACAGTTTTTTGGACGGCTACATGTAGTCCTGTAACGCCTTTCACGGACCATCAAGGGTACTTTATCTGAAAATCGGATCATCGTAGGTCCTACAAGTTGGACTGCGAATGGGCCACTATAGCGGTGGAAAGACGAGTGGCAGGCACGCAGAATTGCAGTGTGGCCTTGTGCTCGACGCTTCAATTAGTCGAACCGCGAATCGCAAAGTTCATATGACAGGTTGTTTTCTAGAAGCATGTGGAGTTATGTAAATAATTTAATTCACTTGTGAAATCATCCCACGGTTTTTGTTGTTGAAAGACGAGGCAAAAAATAAGTCAATAAGGCAGTATTATATGTAAATAGATTTTGCTTATGAAAAATAATTTGGCATAAAAATATTTTATTTTAAAATTATTTTTATAAAATATTAAAATCTAAAATAATTATAAATTTATTTTTCCACCTCTGCAAAAACATCCGCATCCGTATCCGCAAAGCGGACCTCCGTTACAATCTTAAATTAAACCATTGAAGATTCGATATGTGGGCCTTGCAACAATAAAATTCAAAACATGAAAACATCTTCCAGTTGTCAGCAACGGAAAAGTAGCAGATATTGCCTCTCGCAATGAGGGGAAGTGACGGATCATGATGTTTGCCACGAATTAGACACAACTCTGAAATCAAATAATTCTTCTGACAGGAAGCAAAGCATCTCGCCAATTGCTACAGAATTGGCTTTTAAATACAAGAATCAACCACAGAAATAAAGGCTCCAACAGTTGGTTCCAAAGTTGACGGTAGTTATCAGGCTCGGTGCAAGAACAAACTCGGCGTGTTGGAACAAAAGTACGGTAGCTGTCAAAAAGTGTAAGAAGTGGGAACCCTGCTTCCTACCGAGGATTAGCGACAAACAAAACACTTACTAGATCTTTATAAATTTCGTAGAGTCTAATTATATAAATTCTTTTCTTTCGTTAACAGTTACTTTTTTCTTTGGAAGGGGATGCCTTTCACGGCATATCGGGGTCAAAGTTGGTAGAAAATGGGGACAGGAACGTGAGGGAATTGAACCATCACCTTTTGGAAACCTTCCAGGCATTTGCCTGGAGTTCCTAAAACCGAAATCTGGAAGGGTTGTACGGGAGTTGAACCCGCGTCATCTCGAATGCCAGGCCCGAGCGCTATTGCTAACCCATCAAACTCGGTAAGTGTTACATACCACTGCATGTTCCATCGGCTAACAGCGACTGTTCTATTTTTTTTTTTTTTTTTGCTGACATCAGTCTTTCGACTGGTTTGATGCAATCCTCCATCCCTTCCTATCCTGTGCTAACCTCTTCATTTCTACATACACCTTACAACCCACGTTCTCAATTATCTGCTTCATATATTCTGATCTCTGTCTTCCTTCCTCACAGTTCTTACCTTCGACTGTTCTCTCCACTAACAAATTAACCAAGCCAGCATGTCTCAAAACATGACCTACCAGCCTGTCTCTTCTTCCATAAACTTCTTTTCTCACCCATCATTGCCAAAACTCGTTCATTTCTTTCTTTGTCAGTCCACTTAATTTTCAGCATTCTTCTGTAGCACCACATTTCAAATGCTTCAATTTTCTTGTGTGTTCTGTAACGATCTTCAAAAAAAACCTAACTGAATTACCAGTACATGTCTGCCAGCGACTTATTGGAAATTTATCAAGGTACGTTCATTCAGAAGACTCTCATAACCTTTCTTTCTCGTCTTTTTAAAGTGCGTGAAAAATGACAAGTTGAACAGAATGTTCAAGTCATATCTTCGCAGTTGCTTAACAAAATACAATTGTTATAAAATAAAGCTTAATGCATTCCTCGAGCCAAAAAGTATCAGTTATCTTAGTACAGGTTTCATTTAAACCCAACCAAGAACTCCGCTAATATGTCTGCTAGAAAATCAAAAGCTTCAGTCACACGTGAATTAATACGTACAATCACTGTATCGTACGTTATTGGTACCATGCATCGCAATATAAACTCTACCCAAAATCTTCATGGGTTTTTTAATATTTCCTATGGTTACCCATGTTTCAGATCGATATTACCGTGTTTGAACGGTTGACACAGTTAAATGCGACGTAAATAATGACCTGTGTAATATGGTGTCAATGAAATCAAAGGAAAATAAATCTTAACAACTAGTTTTAATTGTGGTCTAGGCTGCATAGACCACGACGGGAATTTATTTCAGTTAGGACGCTTAAGAAATAATTATTTTTTGAAAAAAAATAATTACTCGTGTTCTTTGCTGTTACTTCAAATGCCAGTTGTAATTTTGACCCTACCTAAATAACAATATAATCAAAACTTTCGCTGACATTACTGCTCTAAAATTAAAGCGTTTATATTATGTTTCTATGGGCAAAGAATTTAACGAAAACATTTCATCGAACGAATATGAATAAATAAAAGTAAATAAGAATTACTGTTAGATTAAACTAAGTATCTAATTCCTTTCAGTGTTCTGGCAATTCATTTCTTAGCGGATGCTTAACTAAATATAACTTATTAAATAAAACTCATAACCTCTACTATGTAGCAATATCTCTGGCAGTTGTTAATCCACTAACAGCGAGACGGATGCGGTGACCAAGGCCAGCGTTTCATTAGTATAGATAGGAAATAAGTATAACAAAAATAATACTTGTTTATATTTTGAAATATTGTCAAAATTCTTAACTGTGCGCTCAAAGCGAAACATGATTGACCGTTTTCTTGTGATCTCACCCCGCCCGCATGCAACCGAACCAACAATTTAAATGTCGACAGCTACTGTATGCACCGAGAGGAATGCGGGAAGGTATGCTTCCTGGTTACGCTCAAACATCGATCGCAACCGCTTGTTCTCTCACCCCCCCCCCCCCCCCCAATCCCGATTTCGGTGGTGTGTCAGCCTCATCTCGTTTGCTCGGTTCACTACCGATAACTTTACTTTTCAACAATTTCCATAACACTGGGATTAGCGGATCACTCATTCTCTACGCTCAGTAGAAATCGTATGAACTAACTTTTTCCCCCCTTACATCATAACTCACTTTGGCATAAATCCATTATTCGAGCGCAGGTATTTACGCCGATTTAAATTTGCTGTCACTGTGGTGCAACATATAAAACCCTCAATGGAAATAGCTGAATGGAAAAAATAACCTTTCAATGAAATGAAAAATCAAGGAAGTTATTCAGAAAAACAAAATTTCAGATGTAATCTTTTATACTCTGAGAACGTCGCTGATCATCTTTAATACTTCCAAGTCTCAAATAAACAGAAATTCTTCAAAATTTGAAGAGCAAACCGTCGGGATTGAATACAGGCCAAGTTCGTATTCTGCCATATCAGGTCAGACGGTAATGTCCTGGGACCCTGAAACCTTATTTTTTTTTTTGGGTTACTTTTGGACTCAGTGAAATTTGTTTTTGATTTAAATTGAACTTAAGAACTGTACCAATTTTTTACAACTTTGTACAATTTTAAATTCTTAATCATGGAACTATTTACACCAAAACATTGTCACAGGCATACATCTAGTAGTAAATACTACAGTATGCTACAGAATGGGAAAGCAGTGAAGGGAGGAAAGTATATTGTGTTGAGAGACTAGTACAAAATCTCTGGTTTGTTCAAAATGTGCAGAACATTCTGAAGCTGGCAAAAAAGTTTAGAACTTAAGATACCACCATATTTGAGGCAATTGCTCCAAAAGACTGATGACAAAAAAAAAAAAAGGTAGAATATTCTGGGAAGAAAATCTGTGACCATTTTATGTTGTGAGTAGCGGTGGATAGTAATCTGGAATAATCAAATTCAAACATGCAGAACTATGCTTATGTGTTTGATTGCAGATACATCCACTGTTGACTAAGGCATGTAGTATAATAATCAGTTGACACCATTCTTAACCAATTGACAATGGCATTACAAATTCTGATGACTGGCTACAGCTTGTTTTTGTTTAATTCTACTTTTTTTTTTTTAGAGGGAGAAATAGAAATAAGAAGGTTCTTGTAGTCAGCACCTCATTTTTGGCTAATCACTCTTTGCATGTCTGAATTTTAATAAATGTGAACCAAACCCTCTTTACAAACAGGTAATATATAAGATCTGAGATGGACACAAATGGGATGAACTATGTAATATTCAAATCTATTAAAAACACCTACACAGCATACATCAATTATGAGTTTCGATAACACACAACATTTCACACAACTATGTACATTTACAGCAGTGCCACTGGTTCATTTTACATATATTCAGAGTCCATAAGCTCCAGTGGTAATGAGACATGTCCAAGCTGAAGGCCTAACTCCCTATCTGTTAAATACCTGCAGCAGCATAAACACTTAAGACAAATATCAATTTCATCTTAAAGTATATTGACAATCTTTTATAACTTGCCACAAAAATGTTCCTTGTGGCATAATTTTCTTTAAAAAAATGTATAATTAATATTAATCCCGTAGGCAATAATTTATCTAGTGCTTTGATATGTAATTTGCACAAAAACCTATGAAACATAATAATAATAACAGCCATTTCTTCTTTGATCTATATGACTTTAGTCCATACTGCTTCCTTTTCTTAATGTGGGATCAGTAAAATTTTTGAAAGTATTCTACTGAATTACCTAACCTAAACAGTTCACATTGCAAAGAGCTTAATCTCACAATAACACAGCATTTGCAAGTCCTTACCATCATCTTAAATATGTCACCTAATCTGGAAGTTCAATAGTTACCTATACTTCAAATATATGTAACAATATAAAAACTGACAGAGTATAGATCCTGATGTGTATACAACTTTCTTCTGCCATCTGTCTCATCTCTTGCATGATTAAAGTTAAAAACCAAAATATTGAAGTGTGTATTTTTGCCTGCATTTTCTTGTGTTCATATGGCCCTCCTGTCTACAACTGTGGTGAGTGATGGGTTGTTTTCCCTATCCTATCTTAACTTATCTCTCTCTCTCTATATATATATATATATATATATATATATATATATATAATACAGCTCTTAGTTTAAGATGTTTAGTGACGAATTTACACAAATACTAGGGACAGTTACTTTAGAAATGCTGTTATAAGCATTTGAAAAAAAATTAAAATAAAATACACTAATGACGCCCTTATACAAAGCTTCACTACAAAAACTTTTAACAACATGGAAGAGGACACTGACTTGTCATCCTTTAATCCTCCTCAACTCACAGGTAGTATCTGTTTATTATATTAATATTATTACCACTCTATAACACTACATACGGTTGAAGTTTGCAGATAGGTTTCTTTTCCAAATAAACATATATTTATGTACACTGATATTGTTTGGTAGCACCCACACTGTTTCTGGAGACCAGTTTGCTTCACACTTGTCTTCATCTTGCAATGATTTCAGGATTGAACAAAATACAATTAATGTATTATTTGGTCATTAGTCTCCCAAAAACAGCATACCTTTTTATCTTGAACTGCTCTCATGTACGGTTTGGTGAACGGTATATGAAACCCACATACAGAAAATTTTGCATTTATATTTACAGGTTCTTGATGAATATGATAAGCCTCAATCGTTTTTCAAGTGCCAGTACTAAAGTAAATGCTTTCAATTCATTGTACTTTCAAATCTTATTGTTGGCTTTAAGAAAAAAGAAGTTCTGCTGCATTTATAGATATCCCGAAAACCAGGATCTAGCAAATTTCAATTACTTTTAGCTCAAAGCATCCAGATCTGTTAGCCTGATACCACTCTGTTCACAATTAATGTAGTATTGTGTTGCATCCAACTGTATTGCCACCATTTTGCATTAAAAAGGCCATGAACAATGTTTACTATCTCTACTGTTTTCTAATATCACAATCAAAGTATCAGAAAGTTGTTCTTACAATTTATCACAAATGTGAAAAGAGAAATCGCCTAATTTTCTTCTGGTTTACATTCTAGCTTCCTCCACCATCAGCAAATGACTACTCTCAAGTCCGCCAAGAACCAGCCAGCATTGAAGAGAATACTACCCCAACTGTGTGTATTCCAGTGAAACTATTATAAGAAAGAATTCTATATTTGATAAAATGAAATTTATTAAACTTTTAAATACACTGAAGATGTAATTTTTTTAAGAGAATTATCTTTTAGTAAACAACCTTAGTCATATTCTGCATTGCCAACCCACACACAAATAAAACACCTTTATAGGCAATCAGGTTGACAAAGACCCATGTTGTATTCAATTTTACTGAATTAACATATTCACTGACAATAGCCAAAGGTCGCATAGACTTCCATGGTCCCAATCTATGTCATTTTGGTTGCCCAGGTGTAAAAGTGTCATTTTTTGAAATCTGATGTTTCAGCTGTCATTATATGGATGTGATTATGAAGAGGAAGGAAGCTGGCTCCCTAGACCACACAAATTATCAGAAGCGCACGCATACTATTTGTATCGGCCTTTCACCACCATCCACACACAGCAAGAACCTCCTCCTAGACTTCCTTTAATTCTCTCCTGTTAAGTATACAGAGACTTAATCCCACACCTATACAAACTTACAAAGCACAGGTATTTCCCTATTCACATTTACCATGTGACAGTTCCCAAATCCGATTCTAAATTCTTGTGAACATGATTTCTAAATCATTCAAAACAATTATGTACATATCTTTAAAATTCTGTCCTGCTGCCATATTTAAATACCTTCACACTATAGAATGATGAACAATTTTCTTCTTGTAATTTACCTCTGCACCATTAACCTTGGGATGCATTTTATTTTCCCAAAGCAACTGTTGTGGACATAATTCACACATAACTCTTGGTATAAGGTTACCTGTGCAATGTAGCTGTATGTACCATAGCTGTATCAAGGAGCTGATGTTGCCAGATGACAGAACTCAAGTACAGATCTGTGGTGTCACATTTCTTTATTCCAACTGTTCAGTTCATCTTCTTGTTCTCCTGAGACTTCACCTATTCATGAGTTAAAAATACATCATAGTACCATAAACCTGGATTTGAATGGAAATAACGGTGCTGATTAAGTAGCATAAAACAATTCAAACGACTAAATTAAGGCCGTCCTCACTGATTACATATTGTTTAATAATGAATTTATCAAAACCTACAGTCAAGTGTCAGTGTCTTTCTCAAAAGCACCTTCAGTCCAAATACTGTAATAAAACCACGATACATGGATGCATGTAAACCTCACTTCCATTTAACTATTTTCATCAAAATAAGGAAGGATGAAGGCAGGAGAGACACCAAACACACAAACATGCTTAATGATATTTCAGTATTAATCTTAATCATAAGTAGAGGACATATGGTAATGTAATTGGATGTGTACAAACAGAGAGTCACCATCACGATTAAGGTTTATACAAAAATGTTTTAAAGTATTTAATATTTGTGTGTTCATAGTAGCCATCATGTAAGAGGCTTATTTTTCCTACCCTTCCTTCCTTTTTATTGCCTAATAGTATTTGTATTGCCACTAATCAATATTGAACACAGGTCTGAAAATGCTCCTAATAATAATTATATTTGCTTTAGCAACTGGATTCAATTATAAGTACATATATCTCTTGTGCCCTTCTCTTTTAAAGAGACATGAAGGAACCAAGCATAAAATAGTGAACATGCATGTCCCATCAATGCAGGAATGCAGACTGCAATTAAACCTTCACGAGTTAATTTTATGGCGAGCTACGGCTATAAATCAGATTTGTGCACAGATTTACGGGAAGTTTTATAGCCAGAGCAAATTCCTTTCTTTGTGCTGAATGTATCTAAGATCTAAAACCCTGGGTAAAATTAACAATATCCAATTTGGTAATGTAAGCCATTTACCCGAAGTTGATTAGTTAATAATTAATAATGACAGTGCAACCATCTTGTATTTGTTTAATACTATACATGTTCCACATATCTTCGAGACATCATCAGTGTTGAAAATGAGTTTAAATTTACAATTAGGACTCTGGTGACTAACCAGTAAGCAGGGTGTTTTCACACAATATTTCAACGATCGAAATCTCTGTCCCCATCTTCACCAGATGTATTTAAATTTCGATCTGTTAATAATATAGTGATTGCTCCAGCAAGAACAGGCAGGGGCAATAGAAGTAAAATGGCTGTGATGACCAAACAAATAAAGGTGTTTGATCTAAAGTTATATTAGGCTACCGTAGATTGTATACGAGGTTTGTTCAAAAAGTAAGGTGTAAGGCAACGTTTGAATTTCACCGGATTCATATAGTCGATTTTCGTTTCACAGTTTCAACTATATAGCACTCTTTGTGAGGCATAATTGTTAGAAGTGTGTGTGTGTGATCTGCAATTTTCAGCTATAAAAAAAAAAATGGATCAAAGAGTTTGCATTAAATTTTCTGTAAAAAAAAAAAAAAAAAAAAAAAGGGAATTAAGTGCTCCAAAACATTTTAAATGTTGACAGTGGCATACAGTGAATCTACTTTGAGTAAAAAAATGTTTATAAGTGGTACAAGCTCTACCAAGATGGTCGAGAAGATATCAATGACGAACCTCGCTCTGGACGTCCCAGCACGTCAACAACTGATAAAAAGTTGTAAAAGTAAAAAAAGTGGTGTTGGAGAATCGTCGAATCACCATTAGATAAGTTGCTGATGGAGTCGGCATCTCGGTTTGCTCCTGCCATGCAATTTTTTCGGATGTTTTGGGCATGAGACGTGTGTCAGCGGAGTTTTTTCTGAAACTGCTGAATTTTGGACAGAAGAACCGTCGCATGAGCATCACTCAGGAGCTGTTGAATGACATCAAAGATAATCCTGATTTGCTCAAAAGGGTCATAACTGGTGTTGGATCATGGGTATGTAGTTATGACGTCGAAACCAAGGCCCCATCGTTCCAATGAAAAAGCCCAGAATAGCCAAGACCGAAAAAAGCACGCCAAGTTAGATCAAGTGTCAAGGTTTTACCACAACGTCGTACTGTTCATAAGGAGCATTACCTTGAAGTTATGCACCTTTTGCGAGAAGCAATACGAAAACAAGTCCCGATTGGTGGGAAAATAATTCATGGCTTTTGTATCATGACAATGCACCTGTTCACTCATCATTGCTTGTGAGTGATTTTTTGGCTAAAAACAACACCACAATCATGCCTCAGCCACCATATTCAACAGATTTGGACCCATGCAACTTTTCCCTGTTCCAAAAATTGAAGAGACCAATGAAAGAACGATGATTTGCAACAATTGAAGAGATAAAGACTGCATCGCTGGAAGAGCTCAAGGCTATACCAAAAAGTGCTTCAATGATTGGAAAAAAAACGTTTGCACAAGTGTATTATATCTGAGGGGGATTACTTTGAAGGGAACAACATAAATATTGATGAATGCATAAATATATTTCAATAAAAATAAAAAGTCTCCTTACTTTTTGAACAAACCACCTATTAATAGCTATAGTAATAAATTTTACTATTCCTAGAATAAATTTAATGAGAAAATTGGTAAATCTACTGATTCTCCTCTATGGGCAATTGCCCCAGCAAGGGAGGGTACACTGTTCATCCTGTACCAACCCCTCCTATTTGCTTGATATTATAAAGAGGGGGGGGGGAATAGTCAAAATCTTATATTATTTATACGAGGAAATGCTATATCTGGTACTCCAATTATTAAAGGTACGAGAAGGTGGCGACAGATTCCGACCTCCGAAATATTGTGTGAAAACACCCTGCTCACTTGGCTAGCCACCTGAGAAGACTATATTAATTCTCAACACTGACAGAAACTTCGATCTAATGTACAATTAGGATGTTAGATGTAATTTTTTATTATTATTTTTTTATTAATTACTGCTTATATTGTGAAAAGTGCAACACCGAGAATGAAATGCATGAATTTAATACCACAGGTTAGGTACGTGACAAGTAAAAAATGATTACCTTTTCAAATCTGTACATGTCCCCTGAGCCCTACTATTCAGTATGTTGTGTGGCCACCATGCGCTGCAATTAGAGCTGCTATATGCCATGGCATTGAATCACTAAGGTTATGAATAAGTTCCTGAGGGATTTCCCTCCACGCAGTTTGTATCCGACCCCACAAATCCGTGACACTCGTCACCAGAGGACCGTGACACACCAGGTGCCGACCAACCATATCCCAGATATGTTCGATGGGCGACATGTCGGGCAAACATGCAGGTCAGGGAAGCAATGGTACTCGCCGCTCTTCGAAGAAGGTCTGTACATTCCTCGCAACATGTGGCTGGACATTGTCCTGTTGAAATGTGGCCTGAGGAGATGCCTGAAGCAAGGGGGTAACTCAGGCTCCACAACCACCATTAGGTATCGGTTGCTGTTCAAAGTGCCCTCAATACGTAGGAGGCAAGATCGGATGTTGTAACCAATGGCGCCCCAAACCATCACACCTGGTGTTTGTCCTCTATGTCACTCCACAATGCAGCCCTCCAGGTTGTGCTTTCCACGGTACCGCCGGACACGTATGCTGCCATCACTGTAGGACACATTGAAGCAGGACTCGTCCGAAAAGATTATATCTTGCCAATCAGCATCCCAGTGATGGTGTTCATGTGTCCATTGCAGTCGGAGGAGCCGATGGTTACTAGATAATGGAAGCCGACGCAAAGGCATGGGTGCAACCAGTCCAACCTGCAGCAGACGGAGACGAACCGTGGATGCAGACAAGTTCACACCTGTTGCAGTGCTCCAGCGACGAGCCAACACTGTGGATGACGCTGTATGGTCCCTTAGGGCCATGCGGACAAGATGACGGTCATCCCATGCTGTGGTCCTGTTCCGTGATCCAGTTCCCGCTCGTCACTGTGTACGACCTTCCTCTATCCACCGCTTCCACACACGCATCACTGTCCACTGTCGTAGCAGCATGCCCTGTGCGAAGCCGAAATCTCACGGTTTGACAACCCCATTTCCCGGAGACCGATCATTCTGCCCCGTTCCAACTTGCTCACATGCCAATATGGCTCCCTTTGACGTCGACGAGGCATACTGGCACTCACTGTATTGTGTCCATTTGTGTGTCAGCTCTGCAGCGACTACACTCAGCGCAACACCGACCCTGTCAGACCGACACGAGATGGCTCTGCTCGGAATAGGTGTACCCCACCTCGCTGCAAAACGTACCACTTATTGCTTGCACAACCGTAGCCACTTCCATAAAGTGTGGTGCTATTCGGATAATTCCTTCTCGGTGTTGCACTTTTCACAAACGGCAGTGTATTATTATTGCTTAGGTTTGTAACTGCACATCTCTACTTTACTACATAGGAATTTCCAAAAAGAATAGTCTGCCAAAATAACAGCTAAACATAACAGAGGATCTTTTCAAAACTCATTTATCCGCTGTTGCAATTTTGTTATGTTGCCGCCATGATTTCGTTCGACACTGTCAGTTCTGAAGCGGGTGAATAGGTATCAGCTTTCACAGCCTGTTTTTGATTAATGTGTGGAGCATAGAACATTGATTTATTAATTTTTAATGTCTGTTGCATTAGTATTTATTAGCTAGAAATATATTTTGTTTTGTAAGGTTGATGTGGTTGCTTAGTACCCATTTAATACTGGTTTTTGCTTTTCGACTGTGGTACTTTTCCCATAGAGTGAGGGTGCAGTGTCGTCAGTTGTCAGTTATGAGGATTTGCACGTCTGGCTTATATCTCTTTCTAAATGATCACTCTGTATGAGAATTTCAGCAAATGTGGAATGGATAATTCACTTTAGTGCTCTCAGTCTGGGACCACCCTCATATCCATGTCCACCACTTCACATTTAAGTTCATAATGTCCTTGTTGTGGTTATTTGTGTCCAAGTGACTTTTTATTTCTTTGTGAACTGAGATGTCTATTGCAGAGCAATGTTGAGGACTCGTTACTGGAAAATTTTAGTGATTAGATATGTACATTTGTTGGATCACATTGTAGAGTACTATTTACTCTTATTTTCAATGTCCTTTGTGGGTTGATTTATTTTTTGTCCTTATTTCCATTTGGTTTAAAATGTTGCTGTTTGTTGCAATTATGCAAGTTTTATATCAATTTCTGTTATTTCCTTTATTTTATCAAGTTCTTTTGGTCATTTTTCATTGTTAGTAAAATTCTCTTTAGCATAAAACGTATTGCAAATTGTTTTGGATACTTGGGTGGTTTTAGGTAGAGCACATTATCTAGTCTGTTGCTGTGGTTTTTCTGTATATCCAAAATGAATGTGTTTTTGTCCTACATGGTGGAGATATAAAACAACATTGGAGCAGGAAGAAATGCGCTGACATGGTACTCATATAGAAAGGAAGGATAAAATACAATCAAGGAAGGAGGGCAGCTGTGATAAACTCCACAAAAACATAAAAAAAAACATTACTTCAGGTGATGCCTTCACTCATAACTGTGGGTGTCCACGCGAGCTCTGTCACATGTTTCTATTTACGAAAGTTAGGGCTACTGAGAAAGTTGTTACTACCCTCCTCCCTTCGACTTTGGTGAGTGATAGATGTATTTTTACATTTCCTTTCCATATTGATTAAAAAAACATTATTAGTTCACAACCCAAAGGTTTTTTGGATCCTCCACAAGGTAGTTGTGTTCCTTTAATCATTAACGTGTAATCCGAGCCATGGAATGGCCTGATCAAACAACTTTTAAAAATGTCTGTCACCACTGGGATTTGAACCTGGACCCCAAGCTTTTAAAAGTAAACAATTTATCCACTAAGTTAACATATCATTCTCCATTTGATAATCTTTCATAAGGAAGGGTGTCAGGGATTGGAATAAATAACCAAGAGAAATGGTGAATAATTTACCAAAAACACTGAAAGAATTAAGTTCAAATTAGTGGAGGAGAAAATTAAATGGTAAGAGTAAAGGATAAGGATGGGTGTGTAGGGAATTACCACCAGAGTGTGCACTCCACCACAATTAAATAAAATTTAAAAAAAATAGTTTGTCTTTTCTATCATGAATGTGATTTTTTTGTTTGATTTGTTTATGTCGTTTATTAGTTCATCTGCTTCAAAGATACGACGTTATATTGCCAACGCATTTCTGTCAAAATTTAGTCTTTCTGGGGGGTTTAGTTTCCTCAATATTTCATTTTCTACATGGCCAATGCTACTGAAACTGGAATTCCCACAGGAAATCTTTCATGTTGCAGGTGATGATATTTATTGAAACAAATAGTTTTGTTAAGTCAGTAATCTTTAATTTCATCCATGTGGCTATTGGATAATGTTTTGAGTTTCTTAAGGTTAACATGATTGCAATGAAGCATACGCTTCAATGGCAATTTCCCTATACACCTATTTTCACCATTTCTCATTTATAATCTTAAATTCTTCGAATGCAATTTTCTTAACCATCTATTTTTACCCTTAATAAACTTTATTATTTTTTTTTATTTTAGAAAATTTTTCGGCACCGCCTAACCTACAAACCTTAAATTTGAAATTATAATGCCAGCTGTGGTCATCGTCATCTTTTTCTTTCCATGAACTACTCTTAATTATTCTAATTATTATCCTCCCAAGCCTCATAACTGATATGTAAATTATACACTCCCAGCACTATCTCCACCCTCCTCCTGTCTACAAATGACTCAGTTTAACTCCTATATCATAATTTCCAAAAACATATCTAACTGCCCTCCTTAGAACCCCTCCAAGTCTGGTATTTGATATCTTTTTTTCCCATACCACGCCACCATATTCTGGTAAAGATTTTTGTAACCCAATGCCTTCACTTCTGATATATATCCTAATCACCCTCCCAATAAATTTTGTACCTAATAAGTACACTTCTTTGCATTTATCTTCATTGCATGTTCACCTATCCAGCTCGATACAGTGACCAGGTCATGCTGCAGCTGTTCAGTTCCATCCCATTTTGAACCTATTATATTATATATATGTACGACAGAAACGAAGACAGTTCCAACTATATTTAATCAACACACAAGAACACCAAAGTGCAGTAATCATTCTTCATTCACCCAACATCTCATAGAAAATGATCATTCACCAATAGACAACTATAGACACATCATCCTCACTAGAAGTAAACTACAATATTCAAAAGGGAATAACCAGTGGTCAACAGGTACCCAGTGATCATATAAACCTATATACTGACCTCACAGACATTCTACAATATACACTAGCATATTTACACTCTACATTAGATCAAATAATGACTATGAAAACTATTACCCACACACACATGACACTCTCAACAAAACTGTGACAGCACCATCATAAGATGGCAACAGCATACATATCAGGTGCACTGTTTCAACATCTAGCAGACAATATTTTGACATATGGCTAGTCGGGAAATGCTTTTATGGAAAAAGCAGAGGCATGCAACCTCAAACATGAAGAGTAATAATAATGGAAATAAACGAGAAAACAGTGTGGCTCAGTATATTAAGGTGCCACACAATTGTTCAGATTCAAGGCCTAGTCCCCATGAACTAGATGTCCTAACTGCAGTTTCCACCCAATCATCTAGACGAATGTTGGAAGGGTACACAGTCTACACCTCATAAACTAAACATTTCACGAACATAAATACACTTAATACACAGAACACAGAGTTACAAATTTTGCAGAAAGATGGAAACAATCTTTCCTCTTATAGGTTATCTACACCAGGGGGAGCCTGTGGCGTGTGGATATCCATAGTAATATCTACAGCAGCCCCTTTATGTTTTTTTCAGCTTTCTTATTTCCTTCACGATATCCTCAAGGTTTTACCTGTTACTAGTCTTTACCTTAGAATTAGGCACATATGCCCCTCTTCTGAAACTCAGGTAAGCCTTGCTCTATGCACTTACCGCCTTCTTTAATAGGAAGCACCAGACCTCACAAAATGTGGTGAGGAACAAGCATGCAAGGACATTGTGCTAAAATGCAAACTCCTGGTAACAACAAAACTATTAGCGATAAAGTGCTCAGCCCAGAAAGAGGTTATCAAAGTTCCTATCTTTAGAGCATTAAAATGTTATTGGTGAAACCAGAGGTTTATTTCTATCCAAACATTTACTTGAATATTTATATAGCATCTTTATCCACAAGGATAGTAGTTGCCTCAAAGCCATAATGGTTTCCGAGAAGTCTTTAATATAACTACTATTTTCAGCAGAAAACTGGAAAAACGTAATATCACATTCAATTTCTCAAAATTGTGGGTTTTATATAAAATAGGGGATAGGGAAATATGACCCAACACTTACCACAGATGAAATCGGCTGGGAATGATGAACATAAAAAAGAACAAACACAAGAAATGCGTAGATGGAAACTAGCCTATCAGAATATCCTGGACACCAGACATCCTCCAGGCCTCAATCTCCAATAAATCCCTCCAACCAGATCCAGCACTTATTATCACTACTATTTATATTGTATTTTTCGTACTTAAAGTTTTTCAAAATAAGATTTATATGTATTTCATCACTCAGTTATAGAGTTGATCTACCACTTTTAGTATTTGCACTTCCTGCCCCATCTCCCGTAATACCATCTTTACCGGCCATGTCATTCACCAGAAGGCCATCGTCGTGTAAACATCCGGTTCTGCCTGGTGTCTCAGTTCCATATGCCGAAATATAGTGCACTTCTTGCGTTTGTTCTTTTCGTGTTCGTCATTCCCACCTGCCTTCATGTGTGGTAACTGTTGTGTCTTATTTCCCCATCCTTCCTTAGTTTTATTGCCGTAAAGCATTTTTCCTGCTCATTGTTGTTATATATATATATATATGATTAATCAGTACCACTTTTAAGGGCCTATTATTACCAACTTATTATATTTTCACTAATTTATCTTCTTATATAGATATTTTGATTGCAAATATTTAATAACTCCATGGAATTACATATGCATGTCAAGATTCAAAATGACAGTTAAAATAAGAAACTGAAAACATTATCACATTAAAATTTTACATATGGTTAAGCTCACAAAACGCGAGCAGCTTCTTATAAATTTGGTAATCATTATCGCGTTAGATTGCATTATTCAACAAGTACCAGAAATATTTTTCTAAATCCCATTTAATCACATACTTGGTTAAACTGCCACTTGCAGACAAGCTATTTGCTGTATAACAAAGGGGAATTTAAACTTATCAGAATTGTTCCTTGCTTTGATTATATTTTATTATAAAGTATTAATCAGAATTGTGCCACAGATTGTCATTTATCAGGTATGCACTGAACAGCCAACAGTAACTATTTAAAAAAATAACTGTTAAAAGCTGATTGTATACATATAGGAAAATTAATAAAGGCAGTGTAAAGAGCCATGTACGATGAGTCTTCTTATTTCTGCTGGGGAATGCACGTTTGATCCCCATTTGGAGCTTTTTTTTTTTACTGCTATTCAGAGCTGGTAGCATAAGGTGTATTTTAGTAATAATTATCAACATATATTTCTTTTTCTTAAAAAGCTGTGCTGATTCTTTTAAGTTAATCATCACTTGGTAATTTATTCCAATCCTTGACAATTACTTACAGAAGAAAATTTTTCCACTCCTTTATACCTGAAATCGAAGGCCATTTCGTGGTTATGGTCATCTTTTCAATTCACTGTTATAGGTAATAATAAACTCGATATTATTTAAGTTTAAAAAACCTACCACACTTCAAAAGGACATTATAACTGGACTGAATTTGAATCTCACCATGAATCATTCCGATTAATACTCAAGAAAAACTTGCATGACTCATGGATAGATGTCAATACTTACTATCATACCATACAGTGGTGGCAAACCATTTCAGCAGCATATTTAACAAATTATTAAAAATATAATTATTTTAATGCAACTTCTGATTTTGTTTGGCAGAACTAAGTACATCAATGTTGATGTCAAATTAGTGGTGGCTACTAGCAAAAAGTTCTCCAAAAAAAATCAGTTATTCGTGTTGACTGTCCGTCCTCACTACATCAAGTGAGTAATGACATAGATTTAAAATCTGCTGTACTTAGTGTTGTAGTATTTAACATCACGGTGGAAAGTAAAAGTTGACGTATATTATGATCCAGATTCACAGCGTGCAGGTTGGACATACCTGATCCCACATATCTTCCTTGATGACAAGGATTTTTTTTTTTTACTTAATACAACTAAACTGAAACAACCTTGTACAAAACTGATGATTAATGCCAAAAAATTTTGCTGTCTTTCAAGTTAGTGTTTAGTGTGTCAACAGCTTAGAAAATATGATTCACTTCTTACAATCTAAATCCTTACACACTAATTACAATTATATATTGTTGATAGACAAAATTGTCATATTTGAAACAAAATTTACAGAGTAGCCAGTAAAAATTCCAAGATTTATTCTGTTTGTCACTGTGTACATTCAAGAACTCTGAACGTTCTCAGTTGGAGAGACCCGTGCTCGGTGCAAATTCGGGGGCGCATATGGAGTACACCAGATCACTTTTACATCCTCTGCTTCAAATTTCCACCCATTTATCCTAATTTATTACATTTATCTGTTCAGGAACCATATTAGAAAGAAATTAAGAAAAAAAGCCGTATTCACCAAATATTGAAAAACGAGAACCTCTGGTGAAGTGGCTCTGATTTTTCATCAATCACGATTTGTATATAAACTTTTGGCAGTTTTCATTCAAAGAGTCAAAAAATTCTCACTGTACCTATCTTATTAGTTTTACCTGGCAAGTCCCTTGTGTCTTTAGCAATGGATCTGGTAGTAGCGCACAAGTTTATAAATCATTTGAGAACCATGACTCAATGCGAAATTTTAATTCCCTTGCCATTCTTCATTAAGATTGATTTTGGACACTAAGGCTTAAAACACCTAAAAAGGCCATTACTTCCGATCTATTGGTGTCACACAGGCTTCTATTAGAGATTTTTTTTTTTATCATCATCCACGTTCCTTTTCCACTGAAGCTAATCGTTTGTGTACCCTACGAAAGCATCAATCATACTACTATTTATAATCTACTGGAAAGCAGAAAGTTACATCACAGTGTTTCGAAAACTGAAGTGTGGTATTCAACTAATTTTTACCAGGCATTCTTACAAATTTTCTCATGAAGGGACTTTCCTTCCATATAATAATTTCACTTTTTAAAAAACCTTCCCTCTTACCTTTTACTTTTTATAAACTGTCTTTACAAAAACATCATAATCACCTGAAAAACTTACAGCATCTCTAACATGTGTAGCATCGTAGTGTGTCAGAGAAACAAGAGGTGACGAGGATGCTTGAGGAGGTTCAAGAACATCTCCATCACTTTCTGAGCCAGCTTCATGATCAGATGTTCAATGAATTCTGATTCATTGATATCACCCGACACCACTCCGACTGCCTCTTCATACAAAAGTCCTTCAAAATCCACTGATAAGACATATTCTTGAAATAATTGGAGGGGTGGTTTACTGGGTTCGCCACGAGAAAAGGTTAATTACAGAAGTCAGAAGCCAGACTAAACAGATCAGCTAGGCACATTGTTGTCAGGAATTGTTACTGTGAGGGTAAATAGGGGATGAAGGCTTAGGAATGGGTAATCTTTCACAGGCAGAAGTAACTCACTGGCATAGTCTGTATGCCAGCTCCTCCAGTTGAGGGTAAGCACTTTAATCTCAAAATTAAGATCCAATCTGACGTACACAGTCTAAAAAGCATGAAAATCTAAAATAATAATAATAAAATAACTTGAAATTGAAAAATCTATATATAGGTCCCATAATACTAAGATTAGGATATTCGTGCTTGGAAGTTATCAAGCTAAGAACGCGATACTGTCAGGCTTGGATTATTTTTGGAAATTAAAACAAAACCCTATGAATATTTAAATCATGTCAAACCTATCCAGTAAAAAGGTGGTTCTGTATAAGCTATTATGATACCAGATACAATGAAACAATAGGCACTATGTGGTGAAATTAAATCACAAATTAGGATAAGGAAATGAACAGTCACATGATGGCTTGTACACATGTAACAGACACGAGCACAATTTGAAATTTTCAGGCCTTAGTCCTTCCATCAGTAAGGAGAACACGATGGAGAGTGGGTGCTGCAGGAGACTGCCTCAAATAATGACTGCTGAGCAAGGAACATGGTAAAGTACAAAGGATAGGCAGATGGGATAATGATTTGAAGCTAATACCCGAGTATTGTAAAATATAAAAACTAATCAGGCACAGTCAAAATGAGCAAATAACAAAATATTAAATGTGTAAATCTAAATCTACAAAAATTATCTTGAACATTAAAACAGAAAACTAAATAAAACATCACCTCTGTTTAGATATAGTTTAAGTTAGGCAGTGGAGGTAGAAGAAAGGAAAATTCAAGCAATGACTGTGTATTAGCTTAAGTTGAGACCAGCTGATCACCTGGTGCCCAGTTTGTAATTTTAAGTAAGCTTTCACCTTCCGAGTTCAAATGTGCTGCTGCTGTTTGGCCATTTTTAAAACTAAGGAATTGGTGGTCATCCTATCCAGGAAGTTGGGCAGTAATTGCATGTTAAATGGTATATTACGTTGGAGGTTTCACAGGTGTGTCCTATGGTTGGAAAGCTTTCCACAGTGACAGGTTTGGTGTAGGTGGCGGACGCATAGCGTATGTCACATATTAAAATCAGTTCTACTATTTTTTTTTTTTTTAATAGAGGAAACCCAAGTTTGTGCAACATGGGCAGGGAAAATTTTGGATTTCATTTCCGGACAATCCTGAAGGATTCAATTGGTGTATTTGAGGCCTGGGAAGTACTGTGTTACATGGACTGGTTTCTGATGGCTTAAGATGGTTGATGGGCTTCACAGGTTGTGATGTGGCATGTGGAAGTTGTCTGTAAACTAAATCTGGTGGGAAGTTAGGAATATCATTGTTTGAGAGACTGATGTTTGAATACTGTGTGACTGCTGGTTTGAGCATACTACCTCAAATATCATGACTAAGGGAGTGTTTGGTATGATAAGCATGGCAACTATCGAAATGAAATTACTGTTATTGGTTGTGTTAGAGTATCGTTTGTTTATACTTATTTGATTTGAATTACTGCCTTCTATACTTCAATAATATCTCTGTTATATCTCTAGATTAGTTTATACTCTGACCAATGTATAAACTGTTCAGTTGTTATTCCGTGCTAAGCTGCTCTCGGCTACATTTCTATTGTGCGGTTATATGTATTTCTAATACATAATAAATACGTATCGTGTTCACTAATTGCTTGTATCATATTTAAAAATCTTAACAGGTTATGGGCCCAGTAGCCAGGTATATGTAAAGGTGATAATCTGACGAAAGTAAAAGTTACAACCTAGGCAACACGCGGCATTTAAAAGTGCGAAAATATGAGCTCAAGCAATCAATTAACTTTGATAGAAAAACTCACTGGTCGGGAAAACTACTCGACATGGAGATTTGCCGTCAAAACCTATCTGGAACACGAAGGACTGTGGAATTGCATTGAAAATGCGAGTGATGATCACGTTGATCCCAAACGCGATTTGAAAGCCAAGTCAAAAATTATTCTGCTAGTGGATTCAATCAACTACGTCCACATTCAGGAAGCAAAGACAGCGAAAGAAGTTTGGAACAACTTAGCAAACGCTTTCGATGATTCTGGATTAACGCGTCGAGTGGGCTTACTTCGTGATCTGTGCACAACAACGCTAGTCGGATGTCGAAATGTAGAAGAGTATGTTAGCAAAATCATGACAACAGCACACAAGTTGAGAAATATTGGATTTAAAGTAGACGACGAGTGGCTTGGAACTTTGCTTCTCTCCGGTCTACCAGATTCATACAAACCGATGATAATTGCCATCGAAAGTTCCGGTATGAAAATAAGTGCTGACTCCGTAAAGGCTAAAATTTTACAAGATGTAAAAATAAATGATGGTGAAACATCAGCTTTTGCCGTAAATTATAAGAACAACAAAAGCTTCAAGAAACAGTTTCAAAAAGGACCTCGTTGCTACACTTGTAATAAGCATGGCCACTTGAGTGCACAGTGCAAGTCTAAAGCAAAGAAGAAACATAAAGTTGAAAATCAGGAAAGCTCAAGCTATGCCGCTGCTTTCATAGCTCCAGTGAGTAACAGTGATTCCTGGTATATAGACTCCGGTGCTTCTATGCACATGACTATGCACAGAAATATACTACAAGAAGAAACAGTACCAATCATAAACTCAATTAAGGTTGCAAATGACAAATGCTTATCAGTAAAAGGCTCAGGTAAGCTGAGTTTAAATGTGTGTGACGCTAATGGCCAATGTAAGAAAATTTTGTTTCAAAATGTTCTGTATGTGCCAGAGTTGTCAACAAATTTACTATCTGTCAGTCAGATAATTAGAAATGGTGGTCAAGTAAAGTTCAACAGTAAGGGCTGTATAATAATAAACAGGAATAATGAAATAGTTGGGACAGCCAGTTTAATCAACAATATGTATAGATTAAATGTATATAATCATCAAGCATACATATCTGATGTTGATGAGCAAGACATTTTCTTATGGCACCAAAGAATGGGTCATTTGAACTTTAATGATCTGCAGAAAATAGTGGAGAATGCAGAAGGTGTAAAATTGTCCAAGAAACCAGACAAATTAGTTTGTACAACTTGCTTAGAAGGAAAACAAAACAGGTTACCTTTAAAATACAATGGATCCAAAGCTACAAGGTTACTTGAACTAGTACACTCTGACATTTGTGGTCCAATGGAAACCATGTCATTAGGAGGTGCTAAATATTTCATGACATTCATTGATGACTATTCAAGAAAGGTATTTGTTTATTTTCTCCATAAAAAGTCAGAAGCTTTTGAAAAGTTCAAACATTTTAAAATGCAAGTTGAAAAACAATTAGAATGTAACATAAAATGTTTACGCTCAGACAATGGCCTTGAATATGTTAACAACAACTTTTCTGAGTTCTTACAAGGTGCTGGAATAATCCATCAAACAACCACACCATATACTCCTGAACAAAATGGCGTTGCTGAACGAATGAACCGGACATTAGTGGAAAGAGCAAAATGTATGTTGATCAATGCTAATCTTCCTAAGCTATACTGGGCTGAAGCTGTACATACTGCTGCTTACCTCATCAACAGAGCTCCAACTCGATCACTCACTTTTAAAACACCAGAGGAAATGTGGTCAGGAAGAAAACCAGATGTGAGTAATTTAAGAATATTTGGCTGTGATGCAATGATACATCTCCCTAAAGAAAAACGAAGGAAATGGGATCCTAAAGCACAGAAAGCTAAATTTGTTGGATACTGTGAGAATTCAAAAAGTTACAGGTTTATAATACCTCCTTCTCAGTTAGTAATTAAAAGCAGAGATGCTGTTTTTCTGGAATCTACTGTCAAAAGAAATTATCTCCCTGTTGATTTGGCAGAATCAATGTGTGATACATCATCTGAATTAAATGACAATCATACATCAGAGAGCTCCAGTGACAAATCAGATTCCACAATTACTACTGCTGAATACTTTTCTGATACCAATACTAGCAGTGAGCATAAATCAGAAGAGACTATTGAGACATCTTTACCCTCAAATATGACTCTGAGACCTAGAAATAAACAAATGCTCTCTAAAGAAAAAGATAAAGTTGAGAAGGATTACCTGTGCTACTGTGTAGATACAATAATTCCTATTCCACATAACTACAATGAAGTAATAACATTATCTGATTCAGAAAAGTGTAAGATGTCTATAAACAAGGAATTAAAATCTCATCATCAAAATGGAACATGGACATTGGTAGGAAAGCCTCAGGATGCAAAAGTAACAGGATGTAAATGTGTGTTCTGCATTAAGGATGAACCAACTGGTCCAGGTTACAAATTCAGACTGTTGTACAAAGATATATACTCAAACTGAAGGAATTGATTATGATGAGACTTTCTCAACAACAGTAAGTGAATTGAAAGAGAAAATTATTATGACACCACCAGAGGAACTAGACTGCAAACCAAATATGGTATGTAAAACCAAATCTTTATATGCCTTAAAACAAGTTCCTAGATACTGGAATACAAAATTCAATTCAATTTTAAATAAATTTGGTTTAGTTATAAGCAAAGCAGATCAGTGTGTTTATACTGAACAAATCAATGACATCAATTGTTATCTTTGTCTGCATGTTGATGATGGACTTTTGATTTGTAGAGATAAGACTGTTTTGAATGAAGTAATTAATGACCTGCAAAAGAATTTTGATTTGAAGATTTACACTCTTACTAAATTTGTTGGCATGCAAATAGAGAGACTTAAAGACTGTATCTTTATACACCAAACTAAGTATGAAGAACAATTATTGAAGAAATTTGATATGATTGGTGCCAATCCTAACAGTATTCCTGCTGATCTACATGTGAGACTTTCAAAGGTTAAAGGAGTACCTGAGAAAAATCACCCATACACAGAAGCAGTGGGATCACTTATCAATGCAGCAATAGTAAGCAGATTAAGTGTTATATTTGCTGTAAGTCAGGTGAATCGACTTCTACATTCTTATGATGATTCTCACTGGACTGTTGTCAAGAAAATACTAAAATATTTGAAAGAAAGCAAGAATTATGGATTGTGCTACTTACCTAACACAAACACTACAGACTTAGTTGGGTACAGTGATGTCTTTGCCAGTGACATTTTATTTCTTAAAAATACGGCAGCTGTTACTTGAACAACAGTGATAATAAACATTGGTTTATAATTGTTTCAAGAAGGCTGTAATTCGGTGGGAGTGTTAGAGTATCGTTTGTTTATACTTATTTGATTTGAATTACTGCCTTCTATACTTCAATAATATCTCTGTTATATCTCTAGATTAGTTTATACTCTGACCAATGTATAAACTGTTCAGTTGTTATTCCGTGCTAAGCTGCTCTCGGCTACATTTCTATTGTGCGGTTATATGTATTTCTAATACATAATAAATACGTATCGTGTTCACTAATTGCTTGTATCATATTTAAAAATCTTAACAGGTTGAAAAGTTTGGTGTGGACCAAGAAGCTGAGATAGCCATTGGAGAGGGAAAAATTCACGTTCAGGAAAGTGGCCAGGGTGTGCAAGTAAACTCACGTGAAGTTCAGATTGTTAATAGGTATTACAATTGTTCGAGAAATTTAAAAGGTTGGTTTTCTCCATTTACTTGTATCATGAAAATATATATGAACCTAAACCAAAATGATGGGGTTTCAAAAGAACTTTCTCTAAAAATTACCCTTTCAGGCAGCCCACGAAGAAGTTAACATAAGAGGGGGTAATACAAGTGCTTATGGCAGTGTGAGAGGTTTGGTGGTAGATGCCTTCAAAAGAGACGTAATTATTGTTCAGCATGAGGTGTGCCAGGATGGTGAGGAAAGAAGTGCTGGAAGGCTGTTGACCTAAAAAGTGTTCCATGGCACTGAGCCTATGACAGTGACAGATATTTGTGTACAATGATGTTACGTTAATCGACACTAGAATGGGTTGCAGAAATTGGAAGAATTGTTTGTCCTTGATATGGGAGGATAGATGACATACTGAGTTGTAGAGATTGGTCCTCCACGGCAGAGATACATTCAGTAAGAAAAAGCATACTTTTCACTTTTATATTCATGTTAATTTATTTATTTAGTTTGTGAACTTAATATTTTATATTATCCAGTTATCTACTCTTATTGCCCACCTGTGATTAGTTTTAATATTTTGCAATGCTTGTATTAAATTCTAATTACTAAGCCCTCTCTCCTTCTCTCTGTTTGAACTTACCCCCAACATGGGCTGTGTTCCTTGGTCAATAGTAACTATTTGAGGAAAGTCTGCTGAAGCACCCACCCACTGCAATGTTCTACTTGCCAACTGAAATGAGTCTCGTGTTTGTGTCCATTAAATATATTCATGCCATCCAGCCATCATATACGGTAAGCTATGGCTCATTTTACTATCCTAATGCGTAATTACAGATACAAAAATTATTTAAAGACTTCAAATCTTAAACTCAGTAAATATGTTAAGAACCTAATAAAATTTTTACACAAATTAAAACAGAAATGTTTAATTCATCGTCAGGTGAGCCAGATAGATTTATTGACACTTAATATATCAGCAGTCTTACTAGGGCTTTCATTAAAGGACAGCCATGCCTGGAGTCACTGCCACCTATAAATAGCTTCAGAAGTAACAGGGCAGCCAGTGTGGGAGGTCTGATTGAGCAAGTGTTCCACGTTTTCTTAACGACCTGATTATATCTCATCAAGCTGGTGTCCACTGTCCATATTATCGTGTCTTTTTGTACTTTAAGGCTTCTCCAAGACACCTGTGGCACCATCTGCTTTCTAGAGATGTAACGCTAGTCTTAGGCATGTCAAAGAAGCCTAAAAATACAAAACAGGCCTGATTAGTGAGCTCCAGCTTGTCCAAATATGGCCATATCAATTCAAGAAAACATTGAATACATGCCTCCACAAGACCGGCCACACCAGCTGCAGGTGCCTCTGACACCAAGTCAGTTAGTGCGCACTTCAGGTGCTATTATCCATAACTGTCAGTGATCCCACACATGCAGTAAGATGACTGACATGTCTTTCTTTTCTTTTTGGGGGGGAGGGGGGTTCTCCACATGGAGCTGCATTGATTTAAAAATTATGGATGTAACTCCATGTGGAAAACCAATAAAACATTACAACAACTTCGGAAGTCTACAGAATCATTAGAGATAAATACATATGTAATGCATTATTCCTACTGACTAAATATATGTGCAAAACAGTAACATATAGCTGTACTGAATACAATGAAATATTTAGGCATGCTTACTTAGATCAAGTTATTTTTGTTGCCTAATTACAATGAAGTTAAAGAACAGAAATATAGCCAGGATTGTTCCTTCAAAGAGAATGGCTGAATTCCTTCCAGTTCCTTGTCCCCAGTGCTTTCCACCCATAGAAGCAAACAAGATGCAAAGTCACAAGAAAAAGAAACATCAAATTGAGAATGGCCAATCGGTGACTTGATCTAGTATGCATTCCTAAATATTTAATTGTTTTCAGTACAGCTGTATAAAGCTGCTATATTGTTGCCAAGCGTTGAAAAAATTAAAATACTGGCGGATGAGTCTTGGCTGTAATGTACAAAGTATGGCAAAAAGGTACATTTTATGTTGCTGCCAAATGCCAAACAACCTGCAGACTAGAGAATTATAATACGAACATTCAACACATCCAGTAACAACAGTATATCAGTGGTTCCCAACTGGTGCAAGATGAAGAGATCATAGGGCCAGGGATCCATTTAGGCTTTGTGGGCCCCTATGCTATACATGTGGTGCGGGCTCCTGTCAGCTGTGCCATAAAAATTTATGGGCGACTTGCATGTGGTGTGAGCTTTGTGGTGCAGCCCCTGTTGGCAGTGGCATAATAGCTCTATTACTCATGTACAGTGCGGGCCCATAGGCTACTGCCTAGGATTACTATGCTTAAATGTGGCCCTGCAAAGGGCACGTTTCTGATACAAGGCAAATTTATTGTCACCAACCACTGCCATCTGCTTTCAAGGGTTAGAACAAAGAATCTTTTATATGCATTCCCATGATCATATGTAATCAAAAACAGGATTTAGTATAGTCAGCAATTCATTACTTAAAAGAAATAGTGCCAATAGTGGAATGAAGCAATTTGAGATTGCCAATGACAAATAAGGCATCAAATATCAAAAAATTAGTGTCGGTACACCGAGCTCAGCAACCTATTTTTTTAATAACATGTATTTGCTAATGAAACTGAATAATACTCACCATTATTGTTAACATCTTTTATTACAGTAATTTTAAGCATTTGTACTTGTTTCTATACACTCTCTCTACTATACAGATTTATGGACAGAACATTTCATTCCATAGTCAAACATTTGTTATATTGATTTGAAAGCGCTCTCTCTCTCTCTCTCTCGCTATATATATATATATATATATATATATATATATATATATATATATATATATAATAGCAAATTTAATAGGCATAGCCCATGTGAGCAAGCTTTACAACCGCAAGATCCAAAAATTCAGAAAGATTACACAACTCTAGAAACTACACAAATTGAGGTGCAATATAGCCAAAATACTTTAAAACATTAAACTATGTTACATGGCACCAATGAGGGAAACAAGTTCTAAACATCTCATGAAACCAGTCAGGATCTCAGGGAATCCTGGGCAGGGCACAAACAAAATCTAAATACTACACAAAATACACAAATTGGTATTGTAAACTAAAACTGAACCCAGTTGGTAGCAAACTTTATACATATTATCGTAGGCTTCCGCGGCCAGAGTCAGTTGATTCTTTGCTGCCCGGGTGGCGCCATGTCATGTTTCTTCTGGGGTCTTCTCCTGGAGAAACGTCGGTTTCAAGAAACATGTCGCGGCGCCACCCGGACAGTCAAGAATCAAAATTTATACATGTTCCTCTAAGGATTTTTTCTTAACAAATCTACAGAACATACATCTGACTTTCCTTATATATTTAACATTTCTTATGAATATTTTTTTTCCTCTTTCAATCAAGAAACAACGTTAGCATAACAGAAAAAAGTAAATCTTTGTAAGGCACCAATGTCAACACCAAACATTATCCTGCAAATTTGATACTAAGTAACTACAGCAGCCTGAGGATACTGACAAGTTGAAGTTAATTATACTAAAGCTGAATTTGAATGAGGTTCGAGCGCAATCACTGGGACTCGTCAAGGAATTGCCATTCTGGTCTGAAAACTGTTTCACATGCTTGTTTGGTGATACTATTTAATATATGTTGCTCTTAGAGCTGTAAAAAATATAGATACATCAAAAACTTCACTCAAAAAGTGCCCCAATGCTTTACCGCGAGCGACTGGGAGTACCATTATAGCCAAGTATAATGATCATGCACACATTCTTTGAATGATATTATTTGGGAATATGATGCTATAAAACGAATAAATATGGAACAAAATTACACAGAAAAAAACAACTTTGGTCTGTAAGCGAATGTTAATTGCCTCATTTACATACACACATGCGACGTTCAACGATAATATGTATTACATTGTCAAGAATCAGATCCAGCATGTTATGTCGGAGATGTTAATATTCTACGCCATCTATCAAGGTACATTGCGGCAATATTAACGTAGCTTATGTTTACATTGAAAGTGCGGCAATATCCTTGTTACCGCATTAGGTCGAAGGAATTTAGTTCTTATAGTTGACATGCAGCCCGTACCAAAATGGCGTTTGGTTCTTGTTGTTAATGCATAATACACTAGAAATTTGGATTTATTAAAGATTTAAGTTATCATGATTTTCAAGCAGAATCATTAGCGGCGCCTGTGGATAGGTTGGAATGTAGCCTGGACCAAAATGGACATAGACGCTTACTTTCGTAGCTTAATGGACTTGAAATTTTGTTTTTATAATAAAGTTAAGTTGGTTTGGTTTTCGTTGTTGTTGGTCATTGATGCATTTTGTTGCACGTAATATTGTCATGGTGTCCTCTCATCGCTGAGTGTGTAATGTTATAGCAGTTTTTTAATTATTATTTTGTGTGAAGTTGGTGCATTATACACTATCTTGATGGGTGTAATAGAAACATATTACTAAATAATATTCTCGAAGGAATGATAGCATTATCATTACACATCGCTATATGCCTTCTCTCTGTCACTCGCCACCTTACGTTACTGCAATTTGGAATTTGAGAGGATGGATAAATTTTAGACCTCTAAGAGCTACATATATAAAATAATATCACCGAAGGAACGTGTGCAACATTTTTCAGACCAAAACGACAATTCCTTGATGAGTCCCAGTGATTGTGCTATCACCTCAACTAAGGGGATGAGGGGCAGTTTGAGTTACATGCCATTTGTCCCCACGTCAGGTTTCCAGTATCCGTCATAAAAAAACACAGCTTACATTGCAAGTGTGTAACTGTTGTCAAATTTACATTGGAGCTTTATTGTAATGTTCAAGTTTTACTTAACAATTATAATAACTGCAGAATGCAGCAGAGATGTTTTCTTTACTGTGAAGCAATAATCAAGAACATTAATATAAAATTTCAAAATATGAGACATAAATCATACCTCCATACTAAGTTTGAGTGTCAAACTCAGCACAGTAGTATAAGAATGTCAAGATGTATCAGATTCATTCTTCCACCAGAACAAGTACGGAAGGGCTGATCATTTCAACCACCCATGGCGATTTCTATTAATGGGTTTTCTTTACTTCTTAAGGCTCTACATCTTTTGACAAAGAGTTAAGAGAGGATCAGAGATGAACAATACAGCAACTGCCTTTAGAAAAAACCGTTCCAACATTCAGTTCGAGTAATTTTTAGGTACGAATAAAAAACATGAGTCAGAAGAGGTGGATTGGGGTTGAATGCATACTCCTCAAATCTCAGGCCTAAACAACAATCATCCAACACGCTCAGTGCAGAATATTTATGTAGGCCTACTGAGAAAAACGGGTACATTATAAAGGAAAAATGTTTATTACACTTATTCAAAGAAGTGTAGATGAAGAATATAAAGTGCCTCATTTTAAACAGGTGTGGGTAACGATCCTATATAGGCACATACAGAAGGGGGGGGGGAATTGTGGCTTTGGATTGAAATTTGATGCAAACATTCCTAAGGACACACCTTTAAACAAAATGTACAAGAAACATATCTTAGACGAGATTCCACAGGAATGTTGCCTTATATGATAGTGTCAGCAGCAAAGTGGCATAAACTGATGTCTGTAGCAACATATCTGCACTCTGCAGCAACAAAAATCACTTGCAAATTTCTGTGATCCAATACAAATCTATTGCTATGCTGTTATAATGAATGTAATGCAACAGTCCAAACAAATACACAAATACCAGGTGTTTCTAAATGAATATCGGGGTTTTAACACTTTGTAGTACACATAAAACATTAAATTATAATTAATATCTGTTGATAGTGGCAGAGCAAGCTGTCGAATATTATTCGGCGGAGAACCTGCAAAGATGTCGTATCAACAAAGTACTCCCACTCTTTGGTGGCAATCCTTTGTTTCTATGTGGGTGACACTAAATTAAGACTCCCCTCCATCTTTCTTTATGCTTGCATGAAACTAAGCCAACATTTCATATTTTTTAAAAAATTATTAATCCACAGAAAAATACTGCCAGAAAATTGGTTGTATCCATCTCTGGGCAGCAGATGTGCAAAAAGGCAATGAAACATTTTTGGTAATTGTGTTTTGTCAAATAGTCTGTTCTTAATCAAGTATACTATATGGAAATTGTAAGCAGGACACTAATAGAAATACTTGATACTAGGTCTTTGTTTCAAAGACTGGTACATATGTGCACTACAAAAAAATCAACAACACATGATTTAAAGCTCTCGTAGAATGTTTTAAACAACATCCAGATCAGAAACAACTTCTGTTCAAATACAAATATTCACCCTATGAGCAGTCACCCCTCCTCCCACTCAGCATGCACCTATACACAAGATATGCAAAGCTTCTGGACAAGGAAAATGGTAGCAAAATATCCGAAAGATATCAAGCAGTGAAATTTCTCATTCTGTTCTATTCTAGGGCATTTAAAACTCCCATAATGACTGCAGAAACTCAGATGACCGAACCGTAACGGAAAAAAAGTAAGTTTTATACTCCTAAACGTACTACAGGTCCAGATCATTAATACTTACATTGAATTTCTTTCTGAATTTTTACCCAAAAAGAATTATTTTAATCTTGCAGCTAAAATATTTGAACCTCAACAGTATCCAAATGCTCCATATTTCTCGAAGCAGAAGGGCCATCTATTAGTCGAATCAACCATACGTCCGTAACACGAGGTCACAAACCTCTTATATGTTTATAAACAACGATGACAAAATGAGGACTGTTACGTTAGATAGGTAACTTATTGCTACAAATAATAAAATTTCAATTCAAGCTGAAAATACCACTTTATAGTGGTAAGTTGTTGTCAAACAAATAATGACAGATCTCAAACACAAAACTTGAAAATATAGTTTAACCACAAACGGTAAATTTCCATTCTTTGGTTAAAGCACCATGTCAACTGGATCAACCAGTAAGAAACACGTCTCCGTATTACTTATTGCTAGCAAAACTATAAAACCAAACATTCTTGCTACAAATAAAATAAACAAACGCTAATTTAAATCAAAGCCGCCATTACCGAAGTATAAACATCAACATGAAACGGCAAGCGTTAACCACAACCATATTTATCGCGTAGAAGTAAGAAAACAAAAAGCATAGGATACTTAAAACTTGGCGGATTCAAAACTTTCATATCGATAAAGGATGACATTTTGTAACATAAAGCTGGGATGTTAGAACAGATTCATTTGCCCATTTCCCGAACTACAACATACGATAAAGTGATCATACCTTCATCCGGATTTTCTTCGTCGTCATCTCGTAAATAAGATGACATATCTGTAAGGTACAAAAATTATAAGTACTTCATGATAAATCCTAAAAGAAAGAAATCTTTCATTTAAGTTACAGAACTCACCCGCCATCTTGAAACAATCAGTTGGTTTTCATAGAAGGCACGTGATTGGCCAAACTGTACTTTGAAGGCAGATACCACTGATGGAAGCACAGTAGTTTCAATTCTGAATGCATGCCCCACAGCCCGCTAAAAGTACGTTCTGCTTGCGTACGTAAAGGGAAAAAAAAGTTGTAAGATGGCAGCACAAATCAATGTAACGTAGTGTCTGATCTTTATGAATCACCAAAGAATATCATGAAGATAGCTCAAGAAGATGAGTAGAAAGATTTTAATTTATACAATTGCTCGTTTAACGCAAAAAAAACTACTACTCCAGATGGAAAGAAGATATTCTATTGATTTTTCCTTAAACAAAAAAATATTTATGATTGAAATATGTTTAAAGCAATTTTCTAAAACATTTATAACCCGGTCAAACTCCCTCCCCCCCCCCCCCAAAGAAAAATGTGAACAAAATCTACAAATAAAACCACTAGATCGAATATTTATATGTAAAAAGATGTTTCGAAATACGTAATGGAAGAAGAATTATTGGCTCGAGGTAATTGTGTGATAGAAAACGAATATAATGCGTCGTTTGTGTTACAGTAATAACTTTAAATCATAAGATATGATAGCTCTAGCTCAATATATTCTACTTCTAAATTTGATTGACTATCCGTCATTCTTCCTACACCATTTACCTTCAGTCAACTTCTTTTGCCTATATAAATTTTTGCGTCTGGTCCATCCATCTTGTCCGTGGTTTTTCCAATAGCTTTCTTTCCATTCCCATTGCTCAGGAATGCTAACTTCGTCATTCTTCCTTCCTCCATTCTCATGTATACCCCATCCATTGCAGTCTTTTCTTTATTTACATTTCTTTTAACGTTACAACTTTTAATCTTTCCATGGTGTTTTCGATTCTATCATTTCTTATAATATTTTCTGTACCTCTCAGAACCATCATCTCTCTTGCCTGTAATCTGCTCTGATACCTCTTTGTCCATCTCTCAAATTAGTAGCTATTAAAATCCAACATTAAAATATATCACTCCTTATTTATTACAATTTAACGGCCTCACAAAAAAGTTCTTAAATCCAGTAGAAGGAGTTGCGCAACAGGTAGATTTTGTCTAATCCTTTCCGTACAAAGTGTGAAAACACAGTTTTCTTCTTTTTATAAACGTTCAATGAAGCTTTAAGCAATCAATTTAATAAAAAAAATCAAAATTATTTTATATTTCTCTATAACTAATTTCAGCTATATTTTTTGTTTCATTATCGTAGTCAGTTTCTAATGTCACAATGTGTGAGCTTAGTAATAGGTAATTTATAATTTTAATATCGTGATATTTATTTATTATTTTAACATTTATCAAAAAGATATGGACAACATTTAACCTTAATTATTCCATAAAACAAAGAATTTTTAGTTTTTAATGTCAGGAAGATGATGATCAAAGATTATATGTGATTTGTCAGAGCAAGTTACGAGATTCTCTCTTTCTCTAGGACATTACTGACAGGGGCGTAGCTACTATGGGTCTAGGCGGTGCAGTGCCAACGCTCAGGGGGCCCCCAAGCATACCTCACGGTGCCCTAAGCGCATCTCTGGGGGCCCCCAAGCGCAGTTCAGAGGCTCCACGGGCCTTCACGGCAAACTAGCGACCCTTTTTTTTTTAGCTCGCCCCTGAGACATAGGGAGCCCAATAAGGGCCCTAACTGCTCAGGGGGGTCCACAAACACAACTCAGGGGCCCCTACCAGCAACACAAAGCAAAAAAAAAAAGGTGGCCTGAGGGCAGAAAATAATAATTTTTTGCACCGGGGCCCTTGTTGACTTAACTACGCCACTGCTTACTGAGTATTAAAACGGCGCCACGGATGAATGACAATATCTCATCTACTTTGAACGGTACCGCGGTTGCTGGATTCTCCGTCGTCAGTTATTGTTCGTTATAGGTTAGCGTATCCCACATCACGCTACAGAGAAATTCACATAGCATTTCGCGTTACTTCCATGAGTCCTTCACTAGGTCCAGAATCGCATTTCAGGGGAGATTAGTGGCCTCTTCTCTCCGCTTAACGAAGTCATCCCGTCAACTTAATAAATATAGGCAGACACTCTCTTCTTTACGCGAATTCCACATTGTCGTTACAGTTTCCAATGTTCTAAATAATTACGATCGAGCGCTTTTTTTAAAGTTTAATTTGATCTGTTATGTATCTTAGTGATGGTGTTTGTCAAGTAGATGAATTTTATCTGTTAGGCAGCAAATAAATTAGTATACAAGGAGATGTAATAAACCCATCAGGCAGTGTTGCTGACAGGATTGCCTTTCAAAATTGCTTCCTGGAACAAGTTTGAGAGTCGATCCGAGTTAAGATGTGATCGAAAGATATAAACGGGAAATAATTCTGATACATTGCGTCATATGTACTAGGTTTAATCCATCTACTTAAGTATGTCTACATAAATATATACAAACTTTCATACAAAGGATTACGATGAACTGTAAGACGCCTTGGTGCGACCTCCTGAAGATGCTAACAACACATGGGCAATAAGCAACATGGAGCTTGGTTATAGATGTGACTGATTGTAAGAATAATTTAGAATAAAAGACGATGAGTACACCCTTCATTTTTAGGCATTATCGCTTGCTTTCCATATTCTATGACGTCCATATCCAACTAACTGACCCAGTGAAGCCTACCTGGTACGGTGACCACCTTTAGAAAAACTGCAGCGTTCAGGACCGTGCATCTTCTTCGACGACTAGCTGCGACTGTGCTTTTCACTACCTCAGTTAAAAAGATTGGTTATAGAGTGAGATAACCGTTACACTAGGTTTTAATACCGGACTTCCACTATAGTTTCTAAAGAAGAAAGGTACTAAGAGACCAACCCTGAACGAGTACTATGAGATCAAAGCGTGCTATTTACACCGACGGGTGTGCTTCATTCATTCAATCTTTTCACTTTATTCGATAAGTTATATCTGGGATTGTTAGCTATATATAACATGTTAACGAATGGGAAACTTCTCTTAGTGTAAGAAGCATTATTTTGATGTTCGTCTCCATTTAAACTGTTCGAGAATGATAATTAGCCGAATATTAAATTGTGAGCATAAATCTTATGTGTTAAATCAGGGTTTTACGAAGCCAGATCAGTTGCGGAAGGTAATACAAACAGTTTAGATGGAGGGAATTTGAAAGCTAGCCTGAGCGATGACTTATTGTAGGTTAGTACTGTCAGCGATTTGTAGCAAGCTCTTAGCAACCAGGGCATATGAAGGCATCAGGTGGTTTGTGATAGGGCGATCATCATCCTCGCTCCTTGAGACATAGAGGAGGGAGTTGAACAAAACCCAAGTGTCGGGATCGATCGAGGTGGGTTCCAGGGATCCTCGACGGAGAAACTTGGAGGCGACGGATTACGACAACGACCGTTAGCAGTCGAGCCGTCATCCACACTCGACTATGACGTCAGAAAACTCCAACGGTCAGCGCAGAGCTGAGCAGCAGTAAAATAACAGGTGGGCAACAACCGGTATAGATGCAGAATGCTGATTGGAGATAGTTCAACCATTATTGGGATATTACTGTTATATGGTCGTATCCTAAGCATTAGTCGCAAGCCCAAGGTTGACTTTGTTAATTGAGAAAATAGCCGTAGTAATGAGGGAAGAGTTATGAAATTCAAGCAATGAATAAATGTATATATTTGTATATAACCAACTGGTGTTGTTATTAACATATACTACCTCTCACGTTGACGAGTTGGGTTCCTATCCACGTGAGTCTACTCACTCAGGTGTTGGCAAAAGGTGAAAACAGAAAAAAACATAACCGGTCCAGCACACTTGTGTTACATCAACCCTGCGACTTACTTAGCTCAATGCCACATACAATGAAGTGTCGCCAAAAGTCGTGGTATACCTCCTAATATAGTGTTGGACGCCCTGTGCAGCAACCCAACAGGGTATTGACCCAACAACTCGTCCGAAGTTCCCTGAGAAAGTGTTCAGCCTAACTTAATCTGTAGTTGTCCATAACTGCAAAAGTTTTACCAGTTTATGTCGTTGCGCACGAACTGACCTTTCGATCATGTCCCTGGCGATACAGATGACCAATTCTTTCGCTATAAATGTCCAGAATGTTCCTCAAACCAATCGCGAATGGTTTTGGCCCAATAACTTGGTGCATTGTCGTCCTGGCAACGTCCATCACTGTTTGGGTACTGAAGACACCAGATGGGTGCAAACAGTCTGCAAGTAGCTGAATATAACCTTTTACCGTCGATAGTTGGTTCAGTTTGACCAGAGGTCTCAGTCCATGCGATGGAAATATAGCTCGTACTAAGATGGAGCCACTACCACCTTGCACAGTGCCTTCCTGATAACCAGAGTCCATGGGTTAGTTGGATCTGCACCACACTCGAACCTACCATCAACTCTTACTAACTGGAATCGTGACTCATCTTGCCACACAACCTTCTTCCTGTTATCTAGGGTCCAATCAACACGTTTACGAGCCCAGGAGTGGCGCTGCAGTCGATGGTGTTTTGTTAGCAGAGACACCCGCTACGGTTTTCTACTGCCATATCCCATCAGCCCAAAATTTTGCTGCAATGTCCACACGGACACGTCTGTCGTACGCCCCAAATTCAGTGTGGCTATTTTTTGACGCAATGTTGCCTGTCTGTCAACACAGATACAAACGTCGCTGGTAACGATAGTTAAGTAGACCTTGTCGGCTGCGTTGTTCATAGCAGGAGGTAATTCCGGATATTACAAATTCACGACATAATCTTGACACTGATTCACCAACAATATCCGAAATGGAATGCCCAATGCGTCTAGCGCTCTGCGTTAATTCATGTAGGCGGCCATAATCACGTCAGAAAACCTTTCACAAAACTCCGCGACTCACGAGAGAACAAATGAAAGCCCCACTGCTCGGCACATATTTGCGTTTCTTCCGCGGTTCTACGCCATCTGGATATTTGCATCTTTCTATCACATGACTTTTGGCAGGGCTATCGGAGTATTTGTAAGATTAGGTTTTGCTATAAATCAAGTTATCTGCGGCTTCGTGGTACGTTTTAAAATCGAATAATACTTTAGGTTATAAAATCTGCATAGTGCAATGAAGTCTTGACTGGTGTACCACCGGATTATGTTGTGAAAACACTATATTTCAACGACTAGCTCCGTCGTCTTCCTCATGTGCGAAAACATCTGTACTGGCTGGCTGATCAACAGATACTGAGACAACTCAGGTGCAGCACTTACTTGTACTGTTGTACACCCAACGGTTCTGTTCGCGGTCCTTTCTTAATCATGATTATGATTTGTACAGAAAATTTGTAAAGAGTTTTTATGTGTTCATCATTGCCCTCTTGCCTCCATCTGTGCTGAGTAGTGTTGCCAGGTCTGGTTTCCTAAAAATCAGGACGGAAGGCCAAAAAAATCGGGACGAAGGGTTACAAATCAGGACAGCCAAAAAAAAGGGGTTTTTATATAATTCACGTCAATCTTTATAATTTAGGTAGGGCAGGGGTAATTTCTAAAGGATAGTAACTTACGAATCTTATTCCTATGCATTGTAATAATACAGTATTAATACTTGTCTAGGACAAGTAACACAGTATTGAGAAAAATAAGTTATTTTAAGTACGAATTATGCTGTAATGAGCATACAGTATTTTTAAAGATGTTCTGACTAGTCGGTTAAGCCGACTATCCGGCCATTTTCATAGTCGGCGACTATTCGGCAAAGAGCGCCGACTATCCGGCTTCTTAGTACGTATATTACACTCTCGCCTCGTGCACGAGCGCTGACTCGAACTGCCGTTTACACTTTCGCAAGAATTCATTCATGGATGACTAGTGGGCGGGCCAGCTTTCGGGGTGGACGGAAGGGGTTTGGTCCAATAGAGAAACACTTTCGTTTTTCAACATAAAATTGACTGTTTAAGTTTTTTTAAATAGATTTAATTATGTTTGCACCTTCAAGGAGCTAATAAAACTCTTATAGGTTACCAAAATGTTCTGTGTGTCATTATTTATTGTAAATTTTTAACTAATGCGTTACAATTTATTGAGAAGAAAATTTCAACAGTTTCCTGAGTTATTATCTATAAACGATAATAACTCCAGAGGATACTGACAGATTCAGTACCAACCTCAACAAACTTTAGACCTGGAAAAACGATTTGAAGATATTTTGAAATTCGAGGTGTATGACTGGATGAAAAATCCTTCTACCGCAAATATTGAAGAAGCTGTTACAACTAAACAGGTTTAGAAATCGTATATGACGCAGAAAGTAAACATAAATTCGATAGTGATGAATATGAAAACCTGTGGCAAAATAATAAAAAAAACCATCTGTCATATCAAAATGTATGACAACTGATATTCAGTTTAATGAAACCTTTTCCTTTATATCTCAGGTAATCAGGCATTTGTGCTGTTTAATCATATTATAGCCAAAAAAAAAAAACCCGAAAGAAGTGACCTTCATTTGTTCCTTGCAAAACTGACCAAGATATCCAGTTTTTATTTTAGCAGCATGTGCCTTAGGAATCTCATTAATAAATCAAATAATATAATCTAATTTCACCAAACTTCGTGCTTTTATATACGCAAAGTATAAATAAAAAGACAGATTTAACTACAGTGAGTGGTTTTATAAAGACTTATTCTGCCAAACGTAGCAAAAGTCAGACAAAGTATTTGGCAAATTATTATTATGGGCTTTAACTCGCTATACGTCTGCTTCATAAGTTATACATTGATACAGAAGTGGGCGGTAGGTAAAAAAGGTTGACTACCTCTGCTGTAAACAATGTGCTCGCGCCTTTGACTCGCGCCAAAAAACCACCACTGAGGCGAGCGGCACTCGCGAGCGACCACGCGAGTCGAGACTACGCGAGTGCACCATTTACACTCTCGCGTTCGCGCTGTCTCGCCTCGCCTCGTCTAAGCTCGCGCGGCATAAAATGTATATAGGAGGCGTTACATAAAATAAAAACTTTGATTGTTATTTAATATTTTTATTTTAGAATCAGTCTTACACATTTTGAAATGCAAAGCAATCTTTCCTTTGGTAATCACTCGTTAAAATTACTTACTTGTAAAAAAAAATACTATGACATTTATCAAAAAAATTAGTATCTTAACAAAAAAAAACAACATAATATCTTATTATCTTCAATAAATATTTGTAAATATTTCTTCTTATTGAAACGAAAGAACAGGATTTTTTTTATTAACAGACTAAGTAATATTGATACAAGATTGCATGTACATGATGTACTGTAAAAAGAATATATAAAACAAAAGCAATCAGTCTAACGTACTTATATGATTTATATCCGTACATAATCTAATCAAATCAAATTTGTGACAAACATAAATGTCATCTCATTATATTTTTTATTACTTACTTATATTTTTGAATTAAAGGTAAATTATGATGTAAAAAGACTAAAGCTTCTGCCCTATCTGGCAACAATCGATTTCTTTCTTTTTTTTTTCTTTCGTATAAGTTTCCGCTCACTGTACACGGAACTTGCGGGACAACTAAGGGAGCGTGCATAAACCACGTAGCTCCATTTTGGTCCCCTGTGAACCCCCCCTCCCCCCACGTAGCCCTACGTGGCTTTTGCCTTAAACCCCCCCCTTTCCTCCCACGTAGCACGTAGCTTTTTTCCCTTTTGATTCCAGAAGACATTTTGTGCTTTTTTCTCATGTCACACTATTGTAATTACATACGGAGATAATTGACTGAGGGAAATAAACATTCACATGCTGTTGTATGTTCTGTACCTCATTTTAAATATGAGAAATGTTATGAAAGGAAAGCTACGTGGCCTGGTTCGCAACCCCCCTTCCCCCCACGTATCTCAGCGTAGCATTCCAGCAACCCCCCCCCCCCCCCTGGACCAAGCCACGTAGTTTGTGCACGCCCCCTAAGGTACACTTTAGCAATGAGCGACATTTCAGGATACCTACAACTGTTGCGACTCCACCACTGAAATGGGTCTTCATTGCGCTTTATCACCTGTAACCCACAGTAGGACTGCAGTTCATGGGCTGCCCTTGACCTGCTATCTTGAATATCTTCTATTTTTCTTGATAAAAATTTTTGGTAGCAATGCCAAAAATTCCGATGTGTTGCTGATTCTATATTGTCTTCATCGATGGAAGTGCTATGTAGATCATCTTTGCCATTGTCGCTCTCGTCATCACTCATGCTATTTTTCAGAGATTCTAGTAAAAATTGAGGCCTAATGGTGATGAGGTCCTTTGTCTCGAAAAACTGTTGCTTATATCTTGGACCCAATGTAGCCAGGGTGAAGACATTGTTATGCTCCAAGTCGAGCCTACTCTTCAAATCATTTTTCAGTAGGACTTTCATTTCCACGATTTCTTTGTTTTCATCATTGTAAATTTCTAGATATTTCTGTAAGGTTTACAGATGCGGTATTACTTCAGACACCGAAGAGCAACTTGAACTTAAAATCTTAGTAATCTCTTCAAATGGCTTCAGCAATTCAATGCTTTTCAGAGTATTTTCCACTCTTCAGTAGACAAATTTTCGAAATTTACCGATGTTTCAGCCACGTATAAAGAAACAGCCCGTTTTTGTTCTATGAGGCGATATATCATATAGTACGTGGAATTCCATCTGGTACATACAGCTGGTGGTCTGGTAAATTTAGTTCTTGCTGCAGATCACGAAGTTTTGACTGAGCCTGTTTACAGTGGTTAAAGTGAGTGACAATTCGTCTTGATTTTACAAGTATTTGTGTCATGGTATCATGGTTCAAAGCAGTATTGATTGCTAGTTGTAGAGTATGTATGAAGCAAGGTACTCCCTTAAAAACTGAATCGTCGATTCCTTTCGTCACATTTCTGCTGTTGTCTCGCACAACGGCGTGAATTTTGGTTGTATCTATATTCCACAAAGTTGGAATTTCTTCTAAACAATTTTTTATATTATTGGAAGTATGTGTTTCGGGGAAATGTTTCATTTGCAATACTGCGTGATGATATTTGAAACTATTGTCAAGCCAGTGAGCTGTAAAACTCAAACAACTTTCCTTATTATTTGTGTTTGTCCACATGTCGGTAGTGACTGAAATTACAGCTGCACTCAGCACTCCTCTTCGTATTTCAGATTTAGTCTCTTCGTAAAGATGAGGAATGATGTTTCTGTGAAATACTTTCTGTCCGGTATGCTATATTTTGGTTTAACTTTTATCATCAAGTTTCTAAAGCCAGTATTTTCAACAATTGACAACGGCTGGTTGGCAAGTGCAATCATCTCACCAATCACAATGTTGATGTCTCTCGATCTTGAGTCTTCACGTGACCATTGTACAGCAAAACTATCTTCAATATTTTGCTGGCTTTTCTGACATAAACTGACCTCTGACTACACTGAAGTTGATGGAATAGGCACTGTTGTAGGTAATTCATCTACTTGGATTTGCGACTGATATGAATCGTCTGTGGTGGAACATTTGATCACAGAACCTAACTGTGGTATCAGGTTTGGATGTCGGTATTTGATATGGTTGTTCATACTCGTAGTATTTACTGTTTTTCCCTGCCCACCACGAGAAATTATCATTTGGCACTGATTACCCTTCACTTTACTTGAATCATTTTCCAATCCATACATGAGAATTTCTTTTTGGCATGATTAAATTAATTTTAATTCTCTTTCATTTTAATGAACAATAACAGCACTGTTGTTCTTATTTTTTACAAAAAACACCGCTCGATCCGTGCACAAGCAAAAATCAAGAAACAATGCGAACTAAACAATACATGTTCCGACACGCTCGTAGGCTGCGGTTGCGACTTGAGCGCGAATCAGCTGTAAACGAAGCGTCATGGAAATTGCCGAATACCCCTGAAACCGTGATCGGCTTGGCCGACTAATCGGCCTCTTTACAACCGACTAATCGACTAGTCGGCCAAAGTCATAGTCGGAACATCTCTAGTATTTTTACTATATCAAATTTGTATATTGTGTCAGATTTTACTGCTTTTAGCATAGTTTTGTTTTTTTATTACATTGTTATAAAATTCACCACAAGACAAATTGAAGTTGGTTTAATATGTATCTCTGCTTTGACACGTTCGAGTGATAAACGGTTTAGTCTCTCAAACCTGCGAAAATATCCTTTCAGCTGCCGCGTTTGAAACTGGTGTTGTTCCGTGAAAGTAAATATTTTTTGCAGATTGACAAGATTTTCATTTGAAATATACTATGCAAATTCTGTAGCGGCGTTAAGTCACTGTTCTGTACTTCTGCCTTCACTAGGTCTTTAACGTTGCAAAATTCCTCATAAAATTCATCCATTTCGAAAAACGTGTCAATTTTTAGTTTTTCAATGTGTATTAGACAATCTGGGGCTGGCTAAAAAAAAAGGGAGGGGGGAATTATTAGAAATCTTAAATAATTCCTGAAAATGAAAATTACATATAATAATGATGTTAAAAGGGGATCTAATAGGTTACTAACTAGAACCATGAATTTCAGACACAAAATAAAACCTCATTTATTGAGTCTTATGGCCTTACAAGGTCGGGTAGTAATTAACGTTACGTTAAACACAATTAGATCAGCAAAAACAAGCAATACCCGACGTTTACAATTCGCCGGAGTAAGCAAACAAAACTGAATGAAATATCTCAAACAAGTAATAAAAACAGCAAAGTTAACATTGAAATAACATGGCAACACAGGCCATCAAATTGAAGCTAACATTTTACTGTACAAAGGAAAATCCCAGGGGGCGCCGTATAAAGTGAATGAAAAGCATCAAAATTGAATTAACAAACAGCAAGATGCTTGAGAAAAAAAAAAATGAATTGAAATACAAATTCAGCTAGCTCAGAGTTTAAGTGGCGGGAGCAGAGTCTTAAACCCAGGCGTCGCTTAAGGGCACATAAGTCTGTTAAAAATCCACTGGATAGTGACCGTCGTTTCTGGTACATTACCATAGAATCATCGCCGTGATGGTGAGC
>JARYHS010011408.1:200752552-200835721 GCA_031002005.1 Vandiemenella viatica
TCATCGGTTCGATGGTGGAGAAGTAAGTCTTTCGTTAGATTTTCGATCGCACTTTTTTACACTTATGTAAACTGTACATTTTTGTCTAATGCGATTATGAGTGACACCAGTCGTCCTTTGTAATTACTGTTATTAATTAATTGCTTTGGAGCTTATGTGATGGTGTGATAATTTCCCTACATACTGCCTTCGATTTGTGTACATTTCTAGTTCAGAATCCTTTGCAATGTGAACCATGTTAGAAGGCATTGTTATTTTTGTACGGAAGTTTATATGCATATTACTGGAGAGATTTAATAATATTGACACATTATAACCACCAAATATGCAGTAATAAAGTAAAAGCATTCTAAATATGGACAGCTCTGTAAAAGTCATTGTGAGAGAAATACATATTATTAGCTATTTCTCAGGCTTCAGTCTTCGATAAAGAATTGCATTCTGCATCTATATGACATGTAGGGGAGAAATATTGGCACACAGGCGCTTTTTTAATATACAGCATTGAGTGACAACAAATGTCATGCACCAGACAAATTGTTGTACTATCTGGAACATTACTAATCTATTGCATTTTAGGTTACTGTACAAAGTACAACTAGTAGAAAAAACTGTTAGTTCGGGTTGAAAATACGGCTGGCTGATTCCTTGGAATTTACCTCTGTAAGGAAAGGTGTAGGCCTACCTGAAAACTGTAAAACATGCAACAAAGGTGCAATCCATGCCGAAACATACAGTTATGCATATGATTTAATTCTAGATGGGGATACCGCTGCCTCGCGACTGTTAACGTGACGTCGCATTCACGTACAGTCATCTGCGTAAAAACATATATTGTGACCGAGCGTAGTGAGGTCACAATAATTTAAAGCTGTACAATATCAACATAAACTGATATCCTGAAGGTGGATCAGATGCAGGCGGCCGCTGGTAAGCGGCCACAGATGTCCGTTAACACAACCAATATTGCTAATCTTCGTGGTTTCACTGCTGGATGATGAAATGCGTGCTTGAACATCTGATTGTGTTATCGGACATCTGCGGCCGCTTACCAGCTTTAAATTATTGTGACCTCACTACGCTCGGTCACAATATATGTTTTTATGTGGATGACTGTATGTGAACGCGACGTCATGATGATGTCACATTAACAGTCGCGAGGCAGCGGTATCCCCATCTAGAATTAAACCATGCATATTACTGACTTTGCATTATTAGTTACCTTGAGCTACCTATTATGTAATTATAGTCACAATTTGGTATTGCTGCTGTCTTTTTCACCCAAAATCCAATATGCACCATGGAATATTAGTAGTCATTCTGATCCAGGCTGCCATTCAACCTAAACACAACACGGTTACACATACTAATGAATTAGCCACAATAGACTTTTCATATCGCCTGTGACGACATTATAGTCAGAATTCGGCATTGCAGCCACCTTGTTCACTCAAAATTCACAATACTCCATGGAATATTAGTCATAATTCTGGTTCACGGTGCATTTCAACATAACTACACCCTCCACCAATACAGCTCCTTAAAAATCAACATGTGTAATGCACGAGGAAGAGCACATTCATGATAATGATGGCTGCTAGACATCAGCTAATACCGCACGTAACCTGGCAATTTGCATTGTATGTCTTGACCTACTTGCTTTTATCAGCTTCGTGTCCACTTTTTCTTGGATAGTAATGCCTAAGGAATTCGTTCATCAAATTTTCATCATGAAATAACAGTTTTTTTTCTACTGGCTGTCCTTTGCACAGCAGCCGCATTTGCATTGTGGCCAACTTCTTATTATGACATATCAATATTTGCTAAGGTTGTGCTTAGGTTGAAATGAAGCATGAACCAGAATGATAACTGTAGCTGCTATTGTAATTGGCTTCGTCATGAGAGGTTGACTGTCATGTGAAATGTATTAGATTATTAATGGGGTAATGTCTGGATTGGGATACCGCTGCAACCACTTAACGCCTCGTGATGTAAACATTTCTGGATGGAGAGATTATGAAGTCACTACGTTGCTGAATGTGATGTATACGTTCCACGCGCATCTTTAGATACTGTCGTTTACGTCTAATGCAGCCTGGACCATAGTGAAACGTAACCGACGCACACGATATTGCTGATACACAATTTCCAAATTGTATCTATCTTTGGTAGTATGGTCCAGGCTGTGTTAGAACCTAAATGCAAATGGTTATTGACGAAATCTTGTTTATGAATTTTTTATTTCGTATGAATGATTTTAATAGCAATTTCAGCCACGCAAGGAAATATAGAAGAACGGAATGAAATACAAATCAATGGAATCGTGACTAATAGACTGGAGAATAGATTCTACAGCCTTTTTCATGAAACCGATCATGTTTCCGGCACAATTTATTACACTGACTGTCACTAAACGATTAGTAACTCCAATACGCAAGTGTCATTTGTTGCATCACAACGGCTGAACATTTAACACATGGAAGCAGTGACGTCGTAGATACCAGGTGCTATTTGTGTTTACAACGCTGTAGTCGGAAGTATTTACATTGTGAGGCGGTAAGTGACTGTAGCGGTGTCCCAATCTAGATATCACCCTATTAATGTCGTAGACAGTTTGACAATTTGTCTGCGGGGGTGTTTTGGAGATTGTGATTCTGCTACAGCAACACTCACTAATAACTTCATAATACTGCATTAATCAGTCACTAGACATATTATTTTCAGGCAGTAATTTGGTTGCAGTACACTCTGGACCACTGTTGACTAGCTGAAATTAGGTTGGGACAGCCTGAACCAGTGTGACACTGCTAAATGTATTTCTAGCGGTGTCTTACATTTGACTACTACAGTATTAGGATGCCAGTTTTTTGTGAGCGATCTCCAGTATTTCTGTCTTTGGTCCAACATGTCTGCTATGCAAATATTCTTAAATAGTATTGCTCCTGGAACGTGTATTGAAATTTTCATGCCAAAAGGACAATTGCTTCTTACAAAACCACTGTCACTTCTTTTGATAACTGAATTACATGATACCAATTAGAAACAATGTTTTAAGCACCATCTGTCCAATACAACGATCATATTGTAATTTTGCATGGCGCCCGATCTCATACTTAATTAATTCATTATTCCCACTAATTGTTGTTAATATTATTGGTCCACAAATACTGGAGATCGTGATTCCACAAAGAATTTTTCATAGTACTGCAGTAATTAAATGCAAGACACCACTAGAAATACTTTCTGAAGTACATTCAGCGTTGTCATGCTGGTCCAGGATGTATTACAATGCTTATTAATGCTTGAAATTAATACCTCTAGCGATTGTCTACTGCAGTATTATGACGCCATTAGTGAATGTTGTAGCGGAATCATGATTTCCAGTAGACTCCATGAATAATGTCAATCTCTCCTGTAATCGATTAACTATTGCAGATTTATGGTAATATGACTTGTCTTTACTTTATCTGAAGTATTAGTCTAAGAGAAACAGCGTATCTTTCAAATCCATTTGGTTTACGTCATTATTTATGTGGAAGAAATTATGGGATTACTGTAGATTGCGATTCCTCAAGGAATTGGCATCATAATATTGCCGTAGTCAAATAGCCTTGTGACTGACTGCAACAGTATTATGACATCATTAGTGTGAATGTTATAGTGGAATCGTGATATCCAGTAGACCCAAAATTAGTACTGTCACTGTTGTAACTAGGCTACTTATGCCTGAAATAAATTAGTAAATTATTGTCCTCTCTTCTCTTCGGTATGCTACTCCTAAACTTTACCCTGAGCCTAATTTACAATATATGCCATACGCTTCAAACCGAGGAACTACTGCACACTGGTTTAGATTCCACATAAAGCTGTAGGTCCCGTTTAACAGTTAGGATTACTTGGTTAAGGCAGCCCAACAAAGGTACTAGTGTGGCTGATCAAAATTCTATCACTAGGTGGACACACAATCTCCTGGCCAACAATGCTATATGCATTTACATTTACTCACCTCCTAATCTCAAATGAAGTCCTGCCCTGTTTGATTTCAGTTACGAAGTGCATTAGATCTTAACATTCCATCCAACTCCAGTATTTGATACCAGTAATATAGGTCCCAGACCTTCCCACAATCTAGCAAGGGCCTGAGAATAGTTTTGTAACCCTGTTCCATTATTTCACAGATATAATTATCTAATTACCCTCTTCAATGGAAGCAACACAATGAACCCTTGCAACCTCTGCAGTGAGCCTTGCTGAGCTTAGTTCCCCCCCCCACCTCCCCCAGTTTACAAGTCTACTAAGATCAGGTTCTTAGTTTCCACAGTATATTAAGAAAAAATACCTTGCCTGTATGTATAGTTAATATATCTGGATAATTATTTTAAAGGATTTGATATTTCTTAAGTATTCAAATGATTAACCTACTATATACACTATAGTGAACGTCTGTGTATATTCATACCAGGAGACAGTGAACTGTCTATGTGAGATTGTTTATACCTACCACTTCCGACAGCAAAGCAGCTTTTTTGCCCCACTGTTGAACTATGCTGACACCTAGGCCACCGGTCTCTGTTGATGCTGCAGGGCAACCACTGATATTCCAACCACCAAATGCCATATGATAGCTTCACTTTCCATGTACAAGTCCCTTCCTTCTTCTGTATTGTCCTTGTATCCTCCAACTTTCACATCATGAGTTTCATCCCATAATTAATGTAGGCTGCTCCTTGACACTTTGAGAAGATTCCTCTGATTTTGGAAGCACCACGATGCATGACATCTTAGCTGTCTTCCTGGTGTAAGTACAGCCTCAGTCTTGAGCAGTGCTTGTACAGTATAACTCCAACTATCTGAAACAATTGGTACCGGACCCCGTTCGGAAAATCAAAAATTTGGATAATTGTATATTTTCCAAAAGAAGGGTATATTTTAATTAATTACTGTGTGTATGTTGGAAATGGGAGAAAAAAACTATTTTTAAAGAAAAAGAGCTTTTAATGAATTAAATGAAAAGGCAAAACTTTTACATGTTAAGCATACTTACAAGAGCTGTACAATAGTACAGTATGTATACTGTTAATGAGTCATCGGTCAAAGTAAGCTGTTTGACTGTATTCATCCGTTTTCGGGCAGCCAAGTCACGCATCTGCTTGGCAGTGAGAAGTTGCATGTGGTCACACTCAGGCTGACGCTCTATCCACTTTAACGCAGTCTCCTGGCTGGCAAATGCTTGACTAGCTGATGGTCCCGTGTCTGCTTCAACTTTGACATTAAGGTCATCTTCTTCCTCGACACTTTCTTCTCTCACACTTTCAATAAGTTCATCATCATTTAGAATTTCATACCCAGGGTCTGACGAATCACACACCACCCACTCTCCTATATATTCAGCACTAACTTTTGAACACGAATTTCAAAAGAATGTTTCTGAATTCCTCAAGTGACATGTCATCCCCATCTCCTCCCGTCTCTTCCCTTTCCTTTTCTTGAACTTCATTTTCTTTTTTTCCTTTTCCTTCTTTTCTTCAGTCTTTCAACTTGTTCCACGCATGTCTTAATGTGACTGCCTTAACCAAGCTCCAAGCTTCCGCCACCATGTTAGCGCAATCTTTCAACAACTCATCTTTGTCTTTGCCCTCCACCAAAAGTTGCATTCTGTAATGGCATTTCATGGTTTCAATAACAGACTGGTCCATTGGTTGCAGCACGCTTGTGACATTAGGCGGTAAAAAAAATGTTTTAAACTGGCCATTACCTGTTTCCAACAATTCTTTGTTGGGATGAGTTGGTGCATTATCAACAACCAAAAACACTTTACTGCCTTCCTTTTCAAGAGATTTTTGGTGTTTTTTTCAATTCAGGGATGAAAATTTCGTCGTACCACTTGGTAAACAATGCTGTAGTCATCCAAGCTTTGGGTTGGTTTTTATAAAGGAGGGGAAGCTTTTTCACATTTTTAAATGCTCTTGGACGTTTTGACTTCCCTACCAACAGAAGGGGTATTTTGTGGCTACCCGTAGAGTTTGCACAGTTAAGCACCGTAACACAGTTTATACTAACTGGAGCACTACACTCTCTTTTAGATGCTAAAGTGATTTTAGGCACAGCTTTCCAAACAAGACCAGTTTCATCGGCATTGTACAAAAACTCTGGTTTTAAATTTTTCAATAAAATCTTCTGATGATAATGTCTCGCCACTTAAATCTAGACACAGACACCGTGCCTGGACTTAAAATTGCTTTAAAGGATGAACAACAAAACTTGTTAGCTGAGCTTTTAGCTTTATCACAAAGTATCGGACCCGAAATTGGGTTTCCCATAGAACATTGGTGAAAAACCACTTGAAAATGGCCTCTTATAAATCCTTGTTTCTGCCTTTATTGATTTTCTTGAAGAACATCCATCTTCGTTTTCAAGCACTGACATGAAGTTTAAAAGCGTAGGTTTTCTCCTTTTAATGTCTGAAATTGTTGGTTGTCCAACACTGTACACCTCAGCCAACTGTTTACTTGTAACTCCTTTATCTGATTGCTCTATAATTTTTATTTTATCTGCTAACGATAACACAACACGTTTTCTTTTAGAAGCCATGGTGAATGACGAAGCGCACTCACAAACAAAACAACGCGTCCACGCAAAAGAGTACTGTCACAGTAGCAGGTCAACGACATACTGACTGACTAATCAAAGGGCTGAGTCGGCCACCTGGTGAAGACAGCAATACGATCGGAGCGGGGACACTCAGATCACAACAATAGATCTCGCCACACTTTTTGCCCCAGCTTGGAAAATTTCTAGATCAACCACTGGAAAGGCCAATAGCTCGTAGGCAGAATCATTATTTTGTGAATTGCATTACGTTTCCGCCTTAATTAAAAAAGCGTCTTGAATATTCAGCAATTCAGATGGTCAGAGTTCGGATAATTGGAGTTCTACTGTAATTGTCAATTTGAGCATTCTTATTCCTCTTGAATTTCTTCCTCTCCATTGCTGATGTCATTCTCACAGCGTCTTTCATGCTCAATCAGCATACCTCTACTTACCGATGTTAACAGTGTTGTTTATGATGTCACTAAGTTGCTGGGTACGACGTATATCACAAGGGCAGCTACAAATGTTACTAACAGGATCTTCACAGAAAATAGAGGTTTCGTCGAGCGAGAACAAAGGAAATACGATATTTCTATAAATTTATGTGACTAGAATTAAAAAATTTCTGTAGTTCTGGTAGCAGTGTCTAGAATTAAGCCCTTCTGAATATTTTTATATCCAGATAACCAAAATTATACAGATAGCTACAAGTATCAGTAAAAGTATCCATTGAAAGAGCAGGTTTATTTTACCAATAAAACATCAAAAACTACGCTACCTGTTCCTGACACTGCAACTTCTTTCCGTTACAAAAAGTCACAAGAAATTAATGCTAGGCATATAATTTCCACAGGATAATGATGATTCATCTCGCCATGTTGAAATTATAGAGGAGATTTCGCTGTATGCAAATATTGAATTTCTGTGACTTTTACAAAAGTTTTCTCCTAATCTAGGCCACATTTCAGCATAACCACAAACACAAATAAGAAACAGTTTAGGTTGATATGATACCAGTACTGACAATGGTATTGGCAGAAAATGTTCCAGCATTGTAGCGGTATCAAGATCTTTGTCAGAAAACCTTCTGGCTTAATTGTAATTAATGACACCATCAACATTGAAAACTAGAATTGATAAAAACAGGACTGGGAATATCGCATTGTTCTTCCATGTCTTAGAAAACCTCTAATTTCTATGGTTATGCAGTTTGAGAGATTCATGAACCGTATAAAAATTCGGATATCTCCATATAGAAATGTGCAGAGGGGCTTACTGGATGTCTTACCCAGAAACAATTACAACATAGTACCAGTGGCAATTTTTGTTTATATCATTGTTGTCCTTGAAGCAGAAAGTAATTGTGGCAGTATCGTGATCTAGAATTAACCCCCAATTTCATTTCAACAATTTTGTCTCCCCGTGCATTGATGCTAGATTAGCAGCTTCATCTAGCTAGTGCTAGAGTTCTGTATCAAATTATATAATTGTAAGGACAGGGAAAATGACTCATCACTCACCAAAGTTGACGGCAGCGACGAGAGGAGAACATATATAAACACACAAATAAACTCAATATTTCGGTTAAACCTTAATCATGATGTAGAAAATGAGTCATGAGGCTCGGGAGGTGTGCACCGAGGGTTGCTACATGACTAGGTGGATTATCAATATGGCGGTGGGGCTGAGATATTGTATATAAATGCGCAGATGGTGGTACAAAAAAAAAAAGGGGGGGGGGGGAAATAAAGTAAATAAATATGGACAGCTAAATTTTGAAAAATAAAGTAATTAAATAAAGCTACTTCTAATTCTATTAATAATGAGTGATGCGTCAAGGAAGGAATTTTATCTGTGGTTGAGGCCGGGTGGGTGTCTGGTATCTAGGATGTTTTGGTAAGCAAGTTCCCATCTGCGAAGTTCTGAGGCGGCGGTAGTTTCGGGGAAAACTCTGATTGCTCTCACAGTGAAACAGTCATTGAAGTTGTTGGAGTTGTGATAATTAGCATGTTCTGGTACGGGGAGATATAAATTGCGGGTGTGAACTGTTTGTCTGTGGCCATCGACCAGAATGAATGGCCACAGACAAACAGTTCACACCCGCAATTTGTATCTCCCCGTACCAGAACATGCTAATTATCACAACTCCAACAACTTCAATGACTGTTTCACTGTGAGAGCAATCAGAGTTTTCCCCGAAACTACCGCCGCCTCAGAACTTCGCAGATGGGAACTTGCTTACCAAAACATCCTAGATACCAGACACCCACCCGGCCTCAACCACAGATAAAATTCCTTCCTTGACGCATCACTCATTATTAATAGAATTAGAAGTAGCTTTATTTAATTACTTTATTTTTCAAAATTTAGCTGTCCATATTTATTTACTTTATTTCCCCCCCCCCCTCCTCCTTTTCTTTTTTTCTTTTTGTACCACCATCTGCGCATTTATATACAATATCTCAGCCCCACCGCCGTATTGATAATCCACCTAGTCATGTAGCAACCCTCGGTGCACACCTCCCGAGCCTCATGACTCATTTTCTACATCATGATTAAGGTTTAACCGAAATATTGAGTTTATTTGTGTGTTTATATATGTTCTCCTCTCGTCGCTGCCGTCAACTTTGGTGAGTGATGAGTCATTTTCCCTGTCCTTACAATTATATTGCCTAAAGCAGTTTCCTTTTTCCTTAGTTTAAGTATCAAATTATATAAAATATTGGAAGATTTTGAAGTTTAATTTGAAAGTGTGCTCTTGATTCTTTACTTTCTTCACATTCCCAAACCACATGCTCGAGAGTTGCCTCACCACAGTCGCACCAGTTTGTTTCTGCGAGACCTCTCCATTCCAAAAAGCTATTGTGAGGACTGTGACCGGTTATATTGTGTATGAACCCTGCAGGCATATAAATTCTCTTTCGTGCAAGGAAGAATTTCAGAGGTCCTTCTGCTGTTTGTCCACATTTGTTGCCATTTATCAATTGGCACATCCCAAATGTCTTCTTTGGTTTCGGTGGGGTTTCAAATTACTTCCAAAGCCTGATCATACGTTCCTCTAATCCAGAATAACGCTCCTAACTTCCAAATCCAGTTTCCAGATGCTAAATGTGCATGTGGATGTTATTTAGGTCCTAGTTAGTTTGAGGAGAATACCTTCTTGTGTACCCTGAAGTAGTTTTTTGGCTTAACCTTCTTTAGATGCTTGACCCATTTGCTTGCTGTGTATCCAGTAATGGAGGCAAGTATTGTGCCATGACATCTCCTTATGACAAGTGGTGACAGTTTAAATCGCCACTCGCCAATGCTTATTAATTTATGCATTATCAGCATGGCTCTACCACATACATCCCCCATAGGAGACATGAAATTCTTTCATCCAGATTGATACCAATGTAATGGAATAGTGCTTTTCTTTTTATTGTGTTTCCATGGATCTTAACTACAGGATTTCATTCCATTATTCCCTTTAGAATCTTATAAGTCATCTTTTGTAGGGCTAAGTTTAGCTAAACTTCCACACATCACTGACTCGGGCAGTCCAGTAAAATTTTGTTTTTAGTTGTTGCTGTCTATATTTCACATCCATCAGAAGAGCTAAGTCATTGGCAACTGCTACTAACCTGAATTTCTGGTTTTTGTTACAATACATTAATGGCTGGTTTCAACCCTTGCAGCCAACATTTCATCAGTCTTCTATCTAGGTATATGTTGGGGCACAGCATTTTTGCATTTCAGTTTCTAGAATAATCTTTGAACCTGTAATTTATATTTTGTGGAGAACTGAATTTCAGCTCAGTGATGTAGGAAGATTCCCTTTTTTTTAGATAAGGGTGTCAGTGATTGGAATAAGTTACCAAGAGAAATGATGAATAATTTACCAAAAACGTTGAACGAATTTAAAGTTGAAATTTATAGAGGGCAAATGTAGGAGGGTGCAGGAAAATGGAAAAGGGGGAGGGGGGCGGATGATGGGTGTGTAGGGAAATGGCCATCAGAGCATGCGCTCCATTGCAATTAAATTAAATGACCACAAGCTGGCACTGGAAAAAATTACCAAAGGAAATGATGAATAATCTACCAAAAACACTGACAAATTTTAAAATTTGTTATAGTCAAAAGTACTTGGGTACAAGGAAGGGTAAAAATGAGTGAAATTACTAACGTAGCAAGGAATTAAAGCAGTTTGGTGAAGTCTAATTTTGATGTATAGAAATGAGTTATTACTTCTCCTGTACCAATTTATTTAGAAATACTCACCTGAAAAATGTTAATGGTTCCTGAAAATTATTTCTGCATATAACTAATTAAATATGTGTGTGATGAATAGCAATCAGCATACAGATTTACTTTGACATGTTTACAGTGAGCAGGAGCCACCACCTGCAATGCTGAAACTGCATTCTATTGCCGACCACGAGGATGGCTGGATACAGGTAGTGAGCTCAATGATTCGTGTTATTCCTATGCGAGACCCTCTCGGCCCTGCGGTCATTACATTGCTTCTGGATGACTGTCCTCTCCCCACAAAGGTGAGTTAGGAACACAATTACAGCAGTTACTTTTAAGGTTAGCAATGGTTACCCTGGTTGCAAGGACACAGCTATAAGCTCTTATGTTCAATGTTTGGTTCAGATTTATTTTCATCAGTGAACGCAATACACAGCTCCAGTAACTGAGAATACTATCATTAGACACTTCCTCGGCATCTCCAAAGTTTGTCCTCTGCCCTGTCTCACTCCAAGTAAACAAGCCAATCGTCATCTGGAAGTCTAGCCCCCTACGCCTATAGATACGCTGCCTGCGAAGGCCGCAAGCCCTTGCATTGAATATCTATTCACTTTGTATTATCTTGGTTCTCCGGGTGGAACTGCGTCGATTTATTAAAACCTAACGTTTCTGCCATCGTGCTGTGGCTTTCATCAGAGGACTGCTTTGTTAGTTGCTGCTATCGCCTTATATACTAGCAGGAAGCGAGAGCGCGCTAACCCTCCATGGTGACATCACCGCGTCCAGTGTAAGTGGTAGGATGGGGTCGTTCGTCTTGGGTTTTCCTGAGCAGGTATGACCAAATATGGTCAAGTTGCAAACCACTATCGACATTCATGTTGTTCGGCCGTTTCTGTATTTCTGACACTTCTAGGCCACCATCTGCTCTCAATGGCTATAACGCTGGTCTTATCAAATAAAATTGAATGGTCACTATCGTCTGAATGTAGAACTACGGCGGACTTGCTTGCGTTGCTATTTTTCACATGCCTGACATGCTCATTGTACCTCTCCTATACAGTGTGTCCTGTTTTCCCAAGGTATATCTTGCCGCAACTACACTCCTGTTGTTTGTGACAGGTAAGATTGGTCGCCTGCTTAAAAAGAAGAACATCTGTCCCATATACAAGCCCGCTAGGAAATTATCCAGCATCTTTACCAGTGTTAAAGATAAGAGGGATCATTTACAAACACCAGGATTGTATGAAATTCCTTGTTGTGGCAAGATATACATTGGGGAAACAGGATGCACTGTAAAGGAGAGGCTCAATGAACACATTAGGCATTTGAAAAATGATACAAGCAAGTCTACTGTAGTTCTACATTCAGCTGATAGTGGCCATTCAGTTTTATTTGATAATACCAGCATTATAGCCTTTGAGAGTAGCTGGTGGCCTAGACGTATAAAGAACGGCCGAACAATATGAATGCCAAAAGTGGTTTGCAACTTGACCCTATTTGGTCATACCTGCTCAGGGAAACCCAAGACGAAAGACCCTATTCTACCTCCTACACTGGGTGCAGTGACGTCACTGTGGACGATTAGCTCGCGCTCGCTTCCTGCTACTGTATAAGGCGACAGCAGCAACTAACAAAGCAGTCCTCTGATGAAAGCCACAGCAAAATGGCAGAAATATTAGGTTTTAATAAATTGACGCGGATCCACCCGGAGAACCAAGACAATACATACAGTGACCGTGGAAGCTTTCAGAATCATCTATTCATTTTGATTTCATCCATACATGACAGTAAAATTAAAACTGTACGACATATGCTGTTATTAATACAAGAAACACTGTATCATCAGTAACAGTGAACATTAAATATCATTTGCACATGAGCAAAGTTTTCAACCTCTTCAAAAAGTGCCGCACAGACGACAGCCCACACACCTTCTCTCACTGGCTGTAAGCAAGGAAAGCATAACAGAACTTCAACCCCTGTTCCAAGGATCGAAATTCGGTAACGCATTGCTGTATTGCTAAGGCTGGTGCTTTACAGGTTGATATATTGATAGATGTAACATCAATTCTCTTTCACGAGAAATTCACACTATTACAGTGAGTGATAAGCCAGTAAAACCATTATTAATTACTTTAAGTGAGTAGAGAAATGGATGGGAGACAGATAATTGTTCACCCACAATTGCTGCATGACTGTCCTTAATAGTCTACCAGACCAGTTACTTAATATTTCAGTGTACTTTGTTTACTCTGAACTTCTTTTCCTACTCCAGTTTCCCAACATAGTCCTAAAAATTTGCGACTACATCATTCATTGGTCAATCTACAGTTGTAATGAACACATCCTTACCTTTCCTGTTTGTGGCTTTCAATTTTTTGTTTAGTTAATTCATGTATTCCCTGTTGTCCTGCTTGCTATTATATTTTTTGTCTACTTCCTCACCGCCCAATGGAGTTAGCAGTCTGGTGGCTCATTAGTTAAAGCATCTGTCTGGAGATCAAGAGGTTCCCTATTCGAGTCCTGGTCTCTGCTGGGATTTTCAGAGTTCCTTTATCTGACCTTCACCTCTGGCACCTGTTGCTGTATGTGAAGAATGCCAAAATGCTTTGATAGTTTGGATTCCATATTAAACCGTTGGTTTCCTATACCCGGCGGAATTACTTGGTTAGGATAATGTGTCTATGGTAAGAGCAGATTGCACAACCAATAAAACACTGTCACCAGGTAATTATGACCACACAAGCTTTTATTTAATCTTCCTGTAGAATGTATAGGTTCCATGAGTTTCTTTATTTTTTGTATTGGAATAAACAGTTCTTTCTGACATCTCCCTGTTTTCTTTTTATTTATCTGAATTGTTTGTTATCTTCTCCACTGTTCTAGTGACCTGATATATACTTAAGTTTTTCATAAAATGTATTTTTCAGTTTCGAAAACATGTATTTTTGTAAATATACTTTTATCCTCCCTCTTTCTTGGTCCACAACTGTTGTAACTGCTCCTTGACATCTGGCACTGGGGGCAGAGCTGGTCTCACACACATTCCATCAGGGACAAATCTGGGACTTTTACTGGCCAAGGAGTACCTCAACATCTTACAAACAGTTTATTGAGACATGTACCATATGTGAGTGGGTATTTTCCTCAAGTGGGTGCGCAGATTTCCGCGGTCATTGTCGATGTTATCTTGGTTGTGCGGGTTGAACCGCATCAATTTATTGAAACCCAACGTTTTGGCCATCATTTTGTGGCCTTCTTCAGAGGTCATGGTTCCCCACACCAAGACCCTAGGATTAACACCGCGGCCCCTCTCAAAAACATTTGAAGAATTATATTATTTCCCATTATTTGAGACAAGCTTGCTGACAACGGTCATCCAAAGTAGTGCAGAACTGTGATTCATCGCTGAGCATAATGTGACACCATTCATCAGCAGTCCATGCTCCCCAGTCACGGCACGACTCCAAATGCAGCCGTTTTTGACTACATCAACTAGTTATTGTGTTTACATGTGCACAATAACTAGTTGATGTAGTCAAAAAGTGCAGTTTAACAGCAAATTATACAGTGAGCAATAATGATAAAGTGTAGCAAGAAACAACCGTGCAGAAAATTGCGGAGGTGCTAAAGTGTAGCAAGAAACAACGGTGCAGAAATTTGCTGAAGGTGCTGTTCCAGACTGACATGTGCTAGCTGCAACAATTTTTAGTAAGTAGAGTTTATGTACATAAAGATTGTAACCATAGAGATAATTTAGTATTAAGAAGTGAATTTATGTTTGAACACGGATAATATAAAACAATATATAGAATAATTATAGCAGATTGAACATACAGACGTTAAAATTTTAAAGCATGAACATATGTATATAATTAATGTACATAATTCACAAACACAAATATGATGATAATATTATGTTATTTATAGCCACTGACGATGCCCCACTCCAGAAGGGAGAAACGCGTCTGGTAGATACAAGTCAATAAAAAACAGTTGTTAGAAGACGGATTTTTATTCAAAAAAAAAAAACTATATAATATGACAATTTTGTTCCTACTTATTAAAAATACACTTCCAATGTAAAAGTTATATATCAAAACAAACTTTTCTATTATTTAGCAGGAATTCTAATATTGGACACCTTTAACTAATTACCTTAAGACTTGAAATTATATCTTGTAATGACTAATTAATGTATGTAAAGCTTTATTTTTATAGTGTTTGCAAACATTGTTGTTAACAAGTGTTGCTGAATTTCTGACCATAAATCTAATAAGAAAGCAAATATACATTGTTTTTACAGTAGCTTACTTCAGTCCGTCTGAATATATACTTTGACGAAAATAGTGACAGTGAAAATGTCGTGCAATAAGTCTTGATTTGTTCATATTTCATCCTCCTGCCATATGTGCATAACATGATTAAATGTGTTCGTGTATCAGTTCTGTCCAAAGGGCTCAATTTTTTCCAACTCTTAGTTGTTTATCATTGCCCTCCTACCTTCAAGTGGTGATTGTTTGGTTTTCTTTCCCTCATCATCATTCTCCAGCACCAGTCTCCTTGGTGCTGACTGAGCCTTTCCTTATTGTGAATATGCTCTTTAAGAGATGAGTTACAGGTGTTATAAGTTAGCACAGTCAGGTGTTTATAAAAAAAAAAGATTGTTTCTTGTACTGTCATAATTACACTAGATCTTTTTTAATTAATTACAGTTTATTCTAAATAATAAAATGTTAAAAACTGTTTTCAGGAATCAGTGGTGCATCTTTCAGAGCTGTTGTCATTATCAGCAGCAGTATCTACCAAGGGAAGAGCTTCACCAACAGAACAGCGTAACGTGTGTGTGGTACTAGGGTGTCTTGCTGAGAAGCTAGCTGGACCTTCAAGTATTGCCATTCTTACATCTGGCACTCTAGACTACCTCGTTGCAAATCTGGTACGTGACATAAATCTGCATCTTGAACTGTAATATTATTGTTGATGAATGCACAGTTTATCGAATTTTGGCAATAAGAGGTGAGGGAGAAAAGTTGGTGTGCAGGAGTTGCCAGACCCATAGCCAAATGGCTTTTAACAAAAAAACATAAAGGGGCTGGTGTAGATAATATTACTACAAATATCTTAAAGATAGCCAGATGTGACATTGTACTTTATCTTGAAATATTATTTAAACTGAGTCTGGATACTTGCTGCATACCCAAGAACTGGGAAAAGTGTAATAGTAGTGCCGGTATATAAAGGAGGGGCGAGAAATAGTCAAAAATTATAGCCCAATCAGTTAGACATCAGTGGTAGGTAAATTAAAGGAGTGAATGATATGCAATCACATCAGAAATGTATGTGAGGAGTGTAAGTGGTTTTCAAGAAGGAAACATGGCTTTGGGCAAGGATATTAATGTGAATCTCAGTGGGATATATGCAAGATATTTCAGATGAAATTGACAAGGGAGGCCAAATTGATAGTGTAGCACTAATCTTTCAAAGGCTTTTGACAGAGTGAGGTTGGTAAACTTGGGGTGAAAATAAATGCAAAGAAGAGTCGGCTTATTAGATACACAAATAAAAAACTAAAGGTTGATTATGATTATAAGGTTGGGAAAGAATTGCTTGTTCAAGACTTAAAATGTAAATGTCTTGGCATTATATTTGATAACAAGCTTAACTGGGCAGGACACATTGGACTGGTAGTAGGAAAAGGTTTCAAAATTCTGCACTTGTTAGAGAGCATGATGAGGGGATGCATGAAAGAAGTAAAGGAATTGGGTCAGACCATTGCTCGAATATGATAGTGTAGTATGGGACCCACATTTTGAGTATCAAATACAGGAGTTGGAGAGGTGCAAAAAAGGGCCGCTAGATTTGTTTCTAAAAAATTATCGCAGAATGCAGTCAGTGACGGATATGATAAAAGATCTGGAATGGGATTCATTGGAAGACAGGAGGAGGGTGAAGAGGGTCATGGGTGTCTACAAGGCATTTACTGGTGATGAGGCATGGAAAGATATTGTTGTAGGTATGAAAAATGGTGCATGGAAGGGAAAAGATGACCATGACCACAAGATGGCACTCAATTTCAGGCACAATGGTGTAGGAAGATTCTCTTTTTTAGGTAAGAGTGTCAGGGATTGGAATAAGCTACCAAGAGAAGTGATGAATAATTTACCAAAAACGTTGAAAGACTTTAAAGTTAAAATTTGTAGAGGGCAAAAGTAGGTGCATGCAGGAAAGGGGGAAAATTGGGGTGTAGGGAAATATCCACCGGAGCGTGTGCTTCATTACAATGTAATTAATTAATTTTTTTAAAGTAATTAAAGCTGAAAGCTTGCACAAGTGTTTGTGTGTGTTCAGAATTTATGTAGGGAGACAACTTTGGTTGAATGTAGATTATTTTATCACTACCACAAATACCCTGTTATCGAAGGCCAAGTAAGTCATAATGTAAGTCTAAGTAATTGCACAACTCCCTTGTAAAATGTTTTATCTGTCTCTGTATGAATAAGGTTTTAAACTAAAATGTTTAATTTATTTAATTGCGTTTGAGTGTATGCGCAAGTATTTCCCTATTACACACTCTTGTTCCTGCCTTCTTTTGCCCCCTTGAAATTTTAAACTCTTTCATCTTTTATGGTAAATCATTAATATTTTCCCGTGGTAATTTACTCCAATCCCTGACAAATTGAGTACCAGCTTATGGCCATATTTTCCCTTCTGTGCACCATTCTTAATTCTTCCACCAATATCTTTCGATGCCTCGTTGCCAATACACATCTTGCACACTCCAACAATCTTTCACCCTTCTCCTGTCTTCAAGTGAATCCCATTTCAGCTCCTTTATCATATCAGTTACTGATTGTGTTCTACAGTAATTTCCAGAGACAAATCTAGCATCCCTTCTTTGTAGCCCTTCCAACTCCTGTATTTGATACCCAAAATGTAAGTCCCACACTACACTACCGTATTCATTGGTCTGACCAAAGTTCTGTACCCCAATTCCCTTTGATACATCTCTACATTAATCTCTCCAATTTAATTTAATTTAATTGCAATGGAGCACAGGCTCCGGTGGCAATTTCCCTACACACCCATCTTCCCCCTATCCTGCACCTTCTTACATTTGCCCTCTACAAATTTTATCTTTAAATTCTTTCAAAGTTTTTGGTAAATTATTCATCATTTCTCTTGGTAACTCATTCCAATCCCTGACACCCTTACCTAAAAAAGAGAATCTTCCTACACCCTTGTGCCTGAAATCGAGTGCCAGCTTGTGGTCATGGTCATCTTTTCCCTTCCATGCACTACTTTTCATACCTATTGCAATATCTTTCCATGCCTCATCGCCAGTATATGCCCTGTACACTCCCATGACCCTCCTCATTCTCCTCCTGTCTTGCAATGAATCCCATTCCAGCTCCTTTATCATATCCGTCACTGATTGCATTCTGCGATAATTTCCAGAAACAAATAAATGAAGGATTTTGAAACCTTTTCCTACCACTTGTCCTATGTGTCACACCCAGTTGTTTATTATCAAATGTTTACCAAGATATTTACATTTCAAGTCCTGAACAAGTGATTTCTTCTCCACCTTATAATCAACCTTTAGTTTTTATCTGTATACGTAATATGTTGTCTCTTCTTTTCATTTATCTTCGTCCCATATTGACCTGCTGAGTTAACTGTTTAGTCAACTACAGTTTTGATCCTATTATATAAAATTATCATCTGCAAACAACGCAATTTCAGACAGTAAACCATCAACACGTTCATTAGAGTAACAAATTGCAGTGATTCCAATACACTACTCATTGGCACTCCCATTTTCAATACCACTTCTTTTGGTACAGAATTTCCTACTCTTAACTTTTTGCTTTCTACCTTTTAAGAATTCTTTTACCCTGAAAATCACTTTTTTATCCATTCCAATGGTATTACCTTTTTTTCCACCATTTCATGACTCACCCTATCAAATGCATTAGAAAGTTCTAGTGCTAAAATATCAGTTTGACGACCCTTTTCCAATTATTCAAAATATCTTGCATATAGCCCACTGAGATCCTCACAAATATACTTGCATTAAGGCATTTTGTTGATTTCAAAACCAGTTTTTTTACTACAGACTTTTCTGATGTGATTGCATATCAATCTCTCCATTAATTTGTCTACCACTGGTGCCAAACGTATCGGCTCGTAATTTTTGATTCAATTTCTCACCCCTTTCTTAAGGACCGGTACTATCACACTTTTCCAGTAGTCTTGTAAGCAGCAAGTATCCAGACTCAATCTAAATAATGTTTCAAGATAAGGTACAATGTCACATCCTGCTATCTTCTGTAGTTCTGTAGTAATATTATCATCGCCAGCTCCTTTATGCAGTTTAGCTTTCTTAGTTCCTTCATAATATCCTCGGGATAATCTTCAAATTCTTTAGTCTGCTCATTTCTAACTGTGCCAATAAACTCATTCCTGAATCATAGTCCCTAATGATCGCATCAAACCAGTTATTTAATATCTATGTCTATTTGAAATCCTCAGTAACTTCCTCTACATCCTTATCTATAATTATCTGAATACCTTTCCTTCTCCTCAGTTTTCTAACATAGTTATAGAAATTTCTAGATGCATCTCCTTGCAGTGATAATATTATTCATAAACTGTCTTTAGCTTCCTTCTTTGCTGCTTTTTAATCTCCTTGCCTACTATTATAGTATGAAGGTTCTGTACTCTGTATTTTCTGTTATGGTATAAATAATTCTTCATCCTTTTTTACTATCTCCTTGAACTCTTCCCACTTAGACTCCACGGTACTTGTGCCTTTCCTTACATTTGCTGAATCTTCCTCTGAAATATCTCTTCAGTTTTGAAAATTGTGCCTTTTATAACTGTATCTATTCCCCCCTTCAATTTTGACCACTGGTTTAGTGGATCCTCTAATATCCATCAAAACTGCATCGTGATCACTTATTCCTTCAGTTACTTTACACCCCACAAGGTTATCACCGGGCTTTATTAGGAAGATGTCCAACATGTTTGGGTCCCCTTTTGTTCTGATCTGCTTCTTGTATAAAGCCTCCTTCCCTTATTAAGGTATTTGCAAATTTCTGTTCCCATATATTATTCATCTTATTTTCTACTCAGTTGACACCTGGTAAATTTAAATCTGCATCAATAATAACAATTCTACTCTCACTTCTGAAATTTGAAAAATAATTTAGTTTATCATGTTCATCATTCATTTTTCCACTATAGTAAGCAGCCAACAATCTGATTTATTTTTTATTACACCAGAAATCTACCCCTAATAATTCATGATCATGACCTATGTACACCAGTGAGCTGTAGTAATCTTTGTTGACCAATATGAATACCCCTTCACCAATTAGTTGTTCATTTCAAATTTTGTATTTTTGTTTTTTTCACAGCCCTCCTGCCTTCAACTATAATGAGTTGTGGGTTTATGTTCACTATTCTGTTTTGCCTGAAATCTTTTTTCTTTCCTTAGTATCATTAATAACTACGTTTTATTCATGTGTCAGCCATGACCAGCTTTTAATCATATCGCATATTCGGTCAGGTGTTTTTTTTTTTTTATCCCCAACTGATTTTCCACTGCAGACAAAGCTACAGCCCTAATTAACCACAGAAATCAACAAGTAAAAAAACTGAGGATTAAGGTGGATAAATCATTTGAGTGTAATAAATATTGTTATTTTCTGTTCAGTTGTGTTTCATACAAAAAATACAATAAACTATATACAAAAGCAGCGAAGTTTAAAAATGATGCATTAGTTTTACAGTAATATTACACATTCATAATTAAGGGATGAATTTTTCTCTTCCCATGATTGGTGCCAGTACCAAGCTGTTAAATCAGATAGTTCTTATTTTATTGGACTCTGTGTTTTTTTTTTTTTTTTTTTTTTTTTCCCAAAAGATGAAGTATGACAAGCAAAGGAGCATAGTGCTGACAAGGTAAATGTATCATTAGTTTCCACAATGTTCTCTAGGATAGATTATTCTGACTATTGTCTCTTAGCTCAATAGCTAAAGATTGACTGCTGCTTTATCAGTATCATCAACAAGAGTTTGCATTAACAATAACAATGGTTTAGTATTTTAGTGTAAACCTTTCTTCAGAAGAACATGGATGGAATGTTCAGCGTGGTAGTTGTATAGCAGCTTTCCTCACAACAGACCAAGTTATAATACTTGCTGCCTGCATTCAACCATGACAACTTTCATGAGTTCCACCACTTCCCCAATACATGGTGTGCCACATGTAAAACTTCACAAGTCATTTGTTATTTGACTCCCACTCTGTGCATTCCACGTTTGCATCTGAAAATGAAATTGTTGTTCCATGTTGTTGTTTTCGCACCATCCTGCCATCACCTATAGTTAGCGATTGCTCCTCTGCTTTATTTATTTGCCTTCATATTTACTATTTGGCTCTTTTTTTCTGTCATGCCAATCTGTATTGAGTTTGATATACACAACTAACGGGTGGTTTTGGTGCCAGTCCTGTTCATGTAGTTACTGTCATGAGCTGTATCATTGGTGCAGTTAGTTCTAAGATTTTATAATTCCCCAGGAATGCATATGTATTTTTCTGTAAAAATATAATTGTTTCTTTAAACATACTTCGGCATATATTTAGCATAACTAACAGTGCATCTTAAGGAAACCAAAATTATCGGAGTCTGTTTGGAAATTAATGCACTTCTGTTTCCTCAGAAATGAAATTATCTTTGTATTGTTTTGGAATAGTAATAACATGGTACATGTAAAGGAAATTTTGTACAATTTACCTAGTTTTGTATCTGCCTAATCTCATATTTCTTTGAACCATTTCTCTGCTAGAGATGCTTTCTTTTAATTTTTAATGGTTTAATAGTATGACTTAAATAATTAATCAGTTGGTTAATTTCTGGACAACACAGAATTAAACCACATGAAGACAGGAAATGGTTATCATGTAGCAATGAGAAAATGAAAAGACTCTAAAATTGCTATCTATTTTCCAATTAGCCTGATAAATACAGGTGAAATAGAATATTTTTAGTAGGCAGATCTTATTTACATTTATACCCTTCGAAGAAATCTCCTTGGCTTGTCACATACTGCTCTCTACATTTTTCCAGCTTTTGATTGCCTTCTGGAATGCGCTTTAATTCCTTGGTACAATGTCTTAAAACGTCATCAGTGGTATCAAATCAACGTCCTTTCAATGTCAGTTTCAACTTTAAACGAGGAAAAATTATGCTGGAGCCACATCTGTGGAGGAGGATGAGTGAGGGAGCACTGTCATCACGTTTTGCCACAAAATTCGCTCGCAGAGGTGTGAGCCAGCACAGTGTCGTGTTCGCTATCTCCCTGAATGCTAACCAACAATTTGCATGTACCAAATCACATACTGATTTGAGATGAACGTCAGCCGTTGATGTGGCATGTCGCTCATTTCAAGTAATTTAGCCACTCGAAGTTCTCTTTGTTTTAATCAACTGTACCAGCAAAACACATTGATTGGCTAATTGATTCGTCCTCGAAATTTTTGTTGAAGCATTTAGAGCATCTCTGTGGCACTAGAAACCAAATTTAACACACACAATTTGCTCCTCCAGGTTTTTCATTATCTCATGCTGATACAGTGTGAAAGGATGCCGCTAGATGGTGTGATTTCAATAATTTCATTCCGTCATGTACAATTTACCTAGTTTTATATCTGCCTAATTTCATATTTCTTTGAACCATTTTTCTGCTAGATGTGCTTTCTTTTAATTTTTAATAGTATGACTTAAATAATTAACCAGTTGGTTAATTTCTGGACAACGTAGAATTACAACACATGAAGACAGGAATTTAGTGCACTCAGTCTGGTCCCCCCCCCCCCTTTTTTTTAACCAGTGCTTGTACATATTGTAAATGCTGACAGTTTATTTTCTTTTAATGTATTGTATGATCCTCTTATCTTTTCTGAAATTATTGTGCAGAACTAGATTAACCTAGTCAAAAATCAAGCTGGAAGTACCAATACTACCATAAAAAGTGAAGTGTTGGTCATCTGAAGTCAATTATTTTCAATGGAATTATCTTTGTAATAAATATAGTAAACTTTTAAATATGCCCTCCATCTAATCTTCCACACATTTCTAGAAATCTCATAACTTGACACTTTACAATGTGTTTAATCAGTATTTTTATGATTATCAGTAAGCCATTGTTAAAAACTTTTGGAATTCGTTTAGATGTCACTAAATACACTTTATTGACAGGTGAGGAATGATGTGAATAATTTCAATATGAATATGAATGAATTTACTGTTACTGCTGCACTTGTTCCTATGTTTTATTTGGGTGAATATATTCTCTTTCCATTGTGATCTTTTGCAGAGTGAAAGTGTTGATCCCTCTGTTATTCTCTTCTCCTTAATTGCACTGGAAAAATTTGCTCAGACTAGTAAGTACAATATTAAAACGTATTCTCCTAAAAATTTTGTGTTGTAGAAAAAATCATTTTAATAATAGAGATCACTGATTTCTACTTACTTTCTACTTACAGTACTTTCTTTTTACTGTATTTCACAGGTGAAAATAAAGTGACTATAAAGAAACGATTAGACAAGGAAACAAAGAATCCTTTAAATTTTTTAGAGACATGGGTAAACTCGGAACATTTTGTGAAACGACAGGTGGGCTTCTGTGCACAGTGGTGCTTGGACAACCTTTGTAAGTCTCACTTCAGTTTATAGTTACATTTTCAGTCTTTCCACAGAAAACATTTCTTAAGCAAAAATTTCAGATTATTAATTCTTTTAATTATTTATTAGATATCTGTCTTTGTGTGTGTGTGTGTGTTTTTATGTCATTGCTGCATCTTTTTTCCCCTTCTAATTCATATATACACAGGCTGTTGCTGTTGTTGGATTTGTCAGTCTGCAAATAGGAAGATGTCATTAACAGAATGTTCAACACCAAAAAAATATGAATTAAAACAAAACTGATGTTATTGATCACATCCATACCAGAATTATAACTAGCAATTAAAAAATTGAAGTTCCCTCATTCAAATCAGATATAATTTATTTCAATATTTGGATTTCTTAACAGCTTACTATTTAAAAATCATTGAGTGCAGTTATTTAGCGTAACTTACACTGCCAGCCTCTAAAAATTATCAAGTAATAAAAACATATTACTCATTATTATGTGTAGTATCCACTTTTGTATCTGCCTTATTAATGCAATATAACTACATTTGGCTGTTTTTGGATTACATCATTGTCAACAAAATTGTGTGTTTGGATTTTTTTAACTTTACCCAAACAAGTTTTTTTTTATTATTGATTAATGGTTTTATAGCGTAAGTTGCATTGTTTATTTTACAATGATTCATGTTGCGGGTTGGGTTGTGATCACATCTTTCCCCCGACATATGTCTCGCCTCTCACTTGAATAAGTTTTCTCACCGAAATATTGTGCAATTTTTTTGTTTTTGTGTTTTTTACATGTTCATCTCGCCCTCCTGCCTTCATCTGTGGTAAGTGACGGGTTATTTTTCCCTATCCTATCTAATTTTTAGTGCCAAACGGCAGTTGTTATGTTTCTATTATCCATATATTATTAAACAAACATTTTATCTCTGATGAAGGCTGTAGTATGGCATCCAAAAGCTCAGATTTGAAAATAAACAATGCAGCTTACCGTGTAAATTCAGTAATCATTAACAAAGACTGCCTTGGATGCCTGGAAAATCAATATTTTCATTGTGGTATATCTCTAAGTTGAAATAATATAGGTAAAGCAAACCCATCAGTTACTTCAGGGCAATGTCAAAATTGTAGCACAAACACATTATTCACATGGCTGTGTATACTGTAGTTGCACCCACGGACTTAAAACATGTACTTCAATTTCTTCCTGCTTTGTGAAAGGGGTCATCTGCACTATTGAGTGTTTGTATTTTTTATTGCTCTGCTGCACTCATGTTTGGTAAGTGGTGGGTTCACTCTCCTTTCCACCTTAATGTCAATTCCTGGCATTGCTTGCTGCTTTAATATTGCATAAGTTTATATAATGATTGATGGAAAACAACAGCTTACTTACCAGACGTCTTGGCAAAATAAATCAGGTTTTTTTTTTCAATGTTTGAGATATCTATTTTTTACTTATATCTAATTGAAAGATGCTCTTGAGCCTTTAATTTTGCTAAGTTAAATTTCATAGCTACCTAATAATTTTATGTATTAAATTTCATACTACATTAGTATTGTTTTTGCTCCACAGTTATTGTAGATGAACGGGCATTTTCATACAAATGTGTAGATACGACTGGAATAAATGTTATGCTCAACACAAAGGATGTCAGTGAATATCTGAAAAATCTCACCTGATGGATTAGAGGTAAGTGAAATAAATACCATTTAATTTCTCTATAACGTAAGCAAATACCAATGAAGTAACTAATACTTCTGCTGAAACTCTTGGGAGAGGATAGAATTAAAAAAAATATACAATGACACAGAAAGCTAATATTTTTGTGCAAGGTCATTTATCATTAAGGATGGCATAGCTAATTTAATTATAATGACTGGCAGTAATCTTTAAACAATTCATGAGAAAATTACCCTTTAATATTCTTTTGATGACGCTTTTAGTCCCTCTAGCCACCAATCCACTTAATCTTAGAAGTATTCTGAGAATAAGAGCTATAAGAAGTAAAAATAAGGTTTGTTGATAAAAACAAAAAAAAATAAAAAAAGCATAAGATTCAGTTGATAGGAAGACACTTTTCAAAGTTTTGGAAGAATTTGGAATATGCAGAAAGAAGACTAGCAAACATTGACAGGAACTGTTTCTAAAGTTAAGTTTCTTGTTGAAATATCAGACCCTTTCAAGATACAAGCACCAGTCAAAGAGATGATCTGTCTCCCATCTTATTTAACATGGTGTTGGAAAAAATAAAGAGAGCATGGAAAAATTCAATAAAACAAAAAGGAATAGAAGGGATATGTTTAGGTCCAAACAATCATGGTCTAAATGTGGAATATCTTAGGGAGCATGCATAAACTACGTGGTTTGGTCTGGGGGGGGGGGGGGGATTGGCTGGAAGGCTATGCTGTGCTACATGGGGGGAGGGGTCCGAGCCAGGCCACGTAGCTTTCCATACATATCATTTTTCACAATTAAAATGAGGTACAGATCTAGTGAAAAATGATGGAAAAAATTTACTTTAAGGTAAATATAAAATATCTCTGTAAGTAAATACCTTGACAATCAACTGTTGTTTCAGTATTATTACAACATGTCAATGCACATACAGTAAAAATTTTATCTCTCTAGCTTCCTATAGTAGGCATAATTTAACATTGCAGGGATAGGCGATTCCGTATCCCCAGCACCACTACACTTGACTGGGGAGGTGCAATTGACCTATGTTCTAATCCTAGGCCCAACAAACCGGCTATCTTGATTGTGGTTTTTAGTAGGTTTTCCATAATGACCCAAGCAAATAATTTCTGTCTCATAAACATACAAATAAAAATAAATTTAGCACGCAGAACACAAATTGCACATTTCTCACACAGATGGCAACACATCTGCTCCCTTATAGAAATTACAGGCCTAGATAGCCGGTAGTAAACAGAGGTTTGCTTTCAAATAAGCACAGCCTGCAAAAGAGGATATGCCAGATAACTTTCAAAAATAAAAACGTTGAAGCATTTAGTGATGAAAAATAATAATAAAAAACAGTTTTATAAATAAATATACCTAATTTTTACACCTTTTTAATCCTACTTTATTTTGACGTCTGGATCCAAACCTCAACTGCAACTAATTAATGGCAAAATTTAGGTCAGAGTGAAAGATCCATTATTGTTGATCTTGATTTTAAATGTTAAACTGGCATACCACTGGATAATTATGATCTGATGACTTTTATATTTCATTTGATTTTACTAAAAATGTAGTTTTTATTTTGTCTGTTAATATACTGTACATTCCAAAATTAGATCTAGTGTAGTAAGTTGTCTTGCTTTGTTTCTGCACAATAAGGACCTTCTTTAAGGTGATCCTGTTTTAGCTCTAGTTTTCTCTACTGCTAATGTAAAAATTCATCTAATATCCTTACAAAATTGAATTCTTTCAGATAGTAATTAAACAATTTGGGTAAATCCTTACTTTAGTTGAGCATATTGAGAGATTTTTTTCCTTCCTTGAAAAGTAAATCATAAACTTTTGAATTTGTCAAGTGGTTTCTTTTACAAATTTCAATTTTTGTATGTGATTAATTTTAGAAATGAATAATCAGTGTATGCAAAATTTGAAGTTACCACCAGCTCTCCCTGTTTTTCTTCAAATCGTCACCCTACACATACAGTTTCTTTAATCTTCTCCTTTTTATTCTCTTTGAGAAATTGCTTGTAAAAGACTATAGCAATCATCATAGTTTAGTGATTTTTCCTTTGTATACCTTTATTTTGTCTTAATTTGGTAACCAGTCGCTTTTATTTTCATGAAATCCATTATAATAATATTCAGTATGCATTATAAATTAAGCACCGAACTCTTCTACTACCATAATTCATCTGCTTATGGGATGACACCATTAAAAGAAAGTTTTTCTGTTCGCTTGTTTATACACTTTCTGTGTTTTTTAAGTCTTGTATCTACTAAATTTGAAATCATACTTACATGTAAACCATTTACTTCCATGTAAATCGTAAATTTTTTATAATTTTATTCTTAAATTTTTGCAGTACTTTCTAAATATAAAATTGCTAATTTTTCTTTTTTCCTCATCGTTTGACTTGTCAGTTGTTCAAACCTGCTGCATACTTTCTTTCAAAGAAATGCATTGTTTAATTTTAATCTACTAATAAGACAAAAAAAAATCATTAAAACAGTTTTACTGAATCTGGTCAGTGAGCAGTTAACATATAAAACTGTTGTTCAGGAAGATGTGATTTCAAGCCCTTGTTTGGCCATGTTTGTTTTTATCGTTTCCTAAAGTTGCTCAGGGCGAATGCTGGAACACTTCCTTCGAACTCCCATGACTGATTTACTTACTGTTTACTGTCCCAAATCCTCTCCTGACTCCAATGCTGATGAGGCATAAAGCCCTAAGCAAAAAATAAAATAAAAACCTGCGTTTAGAGGATTTTTTATCTTCATTTTCCCCTTGTTTTTCTTTAGTCAATTTAATTTGTAAGCTGAAGCTGGATTATTCATTAACACATATATATCCTATTATTATTATAATTTTTACAAATTTTACACCCACATTGCAGCACTTGAATCAATCCGTATGCACTTATTTGTGTCTTCGCAGTGTTGGATGAAGATTTGTTCTGCTCCCAAAACTTTTTCATTCTTTCTGACCTGGCTGCTCATTCTTTGTCTGTTATGGTGTATTGTTTTTGTTCCATTGTTCCATTGTTTTTAGTTTATGTTCTATATTGAGTATTAATTAATTTCATTTATGAGACAATGCACTCTTGGTTTCTTATGATAATTTGTAATAGGGTGTTTTATTTTGGAAAATCATTTTACTGTAGGTTGTCAATGCTTTCAATTTTAGCATACATTTATTTTGCCAGTGAATGTGAGATTTATAATAAGTTAATCTTGCACTATAAGTTGCATATGTATTGTAAAAGCCAAAATTGCTGCTGTGTGCAGTGAATGACACTAGTGTTTGGATATATACTTTAATGTAATTTTATGCTGGACAGTGACAATAGAAATTAAAAAGGTAAATTCCTATATGCTTTTTCAGGCACGGTGTGATGCATACTCTTTTGAGAGTGTCCGTTGCACATTTCAGGTAGATGAAGGTGCTTGGTACTACGAGACCCAGGTTATAACACCTGGTGTAATGCAGATTGGCTGGGCCACAAAAGACTCAACATTCCTCAATCACGTAAGACCCTTGCAAAGTGTGTTGTATATTTTTATGCAGTATCCAAATTCTGTTCATGAATATAATGAGAATTTGTTGAGATTCAGACCTTTTTCCTTAGCCGCTTTAATAATAAGGTTTCTGTGAACTTATCTGTCTAGTGCAGCTAAATAAAAAAACTTCGGTTTTTTTTTTTTTTTTTTTTTTTTTTGTTATAACTATAATCTGTTATGAAGTGCTAAGAATATTACATTCTACTTACAGTTTTTGTTTCCTATTTTCACATTGAAGTCTGGGGAAGTTCCATTTCAGTGATTTTTCTGTTGCTTTTATGTGTTCCACACATATCCTGAGGTGTCTTTCTATTCGCACTTACTTTCTTCATTTTAAAAAACACACTTTGTTCACGCACTTGTTTGTGTAACCACTGTATGAGCGTTTGTTGTTGTTTACATTACTGTGTTCAGAGATGCTTTTATTTCCGGCAAGTATCTTATCGATTTTTTGTTTGTGTTTTAAATTATATCTATGTTTTGTGTGTGTGTGTGTGTGTTATATATATTATGGAATTATATTAAGTGTTTTGAATAAGGTCTGATTCATGAGGTGAATGTAGTCATTGATTATATTTTTCCCTTCATGTAGAAATTTTCTTGTACTGTCAGCATGTTTTTGTTGTGGTTATTAATTTTCAGTATTTGCATGTCTTTCCATATATCAGTGTGTTCGTGTTTGTTCTCAAGTAGATGTTACGCAAATGTAGAGTGGTTGGCACCGCGAGAAAATTTGAAATCCGATACAAAGAACACCTGAGGTCATTAAGGTGCACCCATACCAGGCACTAATAGAGCAATTTGATTCTAAGTTTCCCAGCTTCCCAAAAAGTCTCCACATTTTCTATATTTACACATGCATTGGATGCTGATGTAAATTATGTGGCAGAAAACTTATAGATGGAATGTATTGCATATTAGGCAGATTTATTACTAAAATCACAGTTTAATACTATTGTTTTTACAGGTTTTTAAAGATTTTATCTGGTGAAAAAATATACAAATTTGAGACAAATGATTCATCTTTCAGTAGCTCATGTATTGTGTAAAGTTTTTATTTCCTTAAGGATGAACTGCTGTAAATAAAATAAAAAATCGGACAAGAATAATGGGCAAAAGGCTGAAATTGTATACAAGAATCCTCAATTAATATTAAAGCCAGTATTCATAGTCTCATAATTAATGTATAATGCCAGTCTTTACTCTAAATTGTAACCTTATTCATTATCTTAGAGAATTTTGGGAAAGCACTATACTAAAGCATTATTTACAAACTAGACAACCCGTGCTAAAATTTCGCGAATAAGTTGTGATTAATAGTGAGGTTGAATATGATGTAACCAAAGCTGAGTCAATACTCTTCATACTCCTACTTCATTTATCGATTTTGTTTAGAAATCCAGGGAGATTAATGACTCGAAACACAAAAAAGTATTTTAGAAATATTGTCATTTTTGCCCTTTAAGGGTCGAATTACGAAAAATTCCTTTCTTAGAATATAATGTTACCATGGCCGAAACCTTAGTCTTTAATTTGATATCTCATTTATCTATATCGGTTTGATATCAAGGGAGATAAATCGTGAAATTTTAAGTAGCAACATGTTTTAATTCATCTAATATTAATTTAATTTATCTAATCATTTGGTACAGTGCTTGACTTGGAGTCTGGATGATAATTTGGCATTCAAAGTAGATGAGGCTCCCCATGCCTGGTGTAAAGAAATGTATGTGGACAAGTAAGTTTACAAAACTCTCCCTCAGTATGTGAAAAACATAGGTATGGTGTGATGGGGTACATCACATTGATAAAATACCAGAAGAATTTTCCCAAAACGAATGCTTTTAGATAAAAAGGAGGAATTTAACTCTTAAAAAGTTCTGAAAAAACTTGCTTCATCCTTGTTACACTCCAAATACTTTAATCTCAGGCCAGTGTCTCATGTGGACATCATTCTTTTCCTTACCTTGCTCTGTTGTCATCATTCCATCAAGCTCTTGCAACTCAGTTTATTTAGTTAATCTATCTAGTTGTATCTCGCATCCCACAGCTATCCATCAGAAATAGTATGGAAACTCCTCTCTCTTGTCACAACATAACAAGAACTATACCCTCTAAGATCAACCATAATCCTGTTTTAGTTGCAGTAACTGGCAGACCTATAATCCATCAGTCACATCCTATGCCATGGCTATGATTTCCTAAATGATACCCCTACTCCCCGAAATCTTCCCTGCACTACGAGGATATGCTTCAGCAGACTCCCTTATCTCATCCAGTGTAAATACTTACATGGAAAAGAAAGGGAAAATACACCCAACACTCACCAAAGCTGAAGGGAGGAGGGCAGCAGCAACACAGCACAACACACAAACAAATAAAAAACAATATTTCGGGTGAAGAATCCCCTTTTTCAAGTAAACAGATAGGTGGCTGGTCTTGCGCAAGACTTGCGTAGGACGCAGCCACTCATAGAACGCAACAGACCGTCGGAGGTGGTGGGGGCAGCAACGATAATATAACCGCGAGTATACGAAAGATTGAAATGATCAAAAAAAATATATACATATATATTAGTTATTAAAAATATATATAAAGAAAAAATATAATTGAAAATTTAAAAAAAAAAAAATTAAAAAATTATAAAACTATTGAACTATTGTACTGGCCAGTGGTGGGTGTATAGGGTGAGGATGGAAGATGTTAACGGAAATTAAGGCCTGGGGGATGTCTGGTTTGAAGGATGTGTTGATATGCCAATTCCCACCTGCGGAGTTCAGATTGGGAGGTAGTGTCTGGAAGTACTCTAATGGCTCTTACTGTGAAGCAGTTATTAAGGTCACGGGTGTTGTGAGTACTGGCATGGTGAGCAACGGGGAGGTCCAGGTTTTGGGAGTAAACTGTCTGTCTGTGACCATTCATTCTGATGGATAATGAGTTTGAGGTCAGGCCAATGTAGGAACTTGGACAGTGGAGGCAGGTGAGCTGGTAAATGAGATGGGTGGTTGTACAGGTGGCATGACCTATTATGGGGTAGGTTTCACCAGTTGTAGGATTGCTATAGGTAGTGGTAGGTGGATGCATACCGCAAGTTTTGCAACGGGGTCTCTTACAAGGGAAGGATCCAAACGGTGGTTTAGGAGCATCAGAGGCTTGATATTTATGTACAAGAATGTTTTTTAGATTAGGCGGTCTGCTGAAGGTGACTCGGGGTGTGGTGGGAAGGATAGATGGAAGAATGCGGCGCATTTCAGGAAAGGATCTAAGAAAGTCATAGCCCAGACGAAGAATTTTGTTTAGGGATTCCAGGCCAGGGAAAAACTGGGTGAGAAAAACAGGGTTCTGATTGGCTTTAGGTTGTTTGTGTCGGTGTGGAGGACTGTCCCTGACCCTTGATACTTGTTTTTGAATTAGTTCTGGAGGATAATTGCGGTTTATGAGTGCCTGGGTCAGATTGTTGGTGTAGAGGGTAAAGGACTCATGATCAGAGCATATGCGTTTGCCCCGAATGGCTAGGCTGTATGGAATGGAACGTTTTGTGTGATATGGATGGCAGCTATCAAAATGGAGATATTGTTGTAGGTTAGTGGGTTTTATGTGGACAGAGGTGTGTAAGTGACCGTTCCGTACAGAGATGTCTACATCCAGAAAAGTGATGTCAGTCTGAGAGTAGCACCAGGTGAAATTTAAGGAGGAGAAGTTATTCAGTGAGTGCAAGAAGTCAAGAAGGAGGTTTTCACCGTGGGTCCAGATCATAAATATGTCATCTATATACCTGAACCACACGGTGGGTTGTAGGGTAACCTGTTGAAGGTATATAGATGACATATTTATGATCTGGACCCACGGTGAAAACCTCTTTCTTGACTTCTTGCACTCACTGAATAACTTCTCCTCCTTAAATTTCACCTGGTGCTACTCTCAGACTTACATCACTTTTCTGGATGTAGACATCTCTGTACGGAACGGTCACTTACACACCTCTGTCCACATAAAACCCACTAACCTACAACAATATCTCCATTTTGATAGCTGCCATCCATATCACACAAAACGTTCCATTCCATACAGCCTAGCCATTCGGGGCAAACGCATATGCTCTGATCACGAGTCCTTTACCCTCTACACCAACAATCTGACCCAGGCACTCATAAACCGCAATTATCCTCCAGAACTAATTCAAAAACAAGTATCAAGGGTCAGGGACAGTCCTCCACACCGACACAAACAACCTAAAGCCAATCAGAACCCTGTTTTTCTCACCCAGTTTTTCCCTGGCCTGGAATCCCTAAACAAAATTCTTCGTCTGGGCTATGACTTTCTTAGATCCTTTCCTGAAATGCGCCGCATTCTTCCATCTATCCTTCCCACCACACCCCGAGTCACCTTCAGCAGACCGCCTAATCTAAAAAACATTCTTGTACATAAATATCAAGCCTCTGATGCTCCTAAACCACCATTTGGATCCTTCCCTTGTAAGAGACCCCGTTGCAAAACTTGCGGTATGCATCCACCTACCACTACCTATAGCAATCCTACAACTGGTGAAACCTACCCCATAATAGGTCATGCCACCTGTACAACCACCCATCTCATTTACCAGCTCACCTGCCTCCACTGTCCAAGTTCCTACATTGGCCTGACCTCAAACTCATTATCCATCAGAATGAATGGTCACAGACAGACAGTTTACTCCCAAAACCTGGACCTCCCCGTTGCTCACCATGCCAGTACTCACAACACCCGTGACCTTAATAACTGCTTCACAGTAAGAGCCATTAGAGTACTTCCAGACACTACCTCCCAATCTGAACTCCGCAGGTGGGAATTGGCATATCAACACATCCTTCAAACCAGACATCCCCCAGGCCTTAATTTCCGTTAACATCTTCCATCCTCACCCTATACACCCACCACTGGCCAGTACAATAGTTCAATAGTTTTTTTTTTTTTTTTTTTTTTTTAAATTTTCAATTATATTTTTTCTTTATATATATTTTTAATAACTAATATATATGTATATATTTTTTTTGATCATTTCAATCTTTCGTATACTCGCGGTTATATTATCGTTGCTGCCCCCACCACCTCCGACGGTCTGTTGCGTTCTATGAGTGGCTGCGTCCTACGCAAGTCTTGCGCAAGACCAGCCACCTATCTGTTTACTTGAAAAAGGGGATTCTTCACCCGAAATATTGTTTTTTATTTGTTTGTGTGTTGTGCTGTGTTGCTGCTGCCCTCCTCCCTTCAGCTTTGGTGAGTGTTGGGTGTATTTTCCCTTTCTTTTCCATGTAAATATTGCCTCGCGGCATTTCTTTCCTTTCATTGTTACCAGTGTAAATACTGTTATACTTATCCCAATAGTCTGTTGGCACTTTCCCATGCAACAGACCAAGCTGTAAGAGAAGTAGCATGGACCATGCTTCCATCGTCTTCACCAGCCCTGTCATTGATGAAAGCTTTTCTGTTATAGGGCACATAACCTGAGAAACCATGTCGGATATCAGTTAACTTCCAACCACTCTGTGGCTTCTTACTTAGGCCTGACCACCAATCATTAACAATTAATGGCCACAGACAAATCGTATTCAGATCATCCAGTAGCTGCTAATGCCACCTGATGATTCCAATGGTTTCAGGTCTAGCTTCACAGTCCATATTACCTGAATCCTCCCCAACAACAACAGCACCTCTGGCCTCAGAAGGTGTGAACTGGCCTATACCTTAAACTGGCAGCAGGCAACTGCCATGTCTCTATTTGAGATAATAACCCCTGATCACTTTAAATTTTTAACCTTTTCCAATGACTATATTCAATTACCATCTTCTCCATCCTTTATTCTTTCACAATATCTTTCATATACGCACGACCACTGCTCAGAAGAGGTGATGTTTAAATACATATATTTTTTAAAATTAGTGTTCATTTTTAGGGTTCTATACCATGTGGCAAATTGATTCCCATTGTGAATACTCCATGGTCTATTTAAGAACGAATTCTTTCTTGGTGTTGAGAATGTATGAAACGCTCTCGGGTGACTAGCCGAGTCAAGAATGGTTGTCACACGATATTTCGGCAACTAAATTCATTGTCGCCATCTTCTGGTGAAGTGCCAGATGCAGCGGAAAGGCTCAGTTCTTATAGCCTGCCAGGTGGCCTAGTGCGCGTGAGAGTTGAGCGCGTCCGTGATTGGCTGACGTAGGCACCGCCGGGGTGGGGGTGGTACTGGTAGCGCCTAGCGTGTGCTCAGTTGAGTCGGGCGCGTCATGTTGTGCGGTCCTCGGCAGCGCCGCTGACGCACCGCTTCGATTACTGGCGTCCAAGCATCACTCAGTAGGTACCCACCGTCTCCGTTGACGAGGTTTGAGGCAAGACGAATTTCAACAGTTTCCGTGAGAATGCTGTCCCAGAAACTTCTAGTGTGCGCCAGTACTCTGGTGCTTTCAAAATCGAAGCTGTGGCCATGTTTGAGGCTGTGTTCTGCCACCGCAGACTTTTCCTTTTGCCCCAGACGAACGTGCCGAGCATGTTCTAAACATTTCTGGTTGATATGCCGTATTGGGATATTCAAATTCAAACAACATCTCACAAGCATTGGTATCCCGCAATTATCCCCCATCTTTGGTTCACAAGCAACTTTCATGAGCCACATTGCAACCTGCTGTACCTATTGACTGCTCCAAACCCCCTGAAACCAACCATAGTCCAGTCGTGATTACACAATACTTTCCTGGCCTTGAAACCATCAATAAAATCCTTCAGCAGGGTTATGATTTCCTACTAACCTGCCCAAAATGAGATCCATTCTTCCAAAAATCCTCCCTGGCCCTCCCAGAACTTATTTCAGCAGGCCTCTCAACCTCAGCCAGCTACTAGTCAACAAACACAGTCTTCCTCGTCCCATCAGACAGCACCAAGGATCCTTCCCATGTAATAGACCCCGCTGTAAGATGTGCGACATTCACCATGCCTCCACCACTTTCACCAACCCTATCACTGGCGAGAACTTTCCTGTCATAGGACACGCCACCTGTGAAACATCCCATGTAATATACCAGCTAACCTGCAAACACTGCCTGGCTTCCTACATAGGTTTGACATTAGAATGAATGGCCACCGTCAGACAGTTTTCACTTGGAATCCAAAACAGCCAGTAGCTATCCATGCCATCTCCCATGACACTAATAATTTCAATTCTTGTTTCATGGTCCGTGCTAGCAGAGTCCTCCCAAACAACAGCAGCTCCTCTGAACGCAGAAGATGGGAACTCGCCTACCAATACAAACTAGGCACAAGGCAACCTCCTGGTCTTAATTTGAGATAATACCCAGTTAGTACTTTTCCTTCCCTGTACCCTCTACTTGCCTCCATGCCCACTGTCTACAGTATATTGAACCACCACATACCAGAGGTGATGTTTAACTACATAGATTCTTTTATTATTATTATCATTATATTTTTTCAATTTTGTTTACTTATTTATTTTTACTTTTTCAAATTTATGCTATGAACATTTGGATATATTTTCCGCACTTTTTGTAACATTTTGCATTCTGTGGTACTAGCTCCAATTCACTGTCCCCCTCTCCCTGCCCTCTGTTTGAATTTACCCCCAATGTTCCTGTCTAACAGTCATTCTGTGTAACAGTCTCCCACACCACCCTCCCTCCTTCATTTTCTCCTGTTGAAAAAGAGCCAAGTCTCGAAATATTCATTGTTTTTCTTGTGTTTTGTGTTTATTTGTGTTCACCCCATGAAATCATCATCTAAGGTAAGTGGTGGTTCATTTCACTATCCCTTTTTTTTTGTAAATCTACATATATATATAATAACAATGAGCAGGAAAAAGCTTTAAGGCAATAAAACTAAGGAATGATAGGGAAATATGACCCAACACTTACTACAGATGAAGGCGGCTGGGACGACGAAACAAAAAAAACACAAACACAAGAGAAGCACAATATTTCGGCCTATAGCAGCCTTAAACGTGCAGAAGGTGAAGCTCCAGGCGGCGTCACATGTGTACACATAGACGGCCGACTGGTGAATGGCGTCTCAGGTGCGGATGGTAGTTTAGGTGGAAAAGGGGAGGGGGGGGGGGGAGTAAGCTCAAATATTGGATTGATAATCGATACTGATGACGATATGTTATTATTGAAAGAGGTGAACTGGGTGAGGATATATATATATATATAACTATAAGTGAAAAGTAAAATAAATGTAAATACCATGGATAATAGTAAATACAGAAATACAAAAAATGTAAATGGTATAGATAATAAGTGCTGCGTCTGGTGGACAGAGTTTATTGGATACTGAGGCCAGGAGGATGTCTGGTGTCAAGGATATAATTTGAATGAATGAAATGATTATTAGCAGAAGTTATGCAGTAATAACATGGAAAAACAGTCGGAATGGATGGTATTGGCGCTCGGAGAGCACAATATGCCATTGACGGTAACAATGGTTTGATACATGATGTGAGGTTATGTATGCGAATTCGTTTTTGACTGTAAAACAGCGAAAAATAAAACAGGGCTTTCTACATTTTTAAGAGTGTTTTTTAAATTATTTTCTTCTTCAGGAGGGTTATGGAATTGGAGACGACCCTTTTTCGGTGGCTTATGATGGTTGTCGGCGGTTGGTATGGCATGATGCCCGGAACCATTCTCAGGGCCAACCCGCATGGCAGCCAGGTGACATTCTGGGCTGCCTCCTTGATCTGGCTGTGCCAGAGGCTATCTTCTACCTCAATGGTCAACCACTTCCACCTTGCACTGATGTCTTTGGCATTGCCAGGTAATGAACGTGTTAGCTGCGTTTTCCTGATATACTACTTAATATATGATCAATTGCTATTGAGTGATTTGTTTCCTCTATAAATTATTACATAAAACTTCTTTCTACTCGCATTGATGATACCGTTTGTAGAACACATCAGTCATAACACAGACATGATCTTATACTGTGACAGTATCAAATGTTTCCTTTGAATCTAGTTACATAGTAATGGTAAAACAGAATGTCCAGGTTGTTAGTAATTACATGGATTTGGCCTCTAATGATACAATTGATACATGTGATTCATCTTCCTGGGTGCAGCCATCTGGTGGCTCAGTGGTTAAGGCATCTGACTGGATATCGAAAGGTCCCTGGTTTGAATCCCTGTCTCAGTTGGGATTTTCATAGGCCTTTAACACGACCTTCACTTCAGCTGTGCATTGCGGTGTATTCCAGAACACATCTGAGGTTTGGATTCCATGTGAAACTAGATTCTGATTAACTGGTAGGATTACTAGGTTAGGTTAAGGTAGCTACAACGGAGGCACATTTGCGGCAAATTGAAACTCTGTCAGTCTGCAGCCAAATACTTTGGGTATATCGTGGCCAATAATGCCTTGCAAAACTTATTATCTTTATAGGCGTCAAACAACCACAATATGATATTGCCATGTATTCCAGAAACAGTATAATGGATAAAATGCCCAAAGAGGACTCTGGAAATGTAGAGATCTTAGTTGTGCAGACACTTAGTGTGAGTTTAGCTAACATCTACAAGCTGATGAATATTTTCTTTTTGTTCTGCCCACTGCATAATCTGCAGCATCCTGTGAGGTATGTGGGGGATTATAATTCCCACAGCCCTGACTAAGGATGCAAGGAAGAAGGTGAAAATGGTAGATGGTTGTGGAATGGATGGAGCTTAACAACTTGGAGCTGCACTTTGATGCCAAGAGTAAAAGGATCATCATGATGGCCAGATTGGGATCAAATTCCAATCCCGACCTGTGTTTAACAACAAAAACTTCTGATGCTGCTGATAAGATCTGTTTCAGACTCCTGTTGGAATTTTAAAACAGCAAACTGGGACGAGTTTACTAAAACATTATATAGACTCTTCAAATGTCCCACGATATCTTACAAGTAAGCTGTGAGACAGCAGCAAAGTGCAACATACCTACAGGCTGCAAGTCTGACTATATTTGTTGGCAGTGATCATGAGTGCACCCTCTTGCCTAAGGAGTTTTAACAGTGTGGAAACTATACTTGGATTCTCTTAACAAATATGAAAAACCACTCTGGGAACTTAGACTTCATACGCTCGAGAAGAAATGCTTGATTTTTAATCTCAATACTGGATGCCAACTTTGGTCAGGAAGATGCGAGAGGGGCAGGGGGGTGGGGTCATCCTGTAACATCTTAACCAGTCAGCTGTTGAGAACCTCTAAGGTGCCTGACAATAAAGAAACTATTTGCTGTGTTGAAAATGAACTAAGTGAAGTGAAGAAATTCATTCAAAAAAATCCAGAATATTTAAGTCTCTTCATTTTTTTTTTTTTATTATTATTATTTTTTTAAACTGGTTGCTGCACTAAAATATACTAAACTCCAAAAAGCCACTGGACATGATGACCTGTATGAAAAGTTTGTCATTTATATAGGCCCTATCACAATGAAATATTGCAGATTTCAAAGTAGTCCCGTGCCTTTAAAATAGCTGATGTGATTGCCATCCTAAAACTGGGTAAGAAAGGAAATGCACCGCAACATTTTAGACCAATATCTCTCCTCAACACAGCATATAAACTCCTTGGGAGCTTGCAGCTGGTTCTGATTCATGTCACCTATAATAAGCCTGGATTCAGGCCAAAGCGTAACTGTACTGAGCAGATTCTCATGATCATAACCAACATAGACATTGGTTTTCAAAGGAAACTGAAAACAGGAGCAGAAGATCTACGTCTGGCATGAGGGACTCCTCCTCAAGCTCCTAAATGCTGTACCGTGAAAAAAGGTAGGTGAACGCCTGAACAACATCCTGAGTAATCGCAAACTCCAGATGCACCAAAAGGGTCACTTGTATGTCATCAACAGGTTTTGCCACTTGTGCTTTTTAATTATATTTTGCAGACATATCTTAATTGAAATACAAGAAATTCCAGTATACTAATATCTGGCTATTACCACATTAGAGACTTTCATGTTTGTGAAGACAGATTTTCCGAGAGTCTTAACCACCTCTAGACATTCTTCTAAAAAAAAAAACCAGACTAACGAAGACACTTCTCTAACCAGCTTTTCTATGTCAGAGTAAGACCAAACTTCGACCCCATTGGAAGAATAGAGCACAAAGATTATTCCAAATATTTGGGAGTTACCTTGGATCATGTCCTTACCTTTAAACAACATTTGTCTAACAATGCAAAGAAAGTAAAATCTCATATGAATCTTGCAAAGAAACTGTTTGGCATGTCATGGGGTGTAGGTGTCCAAGTTCTTAGAGGAGCAGTCCTTGGCCATGCGTTCTCCACATCAGAATGCTGTTGCTTTACCTGGCTCGATAGTGTTCACAATGCCAAACTTGACACCTACCTTAATGCCACTATAAGAATCATGAACGGTGTTATTATGTCTACCCCAGTATCCTGGCTTTCCTGCCGATAAAATCAATGCTGCACAGAGAGTGGAAAAGAGGGAAGGAAAACACTAATATACCTCTCTTTATCAGCCTTCCAATATCCCTTTTATGTGATTAAAATCAAGGAGACCCGCCTATTTTGAAGTGGCCAAGCTGAGGGAAATAACTTCGAATTATCAATAGAGTAGAGAAAAGACTGCAAAGCCAACAGCTCACACAACTGTGGGCTTGCAAAGGATAAGACAATGTGTATTCCGGGGTTTGACCAGCCTAGGCAACTTTGGTACCAACTTAAAAAGTTTCACCCAAGACAGAGTTTGCAACTCAACAGCGTATAAGAGGGTACTCCATGAAGATGTGCTGTGTGACCTGGAAATGTCCAAACCACTGACCACACTATGATGGACTGTCCACCCAAAAGACTACCTGGAGGTGTGTTCTACATCAGGCTGGACTGGTTGCCAGAAGATAGCTTGAATCTGTTGATATGATTAATTTTTTTTAATAACTTTGTCAACTTCTATATTTGGCATACAATAACAATAATAATCTTCTGATAACAGTTAAGAAAATACCTGCAGTTGAATAAAACTCCAGTTACAGACACACCTCATTTTGTGTGTAAATGAAGGTCTAGTTAAATAACTTCATTTTGTTTGATATTTGTCAGATCTTGAGATCATTTTTTAGCTTCCAGTCTATATCAGACACAATCCTGAAATATTTTGAGGATCCAATTTTCTTACCTGTCCCAGAGAATTTGAACCCTTGAAATGTCCCAGGATAGTGACTGGCACAGCAGGATACTCGAGATTTTTTTTTTTATTATTATTAATATTAATATTTAGTGCCATGAAGTTTTCTTACTGGAGATGACTTTTATTTCCCACACATTAACAAAGAGCACTGCATTCATAAAACCTAAAGTTGATAGTATTTATCTTAAATTTTTCTGTATCCTTTAAGTAAAAATTGGAGTTTTACAGGCCAACATTTAACTTACATCATAATCTAATTTTTTATGTCGTTTAAGTAACATTTAAAAAATGAAAATATGTCTATTTCCATTTTAAACTAAGATACACTTAAAACCATTAAAGACTACAACCAAAACCTGATGTGATCTTAGAGTGCTTGAGATAATTTCCTCTAACTGCACTCCCTTTTCCCATTCCCCACACAAAAAATGATTCTTTTATGTTTCTTCACAAACCTGTTTTCAGCTTTGCTATTTGAGTTTTGATGTTTTAGTTTATTTAGGTATTTTTTTTTCATTTTACAAGGGCTGTCTGAGAAGTTCTGGGCCTCGATCGTAGTTGGCAGCATTTCCCATGTGATTTTTTCTGTGCAAGCTGGTGCATGTGCCAGACGAGTCTGCAAGAAATTGCAAGTCATTCTACGTTGTAGTTTGGTCTGTACAGTTGTTTGTTGCAGACGCGGTGCAGACTTGTACCAGAGGTGGGAAAAATCGAGTACTGTGCAGTTATAAAATTCTTTGATAACGAAGGCTTAACGCCATCCGAGATCCACGGAAGAGTTTTAAAAGTGTATGGGGACTCTTCTTCTTCATATTCGACAGTTAAGAAATGGGCTGCTGAGTTCAAAAGTGGCCGTAGCAGTCTCGAAGATGATGAACGTGAAAGACATCCGAAAAGTGCAACAACTCTATAAATCAACCAGAAAGTGCACGATATGGTTTAGGATGATCGACGAATAAAAGTGGGTGAGATTGCTGAGACCATAAGGATATCAAAAGAATGTGTGAGATATATTTTGCATGAAGTATTGCATATGAAGAAGCTTTGTGCAAGATGGGTGCCGCATTTGCTCACTGTTCATCAAAAGAGCATCTGCATGAGACTTTATGAACAGTGTTTGGAGCATTTCAACAAAAATAAAACCAATTTTGTGCGTCGATCCTTAACTATGGCTGAGAAATGGGTTCACCACTACACGACAGAATCAAAACTGCAGTCAAAGCAGTGGATAGAAGCTGTTTGTTCAGGTCCGAAGAATGTCAAGTCGGTTCCATCGGCAGTAAAGGTGATGGCATCAGTTTTTTGGGATGCTAAAGAGGTTTTGTTCATTGATTACCTTGAAAAGGGTAAAACAATAACTGGACAATACTATTCCGATCTTCTAGACACCCTGCATGAAAAAATTCGTGAGAATAGGCCCAGTTTGACCCAGTTTGAGGAAGAAGAAAATCATCTTTCATCAGGACAATGCATCTGCCCACAAGAGTCTTTTGGCAATGGGAAAATTAAGAGATCTGCGCTACGACGTGTTGGAGCATCCACCTTATTCCCCATATTTGGCACCCTCCGACTTCTATCTATTCACAAAACTCAAAAACTTTCTTGCTGGTCAGCGTTTTTCCTCAAATGAGGAGGTGATTGCAACTGAAGATGGATATTTTGCAGGCCACTTCTGGGATGGTATAATGAACTTGGAACATTGTTGGACTAAGTGTATCAGTGTTCAGGGACACTATATTGAGAAATAAAAATTATTTGGTAAATATCAAATTGGTTTTATATTTTCAGGCTTAGAATTTTCCAGATCGCCCTCGTAAAAGCAAAATTTAGTTAGTTCTACATATTATCAAATATTGTGTGTTAAACTATCCTCTCCTTTTTGATATCAACAATATCCAAATTTGACTTGGAACCAAAGGCATCAAAACAGTAGTAAAGAGGTGTTGAACTTATTCCAACTTTGATTGATTCTTCGATGTCCGGGTGGCGCCGTGTCATATTTCTTGAAACGTCGGTTTCAAGAAACATGATGCGGCACCACCTGGCCAGCCAGGAATCAACTGACCCTGGCTGTGGTAGCCTACAATTACACTTCCTTCTGGGAAGTTTCTGTTTATGAAAAGTCCTTTGGAGTTACCCTACTAGTGTAATATCTTGGAAGGGATCCAGTATCTTTTAAAACTTGATTATTTGTAGTTTTAGCAAAGAAATTTGCTGAGCTTGTAAAATTACTTTCTCTCACTAAAGCTGCAGCATTTATTGGAGAAGTTTGTTCTGTTGTGCCTGATTAAATTGCACCTTAACAAATAGGAATCCTTTTCACTATACAGTAAGGGAAAAATCCAGTATACAAATAACCATCTTTATAAAAGCCTGCTATTAACATGACAGTATTAATGTTTCATCTTCATTTTATTTCTTAGTCTGGAAGAACTGGCTTAGAAACATGGAATATCTAACAATAATTTTGAAGGAAAAAATTATTGGATCTTTGCAGTTATTGTCAAGGTCCATGTTTTTTTGAACTAAAAGAAAACAAAAGTTCTATGTGACTACTTATTAAATTGTAACAAAAGAGAAACCGTTGAATGTATAATTGACACGAAAGACATAAGAGAGTATAGAAAATTTTAACTTTCCAAATGTTGAAATGGTCTTGCACACAAATCAAAGATGACAATAACCTGTTTCTAGTTCAGCATGTGGAGGCATTAATAGATTTAGTGAGTTGTTATGAACCCATTCTTGAAAGATATGCACTCATGAACTCAAACAAGTAATTTCTGAAGCCATTATTACAGTATTTTAAATTTTAAGTAATGCGTGAAATGATTTTGAAATGTTGGAACCTAGTCATGTGTGTTATGTTCTTAAAACTAAACTAATTAATTTAATTTCAATTGTGATTGAGTGCACCCACTTTGATGGCAACATCCTTACACACTCACCTTCCCAAGTCGTGATTATCAACATCCCCCTACTTTTGCTCTTTACGAATTCTGATCTTAAAAAGAAAATTTTCCTATTCCCTTAGTAGGCAGGCAACACCATTTGCTGGTTTATAAAACTCTGTGTAAAAAAGACAACTTTAAACTTTATGCCAAAGTTACAAATAATACCAATTTTACTTATGCTGATAAGTGTCTCAAAAGCCTTTGAAATTAATTATTTTTGGAATTGACTTTTTTAAAGTATTTAAATATAATCTTACGCGTGCGTGCACTGCATCATCATGGGCAAACCACTGGACCAGTTCGGGCCATATTCACATGAAATGTCGTTGAAGTGGCAAAGGGATAGCGAAATGAACCACCACTTACCTTAGATGATGGTATTGTGGGGTGAACATAAATAAGCATTAAGTGGTGGTTCATTTCGCTGTCCCTTTTTTTGTAAATCCATTTGCTAATTAGCTCCTTATTTCCTGGTAACTATATAAATATATAAGTGGCACTGAAGTCTAGTAGACATTTTGACAGGGAGAAAGCTCCCCCCAGATCATATTAAGTGGATTGCTGCAAGTATGAGCAAAATATAAGTTAGGCTCCAGTGCCAACTATTGGAATGAAAAATAACTAAAAATCTTACTTGCGACCACAGTAGCCTATGGTGTCAATATGGCATCAATAGGTCCTGTAGTTTGTTTGTGATGATGCAGTTCACACACGCATAAGATTTAATACATAAATATTTTAAAAAGTCAAATCACAGTGCTCTTTTGATTCTATTATTATTGTTTTTAATTTGTTTGGTTAATTATTTCATGCAAAGCAACACGCTGCGACATGTAGCAAGCAACAATGACGCATGCCACATGTTGGGTCGCCAGTCGTATGGGCCAATGTGCGACAAAAATATAGTGTGTCACACGATGTTGCCTGTATCCAACTTGCGGTGGATAAGTGCAACAGAAAATGGGCGACATGGAGTGGAACATACAGGATTCAACCTTATTATTCAAGGCTATCATACTCCATGTGAGATGTGGAACAACAGAAGTGTTTAATATAAAAACAGGAATGTGAAAAGCAACAAATTACTTGCTAACAAGTACGAAATTAAAATAAATAATAATAAAAAATAAAATCAAGAATTTGAGGTCTGATTTTGAAAGGGAACATAAAAGGACTACTACACCGATGAGCAACTCATCTCCTAAAGATAAGGTTTATAATCTCCTGGCATATATAATAAAAACTTTACACAAGGATTTACATATTACTAATATAGGCTATATTTATAGCTTGTATACAAAAATGTTTCCCAATTTAGATTCTAGAAAGTATAAATTAAATTTTTCTTGAGTTGACCATTCAGTTTTGATAGTTGTGTGTGATAGTGAGAAATCAGGTAATACAAGAATGTAGAGTTTGTGTTTTGTTTCTTTGTATATCTCGCCAAGATGCTTTTCATTCTTTTGTCACAAAATACCTAGCGAATTCATCCCTGAGGCCTTTTGCACCTTCATCTGATTTTAACCATATCTGTGTCATCTATTACCGTCCTCCATGGCTTGGAATGACAGTTCCAACTTGAGTATCAATATCTATGGTTCAATGAAGAATTCTTGAGTTATTGCTTTCCTTAAAAAAAAAAAATCGTAGATCTGCATACACAGATGTGATGGTTTCTGCGTTTTCAAAATTTATCATTGAAGTTTTTCGAAACACACGAAAAACGGATGCTAATAATCCAAAAGTATTTTCCACCACTCTTCATGTGTGTACTTGTTTGTAATTGTATATTCTATTCTTAGAATCTTTTTCTTGACGTCTGAATAACTCTTCATAATGTGTGCCTATAGGGGAAATGCGTCTTCTAAACGTAAGGAGATAACAATTTACTTCCAGGGAGAGGTTATTACGAGTTCATTTTTCATTAAAAAATAGTAAAATTAAGTTTGGCGAAACAATACTCTGTGTGAAATCCTCATTTGACAACCAATATTGGCATACAAGAAACAACAGTTAGCATCCCCATCAAAACACCACCAAGGCATATTCAGTTTTGTTTCCTTTATTACTATTTGCCTATTTGCGAGGATCGATTAAGCAGCAGCTGCCACTGCTTCAGATGACATGACGCACGCTGCTGGCAAACAGCTGTCGAATAGCTTGAAATGCTTTTGCCGCATGCTACAAGCAACGGCGACAAGTAGCAAGTGACAACTGGCAACATATTCTTGGGCGACATTCGACATGCGACAAAGTATGAAGACGCACGACGACATGTAGCAACAAAATAACGCGTGCAGCATGCTACATGTCGCTCTTTGTTGCCTCAGTGGAAACGCGCCTTAGAGTAAAAAGAAAACGTCAATCAAACAACTACATTAAGATTAATAGCCCACATATTACAAATGTTTATGCTTTTTTGCTAGAAGAAAAACAAAAGGCAAACACATTAGTATGAACGCCAAGGTCTGCGCAGGCAAAATGGCAAGATAAAGCTATATGTGGTTTGTTAGGAAACAAAGACGCTATAAAATGTACACAATAAACATTTGGATAGGAGGATAACCGCCACTTATCAAAGGTGAAAATTGCTGTGGCATCAAAAAATGGAAAAATATATACATAAACATACACTTCTTAACATTTTAATCCTCTCTCTCTCTCTCTCTCTCTCTCTCTCTCTCTCTCTCTCTCTCTCTCTCTTTACATAATTTAGATTCAGTTCAGTAATTACTTCTCTCTGTGTGTGTTTAGGTCTGGGTTCTTTGCAGCAGCTAGCTTTATGTCATTTCAACAATGCCGCTTCAACTTTGGTGCTACGCCATTTAAGTTCTCACCAAAGGACCGCTCTTTCCAGAGTTTCAATATGCACGCCACCCTGGATCCAGCAGACAAAGTTGTCCTTCCAAGGTATATGAAATTTTAGATCAAAGATACAAAAAGTTTTACATTTAACTTACCTTCCAAAGTGTAGTTACATTTGACTGTTATGTTAACACATTTTATTGCTTGCTCAAAAGTATTGTAAAACAATTAAATGTCTAAAACCCATTAACTTCTTTTTATTTAAAGAAGAAAAAAATTATAGGCCTAATATAGAAATCTTAAATGTGCAAATAGAATTTATTGGTATTGTAAATCTCTTGAAGCATAAAAATTTATGATTAATGATCCTGTTTTGAGGACAGAATTTGATAGAGCTTTGAATGATTTCAAATCAAGCAAGGCAATTGGAATTGATGAGATTCCTGCAGAACTTCTGTAAAGCCTAGGAGATGAAGAAATACAAAGATTATTCAAAGTGATATCAAAAAAGTTATGAAACAGGAGAGATTCCAACCGGTTTTTAAGAAAAATATAATTTTCACACTTCCTAAGAAAACACAAGCAGAAAAATGTGAGAATTGTTGCAATATAAGTCTAACATAACATGCTTCAAAATTACTGACCAGAATAATATACAGAAGAATGACAAGAATAGTAGAAGAAATAGTGGTGAAGATCAGTTTGGGTTTAGGAAAGAATGCGGTACAAGAGAAAAAGCTTTTGATAATGTTAGGTGGGATGAAATGTTCAAAATTTTAAATAAGTCAGATCTAAAATACCGAGATAGAAGAATACTTTATAATCTATATAATAATCAAATGGCTATAATAAAAGTAGAAAATTACAAGAGGCATGCATCAGTTGAAAAGGGTATGAGACAAAGTTGTAATCTATCCCCATTAATATTCAACTTATATGTAGAGGAAGCAATAAAGGAAATGAAAGAAACAATTGAATGAGGCATAAGTTTTCAAGGAGAAAAATCAGTATACTAAGTTTTGCTGGTGATATTGTCTTGTTAGCAGAATAGGCTGAGGATATTGACAAGTTGTTGAATGGCATGTACAAAATATTGAAAGAAGAATTTGGACTAGATATAAACCCAAGCAACACAAAAGTGATGAAATGTAGCAGAAATGATAACCAAAACAGTAAATTATATATAAAAATAGGATCGGTTATGATAGGAGAAGTAAATTAATTGTGCTATCTAGTTAGTAAAATTGCAACTGATAGCTAACGTAGGAATGATGTAAAAAGCCAAATAGCCTTCATGAGAAAGAGAAATCTTTTGGTTTCAAACATATATCTGGGACTCTGAAACAACTTTTTAAAACTCTAAGTGTGGAGTACAGCATTTTATGGTAGTGAAGAATGGACATTAGGAATACCAGAATCAAGAAAAATTGAAGAATTTGAAATGTGGTACTACAGAAGGATCCTTAAAATTAAGTTGGCAGATAAATTACAAAAAAGAATGTTTTTTTGGAAAAATGATGGGTGAGGAAAGAAGTTTGTGGAAGTGTCTGACAAAGAGGAGATAGGATGGTTGGTCATATTTTGAGAAATGCGGGATTTGTTAATTTGTTAGTGGCAGGAACAGTCAAAGGAAAGAATTGTAGAGGAAGACTGAGATTAGAATATATGAAACAGATAATTGTAGGTTGTAAGGGGTATGTTGAGGTGAAGAGGTTAGTGCAGGATAGGAAGGGCTGGAGGATTTCATCAAACCAGTCAAGAAACTAATGACAGCAAACAAAATAATTATATATAGTTTTAAAAACTTCTAAAAGCAAACACGTTTTTATTTTTAAAATGCTTCTTAGAGATAATGAAAGTATAATTTTATTTTGCATTTTAAGATCGTTCTTGGAGGTATCAATTGTGTAATTATTTTTATGCTTGGATTGATTAGGAAAGACCCGTGTGAAAAGTGTAGCACTTGTCGTAGAGCCATAGCAGATAGTGCTGGCAGTGAAAACATGATGGACATCTTCCTTTCAGAGCATAATGATAACAAATTACATAAGAAATAAAGTGATCACAAATCATTTGTGACAGATATAGAGTAGTTCAGTAATTCGGTGACCTCAAATGGAGATAAAGATGGGTAAATGATACAATATAGGAAGGCGCTCATTAAAGACGTGGAGTGTTTTTAGGGCAAGAGTTTGGAAGGAGGGCATAATTACAGCAGCAAGCTCTGTTTATAGAGATAATTAGAATTAAATAAGATTTTTTCCCATAACAAACAAAAAATTGATAAAATGCTTGAATATTCATATCATAATGTAGGTTTGGAAGGCTAAAGAGATTGATAAGAAGAAACCAACAGAGTAAGGAAGCTGCACTGCAATAGGAAAAGACTACTGAGCATAGAATTAACTGCAGTAAAGTAAAAGATCCATTCATGAAGTATATATAGTTAGTTGAGAGAAATTAAATAATGTAACTAAAAAGCTTTATGGCTGTGTTAGAAAATTTGGGGCAAAAGAAAATAGTCTGACACTTATGAATAAGGATGGGGAAGATGTGGCCAAGGAAATGAAAAAGTTGGAAAATTTAAGCAGCTGGGTTGATGTGTACTGTCATGAAATATCAGAGCAGCAGATTTTTCAGATAGGTAGAAATGAGCAGACCAGGAAGTTAGAAATAATTCTTCAAGATATTGTGAAGGAACTTGATACTTCAAAAAAGCATTAAAGGGTTGCTGGGAGTAATCTTACTACATTCTTGTTGAAATATAAATGACAAGGAAAGTGAAGTCATTTTCCCTAAAGCCGCTTCCTTTTTCCTAGTTTCATTACATACTTGTTGAAAAAAGATATGCTATTTCACCATAAACAGAAATGTTATTTAAATTTAGTCTGGAGGTATGGTGCATACCAGATACTGTAAATTTGGCACTGTAGTACTAATCTATGTAGAGTGGGAGACAAATGTGTAGAATTACAGCCCCACTAGTTTGGCTTAGTTAATTTTTTTTATGATTGTTAGGTGTAGAAGGAATTTCTTGTTATTGGGCAGTACATTTTTGGCTAATGGTAAAAGTAAATTCGCTGAAGGGTAATAGTTGTCAAGTTTCGATTTGCCATGCATGCACATCTGTTGTGGCTGTCCTAACTTAACTCGGTAATCATAGTTGGTTAAGGGGGAATCCAAGGTTAGGAAAGGTTTAAAGTTATGCATCTGTTGGGGATGGTGACAAGAAGATGTACTAGGAATGTGAGGGTATTGGGATATGAAATTTGGGCTTCTTCTTTGCTTGAATATGGTGAAGTAGTATTAGATCCACACTGTTGGTATTAAATACAGGAGTTTGAGGGGGTGCAAAGGAGAGCAGCTAGATTTGTTTGCAGGAATTACAGTAAAGCTAAAACATTGGGATTGGTATTAAATGGAAGAGAAGAGGTAGGTGAAGAGTGAGTGTGGTATGTAAGGCATGTTGTTGACAATGGGGCCTGGATGGAGGTTGAAGAATAGTTTGAGGAAGAGACAAAATGATTATGACCAAATTTAGCCCTTAAAATCAAGTATAAAGATCCTATTTGTAGGTGAATGTTTCAGGAAATGGAGTAAATCATTGAAAGATTTGGTGAGAATTTAAAGTGAAAATTCATGTAATGTGTGTATAGATGTGCAGGGAAATTGCCTTCAGAGCATATGCTCCACTGTGATAATTAATATTTATGTGAGAAGTGCTAATTTGTTTTTCAATCCCACGAAAAAAATTGATAAATTGCTGTCATAATATTTTAAGTTTTTTTTTTTTTTTCTTTTTGGTGTTTAATTTTCACAGCTTAAGTCAAAATTTGCCATTTTTATTAAATAAACAAATGTAAATACATCAGTAGTTTTTCTTGATAATCTTATGTACAGAAATTCAATTTTTTACCATTGCAGTGTAAATGAAAATCTTAAACTTCTTTAGAGACCGAAGAAATTATTAAATAATTTAAACTTGTGTGAACAAAATATTCTATAGTTTTTGGCTATGAAGGTTCTCTCCAACAGTTCTCAACCAACTGTGAATTAGAAGATTAAACTTGAATTTATAGTACAAAAATTGAAATATATGTTTGGTTGAAAATTACTGAACATTAACTGAATGTTTTGTTATTGTGTGCTTTGTATTTTTCAATTAATTCCTTTATAACCACGAAATTATCCCCATTTTTGTTGATAGGCATGTAAGACTAGAGGAACTGCGTAAGCTGTCTGTCAGGGAAGATTCGTGTTCCTTGTGTTTCGATCAGCGAGCGTCTATACGGTTGGAGCCGTGCGGCCACCGTGGCTTCTGCTCTACGTGCTGTGCACAGCTCTCAGAGTGCCCTATGTGTCGCGCTCTCATCACCTCCACTGTATCTGACAGCCCTTCGTGACACAGTATCTAATGAGGTGAATATGATTTGTTTTTTTAACCGTTTGTAATTTATTGCTTTTATGCTGAAATCAGACTTAAAAAATCATTAAACTGAATTTTTTATTTATGTTAAGGATTTTGAAGTGATTTGGGGAAAAACACTGCAGTATTAGACGGTATGAGGTGAACCGTTATGAATAGAATCCTGCAGTTTGCCTCTGGCCATCCTGAATTTTGGATTGAGATTGTTTGCTGGGAGCATCTAAATCAGTGGTTCCCAAAGGGAGTAGTACTGCCCGCTGGTGGATCATATGGAGCGTTTCTAGCTCAAGACAAATTTATGGACGTTTTTGTGGCCAACACCTGTCCTGCTGCTGTTCAGTATTATACCCGGCCTTAAGTGCTGCATCAAAGAAGTTTCTAGTTGCATTCACATGATCATATATAACCAAAAGAGGATTTAGTGTAGTCGGGAATTTATTAGCAAATAAAAATTTCAATAGCAGAACTCTGTGATTTAAAATTGATGATGACAAATAGAACACCAAATATCGAAAAATTAGTGTCATTACACCAAGCCAAGCTTCCTGATTAATAATATGTTTGCATAATACAATTTGTTAATCAAATTGTGAACAATATTATGTATATATTTTAACAAAATAATTTTAGAAGTACTTTCTTGTTTTTCCTTATATGATATTGTACACATCCCATAAGAGGGGGGTTTCAAAAAGTGAATTATGATCCAAAAAAGTTGGAGCACTATGGGTTCCATTATTTACAAGGGGAAGCAGTGCTTTCTTTTTTCTATTTTTTTTTTAATGGATTGGTGAGTCTTTTTTCTTCCCCCCCCCCCCCCTCCAAAAAAAGGCAGCAGATTGAAAAACTTTGGGAACCTATGATCTAGACCTTGGGTTTCTCAAACTTTTAGCTCCACGAACCCCTATAAAATTTCCCAGGCAATGGTGAACCCCCTTTCAAAAATTGTGTTTCTATTTTTTTTAAGACATAAGCATTTCTGTTTAACAAAAGTAATACAGTCACAAAGAGCAATATGCTATTAATTAATTTGATTGATGGACTTGTTTCTTGCAGCAGGTTGAGTCAATTTTAGAATCATTTTTGTAATTATCACACTTGTGATGGCCAGTCCGCCATTACGTAAATCTCCTACGATCAACTGGTGAACCCCACTTTGAGAAATCCTGATCTAGACAGTTTTTAACATTCTGTTATGTTATAGTTGACTAAAATCTAAGGTAGTATTTTTTTATCTGCAGTATATATATGAGAGATGAATTAAGCCCTCAAATTTGGGGGAGGGGGTATTTTTTTTTCATTTCATACAGTTGAAAAAAAGTTGTTCATGAGGAAGCATTAGAAAACTGAAAATTAGGCAGGCTGGTCGAGGCTGTAGAGTTTTAATTCCTTCTTGTGTCAAACATCGATATTTTTTCCATACAAAAGTCGAGAATTTTCCCTTTACATCCCCAACTTTGATGGGGCTATTACCCTCCACATCACAAAAGATGATTCTACAGATAAAAAAAAAAAAAAATGTTTAGGGCTTGTGTTTTATTCTACTACTAAGATGGTGCCCACGAGTTCGTTCGTGTTTGTATAGAATTTTGATTGACAGCTTGTAAAATTATTATTATTTTATTTATATCATCTTTCATTTTCTTTATTGCTGCTTCACATTAACAGATACAATTATCACTTTCATACCATCTCTGCTTCTCATCTGTTCTCTTCGTCAAAGATCTTCCTCCCTACACTGTCCAGAGATTTTCATGTACTTTTCATCTGGTAATAACGCTGCTTGGAATTCTTTGATACAATACTTAAGACATAATAATAACCCGATATAAAACACTTCCCATTGAAATAATATAAAACAAACATTAATTATTAATTATTTAAAACTAAGAGGCTGTGTATTCTTACACATCCCCTCGGCCAATTTGTCACCAAAAATTTGTCAAATTTTTGTGTGATTTATCATCACACCACTCACCCATACATACATTTTCAGCCATAGTTACATTCATTCACACCCCCGGTATAAGTTCAGATCACATTTTTTTTTTTTTTTTTTTCTAATCCTAACAATTCCTCTGCTTCAATATTCTCATGTATCACTCCCTCTTCATTTTCACTTTTCCCTTCGTTGCTTCTTTTTCCTTGTCCTCTCCGCCATCCTTCTTCTTTTCGAATTTTATAATGTTGCGGCCTTCATTATATATATCAAGCCCTCTCTTCTTCTTCACTTTGCCTCTCGTTGATTCTTCTTCTTCACTAACTTCATCACACTTATTCCTTATTAAGAAACATCTCACCTCGTATTCATCTTCTCTTGCCTCCTTGTCAGCTACAAGTGTACAGTACTCCTCCTCTTCTTCTTCTTCTAACTCTTCTTCGGTATCTTCATAACTCTTCTCGTCTTCAATTTCCTCGTCCTCTTCAGTTCCCAAACCATAATTTCTGTCATCATTTCTAGTGGAAACAATAATCGTTTCATCTTTCCTTTCCATCTCTTCTACTGTATTTTCCACATTACTGTCCCACTGAACCATTCTCGCCAGGCCAATTACTTGATCTGATGCTATGTCATCTTCTTAGTATCTCTAACTTTGTCTTTTTCCTCTATCTGTTCTAGACATTCCCACCATTTCACTGGTCCACTATTCTCACACATTGTATTGTTTTCTTCATCATCATCTCGCCGATTTTCTCCGTTTTCTTCTCTCTCATCCTCCTCAATTTTCATTCCTAACTTGTCTTCGCACGCCCTTCTTACTTCTTTAATCCAGTGATCAGTTTTTTCTTCTGTTCCTTTGTCAATCGCTCCTTCAGAATTTCCAACAGGATGATCGGCTTGATTGTTATTATCTTCAATCAACTTCTCTTGACACTTTCTTCTCGTAAAGTCTTCATCAAAATATGCCGTTACTTCTTCCAAGATTACTTTTTTGTGTCTATCACTAGTGTCTCTATCTAACTTCATTAACATGCACCGTTTTTCTTGCTTCGTGGTTCTTGGCCCTTTAACCTTTTCGGCTTGAGAACGGACCGCTTCAAAAGCCGCCTTTAATTCCCTTATTACATTCTACTTCTCGCCTTCTTTCATCTTCTCCCTGAAATCTTCCACCACTTCCTTTGTTAAAGCCTCTTGTTTCTCCTCCATTCCTTCTGCCATCTTCTTGTCGTATGTGCGAGAAACCTCTTGGATCGGTTACCGATCGTGCTTCGCCTGTATTTTGCCTCGTGTTCCAGTGGTGCTTGTTATATCCTGGACCCGAGTATTGCTGGTATCCTATGCCATTATTGTACTTCCCCAACTCCTTAAGCCCAGGTGTATTTTGCTCTCGTTCATTCGTTGCATCCCACCTGTCTATCTTTTCCACACCTTCTAGGAATTCATGTATGTTTTTCCACTGCATCAACAGTATTTTTTCTTGTACTTGGCGCGGCATCTTCCGCTCCAATATTTCTATAACCTCATCCTCTCCATGGGCAACGACAAATACTTCAGATTCTTCAATAACTTCTCACAATAATCTCTCAAACAGCCCTGCTGCCTTTTGTAGGGTGCACTGTTTCTAAATTCCTGTTTCACTCGCCGCTGTCTTTCATCGGACCAATATTTCCTCAGGAAAATTTGCAAAAAAATCCTCTTAACTTCTGTTACCTCCACCCAATTCACACGTCCACTCCAACGCCTCATTCTTCATCATCATCTTAACGTATTTTATCTTCTCTTCATCCGGCCACTGTCTTGGAAATGCGTCTCTGTATACTTCCACAAAAACATAGGGATGTATCTCGCCGCCAGGTACAAAACTCACTTCCGGCAATTTCATCTGCACTGACTGCACTACATTGTTGCCGACACCGTGCCCTTTCCCGTTCTGAATTTTGTCCACTCGCTGATTCAGCTCTACCCACTGATATACGGCCGCCTCTTTATAGCTTTCCACTTCTCCATGCAAGTTAACCATTCCAGATTCCAATTCTTTAATATTAGTTTGTACCAGTGAAATTTCATGTTTGGCTTCTTGAATGTCACTCACAAATTCACTGTTTATCCCTCTCTGCTCGTCCAGTGCTATCTTCACCAACTCCTCGCGGTTCTGCTGTTCTATCTGTATTAACTTTTGTACCTTCTTAAACATGAAATCTTCACGTTGAGAAATATGCTCATGTACTTGGTCTATCTGAGAGTTTATTTCATGAGAAATATTAGCTCTTTCCTTTCTCCACTCTATTATCGTTTGTTGTTGATTATGATTCATTTTCTGCATTTCGCGTTTTGTTTCTATCAGTTCTCTCCTAATCATTGCTAACATTTCCTTTATGGAATTACTGTCGTCATTCCACGGGTTTTTCCCCGCGATGCCAGTTGTTGAATCATCATCACCATCCAATTCGGTAACTGCCCGCTCCCCAACTAATTCCGAATCTTTTCCATCCATTGTTATTTACAAAATTTTCATCACTTCACAAAAATCATACACAGAGAGAGAAAAAAAAATCCGGTGTGGATTTCGAAAAACGAGAAATATCAATTAACGCAGATTTTTCTGACTTACAACGCCGTATTATCAACCAAACACCAACAGCACACACATTATCTGTACATAAATCTTTAAAACTATCTTTAAGAACATGTATGCGTAATTAAATCTTATGTTTTAACATTATACTTTTAATCAATTTCTCTCTTTTTAAATTTATATTTCAAGTCTTTACTCAAAATTAATAACTTTGTCTTCCATTCACAATATCTAAAACTGGTTTTTTTTTTTCTTCTCCTACCTTTCCGAAGATTACAGGCTTCTTTTATTACGAGCTAAATAATTAGCTCTGTGTCACGGTCACAGTCGCCACGTGTAAAATTATTATTATTATTTTATATATCATCTTTCAATTTTTTACTTTTATTGCTGCTTCACATTAACAGATACAATTATACTTTCATCCAAACTTCGCCGTACTTCACACCATCTCTGCTTCTCATCTGTTCTCTATCGTTCAAAGATCTTCCTCCCTACACTGTCCAGAGATTTTCATGTACTTTTCATCTGGTAATAACGCTGCTTTGAATTCTTTGATACAATACTTAAGACATAATAATAACCCGATATAAAACACTTCCCATTGAAATAATATAAAACAAACATTAATTATTAATTATTTAAAACTAAGAGGCTGTGTATTCTTACAAGCTGCCGACATGTAACCACAAAAGTACATGATGGGAGACTCTAGGTTATTGCCACACACAAACATCACTGATCTGTGCAGGGTATTTATGGCTGCAAAGTGAAATATAGGGACACACACATCTTTGGTAGAAAAATTAAAATGTCCTATGTCGACAACTATCAACCCCCCCCCCCCCCCCCATAGCTACCGACATCTAACCACCATAGTGCACAGTGGGAGACTCGATGCTATTACCACACACAAACGCGAGTCATCTGCGCTATGTAGTTCAGGCCGCAAAGTAAAGTATACGGACACACGTGTCTTCAGTCGAAATACGAAAATATCCTTGATCGGATAATTTCTAACACTGTATCTCACACTCTTTCACAGCTACCGAAATTCGGCCAACATTGTGATCGATGGGTGACTCTGTGCTACTACCACGTATAAATACCAGTGATCTGGGCTACATAGTTTTGGCTGAAAAGTGATACACCGGGACACATACGTCTTTGGTAGAAATATGAAAGTGCCGCAGGTTGACCACTTTCAACCACCATATCTCTCACACCTCCATAGCTACTTACATCTAACCACCATAGTGCACAATTGGATATTCGATGTTATTACCATACATAAACATCAGAGGTCTATCCTATGTAATTGTGACAGGAAAAAGAAGTAAAAGATACACAAGTCTTTGGTCAAAATATGAAAATGCTCTGCATCGATCACTTTAAACTATCATATCTCCCACACCCCACAGCTATCGGCATTTGACCAATGTTGTGCATGATAGGAAACTCCGTGCTACTGCCACACACAAACACCAGTGATCTGTGTTAGGTAGTGGTGGCTGAAAAGTGAAATATAACGAAACACACTTATATATATATAACATTAGGGTAGGATAAAAAGCCACCGCTTACCAAGGAATGGGATTCCTGCGGCGTTGGTACCAACACCGCAGGAACCCCATTCTTTGGTAAGCAGTGGCTTTTTATCCTATCCTAATGTTCAATATAACCCCTTTTAGTGTCTTTGTTTCCTAACAATATATATATATACATATATAAGATTACATACAACAAAATTTAAGATCAAAGTTTTTCACGGTGTTGTATATAAATAAACTCTTCTTGGGTTCCAGCCACGTAAAAAAGTCACACTTGTGGGATATTTCAAAGGTGTCTTTCTCAGCCCTGATTTTCAACCATAGAAATCACTGAATATACACGTTCGAAACGTCCCACAACTGTGACTTTTTTACGTGGCTGGAAGCCCGAGAAGACCTTAGGAAGTATGGATCTCATTTCAGGGCATGTTTATAAGAAATCATAGCCCTGCTGGAGGATTCTGTTGATGGATTCGAGGCCTGGGTAGTACTGTGTGACCAAGACAGGATTGTGGTTGGTTTTTGTGGGTTTGGGATGATTGATAGGCTGATTCAGTTGTGAGGTTGCACGTGAAAGCTGTTTGTTCACCAAAGCTGGAGGGTAGTTGCGGATATTAATGCTTCTGAAATACTGTTTGAATAATCCATGAGAGACTGTTGGTTGGAGCAATTGCGACTACCTTGAATGCCAAGACTGTAGAAAGAACGTTTGGTATGGTATGGGTGGCAACTGTCGAAATGGAGATACTGTTGAATATTGGTTGGTTTGATGTGGACTGATATTGAGATAGCCATTGGATAGGGACAAATCCACATCCAAGAATGTGGCCTGGGTGTGGGAGTAGGACCAAGTGAATTTCAGCATGCTAAAGTTATTGAGATGGTTCAGGAAATTTAGCAGTTCATTTTCTCCATGCATCCAAATCATAAATATGTCATCAATGAAACGAAGCCAAATGAGGGGTTTGAGAAGTCGTCTAGAGGTAAGTGGTGGCTCATTTCCCTATCCTAATTTGATTGCTATATATATATATATATATATAATAACAATGAGCAGGAAAAAGCTTTAAGGCAATAAAATTAAGGAAGGATAGGGAAATATGACCCAACACTATATATATATTAATTTCTTTGTTAGTATTTGCATCTGACAGGCAGAAAATATTGAAGAGAAGATTAGGAAGGGTTCATCCCTTTAAAATTGAACAACTGAACTTTAGTAATTGGATTTATTATTATTATTATTTAATCCTTCCATGTGATTCTTCAATTTGTTTTACAAAATTGAATATTTTATATGAAACAACAAAATCTTTTCTAGACATCTTAAATTTGGGATGCTATTTTATACATAAATCGATTTCATGGAAAGGAATATACTAATTTAATACTTAGATTGTAACCTATTATTACATGCAACAAAATTGTTAAGTTGGTGGGGAGACAATATCACATCTTTGGTTTAAGTTTGTTGGATTAATTTATAGGTTAGTTAATTTTGGTTTTTAGTTTTTAGGTAGGAATTTTTAAATTGAGGGAAGTAGTCAGTTCTCTATTTGAGAATTAAATAACCATCTTGGGAGAATTGTCTACTGCCCTCCATCAGAAATATTTCCGAATTTGTTTTCCCAAGTTGAAAGTTATTTCACCTTTTAAATACGTTTTTGCTAAGATAAAATAAAAGTTCAACAACCTTAGATTTCAGTCTGTAATTAGCCAGAAAATTATTAAAATAGGTGGCATCATTTCTTTTTAGATGCTTACCATTTTGGCCTGAAAATTATAAACACGGGAAACAAGTTTATTATTTTACTCTATGTGCACAAATACGGCAACCCATTCCTTCTTAACCTTAGAATAGATGTATTTAACAAACTCAGCTCTGAAGAAAGAGCTTATCTAATAAAGGTATTTATTTTGTGTGGTGTTTTTCTGTTGTCTGTTCTGACATTTCTGCTTTGCCAGGTGGTAAATGATTACCTCTGTCTGTTCCACTGTTCACTAACGAGCTTGCTTTCTTTCATGTATAACCTGTTACAATCTCAAGGTGTTAATACTGATACCGAATTTGTGTGTGTTTGTGTCCCTTTTATCAAACTTTGAAAATAAGATAGAATAATGAAATTAACTTGTCATCTATCAATCAGGAAGGCAGGAGGAATAGAAAGGACAGGAAAGGTAAATGCATCACTTATTCAATTTGAAGGCAGGAATGTTGTGATAGCCCAAAAGAACAAGATGAACACAAATAATATTTCTGGTAACATTAAAATTCATCATCATTCATTTTTATGCCAAACATCTGTCTTCCTGACAACTGTCTACCTTAATCATTGTCATCTTGTCTACCACGTATGAGATATCTATTAAGGTCATTAGATTATAGAACCCTAGCTGTGCAAGGTTCAACTCACACTTACCTCAGTGATTACAGATTTGCTGTGTCTGTGAAACCCTAATAACATCTGAACAATTTAACATATAAAATTGTGATTTTACAACTTTAGCTATTAACAATCTTAAACAATTATTAAATTAGAAAAATCGTGGATGTAAATAATTACAGGGGGTTTTGTGTGGGTGCTGAAGAAAATATTTTATATGATCTTCATGAATATCAAATAAAAGTTGGCAACACGCTAGCTCTCAGAATGTTTGGATGCTCCTACTTACTCCACAATTTGTGAAAGCTCCTGTCGAGAAACTATAAAAAAATTCCACTTAACCTCCTCTCCTTTATTTCTGAAACTACTAATCCATAAATTCTTTTAAAATTCACAATGATGTGTATGCTGCCAAAGTTTTCAAGAAAACTATAATTATCTTTCTGGAGTTAGTGGTTTTAAAATAGATAAATGAGCAGTTTTTAACAAATTAGCATGAGCTATATTTTAAATACAGGGTTAGCCTAAATGATTCATCGGGTTTCAAAATACTGTATATTGGAAGGTATATGACCTACAAAGACGAGTGATATATGCAAAGATACACAAACTCGCCAGGTTTCTGGCACCTACCATAAATGTTCAATGTGTGCCCCCTTAGTCACAAATGGTAATCAGTTCTGTCCACCTGTTCGATTGCACGTGTCCATCACAGAAATAGTGATCCATTGCTGTAATTCTTGCAGTGTTATTGGCATTGGGGCATTTATAAACTTTGCCCTTCACATAACCTCACAAGAAGAAATCAACATGGGGTCAGATCTGGCGACCTGGAGGGCCATGTCATCATTTTCCACAGCTTCCAGCATTCGATTACAAAAATCAAAATGGCTGCAATAATCATCTGGGTTCATGTGTATAACCAATTGCAGATGGAAGGGTTTGAAATGCAATTTCCGACACAAAACATTCCAAACTGTTTTCTGCAGAATGCCTAGTTCACGGGTGGCACGAACAGTTGCTTTTTGAGGACTGTTCACATAGCGCTGTCATGCACTCCACAGTTTCCTCTGAGAAACGTGTTCACCCACACAGACAACCAGTACCACAATACTGGCGACTAGGTCTGGTGACTAGGTGCAGCTTTTGCTGATTTTCAGATGAATACACATTGCACATTTGTAATTGAAGAGCACTTTGCATATTCTAACACACAAAAACTCTTCTCCCGCTTTTCCACCGTCTTGTCCACTGATGCCACCTAGTGTGCACACCATACACCAAGCGGTCGTTTAAACTTGGTGAGTTTATGTATCTTTTTAAGTATCACTCGTCTTTGTAGGCCACAGATTTTTAAACTCGTATTGTTTTGAAACCCAATAAATCATTTAGGCTGTATGTCACGAAAATACTTTTTTATCACCCGATTTGATTATTATTATATGTATTCTAAATTTTGTAAGGAACTATCATTGTGCTATAGTAACTCACAGTTGCCACTGCTAGCTTTAATTGTATGTTTTGTGCAAGCCTACCTCATTGCTTCTATAAGCATTTTGAAGAAATTATTTAATTAGCTTTTTTCATCTCTTTTTCTCTTGACTTGGACCACACTAAAGCTGCTTTTTAAATTTTTTCAGTAATTTATGTACATCAATTATTGGTGCTACTTAAACATTCCAACACCTAGAATCAAAGAAACACCATTGTGCTTGTAATATGAAAACTGAAAAATGTTTTACTCATTTATGTGCTATCAGGTGGAGTTGGCGATCCACTTAGCTTCCTGGAGGAGAGAGCAACATAAGTCTGAGTGAGAATGCTGCACCGAGAGGATACTCCGTTGCATTTATCATTTGCATTGAATGAAGGCAGTATACTTAATTTGTTCAGACTGGTCCATTTGAAAACTGCTGTATTTATTAAATTGTATAATTGTTAATGTACAACAGATTTTGTATTAAAGTTGTTAATTATTTTTTAAAGAGTTAACTAAATTGTTGCATTTTATTTCTGTGTTGTAGATCCCCGAACCAAAGATTACTATGTGGACATAAAGTTAAAAAAAAAAAAGGTGTGTGTTTATTTTGAGAATTGTATAATTCCTAATCTCTCTCCCTAAAGCACTGAAGTAAAAAAATAATTTTTAATATTTTTAAAATGTTAATAATTATTCAGACATCAGTCTATCAAATTTTAGACCTAGTTCCCAGTGACCAACTTTCTTAATTATTCTTTTTAAATGAATTCTTGAAGAAAAACAAGGAACAAATGTTTTCTTTTAACTGGAGGAATCATCTAAACACATCTGTATTGCCAGCTGTCTCTCTCTCTCTCTCTCTCTGGCATTAAATCTTACCATGTAAATACTTCAAAATTTCTTACTTCCATACTCTTAAACCAACCTCCAAAAATTTGTTACTCCATAGCATTTATTTGAGACACATTTAAAACTTGCGCCATAAGTGTTATGTCAACAAGCCTGTAGTCAATGTTTCACCCAAAGTAATTTTGGAACCTAACTTAAACAAGTATAATTTTCTTTTAATTTCTTCGATTATGTAATTTTGTAAAACCTTTCGACCTAATATCTCTTGCATCATGAAAATCTTTGTCTCAGTTTGCAGTCTATTCACTTTCCATAATTTAAGACCCTTTTAACTCTTTGAGTGCCAGCCATGTAAACCATGCCATTTCTTAGAATTCCAGCCTTTTTTTTACTAATATGTTGCAATTTTTTTTACAGGAAACTAGGCTACATTTTGTTTTGATACTAGGCTTTTATGAAAGCCAGTATCTTCATCTTCTGAAAAATATATTTACAGCTCCATTAGTCATTTAGTTCCCCCCCCCCCTTATATTTTGAGAAAATATAAAAGTTTACAGAAGTGACAAACATATTTTATTGATATTTTAGTCTACATAATCTGCTTATTTACATTTAGTAACTGAAAACAGGTATCCTAAGACCATAATTATAAATTTTTACAAAAAAGATTCACATTGTGTAATTTTTTGGTGTGATATATTCTGAAACACAGTTCTTTACACATTGCAGTTTTGCACTCACTGCACTGGTATGTGGTATCTCTTGTAGATTTTCCTAATTGCTTTTTTCCTTTTGCTGAGCACACTCTGCACATTCTCTGATTCTTCATTTGCCTGGTGGAGATGAGATTTTTTCCAGGGTATGCTTTCCTGTAGATAGTCTACTGAGGTGTCCCGCAACTGAAGTAGATCTGGGAGTATCTTCACACATTGATAGTTTTGCACATTATACCTTCATAAATTTAGAGAAAGATATCTTCTTACTTTTTACCTTATTGTGCAGAATGCATGCATTCATTAAACACATAAAGAAACAATGAAATGCAAGTTTCTTCAACCATTTCACAGTTCTGTGTACAAAAGCCCCATATGACATCCTCTGATGAGATAGACCTACCCCAACCTTATTTTTATTGTACTCCATAACATATGCACGTTTTATTTTTCCCTTACCCCTTCTGTCTTCGTATTGTATTATTTCTGCTTGATGTCTGGTACTTAGCATGTATACATTTCTTTTATCTTTCCAGCATACAGCTAAGAGATTCCCATTCCTACGGAAAATCTGCTCACCACTTTGTATGTTATGTGATTTCAGTGCCTGAGGCTTTCCCCTCCTGGTCTTCATTAGAGTTCCAACAAGGCCTGCCTTGTCTTTTTCTAACTCTTTTTTCAAGAACAGGGCTTACATAAAAACGATCAGTGTATAATCTATACCACTTACCTGTTATGGTACCAAGTAGATTTTTCACAATGTCAACCCCAACATTGCCCACTGAAAATTTGGAAATTCCAAATTAATCCAGAGTTAGACTCTGATAGCATATATAATTCATACCATATTTACTTGGTTTTTGTGGCATGTGTTGCTTGAAGTATATTCTGCCTCTAAATTTACACATGCCTTCATCAACCTTTATGTCTTCGTAAGGCAGATACGCCTGCTGAAACCGTAAATGGACGGTTTCAACTAGAGGGTGGACCTTGTGTAATGGGTCATACCCAGGTTCATCTCGCTTGATTTCCATTGAATTATCGTTCAAATGGAAGTTTGACTTCACAAGTAGGAATATTTCTGCTCAATAGATTTCGGCAGTAGTTATAAGACACACAAGGCCCCAATGATCTTGTATAAGGGGCTTTTGGCTGATGCTCATGAGGAAAATTATAACCAAGAACTTTTTTATCTCCACTAACGTTACACCCTTCCAACCAGACATTCCGCATGTTGGAGTAAGCCGACCTGTATTTGTCAGTTTCTTGATTTTCTGTCTGGCATACAAATTTGTCTGTTCTTTGAAATGAAATATGAAAATAAATCCAGAACTGAACTGTCTGCACCTAATTCACATAAATCTGTGACACTATGGCCCCCACTAAAAATATCTATAATAGACACACAGTCTTTATTAGTCCAACCATCTGTGGAATCAGTACTATTTCTTGCTGTGCCACCCCTTTGTTTTGACCTCCTTTCAATATTTTCAAGAGGCATATTTTGAGAGTCTACATTCACCACAGAAGCACTATCTTCATTTTCTGAACCTAAAACCAAGAAAAAAATTTCAGTGTTCAGAAAATGAAAAAACGCGAGAAAATAATGTAAACAATTGGTTCAACAATCGTACTATACAAAATCAAAATGAAAAATACTAGAGATTTGACACAATTCTTCTTGCACAAACTTAGGATCACCATCTGAATTGTCGATGTCATCCTCACTGTCATAATCTTTCACTAATTTACACAAAATTTCCTCGTCAGTAAGAGAGGGGGAAGCCGTGTCCGTTGACTTACGTACTGGATGAGCAGACGCAACTTTCAAAAGTGCCTGGTTTCATACACCGAGTGCGATCTATCGGCTGTTTTAGGAACTAAATTTACGTGATCTGTTGGCTGTTTTGAACACTAAATTTGCCAAGTAAGGCAATGAAGATAGATTGAATCTGTTACTATACGTGATTTTGTATTAAAAAGCAGGAGAAAGGACGTCACGTCAAATAACGTGATCGGCAGTCTACTGAAAGTTTCACATCCTGCCAATTGACGTGATTTGCAGTCAAAGTGTTAAATGCACCAAAAATATTAAAACCCAGTTTATCTCATACTTAGTCAAACTTCGCAATCACCTTTTTGTTGAAAGTGACTGTGTGTCTGTGTGTGTGCGCGTATGGTAGATCGTTGGGGGCTGCCTAACCTGACTTCATTGTCACTGTCACCTTTCTTCATATCAATAACCTACACCTCAGTGACCACATTTTCTTGACAAATACTATTTGAACAGATTTTTTTATTCTTTCTTTCTCCAACTCCGTTCTGGAACACCAAGATTTGTATTCATCTTGAAGGTTGGTTGCACGCTCCCATAGGAGGTATACTTACCATGGGATTGGAGGTAGGGTGGCCAGTTCCTTTCATCCTTACCTAACCTAACATGGTATAAAGTATATTACCTGACATAAAGAGATGTTAGTAGATTGCAAGCGGCAGAGATGAGTTTTCTGAGAGGGGTAGAGAGCGTCGCAAGGAAAGATAAAATCAGCAATGAAAACCTCAGGGACAGATTAATAGTTGAAGTATGGGAGGGATGTTAATAAAGAAGGCTCTGCAGAATCTGGAGCATGTTATGAGGATGAAGGTGAGGAGAATGCGAAAGTTAGCTCTCTTGAACAGGGGGAAGGGAATACCACAAGCAAGATGGATGGAGCAAGTGAAGTTAGATGTAGCGGCTAACGGAATTGTTTGCAGACAATTGGTGGAGGAAAAGTCTTTGAGTGACCACTAGACCTGAAGGAGGGTGTGCTGGACAACCCAAAAAAGTGGAAACATCTAACATTGATGATGATGATCTAGTTTCTCTAATAACATCACGACAATTATTATTGCTATAGATACCAGTACCAACCTATGCAGGTGAACAGTAAACCTGTGGGCCTGTCATTCAGGAGAATGTGTGAGGGATTCCTAGTCTGACCTGAAGGTATGAATTTTTGTGGTATTCTGTAATCAGTGAAGACAAATGCTGGGACGATTCCTTTAAAGAGCATGGTAAAATTCTTCCTCTTTCATTGCCAACAATTCTATTCCTGCTTTAATATCATCGATGAGCTGTTAAGCCCCATAAAATAATACATGATTCTTGCCTAAGACTAGCAGTTGTGATCAGTCGCCATAGATATTATATATAAAACTAAGGAAATCCTTCCTTAGTTTTATTGCCTTAAAGCATTTTCCTGCTCTTTGTTATTAGTCCTCTCAGACAAAAGTAGCTTCTCTGAGCTCAGAAGGTGGGAACTTGCCTTTCAGTGTAAATTTGGAACAGACAGTCACCATGACTTAATTTAAGATAGCACCAGTATTCCTCTTTCACACATTCCCCACACCCTACCTTTTCCCACAGAATCGTCACTCACCAGAATAATCTTTTAGTAATTTGTAACATCAAAATTTGTTTTTTAAATTTTTCAAAATTTTCTGTATTTGTATATATACATACCCTGTATGTGTTGCATATACATATATATTGTATATCCATATAAAAGATTAGAAAATACTTTCTGTTTACATCCACCGCGTTTCTACAACGGGTTTCTATGATGAAGTTAATTATTTTAAAGTTTATGCCTTTCAACTCCCACCCTCACTTCCCGCCATGTTGTTTTTCCCACAACCATGAGCTGCCAGCGTGCCCTGTATACTCAGATGGCTACTAGCTTCCATTATGCGGCCACCTTATTCTATTGCTGAAGAAGGGCTATAAGCCTGAAAATTTCATGTTCTTTGTGTGTATGTGATTCTTTTTTTCCGTGTCTCAATGTCGTTGGAATCTTTCTCTGTGGTAAGTAGTGGTTTTCTCTTATCCAAATATATATATAAAACAATAATAAGCAGGAAAATGCTTTAAGGCAAAAAAACTAAGGAATGATAGGGAAATACAACTCAATACGTAGGACAGGTGAAGGCGGCTGAGATTGATGAACATAAAAAAGAACACACAAGAAGCGTGCAATATTTCAACGGTTAGTCTTATTCTTGCTAAAAGTGACACACCAGGCGGCGCCAGATGTGCACGTAACGACGGCACATCATTCCCAGCCACCTTCATCATTGGTAAGTGTTGGGTTGTATTTCCCTATCCTTCCTTAGTCATATACACATATAAAGATTAAGACTCATTTTTTTCCCATCCACCATATGATCTACCTGCAATTCTTGTTTTCCTGGTAATACTATTTGGTCTAAAGGTTAAAATATCTCAACATTCAAAATTCTGGGCATCACAGTCTCAGATGTCATCCTTAATTTCCACTTGTTTATTTTTCTTGCTCTTCTATGTCTTCTCACAATGTTTTCATATCAGTTAGGTTTATTTCAAAATGCTCTGTTTAGCTTTCTTTAATCTTGTTTCAAACAGAGATTTATTCCATTGCGTAAACTTTACTATTTCGATTTCTTACTTCATTTCTAATAGGAATAGTACCATATGACTAAAAATCTAGACAGGTAGAAATAAACCAGCATCTGTCACAAGTTTAAAAACCTTAGCAATGCACTCACAAACAAAATGGATTTTCTGACTAAGTCTGTGATACTGTGGAAAATATTGTTTCCTCTACGTGCATGTATTAATTGTTTTCTGCATTATACAAGTTATGTTATCTCATGATCAAAGGAAATTTTTGAGATTGGGGCTGGTGGAGGAGGAGTGTTATATTCTTGTTCCAACAGGCACAGTTCATAAAGGCTTTAGCTCCTATGTAGGTTGTAGGATGTACAACAAATATTGGAGTAGATTATGTTGTTTGGAACTGAGATTATTATTATTGTTAATTAATTGTAATGGAGCTCATGGCTAAGTGGCAATTTCCCATATCATCCCACAGTACTTTAACAACGGTCGGACCAAATTTCTGTAACCAGTCACTCTTACTTCCATTGTAAATCCTCTCTTTATCCTCTTCAACAGATGCAATACACCAAACTAGGTATCATGTCTAGATCCGTTTATGCATTTGCATACAATCATACAATCCTCCTTTGGATGTAGTCAAGTTACATAGCATTATGTCATCTACAGTGCAACCTCTGACTGTAGATAAACAACAGGATCATTCATACTAATGGCTCCACTACACTACCCTGTGGCACACTTGATCCTAATATTTCATTACTCAATTTGACTCCTTGCTTCCTACCTCAGAAATTCCCCCAGCAAACAGGGTATATCCTTATTCACAACCATTCTATGGCTAATTCTGTCATGGAATTTAAAATTAAAATTTGTAAATCAGAATAGTAGATGGGAGAGGAATTTAACAATCCAATTCTAGAAGAAAGGGGTAATTAGATTACTGAGGAAATTGCCACCAGAGTGTTGGCTCCATCGCAATTAAATTATTATTAATAATAATGCCTTACAAATATTCAGTGCTACCCTACCTACTTGCTGATTTGTTGATGTTAAAGATCGTCTCTACCTGGCCTAAACCGCATATCACTGACATCAATACAAGTCCGCCTCATATCTTCAGAAATTATACTTTTTCTCATTCTGATCAGTTAGCCACCTGGTTAACTAGCCACCCACAGCAGTGAAGTGCCAAAGGTAAAGGGATACATAATAATATGATATTGCACCCCCTTTTCCCCAGCAAAATGCAGAAACCTGACGAGGTATTTACTCAACAAGTCATCCGATGTCCTGAAGAAATATTCAGTCTGGCTTAGTCTATAGTCGTCCATAATTACAGGAGTGTTGCTAGTGCAGGGTATTGTGGATGAACTGACCTCTGGATCATGTCCCAGATATGGCTTATGATCCAGGATGCCAAATCATTCGCTAGAATTGTCCAGAACCAATCGTGTATGATTTTGGTCCCTTGACAAGGTGCGCGGACGTCCTGGAAATTTCCATCGCTGTTTGGTAATATTATGGCTGCGAACGACTAAAAGTAGCTGAACATAAGCATTTCCAGTCAACTGTTGGTTCAATTTGATCAACTTTTCTAGGCCAAGCCATTAAAATACAGCCTATACCAGGATGAATCCATCATCAGCTTGTGTAGTGCCTTCTTGACAATCTGGGTCCATGGCCTTGCAGGGTCTGCGCCATACTCAAACCTTACCACCACACCAGGTATGGTGGGTGAGCGGTAACATTCTGGTCTTGTATTTGGGAGGACACGGGTTTGAATCTTTGTCTGGCCAGTCGGCTTTTACATGGCTTCCCCAAATCACTCCAGGCAAATGCTGGGGGTGGTTTTTCCGGAAGGTCGCATGACGGACGTCTAGGTTGTGTCGGCCATAACTTTTAGCCTAACCTACTTTTATTTTAAAAAAATAAAATAAAAAACGAGAAAGACGGCAAAGAAGATCGTGGATCTTAAAAATCCATAGAAACCGTACCATTTAATTTACATTTCATTCATGCAACTATGATTACTATTTAGCTTCATGTATGTATTTCATTTAACATAAGTATATTGTTTTATAATTAGAATTCTATAATAATTATTGTTTTAATGGCATTATAATGTCTTTATCCATTAATTTTTGATTGCAGAGAATTTATGGAAGAAACATTTAATGAGCTTCTTTTTGAGCCATCTGGTCAGTTTGATAACTTCTGCCTGATGAGATATGCTGATTCTGAATATTCGCTGAATGAAATTTCACCTATGACTTCTAAAGAAAATTCAACTTCAGAGAAGCTGTAGTATCAGGGCCGGATTTAAACTTTTTTTTAGTGTAGGCTGTTCATTTTGTGCCGCCCTTTTCTCCTTCATACTTACAGTGGCGTAGCTAGCGTGGGTGACACCCGGGGCGGATATCGATGGTGTCACCCCTTGAAAACTTAAATCCAAAAATTGAGTATATTATATCATCTTTTAGGTGTAAAATATGATATTAATAAAACATAATTAAATAATAATTTATTGTTATTTAAAAATAATAGTTAATAACAACATTTAAAAGATATACAAATAAAATAAAAACAATTGCTTTCACAATCCCCTCTTTCTAACTTTAACAACTGCAAACCAGTAAATCACATTTTCGAAATTAAAAATTTGATTTACTTCATGTTCAATAATCAATATGGCAAGATTTTAGCCACGTGTTGATCAATGGTGATCGAAAGTGGTTTTAGATTAATTTTAACTCCTCTGAAGATCGGGCCTCACTTGCCTGATACTGTTCCGCACCGTCACCGCACCGACACGTTTCTTACTATTGGCGCTCACTCGCTCGAAGTTTGTCCAAAGGACACGATGTGTCGTCCGACACGCGGCCATCATTGGATTGGTTTATGTTTTGACGGTGTGGACCAGTGTCGGTCTGCTGGATGTGGAGAACGCATAGAGAGAGTTCGGAAATTTCTCTTCCCTTACGACCAAATGTTGTTTTCATGTTATTGTTGGTCTTAAAACAAGTGTCTTTTTTTTCATCCATGTTCGTAAGATGTTCTTAACATGTAGGAATTGTTCTAGCATCTTCGCATTAATAAATCAAAACATTACCAGAGATGAAGATCAATTTTAAGACCCACAAAAATTGCAGGCCGAGATCTGCATTGTAACCCGAATCGCACGCCGTAACCATACGCCAGACTAATCTAGAAGTACTGAAAAATATGTACCGGTATTCAAACACATAAAAGTTGATTCGTGTTTTTTGATAGCAAAAATAGATGGTATAGAAAAAAGTATATTCATTGTATCATGTTTGCAGACTTATTTTCATTACACCTACATTTGTATTGGTGACTCAAATGACTGCGTGCGGTTTGGATACTGAAGGTCCCGGTTCAAATCCCGGACTCGACTGTAATATTTTGCGGGCCTAAAAATTGACCTCTGGCAATGCTTTTATCTGTTAATACGAGGATTTTAGGGCGCTCCGTGTTCGAATTTCACGTTAATCTGTAGGTCTCCTTTCGAAGTTAGGTGACTACGATATAGGTGCACTGTGAGTTTCCTAATAAGAAACTCTGACTAGAACTTTGAGATAACATAAAATTATTATATTTATTATACAAAATCTTTACGACCTAAATTTAAATTAAAATATGTTATAACATCATTCTTTGCTAAAAAAAAAAAACCCTGAATGTATCGAAAAGAACCTCAAGCAAAACAAACACGTCAAGTGCGAAGTGATTGACATTTCATTGCGATTGCGTTGAAATATGCGAGAATCTTTCATTCCGGTAGAGTGTGGTAATGATTTGTTAATACTGCACTGCAGTGCCGGATTAAGACAGCGCGGGGCCCGTAGCAAATGTGAAGAAGAGGCCCTTGATTTTTGCCGTCCTGGGGAAAATTGTGGAGCTAAAAACAAAAAAGGTCACCCATGTAGCCTAGGTGCGGGGCCCCCCTAGGAGGCGCGAGGCCCCCTAGAAGGCGCGAGGCCCCTAGAAGGCGCGAGGCCCGTGGCATTTGCTACCTCCTGCTACGTGGTTAATCCGGTACTGCTGCGCTGTGATACTATTTTTGTACATAAAAGATCAACCAGATAGGTGATTACATGAGTCAGATAAAAAAGTATTTTAATGTACTTTCGTACCAAAATTGTGCAAAATAAAGTAAAGGTATCAAACTTACCTGTCATCCCCAACACTGATTCCCTGTAACAATCACTTGAAAACGTTAAATGAGACTAAAGACCGGGTAGGAACACGGGCGAGCTATGGAAAAGTATGGACGCAAGGGGGCGAGCTGCCACTCGGACGACTGTCGTTGCGGTGACGGTACAGACCAGTATTGGCAAAATAGAGCTCGACCTTCACACGTAGCAACTGATACACACACTGGCGCAAATTAAAATCCCAACACCCATACGATGTTGTGATAAATGAATGAAAGTTGGCCCCAAGTATGCCCACATGAAGAGTATTAAATGATTTAAAATTGAAAGTTTTACATGTAATAATATGAGAGTTGCGGTGCTATCTATTATGTAAATTGCCATTTTTTTATATTCTTTTAACGTACTAGTGGCGTACAGTGTGGTGTAACATGATACTTTGTTGTCCACGAGTTCTTGTTGGCTAAGTATGCCCAGGCGAAGAGTGACAACTCTATACACTCAAATGTCTAACTGTGAGAGAGGTCGGAGAATTGACGTGTTTTAAAAAGGTGCATCATATCGTGAAATCTCCCAAAGGATTGGCCGTAGTGCATTGTCAGTATACAGACTTGTTACACAGTGATGAAAGAAAGCTCTAATACTCCAGGTCTATACTCATGGATAACAGCACGTGAAGACCGCCAAATTGTGTGGGTGGCTGCTGCTGGCAAATGGTTGACTGCAGGCCAAATCCAAACAGTGGTTACAGAGAGAGTCACCCCCCTCTCCGGACGATTGAAAACCAATTGCTTGAAGCTGGAGTACGCTCTCTGAACCCTATGCAATGTGTTCCATTAATCTGATTTCATTGCCAGCATCATCTAACCTGACGTAATGCAAAACATAAAAGTACATGTGAATGGGGTACAGTCGTGTTTACAGACGAGTCTCGATTCTGTCTGTGGCAAAGTGATAATTCACGACATGTTCGGAATGCGTATTGGAAAACGGCTTACCTGCTGTGATTTCAGAACATCACACAAATGCAGTCACCGTTGTCATTTTTTGGCGGCAATCAGTTTCGACAGCATGACTGAGTCGGCTGTTGTTGATGGCACAATGACAGCCCACCACTATGTGGACAGGGTACTGCATCTTATTGTGATACCCTTCATGTTCACCATTGAAATCGCATCTTGCAACAAGATAATGCCCGTCCTCATATTGCGGCCATCGTTACACAAGCCTTGCAAGGAGTTTCGATCACAATTTGAACAGCACAGTCCCCAGATGTGTCCCCAATAGAGCATGTCTGGGATACCAGGAGTAGACACATTTGATCACATGGTGACCCAGCACAAACTGCGCAATAACTGACTGCAAAAGACATGCAGGCGTAAAGAGAAATACCCCAAGAAGACATTCGAAACACTTGTTGATTCAATGCCGGCAAGGATCCACGAATGCACTGGTGCTCAAGTTGGACGCATTTCTTACTGAAAACAGTATCTAAAGGTAATAACTTATCCTGATCCATTTCCATTTGCTATCATTTCTTCTGGGTATGGCCCTGGATATATCTTCAAAGTTTCCTAAAATTCTACCATTCCTGTATGCATGGTGAGATTATAATTTTTGCCAGTGTAGGGCGACCATAATATTTCGCTATAAATTTTTAAAAAATCGAAAACTACCCATTCATTTGTTGTTGAAACGTTAACATAGGTTGTATTTAAATGACTTCGCAAGGGATATCGAGAGGAAAGTTAACAGAAGTGGCTTGATCCAAGTAGAAGCAAATCCAGACCCAAATGGGGTTCCATCGGTGCAAACCCAGAATCCGGGTGCCACAAGTCATGAGACCCTGGGAAAGACTGTATAGTCAGAGAAGCAACTCTACATTAAGTTCCTTCATAAAAATAGAACAATAAATGCAATATAAAAATATAAAAACAACGATTTAAAAAATAAAAAAAACAAAAAAAAAACGGCTTAGGTAATATAAGAACATGCCTTTGCGGTATCTGCCGTCTTTATATGAAGTACTTCACAAGTGAAGTATTTTACTATCCGCCTAAGATACACGTAGCTACAGACTTCTAAATATGACATTGTATGTAGGTACTGAAGACCGTCTTTACGTGTTAATTTTACATTTCTAGCGCCGCTATGTAGCATATAAATAAAAATGTTGTAAACGGCTTGAATGTTCGCTCAGTTTGATCAGGAACAAACGTTCGACATCCCTGTCGATTTAAGGAATACACCTGTATTCGACAGAGGGGTTACCCATAATACAAATTTTCTTCTTCTCTAAATTTATTATGGAAAATTCATAGAGAATCATACGCTTATTTATTTCATCGCGAACATATTTGCATATTCTCGATCAGAAGAAAGCATAGCAAACTTACATGAACCTAGAATTTAAGTGCTCACTAATGTTACGATTTCGCTAGCAAGATACGCGGTTCCGACTTTTTTTTATTTATTTATTTAAATGGCTTTCGGCCTTATCAGCCACACAGCCAAGTTCTTTGCGTTTTATGACAATTCACATTTCCTTACTTTACAGTTCTATTTACATAGTTTAACAATTTACATTTCATTTCCTTTACAGTTTTAAATATATATAATTTACATTACAGTTCTATACACAAAAGTTACGGTTCCGACTGTTTTAAACACAAGCTTTACAAAAACTGATTACCAACGACGGACGATACCATCAACGAACACTTGGACCCGTTCAGATTGATTTGAAACCTGACAGTATTGCTAGTTTAATGCACAGTTTTTACTAGCATAAATTCGAACATGATACGATTTCATGTCGAATATAGGTGCACTGTCGATAATAGGCAGGTACGCAGAGTGAAAATCGGATAACGCGAAATGTACTCAGTTTGTACATCACGAATCTGTAAGATAATAAATTCAAAAATTACTAGAAAAACTTCAAAGCACTTGTAAATCTTAGCTTGAAAGCTAATGGAATTCTAAATAAGCAAAACAATTTTAAAACCTAGACTACGCGAATTCCGACATACGCTTGGTTTTCATTTCCAAATTTTCTCTAAATATTTTCGAGGATTTCCAATTTAACTGTCTAATTACTATGATTTTAGCAATTATATATAAACTTTAATTTTAAAACTTCCTCTTTTTATACAAGAAAACTTACATTATATCCACCGCCGCTTCTAACAAACCAAACAACAGAGACGGAAGCAAGCACAACAATGAACGATTTATTGTGATTTTTGGAGCTACAGAGCCGTGCTCTCTTTGTTTAAGCGCACGGTATTGCCAACAATTATATTCTACTACAACGAATGAGCACAGCCGCCTGGATCGCATTTGAAAAAGCGCTAGATCAACCTAAAAACAAATATTCATAACAATAAAAAAAGACGTGTTTTGACACAAAAGGATAAAAGAAGTTTTTTTTGTGTCACACTAATTTCGATTACTATTTTTGAAATGTGGGTGTCACCCCCAAACGGGTGACACCCGGGGCGGACCGCCCCCACCGCCCCCCCCTAGCTACGCCACTGCATACTTACACTAATCACTTTGTATTACCTTTATTAGGTAGCAAACGATTATATGTACCTATATGTGAATGGATGCAGATTAAGAGTGACTTCATTACTTGAAAGTATTCAGATTTAGTCGTAAAATAGAAACAAGAAAAATGAAGGTTTATTATGAAACAAGAATACAAACATGAAAATAAAAAATGTAATACATTATTATAGTTGTCTACGGGATTTTTGATTGGCGAACATAGGGGAACAACTTTCTCACTGACAGTTTTCCATACGACAAACTTCGTAACACACTTTTTATCGGCAAATAACAGAAAACACCTTAAGATGTACGCTCTGATTTGTAATCAATCATTACTAAACGATTATAATTTATATTAATTTCAATCAGAATACCGGTTTCGGCATAGTTCAATGCATGTTCCTTAAAAATTTCAAAGAATTTATTTCATTATTATCTGAGAAATAAGTTTCAAAAATCATTGACTTTTCAATTATTTTTTCAATAAAATTAGGACTTTCGAGCTCTCGGGGACTTTCAACATCCAGAAACTCAATTAATGAAATCTTAGATCATACTTAAGTATTTTTATTATAGAAATCATGAAATGTAAGTCTGTCAGCAGAAACTTACCTCTGTCTACAGAGTCTTCCTTCGGAAATATGCGACGGGCTACAGATTGCGTTGAACAAGATAGAAAGTCAGGAAACTAATGAAGAATTAAATTAATAATTTAGCTAAAGGCGCCTACAGACGACCCGATTTCGGTCCCAATCTACAGGGGAAATCCGTCGGGCAATCATACGGGGCTTTCCTCCTCACGTAACAATTTCGCTCCCGATTTTAGTTTACATTGGGATCGTGTGGTTGGAAGACGTAAGCGCTTAACAATGGCTCATTTTATTTCAAAGAAACAATTAACAATAGCCTGTACCTCCTACAGTTTGTGCAATACGAAAAATAAGATATTGGGTGAAAAGGTGGCTTTTATGAAGGAAAAATCTGTCCCACACGAAAATTTGGAGGAGTCTAGAACCGGAAGATTTTACAAATTTTCTGAAAGTGAATTCTGAAAGTTTTGCAGAGATACTCAGATTAGTGACCCCTTATATAAAATAGAAAAATACCTTAATGCGCGAAAGAATAAGTGCCAGAGAACGATTAAACGTTACTCTGTGTTTTTTAGTAAGTGGACAAATAAGTGAAGATTTGAAATTTAGTTGGCGTATCTACAAATGTCTGAAACACTACATTAAAATAAGAAGAAAAGTAGTATATATAAGTAAAACTTTTATTTAACAATTACTATTTACACTGTGATTTAATACAGAAACTAGTAACATTAATTTTAAAAAAAAAATAAAAAAACAGGAATCTAATCTTGGAAGTACAACAAATTCAAAATTATATAGTAATGAAATTTCCGAAGTTAATATTTATTTTCTATGTCTGATGATTAAAAAAATCTTTCATCAGGAAACTATTGCCTTTTGCAATAACAGGTGTTTCATTATTAATATCACCAGAACTTAATGAGGATGGATCATAGCTTTCAACTGGAAATGAAGACTGGGCAGAGAATTGGGAGGTTGGCTTTTGTGACGCACGTAGTAGTGATGTTGGATGATAGTTTTCAACTGAGTATTGCAAGGGCGGCGAATCAGATGATGAATGTGGAGATAATTCAGGAGGATACCGAAATCGCTCTGTAGATGACTGAACTTTGTATATGCTATCAGGGAGTTATAAATTCCATAGTTAACCTTCCAGCTTTAGCATAAAAAATAGCATCTGATATAAGTTTATTGGCAATTGCTATCTGGTCCTTATTTAGGTCTTTTAATTGAATGCCGACTTATTTTCCCACGATCTCCCATTCATCTTCCTTTGAATTTAATAACCATTGGGCAGAATCTCTGAGCTCTTCTTGTTTAATGGCAATATTTATTTTTTGTTTCTTCTTTTTAAATGGAATTCTTTCTTGTGTTTGACCTGCTTCTTCTTGATTTTCAAGTGCTTACCAAAGGGACGGTACATACATGTCTTCTGTGCCACTTCCCGTTTGCATACAAGATTTCATCTGTAAATACAAAGCACATTATTAATGAAATTATATTTTTTTATTCAGATTTCAGTTAAGGCAGAATTTAGTTATATACAATCTGATTTGGAAACTTTGTTCTATAAATAAAATTAATTACGAAATCAATTTGTAAAAACCAATCTGTTACTTTTCCTTTAAAATAATTTAAATTGAACAACATTTAATAAATACTTATAGTAAAAGTTATTTACTTCTGTTCTTTTATCTATTACCCTTATGTTCCTCAAAGAATTATCATCTGCTATAAATATAATGATGTATTTACATTTCATAAAACAATAATTATTTAGGTATTTGAGCCTTTACTTATCTATTTTAACTCACGCGAGTAAGTTGTTCGCATATTTTCTTTTTCAGAACTCCAACTGTTGGTTCCTTGTCCAATTCTTTGTAAATTTCTAGCAAAACTCTAAATCCTTCTTCCCGCATGTTGTGGTTCATGTAATTTTTGTTGAATTTGTCCTATTACTGGGGCATATCTTTATAAACTTCAAAAATATTAGTCCACACCTCTTTCTCTTTAGACATTTCTGACGATATACACAACCGATGGCACGAAACGCACTCGTTCGCTGCTCAAACCCGACTGAGCCGAAATTGTCTCAATTGTTGCAATCGCACTACGCACGTCTCAATTTGCTCCCTGTCTGCAGGGACAATCTGTAAATTGTTTGGTCGGTCTCTGCCGATCTCCCGATATCGGGAGCAACATGCCCAATTAACCTACTCACGCGGCAATCTGCAGGGCCTCTGCCGGATTGTCCCTGTCGATTGGGACCGAAATTGCCTCGTGTTTAGCCGCCTTAATTGTTCACTGTCACCACTTACCTTAATGAAAAGTGATAGTAAATGTGTTTTTCTTTTCTATTAATTGTTCCGAGTTTGTCACTTCACCACTTAAATGAAAATTTATAGTAGACGTTTTTCTATTATGTTTATAATCACACACAAATTTGACGGCTTACTAAAGCGGGCACCCTAGGAAATTTGCCGCCCGTAAAACGCTACCGCCCATAGGCTGGAGCCTATACAGCCTAATGGGAAATCCAGCACTGTGTAGTTTACCAGCTAAATTAATAAATTTATACCTGAGCCAGAACGAATAGAATCTTGTTTTTTCTTTAAATGTTTACGAAACGTGACAGTAAGAAATTCTATCTTTTTTTTTTTTTTTTTTAATCTGAATGACAGTTTTATTTAAAACTTCACTAAGACGAATCCCAACAAGAGCTACTTTTATATGGTTTTTGCAGAGTTTTACTTGGCAGCATTCGCGGAATATCCTCGTTGGACAAGTTATTCATTTCTCTTGCAGCACTTTTACACAACAAAAAGAAACGCACGTTTTGTCCGCTGTCAGGGCACAAACAATACTAAGACCGCACAAACGTGTAGCCGCTTCGCAAGCACTTGCTGCAAACACCTTTGATTTGTGCCAAAAAACCGACACTCGGTCGGATCAGCCACAAGCGCCTGCAAGCCTACTCAAGCCAAGCCAAGCGCCCTATCCACACGTTTCAGTTTGTGACGTTTCAATTTCCCTACATACCCAACTTCCCCCTATCCTGCACCCACCTACATTTGCCCTCTACAAATTTCAACTATAAATTATTTTAACGTTTTCGGTAAGTTATTCATCATTCCCCTTGGTAAATCATTACAATCCCTGACACCCTTACCTAAAAAAGAAAATCTTCCCATACCCTTGTGCCTGAAATCGAGTGCCAGCTTGTGGTCATGGTCATCTTTTCCCTTCCATGAACTACTTTTCACACCTACTGCAATATCTTTCCATGCCTCATCGCCAGTATACGCCCTGTACACTCCCATGACCCTCCTCATCCTCCTCCTGTCTCGCAAATAAATCCCATTCCAGCACCTTTATCATATCTGTCACTGATTGCATTCTGCGATAATTTCCAGAAACAAATCTAGCAGCCCTTCTTTGCACCCCAACTCTTGCATTTGATACTCAAAATGTGGGATCCATACTACACTACCATATTCGAGCAATGGTCTGACCAAAGTTTTGTAACCCAATTCCTTTACTTCTCTCGTGCATCCTTTCATCACTCTCTCCAAGTGCAGAATTTTGAAACCTTTTCCTACCACCTGTCCAATGTGTCCTGCCCAGTTAGGCTTGTTATCAAATTTACATTTCAAGTCTTCAGCAAACAATTCTTTCCCCTACCTTATATTCATAATTAACCTTTTGTTCTTTATTCGTGTATCTAATAATCTGACTCTTCTTTGCATTTATCTTCATCCCATGTTTACCAACCCAACTAAATATCCTGTCCAGATCACCCTGCAACTGTTTACAGTCCTCTATCGTTTTGATCCTTTTATACAGCATTATGTTATCTGCAAACAATCTAATTTCAGATAGTAAACAATCAACACAATTATTCATTAGAATAATGAATAGCAATGGTCGCAATACGCTATCCTGCGGCACTCCCATTTTTACTTCCACTTCCTTTGATACAGCATTTCCTACTCTAACTTTCTGTTTTCTACCTTTTAAAAATTCTTCTACCCAGCAAATCACTTTCTCATCCACTCCAGTTGTGGAGTTATTTACTACCATTTTATGGCTTACTCTGTTAAACGCCTTTGAAAGATCTAGTACTACACTATCAATTTGGCCTCCCTTGTCCATTTCATCTGAAATATCTTGGATATATCCCACCAACTGAGATTCGCATGAATATCCAATACCCATGTTGCCTACTTGAAAACCTCTTACGTTCCTCACATACATTTCTGGTGTGGTTGCATATCAATCTTTCCACTAATCAGTTTGACGAGGTTTGGCAAGCGTGTGGTCCCGGCTTAAAGATTTCTATTCTTTACCAAACAACCGCCTTTTAGCGAAGATTCGAGGTACGGTATATCCCCGAACACATTTGTGAATAAATACGAGATTTTCCAACTATCGGACGCAGAATGTCGTGGACGAAGAAGCCTCTTCTAATGTAGATGTTACATCGGACGTCCTTCAGAGAACTGTAATAGGACCACTTCTTTTTTTAATTTTTATGAGAGATCTTGGAGACAACGTTAATAGCAATTTGACATGTTCACTGATGATGCAGTCATCTATTGAGAAGTAAGGAATTGGCCAACTGCTTAAAAGTTTAACGCAATCTGGACGTTATTTCGGTTTGGTGTGATCTATGGCTATGTGCAAAATTACAAGGCAATGTGTATAATTAACAAAAAGAGTCCGTTTGTTCACGGGTACAAAGTAAACAGGTTAATTATTGACATGGTTGATTCATTGAAGTATTTGGGCGTAACATTACAAATTAACATGAAATGGGACCTGCATATAACTTCGATCTAGGCTGCGATTTATAGGTAGAAATATGAAGAATTACAACTCTTATACAAAGGAGATGCATACAAAACCCCTGTGCATCTGGACTATTTTCTGCAGTTTGGGATCCGTCTCGCAAGGTATTAAATGATATTATAGAGAAGGTACAGAGAAGAGAGGCTCGAATTGTGACTGCTTACGAAAGCGTCAGAGAACTGATACTTAAATTGGCTGGGAGATTACATGTGCCATGCCACAGCATTGAAAACAGAAATATTATTTTCCTTCCAGATTTCTGCACTTACATGTTTTCTACATGGTGAGAAGCAGAATTTGTTTATATCTTTGGTCATTGACACGAAAGTCCCCTTATCATGCTTGAGAAAAGACAAAATTTATTTCAAGATTCAATTTGGAACAGGGTCGACTAATAGGAGGTGAATCGTGTTGGCACGTGCAATTACTTACAAGTAATTTCCTATATATTTGAAAATAAGGAACAATAGGGAAAATTAAGGCCTCACTCAGCACTAGCGTTACCAAGTGTCCCGATTTACGCGGGACGTCCCAATTTTCGGGGGTCTGGAGCCGCGTCCCGATTTATCCTTGATCGGGACGGCAAATGTCTCGATTTTTGAACCAAATGATAAAAATCCATCCCTAAATCGCGTGTCACATGTCGAGACGATTGTACCAAACCAGCAGCGCCATTCATTGCTAAATTTGAGTGTGGTAATAGTTCACTAACTGATTCCTGGAGCGCCAGCGTCGGTGATAGGTCTAAAAGCTGATATCCTTTCCATCGCTAGGAGGAAGTACGCTCATTCTTTCCGCAGTTATGTTTTGCGAAAATACAGTACAATGTCCTAAATACTGTCGCTGCCCACAGCATTCGTAATGACCCATTCTCTCTTGCCATTGTGTATTGTTGAAGCTCTCGCTCTTGCTGGAAAAACGATCACACTTTAATTCATTCATCGTTCGTCCATTCTCTGGTTGAGCTCACTTTCGAACCTAGGGCGAATCTAATTAGTCAAGCCAGCAGAAATAAACGTCCCTTCGTAGATATGTGTTAGAACTATTTATGTAGTAAATTCCTTCACATATATTAAGCATAAAAAAGCATATAAAAGGCTTTTTTGAGACGCATGAATCTAAATTTGTTCGTCCTGCGACATAAAAAAACACAATGTTTGTCATTTTTCCCCGCAATTGAACGTCCCACGAAATCATTCCACATCCTCATAGGTTATACGTATGGGAATAAACGAATGTCCCACTGCTCTCTGGATTGTCTTTAATTCTGAAGGTCCTACAAGATGCCGTATTGAACCATGAAAACGAGAGATTGCTTCATTTCGAAGGTTGCCGTATAATGGTAAGACTCACTAACAAACTGAAGCAGAGTATAGACGATGAACTTGTAGAATTTGTAAGCTTCATGGGTGGGAGTTTATTCAAAAAGTTGTCGGATAAAATTTTAAGTATAAAAACTTTGTTGTGCTTGACACGTAAATGATTTAAATTGCATAGAGACCAAGTACGAAATTAGTGAAAGCAAATGCGACTTATTAAAGCCACTTACGCGTCATTAGTTGATATCATTTGTGGTGTGACAGCGTCATCCACAATGAATATAATTAATATTATTTTAATTATATTCATAATTCCTTTTTTTTATTATATTCAAATTTATTAATTATTTAGTCTTGCAACGTGTAATTAATTGTAAATAATGAGGGTTGTCTGGATAGGTTAAATGTATGTTTAAAACCAGGGCGGCCAAAGGTATATTTTATTGTAAATCAATTTTTCTGTAAACGCATGGCTCAGAAGGGTTGAATATCGAAGGCTAGAAACTGCCATTTCGGCGGTTGAGAGAGGAACAATGGAGCAGGCGAGGCGACTCGTTGGCGCCGGGACAGCCCGGCTTGAGTCCCGTTTGAAATCGGGTGGTGACCTACCCCTACCCCGCTACTACCCCGAAGGCCACGTAGGAAACGCGCGAAGGAAACGGCGAATGCGACGCATGATATTAAACACGTGACGACGGAAATGTGTAGATAGCCAATCCTGAACATTTATTGGGGTCTACAATACTAATTCCGTGGAGTTCTTTTACATGTGGCGAGCAAATAGCCGAGGAAGAAGAAGGAGCCATTTTTTTAGACATCACTTCTGTCCAAGACGAGCTGATGAACGGACGTGACTTGGGTCCAAGACGAGCTGGTGAATAGACGTGTCAGCCCGGCACGCTCTCTGATGATCATTGTGGTTGATCATTTCTTGCTTTGGGAAAGCGAGATGTTGAGTGGCGTGCTTGCCATTATTCGGAAGTTATGCTAATAACGCGGTCGTAGCCGCTTATTTAGCTTCCATTGCTGCAGTGGCATTGTGTTTGTCGCTCACCATCACGGCGATGATTCTATGGTAATGTACCAGAAACGACGGTCACTATCCAGTGGATTTTAACAGACTTATGTGCCCTTAAGCGACGCCTGGGTTAAGACTCTGCTCCCGCCACTTAAACTCTGAGCTAGCTGAATTTGTATTTCAATTCAATTTTTTTTCTCAAGCATCTTGCTGTTTGTTAATTCAATTTTGATGCTTTTCATTCACTTTATACGGCGCCCCCTGGGATTTTCCTTTGTACAGTAAAATGTTAGCTCAATTTGATGGCCTGTGTTGCCATGTTATTTCAATGTTAACTTTGCTGTTTTTATTACTTGTTTGAGATATTTCATTCAGTTTTGTTTGCTTACTCCGGCGAATTGTAAACGTCGGGTATTGCTTGTTTTTGCTGATCTAATTGTGTTTAACGTAACGTTAATTACTACCCGACCTTGTAAGGCCATAAGACTCAATAAATGAGGTTTTATTTTGTGTCTGAAATTCATGGTTCTAGTTAGTAACCTATTAGATCCCCTTTTTAACATCATTATTATATGTAATCTTTCATTTTTCAGAATTAATATTAAATCCCCCCTC
>JARYHS010011408.1:200836721-200944081 GCA_031002005.1 Vandiemenella viatica
TACAGCGATGCAAACTGTACAGCACTATGTAGCAACTTGATGGTACTGGCCCCTCCCTGTGGTCTCCGTGATCCTTTATACTAGTTGACAACAGAGAACGTCGTGCCACTTGGCTAATTCTTATTTGCACATGAGCACCAGCAAGTCTGCTCGCCCAGTGCGGTTGTAAACAAAACCAATGGGTGACACAAACTCTTGCGTACATGATACTCCTTTTCCATCTGACCCTGACGGCAACGCGCCTTCCTATACGGGTAATTTATCCCAACTGACCATGCTATGCATCTGACCCTCTCTGTAGCACGCCTTCCTATACGGGCAATTTATCCCAACTGACCATGCTATGCATCTGACCCTATCTGTAGCATGCCTTCCTATACGGGCAATTTATCCCAACTGACCATGCTATGCATCTGACCCTATCTGTAGCACGCCTTCCTATACGGGCTATTTATCCCAACTGACCGTGCGCTCCAGCGCGCCTGCCAGCTCGGCTGTCCACCACGTGTGGTCAACACAGCTTCGGCAATCCACAGGCTACTTCTAGATATCTTTTAACAATTATATTTTACTTTAATATTGAGTATATTACATTTAATATTGAGTATGTTACAATATGGTATCTAATCGTATTAGAAATGAAGTAAGAATGGAAATAGTAAAGTTTACGCAGTGGAATAATTCTCTGTTTGAAACAAGATTAAAGAAAGCTAAACCTAACTGATATGAAAACATTGTGAGAAGACATAGAAGAGCAAGAAAAATAAACAAGTGGGAAATAAAGGATGACATATGAGACTGATGCCCAAAATTTTGAATGTTTGACATATTTAACCTTTAGACCAAATAGTATTGCCAGGAAAACAAGAATTGCAGGTAGATCATATGGTGGATGGGAAAAAAATGAGTCTTAATCTTTATATGTGTATTTGACTAAGGAAGGATAGGGAAATACAGCCCAACACTTATCAATGATGAAGGTGGCTGGGAATGATGTGCCGTCATCACGTGCACATCTTGCTCCGCCTGGTGTGTCACTTTTAGCTAGAATAAGACTAACCGTTGAAATATTGCACGCTTCTTGTGTATTCTTTTTTATGTTCATCATTCTCAGCTGCCTTCACCTGTCCTACGTATTGAGTTGTATTTCCCTATCCTTCCTTAGTTTTATTGCCTTAAAGTATTTTCCTGCTTATTGTTGTTTTATATAAATATATATATATTTGGATAACACTTACCACAGAGAAAGATTCCAGCGACATCAAGGCACAGAAAAAAAAAAGAAACACGTACACACAAAGAACATGAAATTTTCAGGCTTATAGCCCTTCTTCAGCAATAGAATGAGGTGGCTGCATGATGGAAGCTAGCAGCCATCTGAGTATACAGGGCAGGCTGGCAGCTCATGGTTGTGGGAAAAACATGGCGAGAAGTGAGGATGGGAGTTGAAAGGCATAAACTTTAAAATAATTAACTTCATCATAGAAACCCATTGTAGAAACGCGGTGGATGTAAACAGAAAGTATTTTCTAATCTTTTATATGGATATACAATATATATGTATATGCAACACATACAGGGTATGTATATACACAAATACAGAAAATATTGAAAAATTTTAAAAAACAAATTTTGTTGTTACAAATTACTAAAAGATTAATCTGGTGAGTGACGATTCTGTGGGAAAAGGTAGGGTGTGGGGAATGTGTGAAAGAGTAATACTGGTGCTATCTTAAATTAAGTCATGGTGACTGTCTGTTCCAAATTTACACTGATAGGCAAGTTCCCATCTTCTGAGCTCAGAGAAGCTACTTTTGTCTGAGAGGACTAATAACAAAGAGCAGGAAAATGCTTTAAGGCAATAAAACTAAGGAAGGATTTCCTTAGTTTTATATATAATATCCATGGCGACTGATCACAACTGCTAGTCTTAGGCAAGAATCATGTATTATTTTATGGGGCTTAACAGCTCATCGATGATATTAAAGCAGGAATAGAATTGTTGGCAATGAAAGGGGAAGAATTTTACCATGCTCTTTAAAGGAATTGTCCCAGCATTTGTCTTCACCGATTACAGAATACCACAAAAATTCATACCTTTATGGTCAGACTAGGAATCCCTCACACATTCTCCTGAATGACAGGCCCACAGGTTTACTGTTCACCTGCATAGGTTGGTACTGGTATCTATAGCAATAATAATTGTCGTGATGTTATTAGAGAAACTGGATCATCAACATCAATGTTTCCACTTTTTTGGGTTGTCCAGCACACCCTCTTTCAGGTCTAGTGGTCACTCAAAGATTTTTCCTCCACCAATTGTCTGCAAACAATTCTGTTAGCCTCTACATCTAACTTCACTTGCTCCATCCATCTTGCTTGTGGTATTCCAATTGGTCTCCTTCCCTTCCCCCTGTTCAAGAGAGCTAACTTTCGCATTCTCCTCACCTTCATCCTCATAACATGTTCCAGCTTCTGCAAAGTCTTCTTTATTAACATCCCTCCCATACTTCAACTGGTAATCTGTCCCTGAGGTTTTCATTGCTGATTTTATCTTTCCTTGCGACGCTCTCTACCCCTCTCAGAAAACTCATCACTGCTGCTTGCAATCTACTAACATCTCTTTATGTCAGGTAATATACTTTATACCATGTTAGGTTAGGTAAGGATGAAAGGAACTGGCCACCCTACCTCCAATCCCATGGCCAGTATACCTCCTATGGGAGCGTTCAACCAACCTTCAAGATGAATACAAATCTTGTTCCAGAATGGAGTTGGGGAAAGAAAGAATAAAAAAATCTGTTCAAATAGTATTTGTCAAGAAAATGTGGTCACTGAGGTGTAGGTTATTGATATGAAGAAAGGTGACAGTGACAATGAAGTCAGGTTAGGCAGCCCCCAATGATCTACCATACGCGCACGCACACACACACACACACAGTCACTTTCAACAAAAAGGTGATTGTGAAGTTTGACTAAGTATGAGATAAACTGGGTTTTAATATTTTTGGTGCATTTAACACTTTGACTGCAAATCACGTCAATTGGCAGGATGTGAAACTTTCAGTAGACTGCTGATCCCGTTATTTGACGTGACGTCCTTTCTCCTGCTTTTGAATACAAAATCACGTATATTAACAGATTCAATCTATCTTCATTGCCTTACTTTGTAAATTTAATGTTCAAAAAAGCCAACAGATCACATAAATTTAGTTCCTAAAATGGCCGATAGATCGCACTTGGTGTATGAAACCAGGCACTTTTGAAAGTTGCGTCTGCTCATTCAGTACGTAAGTCAACGGACATGGCTGCCCCCTCTTACTGACGAGGAAATTTTGCGTAAATTAGTGAAAGATTATGACAGTGAGGATGACAACATCGGCAATTCAGATGGTGATCCTGATTTTGTGCAAGAAGAATTGTGTCAAATCTCTAGTATTTTTCATTTTGATTTTGTATAGTACGATTGTTGAACCAATTGTTTACATTATTATCTCGTGTTTCTTGGTTTTAGGTTCAGAAAATGAAGATAGTGCTTCTGTGGTGAATGTAGACTCTCAAAATATGCCTCTTGAAAATATTGAAAGGAGGTCAAGACAAAGGGGCGGCACAGCAAGAAATAGTACTGATTTCACAGATGGTTGGACTAATAAAGACTGTGTGCCTATTATAGATATTTTTAGGGGGGGCCATAGTGTCACAGATTTATGTGAATTAGGTGCACACAGTTCAGTTCTGGATTTATTTTCATATTTCATTTCAAAGAGCAGACAAATTTGTATGCCAGACAGAAAATCAATAAACTGACAAGTACAGGTCGGCTTACTCCAACATGCGGAATGTCTGGTTGGAAGGGTGTAATGTTAGTAGAGATAAAAAGGTTCTTGGCTATAATTTTCCACGTGAGTATCAGCCAAAAGCCCCTTATACAAGATCATTGGGGCCTTGTGTGTCTTATAACTACTGCCGAAATCTATTGAGCAGAAATAGATTCCTACTTGTGAAGTCAAACTTCCATTTGAATGATAATTCAATGGAAATCAAGCGAGATGAACCTGGGTATGACCCATTACACAAGGTCCACCCTCTAGTTGAAACCCTCCATTTACGGTTTCAGCAGGTGTATCTGCCTTACGAAGACATAAAGGTTGAGGAAGCCATGTGTAAATTTAGAGGCAGAATATACTTCAAGCAACATATGCCACAAAAACCAAGCAAATATGCTATGAATTATATATGCTATCAGAGTCTAACTCTGGATTAATTTGGAATTTCCAAATTTTCAGTGGGCAAAGCAATGTTGGGGTTGACATTGTGAAAAATCTACTTGGTACCATAACAGGTAAGGGGTATACATTATACACTGATCGTTTTATGTAAGCCCTGTTCTTGCAAAAAGAGTTAGAAAAAGACAAGACAGGCCTTGTTGGAACTCTAATGAAGACCAAGAGGGGAATGCCTCAGGCACTGATATCACGTAACATACAAAGTGGTGAGCAGATTTTCCGTAGGAATGGGAATCTCTTAGCTGTATGCTGGAACGATAAAAGAAATGTATACATGCTAAGTACCAGACATTAAGCAGAAATGATACAATACGAAGACAGAAGGGGTAAGGGAAAAATAAAACCTGCATGTGTTATGGAGTACAATAAAAATAAGGTTGGGGTTGGTCTATCTCATCAGAGGATGTCATATGGGGCTTTTGTACACAGAACTGTGAAATGGTCGAAGAAACTTGCATTTCATTGTTTCCTTATGTGTTTAATGAATGCATGCATTCTGCACAATAAGGTAAAAAGTAAGAAGATATCTTTCTCTAAATTTATGAAGGTATAATGTGCAAAACTATCAATGTGTGAAGATACTCCCAGATCTAGTTCAGTTGGGGGACCGCTCAGTAGACTATCTACAGGAAAGCATACCCTGGAAAAAAACCCATCTCCACCAGGCAAATGAAGAATCCAGAGAATGTGCAGAGTGTGCTCAGCGAATGGAAAAAAGCAAATAGGAAAATCTACAAGAAGAGATACCACATACCAGTGCAGTGAGTGCAAAACTGCAATGTGTAAAGAACTGTGTTTCAGAATATATCACACCAAAAAATTACACAATGTGAATTTTTTTGTAAAAATTTATAATTATGGTCTTAGGATACCTGTTTTCAGTTACTAAATGTAAATAAGCAGATTATGTAGACTAAAATATCAATAAAATATGTTTGTCACTTCTGTAAACTTTTATATTTTCTCAAAATATAAGGGGGGGGGGGGGACTAAATGACTAATGGAGCTGTAAATATATTTTTCAGAAGATGAAGATACTAGCTTTCATTAAAGCCTAGTATCAAAACAAAATGTAGCCTAGTTTCCTGTAAAACAATTGCAACATATTAGAAATAAAGCTGGAATTCTAAGAAATGGCATGGTTTACATGGCTGGCATTCAAAGAGTTAAAAGGGTCTTAAATTATGGAAAGTGAATAGACTGCAAACTGAGACAAAGATTTTCTTGATGCAAGAGACATTAGGTAGAAAGGTGTTACAAAATTACATAATCGAAGAAATTAAAAGAAAATTACACTTGTTTAAGTTAGATTCCAAAATTACTTTGGGTGAAACATTGACTACAGGCTTGTTGATGTAACACTTATGGGGCAAGTTTTAAATGGGTCTCAAATAAATGCTATGGAGTAACAAATTTTAGGAGGTTGGTTTTAGAGTATGGAAGTAAGAAATTTTGAAGTATTTACATGGTAAGATTTTATGCCAGAGAGAGAGAGAGAGAGAGAGAGAGAGAGAGAGACAGCTGGCAATACAGATGTGTTTAGATGATTCCTCCAGTTAAAAGAAAACATTTGTTCCTTGTTTTTCTTCAAGAATTCTTTTAAAAAGAATAATTAAGAAAGTTGGTAACTGGGAACTAGGTCTAAAATTTGACTGATAATTATTAACATTTTAAAAATATTAAAAATTATTTTTTTTTAATTCAGTGCTTTAGGGAGAGAGATTAGGAATTATACAATTCTCAAAATAAACACACACCTTTTTTTTTTTTACTTTATGTCCACATAGTAAGTAATCTTTGGTTCGGGGATCTACAACACAGAAATAAAATGCAACAATTTAGTTAACTCTTTAAAAAATAATTAACAACTTTAATACAAAATCTGTTGTACATTAACAATTATACAATTTAATAAATACAGCAGTTTTCAAATGGACCAGTCTGAACAAATTAAGTATACTGCCTTCATTCAATGCAAATGATAAATGCAACGGAGTATCCTCTCGGTGCAGCATTCTCACTCAGACTTATGTTGCTCTCTCCTCCAGGAAGCTAAGTGGATCGCCAACTCCACCTGACAGCACATAAATGAGTAAAACATTTTTAAGTTTTCATATTACAAGCACAATGATGTTTCTTTGATTCTAGGTGTTGGAATGTTTAAGTAGCACCACAAATTGATGTACATAAATTACTGAAAAAATTTAAAAAGCAGCTTTAGTGTGGTCCAAGTCAAGAGAAAAAGAGATGAAGAAACGAAAAAAGCTAATTAAATAATTTCTTCAAAATGCTTATAGAAGCAATGATGTAGGCTTGCACAAAATATACAATTAAAGCTAGCATTGGCAACTGTGAGTTACTATAGCACAATGATAGTTCCTCACAAAATTTAGAATACATATAATAATAATCAAATCGGGTGATAAAAAAGTATTTTCATGGCATACAGCCTAAATGATTCATTGGGTTTCAAAACAATACGAGTTTAAAAATCTACAAAGACGAGTGATACTTAAAAAGATACATAAACTCACCAAGTTTAAACGACCGCTTGGTGTATGGTGTGCACACTAGGTGGCATCAGTGGATAAGACGGTGGAAAAGCGGGAGAAGAGTTTTTGTGTGTTAGAATATGCAAAGTGCTCTTCAGTGACAAATGTGCAATGTGTATTCATCTGAAAAACAGCAAAAGCTGCACCTAGTCACCAGACCATTTTATGTTTGTTTCGCCAGTATTGTGGGACTGGTTGTCTGTGTGGGTGAACACGTTTCTCAGAGGAAACTGTGGAGTGCATGACAGCGCTATGTGAACAGTCCTCAAAAAGCAACTGTTCGTGCCACCCGTGAACTAGGCATTCTGCAGAAAACAGTTTGGAATGTTCTGTGTCGGAAATTGTATTTCAAACCCTTCCATCTGCAATTGGTTATACACATGAACCCAGATGATTATTGCAGCCATTTTGATTTTTGTAATCGAATGCTGGAAACTGTGGAAAATGATGACATGGCCCTCCAGGTCGCCAGATCTGACCCCATGTTGATTTCTTCTTGTGAGGTTATGTGAAGGGCAAAGTTTATAAATGCCCCAATGCCAATAACACTGCAAGAATTACAGCAATGGATCACTATTTCTGTCACGGACATTGATGGAAACATGCAATCGTACAGGTGGACAGAACTGACTACCATTTGGATGTGTGCCGGGTGACTAAGGGGGCACACATTGAACATTTATGGTAGGTGCCAGAAACCTGGCGAGTTTGCGTATCTTTGCATATATCACTCGTCTTTGTAGGTCATATAGCTTTCAATATACAGTATTTTGAAACCCGATGAAACATTTAGGCTAACCCTGTATTTAGTATATAGCTCAGCTAATTTGTTAAAAACTACTCATTTATCTATTTGAAAACCACTAACTCCAGAAAGATAATTATAGTTTTCTTGAAAACTTTGGCAGCATACACATCACTGTGAATTTTAAAAGAATTTGTGGATTAGTAGTTTCAGAAATAAAGGAGAGGAGGTTAAGTGGAATTTTTTTATAGTTTCTCGACAGGAGCTTTCACAAATTGTGGAGTAAGTAGGAGCATCCAAACATTCTGAGAGCTAGCGTGTTGCCAACTTTTATTTGATATTTATGAAGATCATATAAAATATTTTCTTCAGCACCCACACAAAACCCCCTGTAATTATTTACATCCACGATTTTTCTAATTTAATAATTGTTTAAGATTGTTAATAGCTAAAGTTGTAAAATCACAATTTTATATGTTAAATTGTTCAGATGTTATTAGGGTTTCACAGACACAGCAAATCTGTAATCACTGAGGTAAGTGTGAGTTGAGCCTTGCACAGCTAGGGTTCTATAATCTAATGACCTTAATAGATATCTCATATGTGGTAGACAAGATGACAATGGTAAGGCAGACAGTTGTCAGGAAGACAGTTGTTTGGCATAAAAATGAATGATTGATGAATTTTAATGTTACCAGAAATATTATTTGTGTTCATCTTGTTCTTTTGGGCTATCACAACATTCCTGCCTTCAAATTGAATAAGTGATGCATTTACCTTTCCTGTCCATTCTATTCCTCCTGCCTTCCTGATTGATAGATGACAAGTTAATTTCATTATTCTATCTTATTTTCAAAGTTTGATAAAAGGGACATAAAAAAACACAAATTCTGTATCAGTATTAACACCTTGAGATTGTAACAAGTTATACATGAAAGAAAGCAAGCTCGTTAGTGAACAGTGGAACAGACAGAGGTAATCATTTACCACCTGGCAAAGCAGAAATATCAGAACAGACAACAGAAAAACGCCACACAAAATAAATACCTTTATTAGATAAGCTCTTTCTTCAGAGCTGAGGTTGTTAAATACATCTATTCTAAGGTTAAGAAGGAATGGGTTGCCGTATTTGTGCACATAGAGTAAAATAATAAACTTGTTTCCCATGTTTATAATTTTCAGGCCAAAATGGTAAGCATCTAAAAAAAAATGATGCCACCTATTTTAATAATTTTCTGGCTAATTACAGACTGAAATCTAAGGTTGTTAAACTTTTATTTTATCTTAGCAAAAACGTATTTAAAAGGTGAAATAACTTTCAACTTGGGAAAACAAATTCGGAAATGTTTGTGATGAGGGAGGGCAGTAGACAATTCTCCCAAGATGGTTATTTAATTCTCAAATAGGGAACCGACTACTTCCCTCAATTTAAAAATTCCTACCTAAAAACTTAACTAACCTATAAATTAATCCAACAAACTTAAACCAAAGATGTGATAATGTCTCCCCACCAACTTAACAATTTTGTTGCATGTAATAATAGGTTACAATCTAAGTATTAAATTAGTATATTCCTTTCCATGAAATCGATTTATGTATAAAATAGCATCCCAAATTTAAGATGTCTAGAAAAGATTTTGTTGTTTCATATAAAATATTCAATTTTGTAAAACAAATTGAAGAATCACACGGAAGGATTAAATAATAATAATAAATCCAATTACTACAGTTCAGTTGTTCAATTTTAAAGGGATGAACCCTTCCTAATCTTCTCTTCAATATTTTCTGCCTGTCAGATGCCAATACTAACAAAGAAATGAATATATATATATATAATCTCATAATGTTCTCTTGTTGACGAAGGGTTTTTTTCCCGAAAATTTCTTTATTGTTTGTGTTTGTGTCTTTTATGTGTGTTCGTGCCCCACATCCATCATCTAAAGGTAAGTGGTGGCTCATTTCCCTATCCTAATTTGATTCCTTTCCGCTACTTAGCGTCTTTTTTTCACTGTTATTATATATATATATATATATATATATATATATATATATATTGGATAGGATAAAAAACCACCGCTTACCAAAGAAGGGGATTCCAGCGGCGTTGGTGCACGAAAAAAACACGAACACACAAAGAATAAAATTTTCAAGCATGGCTCTTCCTCAGTAGAAGTGAGATGGCTGCACGCAAGCGCTGTAGAATCATCTTTTGTGATGTGGAGGGTAATAGCCCCATCAAAGTTGGGGATGTAAAGGGAAAATTCTCGACTTTTGTATGGAAAAAGATATCAATGTTTGACACAAGAAGGCATTAAAACTCTACACCCTCGACCAGCCTGCCTAATTTTAAGTTTTCTAATGCTTCCTCATGAACAACATTTTTTCAACTGTATGAAATGAAAAAAAATACCCCCTCCCCCAAATTTGAGGGCTTAATTCATCTCTCATATATATATTGCGGATAAAAAAAAATACTACCTTAGATTTTAGTCAACTATAACATATCAGAATGTTAAAAACTGTCTAGATCAGGATTTCTCAAAGTGGGGTTCACCAGTTGATCGTAGGAGATTTACGTAATGGCGGGCTGGCTATCACAAGTGTGATAATTACAAAAATGATTATAAGTAACAATGAAAGGAAAGAAATGCCGCGAGGCAATATTTAATGGAAAAGAAAGGGAAAATACACCCAACACTCACCAAAGCTGAAGGGAGGAGGGCAGCAGCAACACAGCACAACACACAAACAAATAAAAAACAATATTTCGGGTCAAGAATCCCCTTTTTCAACACACAAACAAATAAAAAACAATATTTCGGGTCAAGAATCCCCTTTTTCAAGTAAACAGATAGGTGGCTGGTCTTGCGCAAGACTTGCGTCGGACTTGCGTTGGGCTGCGTCCGACGCAAGTCTTGCGCAAGACCAGCCACCTATCTGTTTACTTGAAAAAGGGGATTCTTGACCCGAAATATTGTTTTTTATTTGTTTGTGTGTTGTGCTGTGTTGCTGCTGCCCTCCTCCCTTCAGCTTTGGTGAGTGTTGGGTGTATTTTCCCTTTCTTTTCCATGTAAAAATGATTATAAAATTGACTAAACCTGTTGCAAGAAACAAGCCCATCAATCAAATTAATTAATAGCATATTGCTCTTTGTGGCTGTATTACTTTTGTAAAACAGAAATGCTTATGTCTTTAAAAAAAATAATAGAAACACAATTTTTGAAAGGGGGTTCACCATTGCCTGGGAAATTTTATAGGGGTTCGTGGAGCTAAAAGTTTGAGAAACCCAAGGTCTAGATCATAGGTTCCCAAAGTTTTTCAATCTACTGCCTTTTTTTGGAGGGGGGGGGGGGGAGGGAAGAAAAAAAAACTCGCCAATCCATTTAAAAAAATAGAAAAAAGAAAGCACTGCTTCACCTTGTAAATAATGGAACTCATAGTGCTACAACTTTTTTGGATCATAATTCACTTTTTGAAACCCCGCTCTTATGGGATGTGTACAATATCATATAAGGAAAAACAAGAAAGTACTTCTAAAATTACTTTGTTAAAATATATACATAATATTGTTCACAATTTGATTAACAAATTGTATTTTGCAAACATATTATTAATCAGAAAGCTTGGCTTGGTGTAATGACACTAATTTTTCGATATTTGGTGTTCTATTTGTCATCATCAATTTTAAATCACAGAATTCTGCTATTGAAATTTTTATTTGCTAATAAATTCCCGATTACACTAAATCCTCTTTTGGCTATATATGATCATGTGATTGCAATTAGAAACTTCTTTGATGCAGCACTTAAGGCCGGGTATAATACTGAAAAGCAGCAGGACAGGTGTTGGCCACAAAACCCTCCATAAATTTGTCTTAAGCTAGAAACGCTCCATATGATGTAAATGTCCACCAGCGGGCAGTACTACTCCCTTTGGGAAACACTGATCTAGATGCTCCCAGCAAACAATCTCAATCCAAAATTCAGGATGGCCAGAGTGCAAACTGCAGGATTCTATTCATAACGGTTCACCTCATACAGTCCAATACTGCAGTGTTTTTCCCCAAATCACTTAAAAATCCTGAACATAAATAAAAAATTAAGTTTAATGATTTTTTAAGTCTGATTTCAGCATAAAAGCAACAAATTACAAACGGTTAAAAAAAAACAAATCATATTCACCTGATTAGATACTGTGTCACGAAGGGCTGTCAGATACAGTGGAGGTGATGAGAGCGCGACACATAGGGCACTCTGAGAGCTGTGCACAGCACGTAGAGCAGAAGCCACGGTGGCCGCACGGCTCCAACCGTACAGACGCTCGCTGATCGAAACACAAGGAACACGAATCTTCCCTGACAGACAGCTTACGCAGTTCCTCTAGTCTTACATGCCTATCAACAAAAATGGGGATAATTTCGTGGTTATAAAGGAATTAATTGAAAAATACAAAGCACACAATAACAAAACATTCAGTTAATGTTCAGTAATTTTCAACCAAATATATATTTCAATTTTTGTACTATAAATTCAAGTTTAATCTTCTAATTTACAGTTGGTTGAGAACTGTTGGAGAGAACCTTCATAGCCAAAAACTATAGAATATTTTGTTCACACAAGTTTAAATTATTTAATAATTTCTTCAGTCTCTAAAGAAGTTTAAGATTTTCATTTACACTGCAATGGTAAAAACTGAATTTCTGTACATAAGATTATCAAGAAAAACTACTGATGCATTTATATTTGTGTATTTAATAAAAACTGCAAATTTTGACTTAAGCTGGTGAAAATTAAACAGCAAAAAGAAAAAAAAAACTTAAAATATTATGACAGCAATTTATCAATTTTTTTCATGGGATTGAAAAACAAATTAGCACTTCTCACATAAATATTAATTATCACTATGGACATCATGGTGGAACAACAGAGTAAAAGAAGCAATAGCCAAAAGAAATAAAGCCAAAAAAAGCTCTAGATATTGTCAAGTCCTACAGAAGAAACAACAGTGATCAAGCAGATAATGGCAGATTGGAAGAGATGGCAAAAGAATATAGAAGCAGCAAATTGGAAGTTAAAAGAATTGTACAAGAAGAAAAGGAGAAAAGCTGGGAAGATTTTACATCTAAACTGGAAGAGGATAGTAAAGGGAATATGAAAATGGTATATGGAATTGTAAACCACAAAAGATCGGATAAGGAAACAATTACAGCAATAGAGACAGCTGATGGAAATATAGTTCGCAACATAAGAAGTATCAGGGAAGCCATGAAACAATATTTTGACAAACTACTAAATGGACCTAATGGGATAAATGATGAAGAAACAAGTCAGAGGATAATAGATGAAGGCACCCCAATAACTTGGTCATAAGTCGAGCGAGCTCTCCATAAGATGAAAAGTGGCAAGTCAGCAGGAGCCAACGAAGTTACAGCCGACATGATTAAAGCTGCCGGTCCACCAGGGATATAATGGCTGTATAGAGTCCTCAGAGCAATATGGAATGATAACCAAATACCAGAAGACTGGACGAAAGGGGTAATAATTCCTATATTCAAGAAAGGGAACAGAAGGAAAAGTGAAAACTATAGAGGTATTACCCTCCTATCCCACGGCCTCAAAATTATGGAAAAGATAGTTGAAGCTACAGTACGAACAATATTAGAGCCCATCTTAGAAGAGGAACAACATGGGTTTAGGGCTGGAACAAGCACAACAGATCTAATATTTGCCTTGAGAATGCTGGTAGAAAAATATTGGGAAAGAGGGAAAAACCTAATTATTGTGTTTATGGACCTGGAAAAGGCATACGATAATGTTCCTAGAGCAACTATCTGGAAAAGTCTAAGAAAACTTAAAATACCAGAGTACCTCATTAGAAAGATCCAAATGCTGTACAATAACTGCAAGAGCTGTGTCAATGTTGGGGATGGTTACTCTGAATGGTTTAGTACAACCAAAGGAGTACAACAAGGAAGTGCCCTTTCACCCCTTCTGTTCATAGCGGTGATGGACAACATCTTAAAAGAACTAAAAAGAACATTCAATAGAGATCTACAGGCACTGGTGTTTGCAGACGATGTAGCAGTATGGGATGAAACAGAAGAAGGAATACAAAATAAACTGAAGATGTGGAATGATAAGTTTGAAGAATATGGAATGAAATTGAATAAAAAAAAACTGTAGCACTAAAAATAAGCCGAAAGAATACAGACTGTCATATAAAATTACAAGACCATGAAGTTGAAGTTGTTGACCAATTCAGCTACCTGGGGAGCATAATTGCCAATAATGGTAGAAGTGAGTTAGAAATAATGAGTAGAGTAACCAAAGGAGCCAACTTCTACAGTACCGTGCGAGGGTTACTATGGGACATGAAGGTTCCCAGAAGAACGAAAATTGTCTTGTACAAATCATATCACATTCCTATTCTCATATATGCCTTGGAAACATGCACACTAACATCAAGGGACCTTAGCAAGATCCGAGCATGTGAAATGAAGTTTCTTAGAACGGCCCTCCAGAAAACTAGACTTGACCGCATAAAGAATGATGAAATTAGATCAAACCTAGAGCTAAGGGAATCCATGGAAGAGAAACTTAGGTCATCAAGACTAAAGTGGTTTGGGCATGTGAAGAGAATGACTAGTACAAGACTGCCAAAAACTTATTTGGAAAAAAAGGATAGTGGGCAAAAGACCAGTGGGAAGATCAAGAAGAAGATGGACAGACCAACTGAAGGAGGACGTAGAGAGAAGAGGCTGGAATTGGGAGTACATCAAGACAGAGAAACTTTTCTGGACAGGAAAAGGTGGAAAACAATCGTCTACAACAACCAAGGCTCGTAAACCACACCCGGGAAACTGGAGATGGTCCCCAATGATAATGATGATGACTATGGAGCATATGCTCTGAAGGCAATTTCCCTGCACATCTATACACACATTACATGAATTTTCACTTTAAATTCCTTCACCAAATCTTTCAATGATTTACTCCATTTCCTGAAACCCTCACCTACAAATAGGATCTTTATACTTGATTTCAAGGGCTAAATTTGGTCATAATCATTTTGTCTCTTCCTCAAACTATTCTTCAACCTCCATCCAGGCCCCATTGTCAACAACATGCCTTACACACCACACTCACTCTTCACCTACCTTTTCTCTTCCGTTTAATCCCAATCCCAATGTTTTAGCTTGACTGTAATTCCTGCAAACAAATCTAGCTGCTCTCCTTTGCACCCCCTCAAACTCCTGTATTTAATACCAACAGTGTGGATCTAATACTACGTCACCAAATTCAAGCAAAGAAGAAGCCCAAATTTCGTATCCCAATACCCTCACATTCCTAGTACATCTTTTTGTCACCATCCCCAACAGATGCATAACTTTAAATCTTTCCTAACCTTGGATTCCCCCTTAACCAACTATGATTACCGAGTTAATTATAGACAGCCACAACAGATGTGAATGCATGGCAAATCGAAACTTGACAACTACTACCCTTCAGCGAATTTACTTTTACCATTAGCCAAAAATGTACTGCCCAATAACAAGAAATTCCTTCTACACCTAACAATCATAAAAAAATTAACTAAGCCAAACTAGTGGGGCTGTAATTCTACACATTTGTCTCCCACTCTACATAGATTAGTACTACAGTGCCAAATTTACAGTATCTGATATGCACCATACCTCCAGACTAAATTTAAATAACATTTCTGTGTATGGTGAAATAGCATATATTTTTTCAACAAGTATGTAACGAAACTAGGAAAAAGGAAGCGGCTTTAGGGAAAATGACTTCACTTTCCTTGTCATTTATATTTCAACATGAATGTAGTAAGATTACTCACAGCAACACTTTAATGCTTTTTTTAAAGTATCAAGTTCCTTCACAATATCTTGAAGAATTATTTCTAACTTCCTGGTCTGCTCATTTCTACCTATCTGGAAAATCTGTTGCTCTGATATTTCATGACAGTACACATCAACCCTGCTGCTCAAATTTTCCAACTTTTTCATTTCTTTGGCCACATCTTCCCCATCCTTATTCATAAGTGTCTGACTATTTTCTTTTGCCCCCAATTTTCTAACACAGCCATAAAGTTTTCTAGTTACATTATTTAATATCTCTCAACTAACTATATAAATAAGAAAAGAAAGGGAAATTAACCCACGACATACCAAAGTGGACGGATGGGATGAGAGAACACTAATGCTGACAAACAACTACACAATATTTCGGCATCTGCCTTGCTCACAAATAGAAAAACGGGCCATTAGGCTCGGAATGTGTGTGCACCTAATGAGTTATTAGGTAACGTTCGTTGTGCACACACGTTCTGAGCCTAATGGCCCGTTTTTCTATTTGTGAGCAAGGCAGATGCCGAAATATTGTGTAGTTGTTTGTGAGCATTAGTGTTCTCTCATCGCATCCGTCCACTTTGGTATGTGGTGGGTTAATTTCCCTTTCTTTTCTTATTTATATCGCCTAGAAGCCGCTTCCATTTTCCTTAGTTGCATCAACTAACTATATATACTACATGAATGGATCTTTTACTTTACTGCAGTTAATTCTATGCTCAGTAGTCTTTTCCTATTGCAGTGCAGCTTCCTTACTCTGTTGGTTTCTTCTTATCAATCTCTTTAGCCTTCCCAACCTACATTATGATATGAATATTCAAGCGTTTTATCAATTTTTTGTTTGTTATGGGAAAAAATCTTATTTAATTCTAATTATCTCTATAAACAGAGCTTGCTGCTGTAATTATGCCCTCCTTCCACACTCTTGCCCTAAAAACACTCCACGTCTTTAATGAGCGCCTTCCTATATTGTATCATTTACCCATCTTTAACTCCATTTGAGGTCACCGAATTACTGAACTACTCTATATCTGTCACAAATGATTTGTGATCACTTTATTTCTTATGTAATTTTTTATCACTATGCTCTGAAAGTAAGATGTCCATCATGTTTTCACTGCCAGTAATTTGTTATCACTATGCTCTGAAAGGAAGATGTCCTCCATGTTTTCACTGCCAGCACTATCTGCTATGGCTCTACGACCAGTGCTACACTTTTCACACGGGTCTTTCCAAATTAATCCAAGCATAAAAATAATTACACATTTGATACCTCCAAGAACAATCTTAAAATGCAAAATAAAATTATACTTTCATTACCTCTAAGAAGCATTTTAAAAATAAAAATGTGTTTGCTTTTAGAAGTTTTTAAAACTATATATAATTATTTTGTTTGCTGTCATCAGTTTCTTGACTGGTTTGATGAAATCCTCCAGCCCTTCCTATCCTGCGCTAATCTCTTCACCTCAACATACCTCCTACAACCCACATCCTCAATTATCTGTTTCATATATTCTTATCTCAGTCTTCCTCTACAATCCTTTCCTTTGACTGTTCCTGCCACTAACAAATTAACAAATCCCGCATTTCTCAAAATATGACCTACCAGCCTATCTCCTCTTTCTGTCAGACTCTTCCACAAACTTCTTTCCTCACCCATCATTTTTCAAAAAAAAACATTCTTTTTTTGTAATTTATCTGCCAACTTAATTTTAAGGATCCTTCTGTAGTACCACATTTCAAATGCTTCAATTTTTCTTGCTTCTGGTATGTCCATTCTTTACTACCATAAAATGCTGTGCTCCACACTTAGAGTTTTAAAAAGTTGTTTCAGAGTCCCAGATATATATTTGAAACCAAAAGATTTCTCTTTCTCATGAAGGCTATTGGCCTTTTACATCATTCCTACGTTAGCCATCAGTTGCAATTTTACTAACTAGATAGCACAATTAATTTACTTCTCCTATCATAACCGATCCTATTTTTATAAATAATTTACTGTTTTGGTTATCATTTCTGCTACATTTCATCACTTTTGTGTTGCCTGGGTTTATATCTAGTCCAAATTCTTCCTTCAATATTTCGTACATGCCATTCAACAACTTCTCAATATCCTCAGCCTATTCTGCTAACAAGACAATATCACCAGCAAAACTTAGTAGACTGATTTTTCTCCTTGAAAACTTATGCCTCATTCAATTGTTTCTTTCATTTCCTTTATTGCTTCCTCTACATATAAGTTGAATATTAATGGGAATAGATTACAACTTTGTCTCATACTCTTTTCAACTGATGCATGCCTCTTGGAATTTTCTACTTTTATTATAGCCATTTGATTATTATATAGATTATAAAGTATTCTTCTATCTCGGTATTTTAGATCTGACTTATTTAAAATTTTGAACATTTCATGCCACCTAACATTATCAAAAGCTTTTTCTCTTGTTCCACATTCTTTCCTAAACCCAAACTGATCTTCACCACTATTTCTTCTGATCGATCGGATGGAAAAGGTGGAGCAGCGATTCTTGTCCACCATACACTTTCATTCAAGGTCTTAAATGTTACAGTGGGGTTAGATCACGATATCCAAGTTGCCGCCGCAAGAATCCAGGCCTCTGCATTCGAGTTCACGTGTGTTTCTATTTACTGCAAGCCTTGTAAGATCATAACACAGGAGATGTGGAATAATCTATTAAATCCCCTAGACCCGCCTTTGCTGATATGTGGAGATCTTAATGCTCACAGTACTGCATGGGGATGTGCCTTCACCGACAGACAAGGACATTCTGTCTTAGAGATCTGTGATGAGCATGGCCTATCTATTCTTAATGACGGGTCATATACACTAGTCCCGTCACTATACCACCGTCCATCGGCAGTCGACATCACACTATGCTCTCCATCTATAGCCACCATTTCTCATTGGAGCACTTCAAAAGACTCTCTGGGTTCTAATCACTACTCAATACTTATAAGTATTGATCATCTTCCATCAAGTGGCCCACGCCCCATTCTGTCAAGTAAGTGGAACATTAACGCTGCTAATTGGTCACTATTCGCGAACACAATGATCTACGAACTTCGAAACTTTCAGTACCGCAGTTCAGCACTCGATAATTATAACCTTTTTATAGAAGCTCTGGAACGCGCAGCCCTCATTTCCATCCCTTTGAGGAAGACCTCCATTCAGACGAAGAATGCTCCAACTATTTGGTGGAACACAGATTGTTCTCGACAAGTTGCCCTTCGACGTGCGGCTCTCCGGGAATTTCGTAACCACCCATCCCAGGACTTGTATCTTCGATATCAGCAAGCATCTGCTCGTGCTAAGCGGTTTCTAAAGGCGACTAAGAGACATAACTGGAAAGAATTCTGTTCCTCCTTGAACAGACAGACCAAGATAAAAGATGTATGGAAACGTATAAAAGTACTTCGCAACAGAAACTACAGTCCGCGAGAATGCTCCGACGATACCACTTGGCTGGAGGATTTTGCTGATAGAATAGCTCCACCTTCTCCATGTCCTCCCCCATATAATTTTACGGAATAAGATTCTAACCATTTTCTGTGCACATCTTTCACCTTCAATGAACTCTGAACGGCACTCAAGAACTCTGCCAATACATCACCAGGCATAGATGATGTTCGCTACCCTATGCTACAGCACCTTCCAGACGAAGCCCTCAAACTTCTCCTTAGTATCGTCAATGAGCTGTGGTCTAAGAAATGCATTCCTGAAGCCTGGACGACACAAATAATAGTTCCTCTTCTGAAGCCTGGAAAAGAACCAGGTGATGCCACATCCTATCGCGCTATCGCCCTTTCTACATGCATTGGTAAGATGGTCGAAAGAATGATTAAACATCGACTAGAATGGTGGCTAGAATCACGATCCTTGTTACCCAACTCACAAAACGGATTCCGCAAGGGCCGAGGTACCTACGACAACCACGCTACGTTAGTCACGGCGATCCAAGCATCCTATCTGGAAAATAAGTATCTCACTGCATTGTTTTTGGACATATCTACGGCTTATGATAATGTACGAATACCGCTTCTGACGGACAAACTCATCGCACTAGGTCTTCCACAATACCTTGTGTCTCGCATCTATCAACTTCTGCAAAAAAGACAGTTATATTTTCGGTTCAAACACGTCCTGATTGGACCTCGATGCACCCACCAAGGTCTTCCTCAAGGCGCAGTGCTCAGTCCCCTCCTGTATACAATTTACGTGCGGGAACTGGAGAGCATTCTGCCGCTTGCCGTGAGCATTATTCAGTACGCTGACGACGTTTGCATATTCACCTCAGCGACATCGGTTACGGCAACTAAGTGTCTTCTTCTACAAGCTGTACTTAGATTAATTCAGTGGCTCTTCGAACATGGCCTGGACTTCTCTACAAGTAAATCCTCAGCAGTGATATTTATGAGAAAGAGAATCCACCCCCCCCATCTACAACTTCATTTTGGGTCCCCTTAACGTGCTTGTTAAATCTCACGTGAAATTCCTTGGACTGGTATATGATTCTCGTCTCACCTGGTCAGCTCACATACAGCAACTTGTCCCAAAATTGGAACAAGGTCTTAATATTTTACGTACGCTGACTCGAGTTTGGTGGGGAGCTCATCCATCTACATTGTTGATACTCTATCGCACCCTTCTCAGATCAAAACTGGATTATGGAAGCACATTCTATTTCAGTGGAAGTAAACGTCTACTAAATAAACTGGATCGCATTCAGTATCAGAGCATTCGTATTTGCCTGGGAGCTATGACATCCACACCTACGAATGCGCTTCTTTTGGAAGCAGCAGAAATGCCCTTAAATGTTCGCTCACAACTCCTGTCAAATAAATTTTTATCGACACGTGCTTATTCCAAAAATTCACCAGTTCTCCGGCATCTTATCAACCTACAACAGCTAGTGAAAAAGAGAGGTTGGTGTCTATTTGTCCAAAGGTATCCACTGTTGCAAAGTCTTGAGTACCTATCAACACTCCTCCCTGACCTCCAGCAACAGGAAATGATGACTATATACGACATACCTTACCAACAATGTGTGACCCCTTTGGCAGCAATCTGCCAACCGGTGTATTCACAACCTTGTCAACCAGTTCAACAACTTTGTCAGGAATATTTATCTGTTAGATGGCCATCTTCAGTTCAGATATACACCGATGGGTCAACGATACCTTTGACAGGTAGGGTAGGCTGTGCATTCTACTGCCCCGAGACACAACACGCTCAGAGGTTCCGCCTTCCAGGTCACCTACCAATCTACTCGGCGGAAGCCATTGCCATCAATCAGGCTTTTATATACGCCAGAAGATTTTTACAGCGAAGTGTACTAATACTCACTGATTCACTTAGTGTTCTTCGCTCCTTGGCCATACCCCTTATACTCCAGCGAACTAATACACACAACATCAGCATAGTTCAACAGACTGTAGAACTTAATCAACGCGGTTGCACCGTTAATTATATCTGGATACCCGCGCACTCTGGAATTAGGCATAACCAGTACGTAGATATGTTAGCCAAGGAGGCATGTAGCTTGGGCTGAAGCTTAATAATACCCAGCAATACAACTGATTATCATGCAACAATGGTCAGCAATGCATACCACCAATGGACGAGGAGCTGGAATGTATCTAAACAATACAGAGGCCGACAGTACGCCCTAGTTCAGACCTACCCTCCACGAAAACCTTGGTTTTCAAGATGGAATACTCAACGACGGTACATTACTTCTATTATTCGTATGAGATTCCACCACGGCGCCTTCCATAGTCATCTTTTTCGCATCAAGGCAGTAAACACACCTTACTGCACATGCAACGGACAGGCAATACAGGACCTTAATCACTTATTTTTCAACTGTTCCAATTTTCAACAACAGCAATCAACATTCATCAAGTCTCTTGTGCGAGTACAGCAGCCATTTCCAACTAACATTGCAGTACTACTCGCTACAAATAACAACAGAATTTATAGTATCATCAAGGATTATATCAAAGACAGTGACCTACATATTTCATGTATCTATTATACTGCATATTTTTACATACTATTAATATTATTACCTTGTTACTTTACCAGGCTGACTGTATGGTCTATTCAAGACCTAAGGTCAAATAAATAAAAACTATTCTTGTCATTCTTCTGTATATTATTCTGGTCAGTAATTTTGAAGCATGTTATGTTAGACTTATATTGCAACAATTCTCACATTTTTCTGCTTGCGTTTTCTTAGGAAGTGTGAAAATTATATTTTTCTTAAAAACCGGTTGGAATCTCTCCTGTTTCATAACTTTTTTGATATCACTTTGAATAATCTTTGTATTCCTTCATCTCCTAGGCTTTACAGAAGTTCTGCAGGAATCTCATCAATTCCAACTGCCTTGCTTGATTTGAAATCATTCAAAGCTCTATCAAATTTTGTCCTCAAAACAGGATTATGTAACATTAATCAAAAAATTTTATGCTTCAAGAGATTTACAACAATAATACCAATAAATTCTATTTGCACATTTAAGATTTCTATATTAGGCCTATAATTTTTTTCTTCTTTAAATAGAAAGAAGTTAATGGGTTTTAGACATTTAATTGTTTTATGATACTTTTGAGCAAGCAATAAAATGTGTTAACATAACAGTCAAATGTAACTACACTTTGGAAGGTAAGTTAAATGTAAAACTTTTTGTATCTTTGATCTAAAATTTCATATACCTTGGAAGGACAACTTTGTCTGCTGGATCCAGGGTGGCGTGCATATTGAAACTCTGGAAAGAGCGGTCCTTTGGTGAGAACTTAAATGGCGAAGCACCAAAGTTGAAGCGGCATTGTTGAAATGACATAAAGCTAGCTGCTGCAAAGAACCCAGACCTAAACACACACAGAGAGAAGTAATTACTGAACTGAATCTAAATTATGTAAAGAGAGAGAGAGAGGATTAAAATGTTAAGAAGTGTATGTTTATGTATATATTTTTCAATTTTTTGATGCCACAGCAATTTTCACCTTTGATAAGTGGCGGTTATCCTCCTATCCAAATGTTTATTGTGTACATTTCATAGAGTCTTTGTTTCCTAACAAACCACATATAGCGTTATCTTGCCATTTTGCCTGCGCAGACCTTGGCGTTCATACTAATGTGTTTGCCTTTTGTTTTTCTTCTAGCAAAAAAGCATAAACATTTGTAATATGTGGGCTATTAATCTTAATGTAGTTGTTTGATTGACGTTTTCTTTTTACTCTAAGGCACGTTTCCACTGAGGCAACAACGAGCGACATGTAGCATGCTGCACGCGTTATTCTGTTGCTACATGTTGTTGTGCGTCTTCATACTTTGTCACATGTCGAATGTCGCCCATGAATATGTTGCCAGTTGTCACTTGCTACTTGCTACATGCGGCAAAAGCATTTCAAGCTATTCGACAGCTGTTTGCCGGCAGCGTGCGTCATGTCATCTGAAGCAGTGGCAGCTGCTGCTTAATCGATCCTCGCAAATAGGCAAATAGTAATAAAGGAAACAAAACTGAATACGCCTTGGTGGTGTTTTGATGGGGATGCTAACTGTTGTTTCTTGTATGCCAATATTGGTTGTCAAATGAGGATTTCACACAGAGTATTGTTTTGCCAAACTTAATTTTACTATTTTTTAATGAAAAATGAACTCATAATAATCTCTCCCTGGAAGTAAATTGTTATATCCTTACGTTTAGAAGACGCATTTCCCCTATAGGCACACATTATGAAGAGTTATTCAGACGTCAAGAAAAAGATTCTAAGAATAGAATATACAATTACAAACAAGTACACACACGAAGAGTGGTGGAAAATACTTTTGGATTATTAGCATCAGTTTTTCGTGTGTTTCGAAAAACTTCAATGATAAATGTTGAAAACGCAGAAACCATCACATCTGTGTATGCAGATCTACGATTTTTTTTTTTTTAAGGAAAGCAATAACTCAAGAATTCTTCATGGAATCATAGATATTGATACTCAAGTTGGAACTGTCATTCCAAGCCATGGAGGACGGTAATAGATGACACAGATATGGTTAAAATCAGATGAAGGTGCAAAAGGCCTCTGGGATGAATTCACTAGGTATTTTGTGACAAAAGAATGAAAAGCATCTTGGCGAGATATACAAAGAAACAAAACACAAACTCTACATTCTCGTATTACCTGATTTCTCACTATCACGCACAACTATCAAAACTGAATAGTCAACTCAAGAAAAATTTAATTTATACTTTCTAGAATCTAAATTGGGAAACATTTTTGTATACAAGCTATAAATATAGCCTATATTAGTAATATGTAAATCCTTTTGTAAAGTTTTTATTATACATGCCAGGAGATTATAAACCTTCTCTTTAGGAGATGAGCTGCTCATCGGTGTAGTAGTCCTTTTATGTTCCCGTTTAAAATCAGACCTCAAATTCTTGATTTTATTTTTTATTATTATTTATTTTAATTTCGTACTTGTTAGCAAGTAATTTGTTGCTTTTCACATTCCTGTTTTTATATTAAACACTTATATTGTACCACATCTCACATTGATTATGATAGCCTTGAATAATAAGGTTGAATCCTGTATGTTCCACTACATGTCGCCCGTTTTCTGTTGCACTTATCCACCGCCAGTTGGATACAGTCAACATCGTGCGACACGCTATATTTTTGTCACACAGTGGCCCATACGACCGGCGACACGACCCAACATGTGGCATGCATCATTGTTGCTTGCTACATGTTGCAGCGTGTTGCTTTGCATGAAATAATTAACCAAACAAATGAAAAACATTAATAATAGAATCAAAAGAGCACTGTGATTTGACTTTTTAAAATATTTATGTGTTAAATCTTATGCATGTGTGAACTGCATCATCACAGGCAAACAACAGGACCTATTGATGCCATATTGACACCGTACGCTACTGTGGTCATAAGTAAGATTTTTAGTTATTTTTCATTCCAATAGTTGGCACTGGAGCCTAACTTATATTTTGCTTATACTTGCAGCAATCCATTTAATATGATCTGGGGGGAACTTTCTCCCTGTCAAAATGTCTACTAGACTTCAGTGCCACTTATATATATATATAGTTACCAGGAAATAAGGAGCTAATTAGCAAATGGATTTACAAAAAAAGGGACAGCGAAATGAACCACCACTTAATGCTTATTTATGTTCACCCCACAATACCATCATCTAAGGTAAGTGGTGGTTCATTTCACTATCCCTTTGCCACCTCAACGACATTTCATGTGAATATGGCCTGAACTGAGTGGTTTGCCCATGATGATGCAGTGCACGCACGCGTAAGATTATATTTAAATATTTAAAAAAAGTCAATTCCAAAAATAATAAATTTCAAAGGCTTTTGAGACACTTATCAGCATAAGTAAAATTGGTATTATTTGTAACTTTGGCATAAAGTTTAAAGTTGTCTTTTTTACACAGAGTTTTATAAATCAGCAAATGGTGTTGCCTGCCTACTAAGGGAATAGGAAAATTTTCTTTTGTAGATAAGGGAGTTGTGGATTCGAATAAATTAGCATAGGAAATGATTGACAATTTTTCCCAAAAGACTGAAGGCATTTAAGATCAGAATTCGTAAAGAGCAAAAGTAGGGGGATGCTGATAATCACGACTTGGGAAGGAGAGTGTGTAAGGATGTTGCCATCAAAGTGGGTGCACTCAATCACATCTGAAATTAAATTAGTTTAGTTTTAAGAACATAACACACGTGACTAGGTTCCAACATTTCAAAATCATTTCACACATTACTAAAATTAAAAATACTGTAATAATGGCTTCAGAAATTACTTGTTTGAGTTCATGAGTGCATATCTTTCAACAATGGGTTCATAACAACTCACTAAATCTATTAATGCCTTCACATGCTGAACTAGAAACAGGTTATTGTCATCTTTGATTTGTGTGCAAGACCATTTCAACATTTGGAAAGTTAAAATTTTGTATACACTCTTATGTCTTTTGTGTCAATTATTCATTCAACGGTTTCTCTTTTGTTACAATTTAATAAGTAGTCACATAGAACTTTTGTTTTCTTTTAGTTCAAAAAAACATGGATCTTGACAATAACTGCAAAGATCCAATAATTTTTTCCTTCAACATTATTGTTAGATATTCCATGTTTCTAAGCCAGTTCTTCCAGACAAAGAATTAAAATGAAGATGAAACATTAATACTGTCATGTTAATAGTAGGCTTTTATAAAGATGGTTATTTGTATAATGGATTTTTCCCTTACTGTATAGTGAAAAGGATTCCTATTTGTTAAGGTGCAATTTAATCAGGCACAACAGAACAAACTTCTCCAATAAATGATGCAGCTTTAGTGAGAGAAAGTAATTTTACAAGCTCAGCAAATTTCTTTGCTAAAACTACAAATAATCAAGTTTTAAAAGATACTGGATCCGTTCCAAGTTATTACTCTAGTAGGGTAACTCCAAAGGACTTTTCATAAACAGAAACTTCCCGGAAGGAAGTGTAATCGTAGGCCAGAATCAATCAAAGTTGGAATAAGTTCAACACCTCTTTACTACTGTTTTGATGCCTTTAGTTCCAAGTCAAATTTGGATATTGTTGATATCTAAAAGGAGATGATAGTTTAACACACAATATTTGATAATATGTAGAACTAACTAAATTTTGCTTTTACGAGGGCGATCTGGAAAATTCTAAGCCTGAAAATATAAAACCAATTTGATATTTACCAAATCATTTTTATTTCTCAATATAGTGTCCCTGAACACTGATACACTTAGTCCAACGATGTTCCAAGTTCATTATACCATCCCTGAAGTGGCGTTTTGGAAGGCCTGCAAAATATCCATCTTCAGTTGCAATCACCTCCTCATTTGAGGAAAAACGCTGACCAGCAAGAAAGTTTTTGAGTTTTGCGAATAGATAGAAGTCGGAGGGTGCCAAATATGGGGAATAAGGTGGATGTTCCAACACGTCGTAGTGCAGATCTCTTAATTTTCCCATTGCCAAAAGACTCTTGTGGGCAGATGCATTGTCCTGATGAAAGATGATTTTCTTCTTCCTCAAACTGGGCCTATTCTCACGAATTTTTTCATGCAGGGTGTCTAGAAGATCGGAATAGTATTGTCCAGTTATTGTTTTACCCTTTTCAAGATAATCAATGAACAAAACCTCTTTAGCATCCCAAAAAACTGATGCCATCACCTTTACTGCCGATAGAACCGACTTGACCTTCTTTGGACCTGAACAACCAGCTTCTATCCACTGCTTTGACTGCAGTTTTGATTCTGTCGTGTAGTGGTGAACCCATTTTTCAGCCATAGTTATGGATCGACGCACAAAATTAGTTTTATTTTTGTTGAAATGCTCCAAATACTGTTCAGAAAGTCTCATGCGGATGCTCTTTTGATGAACAGTGAGAAAATGCGGCACCCATCTTGCACAAAGCTTCTTCATATGCAATACTTCATGCAAAATGTATCTCACACATTCTTTTGATATCCTTATGGTCTCAGCAATCTCACGCACTTTTATTCGTCGATCATCCTAAACCATATCGTGCACTTTCTGGTCGATTTATAGAGTTATGGCACTTTTCGGACGTCTTTCACGTTCATCATCTTCGAGACTGCTACGGCCACTTTTGAACTCAGCAGCCCATTTCTTAACTGTCGAATATGAAGGAGAAGATTCCCCATACACTTTTAAAACTTTTCCGTGGATCTCGGATGGTGTTAAGCCTTCGTTAACAAAGAATTTTATAACTGCACAGTACTCGATTTTTCCCACCTCTGGTACAAGTCTGCACCGCATCTGCAACAAACAACTGTACAGACCAAACTACAACGTAGAATGACTTGCAATTTCTTGCAGACTCGTCTGGCACATGCACCAGCTTGCACAGAAAAAATCACATGGGAAATGCTGCCAACTATGATCGAGGCCCAGAACTTCTCAGACAGTCCTTGTAAAATGAAAAAAAAATACCTAAATAAACTAAAAGATCAAAACTCAAATAGCAAAGCTGAAAACAGGTTTGTGAAGAACATAAAAGAATCATTTTTTGTGTGGGGAATGGGAAAAGGGAGTGCAGTTAGAGGAAAGTATCTCAAGCAGTCTAAGATCACATCAGGTTTTGGTTGTAGTCTTTAATGGTTTTAAGTGTATCTTAGTTTAAAATGGAAATAAATAGACATATTTTCATTTTTTAAATGTTACTTAAATGACATAAAAAAATTAGATTATGATGTAAGTTAAATGTTAGCCTGTAAAATTCCAATTTTTTACTTAAAGGATACAGAAAAATTTAACATAAATACTATCAACTTTAGGTTTTATGAATGCAGTGCTCTTTGTTAATGTGTGGGAAATAAAAGTCATCTCCAGTAAGAAAACTTCATGGCACTAAATATTAATAATAATAAAAAAAATAAAAAATCTCGAGTATCCTGCTGTGCCAGTCACTATCCTGGGACATTTCAAGGGTTCAAATTCTCTGGGACAGGTAAGAAAATTGGATCCTCAAAATATTTCAGGATTGTGTCTGATATAGACTGGAAGCTAAAAAATGATCAAGATGTGACAAATATCAAACAAAATGAAGTTATTTAACTATACCTTCATTTACACACAAAATGAGGTGTGTCTGTAACTGGAGTTTTATTCAACTGCAGGTATTTTCTTAACTGTTATCAGAATATTATTATTGTTATTGTATGCCAAATATAGAAGTTGACAAAGTTATTAAAAAAAACAACAAATTAATCAAATAATCATAACAACAGATTCAAGCTATCTTCTGGCAACCAGTCCAGCCTGATGTAGATTGAACACACCTCCAGGTAGTCTTTTGGGTGGACAGTCCATCATAGTGTGGTCAGTGGTTTGGACATTTCCAGGGTCACACAGCACATCTTCATGGAGTCCCCTCTCATACGCTGTTGAGTTGCAAACTCTGTGTCTTGAGTGAAACTTTTGAAGTTGGTACCAAAGTTGCCAAGGCTGGTCAAACCCCGGAATACACGTTGTCTGATCCTTTGCAAGCCCACAGTTGTGTGAGCTGTTGGCTTTGCAGTCTTTTCTCTACTCTATTGATAATTGAAAGTTATTTCCCTCAGCTTGGCCACTTGAAAATAGGCTGGTCTCCTTGATTTTAATCACATAAAAGGGATATTGGAAGGCTGATAGAGAGAGGTATAATAGTGTTTTCCTTCCCTCTTTTCCACTCTCTATGCAGCATTGATTTTATCTGCAGGAAAGCCAGGATACTGGGGTAGACATAATGACACCGCTCATGATTCTTACAGTGGCATTAATGTAGATGTTAAGTTTGGCATTGTGAACACTATCGAGCCAGGTAAAGCAACAGCATTCTGATGTGGACTGCTCCTCTAAGAACTTGGACACCTACACCCCATGACATGCCAAACAGTTTCTTTGCAAGATTCATATGAGATTTCACTTTCTTTACATTGTTAGACAAATGGTGTCGAAAGGTAAGGACATGATCCAAATATTTGGGATGATCTTTGTGCTCTATTCTTCCAATGGGGTCAAAGTTTGGTCTTACTCTGACATAGAAAAGCTGGTTTGAGAAGTGTCTTCGTTAGGCTGGGTTTTAGTTTCCATTTTGAGAAGAATGTGTAGAGGTGGTTAAGACTCTCGGAAAATCTATCTTCACAAACATGAAAGTCTCTAATGTGGTATTAGCAAGATATTAGTATACTGGAATTTCTTGTAGTTCAATTGAGATATGTATGCAAAATATAATTAAAGAGCACAAGTGCCGAAACCTGTTGATGACATACAAGTGACCCTTTTGGTGGATCTGGAGTTTGCGATTACTCAGGATGTTGTTCAGGCATTCACCTACATTTTTACATGGTACAGCATTTAGGAGAGTGAGGAGGAGTCCCTCATGCCAGACGTAGATCTTCTGCTCCTGTTTTCAGTTTCCTTTGAAAACCAATGTCTATGTTGGTTATGATCATGAGAATCTGCTCAGTACAGTTACGCTTTGGCCTGAATCCAGGCTTATTATAGGTGACATGAATCAGAACCAGCTGCAAGCTCCCAAGGAGTTTATATGCTGTGTTGAGGAGAGATATTGGTCTAAAATGTTGCGGTGCATTTCCTTTCTTACGAGGTTTTAAGATGGCAATAACATCAGCTGTTTTAAAGGCAGGGGACTACTTTCAAATCTGCAATATTTCATTGTGATAGGGCCTATATAAACGACAAACTTTTCATACAGGTCATCATGTCCAGTGGCTTTTTGGAGTTTAGTATATTTTAGTGCAGCACAAAGTTAAAAAAATAATAATAATAATAAATAATAATAAAATAAATGAAGAGACTTAAATATTCTGGATTTTTTTGAATGAATTTCTTCACTTCACTTAGTTCATTTTTTCCATGCAGCAAGTAGTTTCTTTATTGCCAGGCACCTTAGAGGTTCTCAACAGCTGACTGGTTATGATGTTACAGGATGCCCCCCCCCCCACCGCCCCTTTCGCACCTTCCTGACCAAAGTTGGCATCCAGTATTGAGATTAAAAATCAAGCTTTTCTTCTCGAGCGTATGAAGTCTAAGTTCCCAGAGTGGTTTTTCAAATTTGTTAAGAGACTCCAAGTATAGTTTCCACTCTGTTAAAACTCCTTAGGCAAGAGGGTGCATTCATGATCACTGCCAACGAATATAGTCAGACTTGCAGCCTGTAGGTATGTTGCACTTTGCTGCTGTCTCACAGCTTTCAGAAATTACTTGTAAGATATCGTGGCATCTGGGACATTTGAAGAGTCTATATAATGTTTTAGTAAACTCGCCCCAGTTTGATGTTTTAAAATTCCAACAGGAGTCTGGAACAGATCTTATCAGCAGCATCAGAAGTTTTTGTTGTTAAACACAAGTCGGGATTGGAATTTGATCCCAATCTGGCCATCATGATGATCCTTTAACTCTTGGCATCAAAGTGCAGCTCCAAGTTGTTAAGCTCCATCCATTCCACAACCATCTACCATTTTCACCTTCTTCCTTGCATCCTTAGTCAGGGCTGTGGGAATTATAATCCCCCACATACATTCCAGGATGCTGCAGATTATGCAGTGGGCAGAACAAAAAGAAGATTTTCATTGGTTTGTAGATGTTAGCTAAACTCACACCAAATGTCTGCACAACTAAGATCTCTACTTTTCCAGAGTCCTCTTTGGGCATTTTATCCATTACACTGTTTCTAGAATACATGGCAATATCATACTGTTGTTGTTTGATGCCCATAAAGATAATAATTTTGCAAGTCATTATTGGCCACAATATACCCAAAGTATTTGGCTGCAGACTGACAGAGTTTCAATTTGCCGCAAATGTGCCTCCGTTGTAGCTACCTTAACCTAACCTAGTAATCCTACCAGTTAATCAGAATCTACAGTTTAACACGGAATCCAAACCTCAGATGTGTTCTGGAATACACCACAATGCACAGCTGAAGTGAAGGTTGTGTTAAAGGCCTATGAAAATCCCAACTGAGACAGGGATTCAAACCACGGACCTTTCAATATCCAGTCAGATGCCTTAACCACTGAGCCACCAAATGGCTGCACCCAGGAAGATGAATCACATGTATCAATTGTATCATTAGAGGCCAAATCCATGTAATTACTAACAACCTGGACATTCTGTATTACCATTACTATGTAACTAGATTCAAAGGAAACATTTGACACTGTCACAGTATAAGATCATGTCTGTGTTATGACTGATGTGTTCTACAAACGGTATTATCAATGTGAGTAGAAAGAAGTTTCATGTAATAATTTATAGAGGAAACAAATCACTCAATAGCAATTGATCATATATTAAGTAGTATATCAGGTAAACGCAGCATGTTCATTACCTGGCAATGCCAAAGACATCAGTGCAAGGTGGAAGTGGTTGACCATTGAGGTAGAAGATAGCCTCTGGCACAGCCAGATCAAGGAGGCAGCCCAGAATGTCACCTGGCTGCCATGCAGGCTGGCCCTGAGAATGGTTCCGGGCATCATGCCATACCAACCGCCGACAACCATCATAAGCTACCGAAAAAGGGTCATCTCCAATTCCATAACCCTCCTGAAGAAGAAAATAATTTAAAAAACACTCTTAAAGATGCAGAAAGCCCTGTTTTATTTTTCGCTGTTTTACAGTCAAAAACGAATTCGCGTACATAACCTCACTTCGTGTATCAAACTATTGTTACCGTCAATGGCAAATTGTGCTCTCCGCGCGCCAGTACCATCTGCTCAGACTGTTTTTCCACGTTATTACTGCATAACTTCTGCTAATAATCATTTCATTCATTCAAATTATATATATATATATATATATATATTGTTTGGAAACAAAGGCACTGAGAGCGGATATATTAGACATTGGGATAGGAGAAAAACCACCGCTTACCAAAGATGAGGGCTCCAGCGGCGTCAAAACACGAAAAAACACACAAACACAAACATAATACAAATTTTCGAGCTTAGCTCTTCATCAGGTTGTACGATGAGGTGGCAGCCCCGTGGAAGCTAGCAACCAACTGAGGAGACCACACCGGGTGCACATGGTCGGCTGGTCGGGGTGGAGAGGGAGGGGGGAGAAACAACATGGCGGGAGGCGGGGGTGGGGGTGGAAGGACCTAAGCCCGAAAATGATAATTAGACTGCACAGTGGAAACGCGGTTGTGGTCATAAGGTCACTGGCATAAAACAAACCAAGGAAAACACGGGGGGGGGGGGGGTGGAATCTACTGAAAACGATCTATAAGTGCCCCCATAAAAAATTATTATTCCACACGCAAAATTATTGAAAATATTACACACGGAAAAAAATATAATAATATAAAACACACGAGAGAAAAAAAATTTATTGCAATAGATCTAAGTACAAAAAGAGAAAGCTCTGGTGAGCGAGGGTTTTGTGGGAAATGATGGCAGGTAAGGGGCAAGATCGGAGGAGAGAGGAAAATTGGAGCTATCTTAAATTTAGTCCAGGTGGTTGTCTGGTCCCCAGTTGGTACTGAAAGGCCAGTTCCCACCTCTTCAGTTCTGAGATGCTGCTTTTGTCTGGGAGTACTTTGATGGCGCGGACTGTGAAGCAGGTGTTGAAATTGTTGGTGTTATGAGTGGTCGCATGAAAAGAAACAGGGTGGTCAGGGTTCTCAGTCCAGACCGATTGTCTGTGTCCATTCATCAGGATGGCCAGTGGATTTGTGGTCAGACCTATGTAGGAGGCTGGGCAGTGGTTGCAGGTAAGTTGATAGATCAGGTGAGAAGTTACGCAGGTAGCCGATCCAGTGATATAGAAGCTTTCCCCTGTTACGGGATTGGTGAAGGTGGTCGAAGGCGGGTGCATCATGCAAAGTTTGCAACGGGGCCTGTTACACGGAAAGGATCCTTGGGGCTGTCTTGTGGGCTGAGGGGTTCCATGTTTATGGACCAAGAGTTGGTTCAAGTTGGGGGGTCTACTGAAACAGGTTCTGGGGGGCTGGGGAAGGATTTGTGGTAGGAGTGTTTTCATTTCCGGGCAGGCTCGGAGGAGATCATATCCTTGTCTTAGGATCCTGTTGATGGATTCTAAGCCAGGGAAGTAGCGGGTGACCAAAACTGGGCTTTGGTTGGTTCTTGATGGTTGTGGGGTGTTGATGGATTGTGTCGGTACTGATGTGGCTCGTGTAACTTGTTTATGAACTAAATCTGGGGGGTAATTGCGGGATATTAGGGCTTCAGAAATGTTATTAGTGTACTGCTTAAGGGACTGTTCGTTGGAGCAAATGTGCCTGCCCCGGATTCCCAGGCTGTATGGGAGGGCGCGTTTGATGTGATTAGGATGGCAACTGTCGTAGTGGAGGTATTGTTGTAGATTGGTGGGTTTTATATGTACCGAAGAATGGATGCCGCCATCAGAGAGGGACAGGTCGACATCCAGGAAAGTGGCCTGGGTGTGGGAGTAATTCCATGTAAATTTCAAAGGCATTATTGAGGTTATTGAGGAAAATGAGAAGGTTGTCTTCCCCGTGGGTCCAGACCATGAAAATATCGTCAATGAATCTGACCCATAGCAGGGGTTTCAAAAGGGCTGCAGCTAGGAAGGACATTTCTAGGCGGCCTAAGTATAAGTTGGCGTACCATACAGCCTGGGAATCCGGGACAGGCACATTTGCTCCAATGAACAGTCCCTTAAGCAGTACACTAATAACATTTCTGAAGCCCTAATACACAGACGGAAAAAAAAATCCCAACACCAAGAAAAAATTATTGTAGAGTAATGAAATTTGGACAATGCATTTGTCAAGTTAACATGTTTAATTGATTAAATTTTCAAGATCACAGGTTAATTTAAGCTCAAGAAAATGCATTTCAAATGTGAAATACTGTTAAATTAATAGCCGGTGTAACCTCCAGAATTTTGAATGCAAGCCTGCAAACGTGAATGCATTGTGTCATACAGGTTTCGAATGTCACTTTGTGGTATGGAGTTCCATGCTTGTTGTACTTGTGCTGTCAATACTGGGACGGTCAGTGCTGGCTGTGGATGATGCTGGAGTTGTCGTCCAATGATATCCCATACGTGTTCAATTGGAGACAGATCTGGTGATCTCGCAGGCCAAGGTAACATGTCGACACTCTGTAGAGCACGTTGCGAGACAACAGCGGTATGAGGGCGAGCGTTATCCTGTTGAAAAACTCCCCCTTGAATGCTGTTCATGAATGGCAGCACTACAGGTTGAATTACCAGACTGACGTACAAATTTGCAGTCAGTGTATTTGGTATAACCACAAGAGTGCTCCTGCTGTCATAGGAAATTGCTCCCCAGACCATGACTCCAGGTGTAGGTCCAGTGTGTCTAGGCCGCAGACAGTTTGGTTGCAGGCGTTCCCCTGGCCTCCTTCTGACCAACACTCGGCCATCACTGGCACCAAGGCAGAACCTGCTTTCATCAGAAAACACAACAGATCTCCACTCCGTCCTCCAATGAGCTCTGGCTTGACACCACTGGAGTCGCAAACGGCGATGGCTTGTAGTCAGTGGAATGCACGCTACAGGGCGCCTGGCTCGGAGCTGTCCTTGAAGTAACCGATTTCTAACAGTTCGTTGTGTCACTGTGGTACCAACTGCAGCTCGAATTTCTGCCGCAGACGCAGTACGATGCGCCACAGCTGTACGCCGAATACGGCGGTCTTCCCTCTCAGTAGTGCCACGTGGCCTCCCGGAACCCGGTCTTCTTGAGGCAGTACCATCCCTTGACCACTGCACCCAACAATCATGCACAGTGGATACATTCCGGCCAAGTGTTTCTGCAATATCGCGAAAAGAAAATCCACCTTCTCGTAGCCCTATTACACGACCTCGTTCAAACTCGGTGAGCTGTTGATAATGGCTTCTTCGTCTTCTTAAAGGCATTCTTGGCTAACATCAACTCACTATGTCAAATCTCAGCGGTAAATAACGTTCACAAACTTTACAGCGCGTATTTAAAGCAAACCTGATTTGCAAGCTCTGAGTAGCGCTACTAGCGCCACACTTATGCGCGAAGCGCGAAATTTGAATCGATGTCATCTTTCAGATGTATAAACACGCCTACCAAATTTCGTTTATCTAACACAAGTCTTTCTTGGTGTTGGGATTTTTTTTTCCGTCTGTGTATCCCGCAATTACCCCCCAGATTTAGTTCATAAACAAGTTACACGAGCCACATCAGTACCGACACAATCCATCAACACCCCAAAACCATCAAGAACCAACCAAAGCCCAGTTTTGGTCACCCGCTACTTCCCTGGCTTAGAATCCATCAACAGGATCCTAAGACAAGGATATGATCTCCTCCGAGCCTGCCCGGAAATGAAAACACTCCTACCACAAAACCTTCCCCAGCCCCCCAGAACCTGTTTCAGTAGACCCCCCAACTTGAACCAACTCTTGGTCCATAAACATGGAACCCCTCAGCCCACAAGACAGCCCCAAGGATCCTTTCCATGTAACAGGCCCCGTTGCAAACTTTGCATGATGCACCGGCCTTCGACCACCTTCACCAATCCCGTAACAGGGGAAAGCTTCTATATCACTGGATCGGCTACCTGCGTAACTTCTCACCTGATCTATCAACTTACCTGCAACCACTGCCCAGCCTCCTACATAGGTCTGACCACAAATCCACTGGCCATCCGGATGAATGGACACAGACAATCGGTCTGGACTGAGAACCCTGACCACCCTGTTTCTTTTCATGCGACCACTCATAACACCAACAATTTCAACACCTGCTTCACAGTCCGCGCCATCAAAGTACTCCCAGACAAAAGCAGCATCTCAGAACTGAGGAGGTGGGAACTGGCCTTTCAGTACCAACTGGGGACCAGACAATCACCTGGACTAAATTTAAGATAGCTCCAATTTTCCTCTCTCCTCCGACCTTTGCCCCTTACCTGCCATCATTTCCCACAAAACCATCGCTCACCAGAGCTTTCTCTTTTTGTACTTAGATCTATTGCAATAATTTTTTTTTCTCTCGTGTGTTTTATATTATTATATTTTTTCCGTGTGTAATATTTTCAATAATTTTGCGTGTGGAATAATAATTTTTTATGGGGGCACTTATAGATCGTTTTCAGTAGATTCCACCCCCCCCCCCCCCCCCCGTGTTTTCCTTGGTTTGTTTTATGCCAGTGACCTTATGACCACAACCGCGTTTCCACTGTGCAGTCTAATTATCATTTTCGGGCTTAGGTCCTTCCACCCCCACCCCCGCCTCCCGCCATGTTGTTTCTCCCCCCTCCCTCTCCACCCCGACCAGCCGACCATGTGCACCCGGTGTGGTCTCCTCAGTTGGTTGCTAGCTTCCACGGGGCTGCCACCTCATCGTACAACCTGATGAAGAGCTAAGCTCGAAAATTTGTATTATGTTTGTGTTTGTGTGTTTTTTCGTGTTTTGACGCCGCTGGAGCCCTCATCTTTGGTAAGCGGTGGTTTTTCTCCTATCCCAATGTCTAATATATATATATACAGTATGTAGATTTACAAAAAAACGTGATAGTGAAATGAACCACCACTTACCTTAGATGATGTTTTCATGGGGTGAACACATAAATAAACACAAAACACAGGAAAAACAATGAATATTTCGAGACTTGGCTCTTTGTCAACAGGAGAAAATGAAGGAGGGAGGATGGTGTGGGAGACTGTTACACAGAATGACTGTTAGTCAGGAACATTGGGGGTAAATTCAAACAGAGGGCGGGGAGAGGGAGACAGTGAATTGGAGCTAGTACCTGAGAATGCAAAATGTTACAAAAAGTGCGGAAAATATATCCAAATGTTCATAACATAAATTTGAAAAAGTAAAAATAAATAAGTAAACAAAATAAAATTGAAAAAATATAATGATAATAATAATAAACGAATCTATGTAGTTAAACATCACCTCTGGTATGTGGTGGTTCAATATACTGTAGACAGTGGGCATGGATGCCAGTAGAGGGTAGAGGGAAGGAAAAGTACTAACTGGGTATTATCTCAAATTGAGACCAGGAGGTTGCCTGGTACCTAGTTCGTATTGGTAGGCAAGTTTCCACCTTCTGAGTTCAGAGGAGCTGCTGTTGTTTGGGAGGACTCTGCTAGCATGGACCGTGAAACAAGAATTGAAATTATTAGTGTCATGGGAGATGGCATGGATAGCTACTGGATGTTTTGGATTCCAAGTGAAAACTGTCTGACGGTGGCCATTCATTCTAATAGCTAACAGTTTGGTAGTCAAACCTATGTAGGAAGCCAGGCAGTGTTTGCAGGTTAGATGGTATATTACGTGGGATATTTCACAGGTGGCGTGTCCTATGACAGGAAAGTTCTCGCCAGTGATAGGGTTGGTGAAAGTGGTGGAGGCATGGTGAATGTCGCACATCTTACAGCGGGGTCTATTACATGGGAAGGATCCTTGGGGCTGTCTGATGGGATGAAGAAGACTGTTTGTGGACTAGTAGCTGGCTGATGTTGGGAGGTCTCCTGAAACAAGTTCTCGGAAGGCCAGAAATGATTTTTGGAAGAATGGATCTCATTTCTGGGCAGGTCAGTAGGAAATCATAACCCTGCTGAAGGATTTTATTGATGGATTCAAGGCCAGGAAAGTATTGTGTAACCAGGACTGGACTATGGTTGGTTTCAGGGGGTTTGGAGCAGTCAATAGGTAGAGCAGGTTGCAATGTGGCTCGTGAAAGTTGCTTGTGAACCAAAGATGGGGGATAATTGCGGGATACCAATGCTTGTGAGATGTTGTTTGAATCTGAATATCCGAATACGGTGTATCAACCAGAGATGTTTAGAACATACTCGGCACGTTCATCTGGGGCAAAAGGAAAAGTCTGCGGTTGCAGAACACAGCCTCAAACATGGCCATGGCTTCGATTTTGAAAGCACCAGAGTACTGGCGCACACTAGAAGTTTCTGGGACAGCATTCTCACGGAAACTGTTGAAATTCGTCTTGCCTCAAACCTCGTCAACCGAGACGGCGGGTACCAACTGAGTGATGCTTGGACGCCGGTCATCGAAGCGGTGCGTCAGCGGCGCTGCCGAGGACCGCACGACATGACACGTCCAACTCAACTGAGCACATGCTAGGCACTACCAGCACCATCCCCCACCCCGGCGGCCGGGCGGTGGCTACGTCAGCCGATCACGGACACGCTCAACTCTCATGCGCACTAGGCCACCTGGCAGGCTATAAGAACTGAGCCTTTCCGCTGCATTTGGCACTTCACCAGAAGATGGCGACAGTGAATTTAGTTGCCGAAATATCATGTGACAACCATTCTTGACTCGGCTAGTCATCCGAGAGCATTTCATACATTTTCAACGCCGAGAAAGAATTCGTTCTTAAATAGACCATGGAGTATTCACAATGAGGATCAATTTGCCACAGGGTATAGAACCCTAAAAATGAACACTAATTTAAAAATATATATGTATTTAAACATCACCTCTTCTAAGCAGTGGTCGTGCGTATATGAAAGATATTGTGAAAGAATAAAGGATGGAGAAGATGGTAATTGAATACAGTCATTGGAAAAGGTTAAAAATTTAAAGTGATCAGGAGTTATTATCTCAAATAGAGACATGGCAGTTGCCTGCTGCCTGGTTTAAGGTAGAGGCCAGAGGTGCTGTTGTTGTTGGGGAGGATTCAGGTAATATGGACTGTGAAGCTAGACCTGAAACCATTGGAATCATCAGGTGGCATTAGCAGCTACTGGATGATCTGAATATGATTTGTCTGTGGCCATTCATTCTTAATGACAGTTGGTTGGTGGTCAGGCCTAAGTAAGAAGCCAGAAAGTGGTTAGAAGTTAACTGTTATCTGACATGGTTTCTCAGGTTATGTGCCCTAAAATAGAAAAGCTTTCATCAATGACAGGGCTGGTGAAGACGATGGAAGCAGGGTCCATGCTACTTATCTTACCGCTTGGTCTGTTGCATGGGAAAGTGCCAAGAGGCTATTGGGATAAGTGTAACAGTATTTACACTGGATGAGATAAGGGAGTCTGCTGAAGCATATCCTGGTAGTGCAGGGAAGATTTCGGGAAGTAGGGGTATCATTTAGGAAACCATAGCCATTGCATAGGATGTGACTGATGAATTTTAGGTCTGCCAGTTACCCTCAACTAAAACAGGATTATGAGGATCTTAGAGGGTATAGTTCTTGTTATGTTGTGACAAAAGAGTTGTTTCCATACTTTTTCTGATGAATAGCTGTGGGATATGAGATACAACTAGATAGATTAACTAAATAAACTGAGTTGCTTGATGGAATGACGGCAACAGAGCAGGGTAAGGAAAAGAATGATGTCCACACATGAGACACTGGCCTGAGATTCAAGTATTTGGTGTGTAACAAGAATGAAGCAAGCTTTTTGAGAACTTTTTAAGAGTTAAATTCCTCCTTTTTTTTCTAAAAGCATTCATTTTGGGAAAATTCTTCTGGTATTTTATCAATGTGATGTACCCCATCACACCATACCTATATTTTTCACATACTGAGGGAGAGTTTTGTAAACTTACTTGTCCACATACATTTCTTTACACCAGACATGGGGAGCCTCATCTAGTTTGAATGCCAAATTATCATCCAGTCTCCAAGTCAAGCACTGTACCAAATGATTAAAAAAAATTAATATTAGATGAATTAAAACATGTTGCTACTTCAAGTTTCATTTATTTGTAAATAATGCTTTAGTATAGTGCTTTCCCAAAATTCTCTAAGATAATGAATAACATTACAATTTAGAGTAAAGACTGGCATTATACATGAATTATGAGACTATGAATACTGGCTTTAATATTAATTGAGGATTCTTGTATACAATGAGGCTTTTTCCCATTATTCTTGTCCGATTTTTTATTTTATTTACTGCAGTTCATCCTTAAGGAAATAAACTTTACACAATACATGAGATACTGAAAGATGAATCATTTGTCTCAAATTTGTATATTTTTTCACCAGATAAAATCTTTAAAAACCTGTAAAAACAATAGTATTAAACTGTGATTTTAGCAATAAATCTGCCTAATATGCAATAATTCCATCTATAAGTTTTCTGCCACATAATTTACATCAGCATCCAATGCGTGTGTAAATATAGAAAATGTGGAGACTTTTTGGGAAGCTGGGAAACTTAGAATCAAATTGCTCTATTAGTGCCTTCAGTTCATCAATTGTATGGGATATTTTTAAGAGTTGTAAGAGTATGAAATGATAATATTTGGCTCTTATCCCAACTTTCCAACAATCTTAATTTATTACAAAAATCTTTGTCATGTCCATGCAGTTCATGAACCAACTGTCATTTTTGCAATTTAAGATTAAACTAGTTTAGGTAGCTGGCGACATCTACAAGGAATACTAAACCACCCACACTCAATTTTTTAGTATGCCAAACTGTAACACACAAGTTTTAGAAAACAAATACGGATTTCTTAAATTACAAAATTTATATTTTCCAAAATAAAAGACTTATTAAGTAATTACTTATCACAATTATTTTTAAATTTAAAACCAGACACATCTAAAAGATGTGTTGTCATGCTGCCTGCTGCCCCCGAGTGCTAATGACGAGTTTAGTCGCAGCTGCCAGTTTTCCCCCGAGCGCTGTTGACAAGTTGCACCCACCTGCCACTACCTGAGTGCTGACGACTAATATAGACGTGCTGCTACCCGAGTCGTACAGCGGACTTCTTGCCCCATTTCTCAATAGCCTTTCGCAGTTCTGGTTGCTAGCTCATCGTCCGAATGTTTGTCTGTTGGGAGCCTAGGCTTTGCTCTAAAGTTCACTATTCAACGGAAATTACATCAGTCTTCTTTGTGTCCTGTATTTTATAAAGAAAATAGCAAAACTTCATGGGTGCATTGAGGAAGAAATCATGGGGATTCTTACGAGGAGCAACACTGGGGATGAACTACTTGATTTTGATGGAAGTGATAGCTTTTCCACAGAATCAGAAGGCTGTAGTCATAAACCATACTCATCAGCAGGGGTGACAGTGCAGTCTCATGTTTCAACAAGAGATGTTAGTTGCTCTGAATCTGAAGAATCAGAAAGTGATAGTGAAACACTTACGAAGAAATTACTTCTTAGTGATAAATCTGACTGGAAAGAAAATGATTTTCGTCCAGTTAGTCACACATTTGATGATACACTATCTACACTTTGATAGCTGCCATCCATTCCATACGAAACGTTCCCTCCCATACAGCCTTGCCATCCGTGGAAGTCGCATTTGCTCTGACGCTCATTCTCTCCATCAATACTCACAAAACCTATCCCAAGCCCTTATTTCCCGTTGTTACCCCAGGGATCTTGTACATAAACAGATCTCCCGCGCGATCAACCACCCTCCACGTAACCACTCTCACTTGTCTCCTACAAAAACCAACCATAGCCCTGCCTTTGTCACTCAGTTCTCTCCTGGCCTCGAGTCCATCAACCATATTTTGCGACAGGGGTATGACTTCCTTCGCTCATTTCCGGAAATGCGTACTCTCCTACCCAAAATTCTACCCAATGTCCCTCGTGCATGTTTTAGCAGACCACCCAACCTTAAGAACATCTTAGTCCACAAATACCCTCCGTTAGACTCTCCAAAAGCACCATATGGATCTTATCCTTGTAATAGACCCCGCTGTAAAACCTGCAGCATGCTTCCACCCACCACTACATATTCCAACCCCACCACAGGAGAAACTTTCCCCATTATTGGACATGCCACCTGTTCAACCACTCATCTGATATACCAACTAACTTGCCGCTTTTGCACCAGTTCTTACATAGGCCTCACCACTCAGCAACTCTCTGTTAGAATGAATGGCCACAGACAAACAGTCCATACTCGTAACCTGTACCTTCCAGTACCAGAACATGCCAATAGCCATGATTCCAACAACCTCAACGACTGTTTCATTGTGAGAGCAGTCAGAGTTTTCCCTGACAGCACCACTGCAGCAGAACTCCGGAGATGGAAACTAGCATACCAGAATATCCTGGATACAAGACACCCACCTGGACTTAACCACCGTTAAATTCCAATTAACCCATCACTACCTTTTTTTTTTTTCTATGTTTATACCGTACCATTACTACATTTTCTCTTACCATCGCCTGCCAAAATATTAAATATATTATCTCAGACATTGTATACCGATATCGATAGTTTACTCCTTATCCGTCCCCCCCCCCCTCACCACAACACGGTTAGTCATTAGGTAACGTTCGGTGTGCACACACGTTCCGAGCCTAATGGCCCGTTTTTTCTATTTGTGAGCAAGGCATATGCCGAAATATTGTGTTGTTTGTTTGTCAGCATTAGTGTTCTCTCATCGCATCCGTCCACTTTGGTATGTGGTGGGTTAATTTCCCTTTCTTCTCTTATTTATATCGCCTAGAAGCCGCTTCCATTTTCCTTAGTTGCATCTTTGTATATTCGTGAATAGCGCAAGGAAAAATAGGATGCCTTTAACTCTCTGTATGAGTTCGAATATCTCTAATTTAACAGTCGTGGTCTGAACACGGTATGTAAGTGTGGAATTAAAATATTTCTAGCATCTTCTTCGAATCTACGCTCTTTAAATTTCAACAATAACACTCTGATACAGTAAGGAACATATAGAAAATTGCAGTTGTTATAAACGGGTATGCAGGAAAGAACAGTAAACTATTGAGGTAATTTAAGAATCACGACGCTTTCAACATAAGCTGCGAAAATCTAGTAAAAACTACAAGCAAGATGTAATTATTAGTGACGAAAAATAGAGTTGATGATTGTTTGATTCTGCAATAATTTATTTGCAGAGAAACTATGTAGTGAGAGTATTTATTGTGTATCAGCAGTGAGAGGTAACGCCAGGAATATTCAGCACAGGGCGTCTGAGACAGCGCGGGCCGCTCCGTCCCCAGGAATAATCACTTAGCACAGGTAGCCGGCCTCAGCACGGCAGGTAGACGATCCGCTGTCAGCAGTCAAAGGGTTAATAATATTTAATAGAGGTTTTCTTCTTTCATTTATACAGAATTTAGCACCAATACGGTTGGATGCAAGAAAACCACATTAACTTGTCTTCCCATCTTGCAACATTGCATCCATCACATATATTTTATCTTTCAATGTAGGACAAAACCTTATTGCACCTACTGCTGTACAGAGTGACATTAATTAGGACCATACAAAGGCTTCTAATATCTTCTGTATGATAGTCCCCCCAGCAAAATTAAAATTTAATTCCATCATTATGAGTGTATTCAAAATACTGTACAGCAGTTGTGCATCAAGCATTTTACCAATCAATGCTACACCCTGTTAGTCATATGATCCAATTTATTGAGATCCAGTGCACATTGAAGTTGCTCAAAATGCGACCTAATTATAAAAATTGTTGTAGGCTTCTAATAACTTCATTTTTTTCTGATTCCAAAAGAGATAAACGAAATAGCTGATGACATTATGCAAGCAGAATGGGAGTATGAACTTCACATTTTAGAACAACTCATTCAGAATATTACCAAACATGATTTTAACCACAAGATTAAGTAACAATTCTCATTACATTCATGAACAGAATTTGGATACTGCATAAAAATATACAACACACTTTGCAAGGGTCTTACGTGATTGAGGAATGTTGAGTCTTTTGTGGCCCAGCCAATCTGCATTACACCAGGTGTTATAACCTGGGTTTCGTAGTACCAAGCACCTTCATCTACCTGAAATGTGCAACGGACACTCTCAAAAGAGTATGCATCACACCGTGCCTGAAAAAGCATATAGGAATTTATCTTTTTAATTTCTATTGTCACTGTCCAGCATAAAATTACATTAAAGTATATATCCAAACACAAGTGTCATTCACTGCACACAGCAGCAATTTTGGCTTTTACAATACATATGCAACTTATAGTGCAAGATTAACTTATTATAAATCTCACATTCACTGGCAAAATAATGTATGCTAAAATTGAAAGCATTGACAACCTACAGTAAAATGATTTTACAAAATAAAACACCCTATTACAAATTATCATAAGAAACTAAGAGTGCATTGTCTCAATATAGAACAAACTAAAAACAATGGAACAAAAACAATACACTATAACAGACAAAGAATGAGCTGCCAGGTCAGAAAGAACGAAAAAGTTTTGGGAGCAGAAGAGGAAGCTGAAGAACAAATCTTCATCCAACACTGCGAAAACACAAATAAGTGCATACGGATTGATTCAAGTGCTGCAATGTGGGTGTAAAATTTGTAAAAATTATAATAACAATAGGACATATATGTGTTAATGAATTATCCAGCTTCAGCTTACAAATTAAATTGACTAAATAAAAACAAGGGGAAAATGAAGATGATAAAAAAATCCTCTTAAACACAGGTTTTTATTTTATTTTTTGCTTAGGGCTTTATGTCTCATCAGCATTGGAGTCAGGAGAGGATTTGGGACAGAAAACAGTAAGTAAATCAGTCATGGGATTTCGAAGGAAGTGTTCCAGCACTCGTCCTGAGCAACTTTAGGAAACGATAAAAACGAACATGGCCAAACAAGGGCTTGAAATCACATCTTCCTGAACAACAGCTCTATATGTTAACTGCTCATTAACCAGATTCAGTAAAACTGTTTTAATGAATTTTTTGTCTTATTAGTAGATTAAAATTAAACAATGCATTTCTTTGAAAGAAAGTATGCAGCAGGTTTAAACAACTGACAAGTCAAATGATGAAAAAAAAAAAAAAAAATAATGAACAGCAATTTTATATTTAGAAAGTACTGCAAAAATTTAACAATAAAATTATTAAAAAAAGTTCCGATTTACATGGAAGTAAATGGTTTACATGTAAGTACGATTTCAAATTTAGTAAATACAAGACTTAAAAAACACAGAAAGTGTATAAACAAGCGAACAGAAAAACTTTCTTTTAATGGTGTCATCCCATAAGCAGATGAATTATGGTAGTAGAAGAGTTCGGTGCTTAATTTGTAATGCATACTGAATATTATTATAATGGGTTTCATGAAAATAAAAGCGACTGGTTAACAAATTAAGACAAAATAAAGGTATACGAAGGAAAAATCACTAAACTATGATGATTGCTATAATCTTTTACAAGCAATTTCTCAAAGAGAATAAAAAGGAGAAGATTAAAGAAACTGTATGTGTAGGGTGACGATTTGAAGAAAAACAGGGAGAGCTGGTGGTAACTTCAAATTTTGCATACACTGATTATTCATTTCTAAAATTAATCACATACAAAAATTGAAATTTGTAAAAGAAACCACTTGGCAAATTCAAAGTTTATGATTTACTTTTCAAGGAAGGAAAAAAATCTCTCAATATGCTCAACTTAAGTAAGGATTTACCCAAATTGTTTGATTTCTATCTGAAAGAATTCAATTTTGTGAGGATATTAGATGAATTTTTACATTAGCAGTAGAGAAAACTAGACCTAAACCGATATCACCTTAAAGAAGGTCCTTATTGTGCAGAAACAAAGCAAGAAAACTTACTACACTAGATCAAATTTTGGAATGTATATTAACAGACAAAATAAAAACTACATTTTTAGTAAAATCAAATGAAATATAAAAGTCATCAGATCATAATTATCAAGTGGTATGCCAGTTTAACATTTACAGTCAAGATCAACAATAATGGATCTTTCACTCTGACCTAAATTTTTCCATTAATTAATTGTAGTTGAGGTTTGGATCCAGACATATAAATAAAGTAGGATTAAAAACGTGTAAAAATTAGGTATATTTATTTATAAAACTGTTTTTTATTATTATTTTTCATCATTAAATGCTTCAACGTTTTTATTTTTGAAAGTTATCTGGCATATCCTCTTTCACAGGCTGTGCTTATTTGAAAGCAAACCTCTGTTTAATACCGGCTATCTAGGCCTGTAATTTCTATAATGGAGCAGATGTGTTGCCATCTGTGTGAGAAATGTGCAATTTGTGTTCTGCGTGTTAAATTTATTTTTATTTGTATAATGTGTTGTTTATGAGATGGAAATTATTTGCCTGGGTGATTATGAAAAACCTACTAAAAACCACAATCAAGATAGCCGGTTTGCTGGGCCTAGGATTGGAACATAGGCCCATTGCAACTCCCCAGTCAAGTGTAGTGGTGCTGGGGATACGGAATCGCCTATCCCTGCAATGTTAAATTATGCCTACTATAGGGAGCTAGAGAGATAAAATTTTTACTGTATGTGCATTGACATGTTGTAATAATACTGAAACAACAGTTTATTGTCAAGGTATTTACTTAGAGATATTTTATATTTACCTTAAAGTAAATTTTTTCCATCATTTTTCACTAGATCTGTACCTCATTTTAATTGTGAAAATGATATGTATGGAAAGCCTACATGTGGTCTGGCTCGGACCCCTCCCCCCACATAGCACAGCGTAGCCTTCCAGCCAATCCCCCCCCCCCACCCCAGACCAAACCACGTAATTTATGCATGCTCCCTAAGATATTCCACATTTAGACCATGATTGTTTGGACCTAAACATATCCCTTCTATTCCTTTTTGTTTTATTGAATTTTTCCATGCTCTCTTATTTTTTCCAACACCATGTTAAATAAGATGGGAGACAGATCATCTCTTTGACTGGTGCTTGTATCTTGAAAGGGTCTGATATTTCAACAAGAAACTTAACTTTAGAAACAGTTCCTGTCAATGTTTGCTAGTCTTCTTTCTGCATATTCCAAATTCTTCCAAAACTTTGAAAAGTGTCTTCCTATCAACTGAATCATATGCTTTTTCTATTTTTTTGTTTTTGTTTTTATCAACAAACCTTATTTTTACTTCTTATAGCTCTTATTCTCAGAATACTTCTAAGATTAAGTGGATTGGTGGCTAGAGGGACTAAAAGCGTCATCAAAAGAATATTAAAGGGTAATTTTCTCATGAATTGTTTAAAGATTACTGCCAGTCATTATAATTAAATTGCTATGCCATCCTTAATGATAAATGACCTTGCACAAAAATATTAGCTTTCTGTGTCAATGTATATTTTTTTAATTCTATCCTCTCCCAAGAGTTTCAGCAGAAGTATTAGTTACTTCATTGGTATTTGCTTATGTTACAGAGAAATTAAATGGTATTTATTACACTTACCTCTAATCCATCAGGTGAGATTTTCAGATATTCACTGACATCCTTTGTGTTGAGCATAACATTTATTCCAGTCGTATCTACACATTTGTATGAAAATGCCCGTTCATCTACAATAACTGTGGAGCAAAAACAATACTAATGTAGTATGAAATTTAATACATAAAATTATTAGGTAGCTATGAAATTTAACTTAGCAAAATTAAAGGCTCAAGAGCATCTTTCAATTAGATATAAATAAAAAATAGACATCTCCAACATTGAAAAAAAAAGAAAGATTTATTTTGCCAAGACGTCTGGTAAGTAAGCTGTTGTTTTCCATCAATGATTATATAAACTTATGCAATATTAAAGCAGCAAGCAATGCCAGGAATTGACATTAAGGTGGAAAGGAGGGTGAACCCACCACTTACCAAACACGAGTGCAGCAGAGCAATAAAAAATACAAACACTCAATAGTGCAGATGACCCCTTTCACAAAGCAGGAAGAAATTGAAGTACATGTTTAAGTCCGTGGGTGCAACTACAGTATACACAGCCATGTGAATAATGTGTTTGTGCTACAATTTTGACGTTGCCCTGAAGTAACTGATGGGTTTGCTTTACCTATATTATTTCAACTTAGAGATATACCACAATAAAAATATTGATTTTCCAGGCATCCAAGGCAGTCTTTGTTAATGATTACTGATTTTACACGGTATGCTGCATTGTTTATTTTCCAATCTGAGCTTTTGGGTGCCATACTACAGCCTTCATCAGAGATAAAATGTTTGTTTAATAATACGAGGGTCAGTCAAAAAGTAATGCCTCCTATTTTTTTTTCTACGTTTAATTGTCAGGAAATTTAAATGCAATTACATAGGTTGAAAACCACAACATTGAGGATCATTTTGTCATTTTTCAATGTAATCTCCGCCCATCTCTACAGTTTTGGTCCATCTTTGAACAAGGGCATGTATCCCAGCACGGTAAAAATCACAGCTCTGCTTCGTAAGCCATTGACGCACGGATGTTTTGACGGCCTCCTCATCTTCAAAATGAATCCCACGATGAGCTTCTTTTAGTGGCCCGAACAGATGGAAGTCTGATGGTGCCAGGTCAGGGCTGTATGGGGGATGAAGCAAAACTTCCCATCCAATTTTGACAATCTCGTCAGAGGTGTGACGACTGGTGTGTGGTCTTGCATTGTCATGCAAAAGAAGAACATCTGCCATTGATTTTGTTGGGCGAACTCGCTGAAGACGTGCTTTAAGTTTTTTTGAGGGTTGTGACGTATTGAACAGAATTTATTGTGCATCCCTGCTCCAAAAAATCAACCAGAATCACACCCTCTGTATCCCAGAAAACTGTTGCCATAACTTTCCCTGCCGATCGCACAGTTTTGAATTTTTTCTTCCTCGGCGAGCTTGTGTGACGCCACTCCATTGACTGCCTCTTTGATTCGGGTTCAAAAAAATGCACCCATGTTTCGTCCCCGGTCACAATTTTTTTCAGAAACTCATCTCCCTCCAAACGGAAGCGCTGCAAGTGTTGGGAGGCTATTGTTTTCCTTGCCTCTTTATTCTGATCGGTTAACATTCTTGGAACCCACCGTGCACAAACTTTTGAGTACCCCAATTGTTTAATAATCGTGATCACACTGCCTTTACTAAGAGAAATAATGCGACACACTTCATCTGCAGTCACCCGACGGTCACCACGAATGATGTCATCAATTTGCTGAATGTTGTGTGGAGTCACTGCACTCACCGGCCTGCCGCTCCGCTTTTCGTCAGTCAACGGTGTTTGCCCTTCAGCTTCCTTACAACGACGAACCCATCGTCTAACAGTGCTGACATCCACTGTCACAACACCATACACCTTCTTCAGTCTTTCATGAATGCGTATGGGCGTTTCACCTTCTGCATTCAAGAATTCAATCACACAACGCTGTCTCAAACGAGCATCGATGTCGGCCATCTTACAAACTTCTGCTGTGCTGCCACCTGTTGACACAGAAAGTTACTACGGCAGTGGATTGCAGAAGAAGGTTTGAGGAATGGCGCCAAATTCAAATTTTTCACTTAACTTAATTTTTTTAAGTAGAAAAAAAATAGGAGGCATTACTTTTTGACTGACCCTCGTATATGGATAATAGAAACACAACAACTTCCATTTGGCACTAAAAATTAGATAGGATAGGGAAAAATAAACCGTCACTTACCACAGATGAAGGCAGGAGGGCGAGATGAACGTGTAAAAAACACAAAAACAAAAAAATTGCGCAATATTTCGGTGAGAAAACTTATTCATGTGAGAGGTGAGACATATGTCGGGGGGGAAAGATGTGATCACAACCCAACCCGCAACATGAATCATTGTAAAATAGACAATGCAACTTACGCCATAAAACCATTAATCAATAAAAAAAACTTGTTTGGGTACAGTTAAAAAAAATCCAAACACACAATTTTGTTGACGATAATGTAATCAAAAAACAGCCAAGTGTAGTTATATTGCATTAATAAGGCAGATACAAAAGTGGATACTACACATAATAATGAGTAATATGTTTTTATTACTTGATAATTTTTAGAGGTTGGCAGTGTAAGTTACGCTAAATAACTGCACTCAATGATTTTTAAGTAGTTAGCTGTTAAGAAATCCAAATATTGATATAAATTATATCTGATTTGAATGAGGGAACTTCAATTTTTTAATTGCTAGTTATAATTCTGGTATGGATGTGATCAATAACATCAGTTTTGTTTTAATTCATATTTTTTGGTGTTGAACATTCTGTTAATGACATCTTCCTATTTGCAGACTGACAAATCCAACAACAGCAACAGCTTGTGTATATATGAATTAGAAGGGGGGAAAAAAGATGCAGCAATGACATAAAAACACACATACACACACACAAAGACAGATATCTAATAAATAATTAAAAGAATTAATAATCTGAAATTTTTGCTTAAGAAAGGTTTTCTGTGGAAAGACTGAAAATGTAACTATAAACTGAAGTGAGACTTACAAAGGTTGTCCAAGCACCACTGTGCACAGAAGCCCACCTGTCGTTTCACAAAATGTTCCGAGTTTACCCATGTCTCTAAAAAATTTAAAGGATTCTTTGTTTCCTTGTCTAATCGTTTCTTTATAGTCACTTTATTTTCACCTGTGAAATACAGTAAAAAGAAAGTACTGTAAGTAGAAATCAGTGATCTCTATTATTAAAATGATTTTTTCTACAACACAAAATTTTTAGGAGAATACGTTTTAATATTGTACTTACTAGTCTGAGCAAATTTTTCCAGTGCAATTAAGGAGAAGAGAATAACAGAGGGATCAACACTTTCACTCTGCAAAGATCACAATGGAAAGAGAATATATTCACCCAAATAAAACATAGGAACAAGTGCAGCAGTAACAGTAAATTCATTCATATTCATATTGGAATTATTCACATCATTCCTCACCTGTCAATAAGGTGTATTTAGTGAGATCTAAACGAATTCCAAAAGTTTTTAACAATGGCTTACTGATAATCATAAAAATACTGATTAAACACATTGTCAAGTGTCAAGTTATGAGATTTCTAGAAATGTGTGGAAGATTAGATGGAGGGTATATTTATAAGTTTACTATATTTATTACAAAGATAATTCCATTGAAAATAATTGACTTCAGATGACCAACACTTCACTTTTTATGGTAGTATTGGTACTTCCAGCTTGATTTTTGACTAGGTTAATCTAGTTCTGTACAATAATTTCAGAAAAGATAAGAGGAACATACAATACATTCAAAGAAAATAAACTGTCAGCATTTACAATATGTACAAGCACTGGTTAAAAAAGGGGGGGGGGACCAGACTGAGTGCACTAAATTCCTGTCTTCATGTGTTGTAATTCTATGTTGTCCAGAAATTAACCAACTGATTAATTATTTAAGTCATACTATTAAAATTAAAAGAAAGCACCTCTAGCAGAAAAATGGTTCAAAGAAATATGAAATTAGGCAGATATAAAACTAGGTAAATTGTACATGACGGAATGAAATTATTGAAATCACACCATCTAGCGGCATCCTTTCACACTGTATCAGCACGAGATAATGAAAAACCTGGAGGAGCAAACTGTGTGTGTTAAATTTGGTTTCTAGTGCCACAGAGATGCTCTAAATGCTTCAACAAAAATTTCGAGGACGAATCTATTAGCCAATCAATGTGTTTTGCTGGTACAGTTGATTAAAACAAAGAGAACTTCGAGTGGCTAAATTACTTGAAATGAGCGAAATGCCACATCAACGGCTGATGTTCATCTCAAATCAGTATGTGATTTGGTACATGCAAATTGTTGGTTAGCATTCAGGGAGATAGCGAACACGACAATGTGCTGGATCACACCTCTGCGAGCGAATTTTGTGGCAAAACGTGATGACAGTGCTCCCTCACTCATCCTACTCCACAGATGTGGCTCCAGCATAATTTTTCCTCATTTAAAGTTGAAACTGACATTGAAAGGACGTTGATTTGATACAACTGATGACATTTTAAGACATTGTACCAAGGAATTAAAGCGCATTCTAGAAGGCATTCAAAAGCTGGAAAAATGTAGAGAGCAGTGTGTGACAAGCCAAGGACATTTCTTCGAAGGGTATAAATGTAAATAAGATCTGCCTACTAAAAAGATTCTATTTCACCTGTATTTATCAGGCTATTTGGAAAATAGATAGCAATTTTAGAGTCTTTACATTTTCTCATTGCTACATGATAACCATTTCCTGTCTTCATGTGGTTTAATTCTGTGTTGTCCAGAAATTAACCAACTGATTAATTAGTTAACCATTAAAAATTAAAAGAAAGCATCTCTAGCAGAGAAATGGTTCAAAGAAATATGATATTAGGCAGATACAAAACTAGGTAAATTGTACAAAATTTCCTTTACATATACCATGTTATTACTATTCCAAAACAATATAAAGATAATTTCTTTTCTGAGGAAACAGAAGTGCATTAATTTCCAAACAGACTCCGATAATTTTGGTTTCCTTAAGATGCACTGTTAGTTATGCTAAATATATGCCGAAGTATGTTTAAAGCAACAATTATATTTTTACAGAAAAATACATATGCATTAATGTGGAATTATAAAATCTTAGAACTAACTGCACCAATGATACAGCTCATGACAGTAACTACATGAACAGGACTGGCACCAAAACCACCCGTTAGTTGTGTATATCAAACTCAATACAGATTGGCATGACAGAAAAAAAGAGCCAAATAGTAAATATGAAGGCAAATAAATAAAGCTGAGGAGCAATCGCTAACTACAGGTGATGGCAGGATGGTGCGAAAACAACAACATGGAACAACAATTTCATTTTCAGATGCAAACGTGGAATGCACAGAGTGGGAGTCAAATAACAAATGACTTGTGAAGTTTTACATGTGGCACACCATGCATTGGGGAAGTGGTGGAACTCATGAAAGTTGTCATGGTTGAATGCAGGCAGCAAGTATTATAACTTGGTCTGTTGTGAGGAAAGCTGCTATACAACTACCACGCTGAACATTCCATCCATGTTCTTCTGAAGAAAGGTTTACACTAAAATACTAAACCATTGTTATTGTTCATGCAAACTCTTGTTGATGATACTGATAAAGCTGCAGTCAATCTTTAGCTATTGAGCTAAGAGACAATAGTCAGAATAATCTATCCTAGAGAACATTGTGGAAACTACTGATACATTTACCTTGTCAGCACTATGCTCCTTTGCTTGTCATACTTCATCTTTTGGGACAAAAAAAAACAATAACAGAGTCCAATGAAAAGAAGAACTATCTGATTTAACAGCTTGGTACTGGCACCAATCATGGGAAGAGAAAAATTCATCCCTTAATTATGAATGTGTAATATTACTGTAAAACTAATGCATCATTTTTAAACTTCACTGCTTTTGTATATAATTTATTGTATTTTTTTGTATGAAACACAACTGAACAGAAAATAACAATATTTATTACACTCAAATGATTTATCCACCTTAATGCTCAGTTTTTTTACTTGTTGATTCCTGTGGTTAATTAGGGCTGTAGCTTTGTCTGCAGTGGAAAATCAGTTGGGGATTAAAAAAAAAAACCACCTGACCGAATATGCGATATGATTAAAAGCTGGTCATGGCTGACACATGAATAAAATGTAGTTAATAATGATACTAAGGAAAGAAAAAAGATTTCAGGCAATGTAAATAACACAGAATAGTGAACATAAACCCACAACTCATTATAGTTGAAGGCAGGAGGGCTGTGAAAAAAACAAAAATACAAAATTTGAAATGAACAACTAATTGGTGAAGGGGTATTCATATTGGTCAACAAAGATTACTACAGCTCACTGGTGTACATAGGTCATGATCATGAATTATTAGGGGTAGATTTCTGGTGTAATAAAAAATAAATCAGATTGTTGGCTGCTTACTATAGTGGAAAAATGAATGATGAACATGATAAACTAAATTATTTTTCAAATTTCAGAAGTGAGAGTAGAATGGTTATTATTGATGCAGATTTAAATTTACCAGGTGTCAACTGAGTAGAAAATAAGATGAATAATATATGGGAACAGAAATTTGTAAATACCTTAATAAGGGAAGGAGGCTTTATACAAGAAGCAGATCAGAACAAAAGGGGACCCAAACATGTTGGACATCTTCCTAATAAAGCCCAATGATAACCTTGTGGGGTGTAAAGTAACTGAAGGAATAAGTGATCACGATGCAGTTTTGATGGATATTAGAGGATCCACTAAACCAGTTGTCAAAATTAAAGGGGGGAATAGATACAGTTATAAAAGGCACAATTTTCAAAACTGAAGAGATATTTCAGAGGAAGATTCAGCAAATGTAAGGAAAGGCACAAGTACCGTGGATTCTAAGTGGGAAGAGTTCAAGGAGATAGTAAAAAAGGATGAAGAATTATTTATACCATAACAGAAAATACAGAGTACAGAACCTTCATACTATAATAGTAGGCAAGGAGATTAAAAAGCAGCAAAGAAGGAAGCTAAAGACAGTTTATGAATAATATTATCACTGCAAGGAGATGCATCTAGAAATTTCTATAACTATGTTAGAAAACTGAGGAGAAGGAAAGGTATTCAGATAATTATAGATAAGGATGCAGAGGAAGTTACTGAGGATTTCAAATAGACATAGATATTAAATAACTGGTTTGATGTGATCATTAGGGACTATGATTCAGGAATGAGTTTATTGGCACAGTTAGAAATGAGCAGACTAAAGAATTTGAAGATCATCCCGAGGATATTATGTAGGAACTAAAAAAGCTAAACTGCATAAAGGAGCTGGCGATGATAATATTACTACAGAACTACAGAAGATAGCAGGATGTGACATTGTATCTTATCTTGAAACATTATTTAGATTGAGAGATTGAGTCTGGATACTTGCTGCTTACAAGACTACTGGAAAAGTGTGATAGTACCGGTCCTTAAGAAAGGGGTGAGAAATTGAATCAAAAATTACGAGCCGATACATTTGGCATCAGTGGTAGACAAATTAATGGAGATAATGGATTGATATGCAACCACATCAGAAAAGTCTGTAGTAAAAAAACTGGTTTTGAAATCAACAAAATGCCTTAATGCAAGTATATTTGTGAGGATCTCAGTGGGCTATATGCAAGATATTTTGAATAATTGGACAAGGGTGGTCAAACTGATATTTTAGCACTAGAACTTTCTAATGCATTTGATAGGGTGAGTCATGAAATGGTGGAAAAAAAGGTACTACCATTGGAATGGATGAAAAAGTGATTTTCAGTGTAAAAGAATTCTTAAAAGGTAGAAAGCAAAAAGTTAAGAGTAGGAAATTCTGTACCAAAAGAAGTGGTATTGAAAATGGGAGTGCCAATGAGTAGTGTATTGGAATCACTACAATTTGTTACTCTAATGAACGTGTTGATGGTTTACTGTCTGAAATTGGGTTGTTTGTAGATGATAATTTTATATAATAGAATCAAAACTGTAGATGACTAAACAGTTAACTCAGTAGGTCAATATGGGACAAAGATAAATGAAAAGAAGAGACAACTTATTAGGTATACAGATAAAAAACTAAAGGTTGATTATAAGGTGGAGAAGAAATCACTTGTTCAGGACTTGAAATGTAAATACCTTGGTAAACATTTGATAATAAACAACTGAGTGTGACACATAGGACAAGTGGTAGGAAAAAGTTTCAAAATCCTTCATTTATTGGAGAGATTAATGTAGAGATGTATCAAAGGAGTACAGAACTTTGGTCAGACCAATGAATACAGTAGTGTAGTGTGGGACTTACATTTTGGGTATCAAATACAGGAGTTGGAAAGGCTACAAAGAAGGGATGCTAGATTTGTCTCTGGAAATTACTGTAGAACACAATCAGTAACTGATATGATAAAGGAGCTGAAATGGGATTCACTTGAAGACAGGAGTAGGGTGAAAGATTGTTAGAGGGTGCAAGACGTGTATTGGCAACGAGGCATCGAAAGATATTGGTGGAAGAATTAAGAATGGTGCACAGAAGGGAAAATCTATATATCTATAAATGAGAAAACGAGAAAGTTCGGATGTGTGTTTGGATGTACGTCTGCAGTCAATCACGTCTTAATAACTCAACATATTTAAATGAAATTTGGCATGAAGTCAGTTAATTGCGTGCGAAGTGTTATAGGATAGATTTTATCCCGCAAAAACGCATAGTTCTTTTAGAAATTGCCATTAATATCAATTCGGAAGCAACAAAGAGTTTCCTACTTCGTAAACAGCCGTGCAACGTTTACTCTTTGCTTTTTACATAAATCGCAAACACTGCTTTTCAGAAATAATAGTGAAAACCTTCTTACATATGCAAGTTTGTGTTTAGTTTAAAAGCCATAAAACTGATGCACTTGACAAACAATAGTTTGGAAGCAGGAATTATAAATATGTACTTAACCTTAAATTAAAAAAGGTAGGTACTGTTGCTAAGTTCGTAAAGAGATTTTTTTCATTTGTGTTAATATGACATCTCAAATATTGAACCATAATTTCGATCGTAATATACTAAATGTGAAAAATCAGAGCTTGGAAAAAAAAACAACGTAAAATGCTATGATTATACCAGCACGAAAGTCGATTTACTAAAAGTGTAAAATGGCGGTGCTCGAAATGTCGTATTTATAAAAATTGTTACGGATTCCATTCTATCTCGGTTTTATTTATTTCCTGTGTTTCTTTTTTTCCACTATACATTCTCTGTAATATTACAAATTATTAACAAACCCTTTTTTGTTAAATTTTTTTGTATAAATCAGTACAAATAGTAGACTATGATTTAGGAAACAGTGCTTTTTTACTTACTGTTCAATTTCTACAAATATCTAATAAATCCGGTTCAAGTTTACGTCGCGATACACGACGATGCTAACTTAGGATAAAATAATTGTTTCAATGCGCGTGTGGTTGAGGTTTTGAATTTGTAGCGCCAATAATATTGTGGTTACATTGATATTCAGCCTGGACCATAATGAAAACTGAATGTTTTTGTCACAGCCAATGGCATGAGAAATTTAGTTATTTAAGCAAATATCATAAGCACTATGTCACGTTGTGACGTTATGTATCGCCACGTAAACTACTCCAGTAAATCCTTCACTTAAAACGAATGTATTCAATGACCTAACGTAGAGACTTAATGTTTCATGAAGCAATATTGCAAGTCGTTTACAACGCGATACACCTCATTTACACGGAGCTTATGAAAGCTGCTTATTTATTACTAATAATAACTAAATGACTTCTGCCTTATACTGTAACAAAAACATTCTGGTCCAGGAAGCATTTCAACCTAACCACTATCTCTGCTAATATTGCCGCTACAAAATCAAACGTTATGAACACACCTCAACACATTAAATGCATTGGAACTGTATTTCGAATAGTAACAGATTTTTCTATATCAAGATTCCTAATTAGTGTAGCATAAATTACTATCACAATTAATTTCATTATACGCCTTACTAAATCACGAGCAGTAACAGTCACCTTATCGCGATGTAAGCTTGACCAGCAATATTAACAAAAATTGTCTTAGAGTTGTAGAGAATTATGAACTTTCCGTTGTACACTGTAATTTACAAGCAGTATAAATTTTTTAAATAGGTAACTGCAATAATGAATGAAGTTTCATATGTATTCAGTATTTACTTTCCTGCGATCTGAAATAATAATTCACGTTTCTAATGTATTATTGCGCGAGTGATAGAAGCTTTGATTTTCTAGCGGTATTATTAGCGGAATTTTTCACTTTGTTGAAATGCAGCCTGGACCAAAATGAGAACTGAAACATTATTAATAGTTTAAGCTTCTTTCACGAGCACCATTTTAGTGATGTCATGTATCGCTTTATAATGATATTGTATCAAAAGATATATAATAAGCTTGGATGATTTAGCAGAACACACGGCATTGCTCGAAGTAAATTTTTGAAATTTATAAATGTTTTATTCAGATAGTGGAGAGTCAGAAAAGCAGAGTGGTGATTTGCCGGTAGACATTCAATTCTGTTTGCGGATTCAGAAACCTATTATGAATAAAGAATCTATTACTACTTTAACATTGTAATTTATATTTCAGAGAAGAATTAATGGATCGAAACGAACAAACTATAGTATACTGATCTACATGCAGTCAACTGTTTTCACAGGTAGAGAAACGAACATTAACACTGAACATTATGAATAAAAGAATCAATTATTACTATAATACCTAAATTTCTGATTTAAAACAGAATTAATTGATGGAACCCACATATCTTCAAAACAAAATTAATATTCAGAGAGCAAATTAAGTTCACTTAAAAAAAAAAAAATATATACATTTTTAGTTTCGCAATTTTTTAACGAGATCAACGTCCTTGGGCCACTTAGGTATTTATTTGCTCTTTGAATGTTAGTAAATTTTCTGGATGTTTAGTCGCTTCCATCATATTTTGACGTTTTGAGTTTCCATTAATTAAAACTATATTAATTTTTATTCGCAAGTCTTGAAATTAGTATTTTTAAGAGATGCCGGGTAAACGAAATTCAAATCTCTCAATGAAATGTAAGAAAACTACGGCTGTGAAAAAAGCCAAAACCCAGGAACAAATCCTCTAGCAGAGTTGCACAGGGTTGAGCACTTAGCACGTATTGCGGCTTCTGGAGATGCTGAATTGCCGGAGCAGTCACAAGTTGGGCGACAACACCAAAATGAACGCTTGGTGTCTGGAAGATCACACCGGGAAAATCGTGAGCTCGGTGCTTGCTAAGAGCAAGCGGATTGGCAATCGATCTCAAAAGCTTCTGAAACACCGAAGCAAACAAAAAGACGGCAATAACAATATGCCACACATTTGGCATTGCAACGAGTTGCTGAAACACCTGAACAAACGTGAGCTCATTTCTAATGTTTTCCCGAGCATTCAACTAAATATTATCAATGACGAAAACTGGTTATGTGAGAAGACAATACTTGCCCCGAAAAATGATTCTGGAGCAAAAATATATATATATATTAGAGGAAATAGTCGGGGAAGTGACAACACACTCTTCCATCGATACAGTAAGGTTAACTGACGAAGCTGCTACCTACCCCGTCGAGTTTTCAAATTCCTTCGAGTTATCTGGGCTATCGTCCCATAAACTCGAGCTTAAGGTTGGCACTCGAGGTCTCCTGATGCGTAATCTCGACCCCCCCCCCCCTCCCCTCAAGGTATTGTAATGGCACCAGATTACACATCACAGAACTAGGAAGAAACATTGTGAAGGCGACAATTCTTACCGGTGTATGTAAAGGGGAAGCCGTTATAATTCCGCGTATCCCAATTATTCCCAGTAATATTCCCTTTGAATTTAAAACATTACAGTTCCCATTAAAAATTTCATTTTCAATGACAATTAATAAATCCTAAGGTCAAACGTTGAAATTGGTGGGAATACACTTGGATACTCACTGCTTTTCCTTTGGTCAACTATATGTTGCCTGCTCGCGGGTACCGAGTGCAAAAAATTTACATGTTTTTTTCAGAAAATAACAAATCCTACAATATATATACCGATGAAAATACTACTAACATACAGAATATTTTATTGTTTTAAAAGTTGTTTGGAACAAATACATTTTTATTTTATTGCAGTATTTATTACTACCATCACCAATAAAAATAGCTCTAAAATTAATTATATGGTCATATTGACCTGGTGGCAAGGCTTCATTACGTCTACGCAATCAGCCCCTTTCGTAGCCACTTAACCTAACGCAGTAATCCTACTGGGCATAGAGGACCTAAGTTCAACGTGGAATCAGAACCACGTGAGCATTCTGGCACACTTCACATCACACAACAACCTGTGCCAGAGGTTAAGGTCGAGCTAAGGACCTATGGAAACCCTCTGCGAGACTGGGATTCAAGCTGGGGACTTTTCCATGTCCAGTTGGACGCCTTAACCACTGAGCGACCAGACCTCTCATCAAAATCTTATATTACAACACTCTTCCACGCGGACGAAGTCGCGGGTAACTGCTAGTATGGCCATAAGCTGGTACTCAATTTGTGAGGGATTGGAGTAAATTACCATGGGAAAATATTAATGATTTACCAAAAAAGATGAAAGAGTTTAAAATTTCAAGGGGGCAAAAGAAGGCAGGAACAAGAGTGTGTAATAGGGAAATTGATACTTGCGCATACACTCAAACGCAATTAAATAAATTAAACATTTTAGTTTAAAACCTTATTCATACAGAGACAGATCAACCATTTTACAAGGGAGTTGTGCACTTACTTAGACTTATATTATGACTTACTTGGCCTTCGATAACAGGGTATTTGTGGTAGTGATAAAATAATCCACATTCAACCAAAGTTGTCTCCCTACATAAATTCTGAACACACATAAACACCTGTGGAAGCTTTCAGCTTTAATTATTTTTTAAAAATTAATTAATTACATTGTAATGAAGCACACGCTCCGGTGGCTATTTCCCTACACCCCAATTTTCCCCCTTTTCCTGCATGCACCTACTTTTGCCCTCTACAAATTTTAACTTTAAAGTCTTTCAACGTTTTTGGTAAATTATTCATCACTTCTCTTGGTAGCTTATTCCAATCCCTGACACTCTTACCTAAAAAAGAGAATCTTCCTACACCATTGTGCCTGAAATTGAGTGCCAGCTTGTGGTCATGGTCATCTTTTCTCTTCCATGCACCATTTTTCATACCTACACCAATATCTTTCCATGCCTCATCACCAGTAAATGCCTTGTAGACACCCATGACCCTCTTCACCCTCCTCCTGTCTTCCAATGAATCCCATTCCAGCTCTTTTATCATATCCGTTACTGATTGCATTTTGCGATAATATTTTAGAAACAAATCTAGCGGCCCTTTTTTGTACCTCTCCAACTCCTGTATTTGATACTCAAAATGTGGGTCCCATACTACACTATCATATTCGAGCAATGGTCTGACCCAATTCCTTAACTTCTTTCATGCATCCCCTCATCATGCTCTCTAACAAGTGCAGAATTTTGAAACCTTTTCCTACTACCAGTCCAATGTGTGCTGCCCAGTTAAGCTTGTTATCAAATATAATGCCAAGATATTTACATTTTAAGTCTTGAACAAGCAATTCTTTCCCAACCTTATAATCATAATCAATCTTTAGTTTTTTATTTGTGTATCTAATAAGCCGACTCTTCTTTGCATTTATCTTCACCCCAAGTTTACCAACCTCACTCTGTCAAAAGCCTTGAAAGATTAGTGCTACACTATCAATTTGGCCTCCCTTGTCGATTTCATCTGAAATGTCTTGCATATATCCCACTGAGATTCACATTAATATCCTTGCCCAAAGCCATGTTTCCTTCTTGAAAACCACTTGCACTCCTCACATACATTTCTGATGTGATTGCATATCATTCACTCCTTTAATTTACCTACCACTGATGTCAAACTGATTGGCCTATAATTTTTGACTATTTCTCGCCCCTCCTTTATATACCGGCACTACTATTACACTTTTCCCAGTTCTTGGGTATGCAGCAAGTATCCAGACTCAGTTTAAGTAATATTTCAAGGTAAAGTACAATGTCACATCTGGCTATCTTTAAGATATTTGTAGTAATATTATCTACACCAGCCCCTTTATGTTTTTTTGTTAAAAGCCATTTGGCTATGGGTCTGGCAACTCCTGCACACCAACTTTTCTCCCTCACCTCTTATTACCAAAATTCTATAAACTGTACATTCATCAACAATAATATTACAGTTCAAGATGCAGATTTATGTCACGTACCAGATTGGCAACGAGGTAGTCTAGAGTGCCAGATGTAAGAATGGCAATACTTGAAGGTCCAGCTAGCTTCTCAGCAAGACACCCTAGTACCACACACACGTTACGCTGTTCTGTTGGTGAAGCTCTTCCCTTGGTAGATACTGCTGCTGATAATGACAACAACTCTGAAAGATGCACCACTGATTCCTGAAAACAGTTTTTAACATTTTATTATTTAGCATAAAATGTAATTAATTAAAAAAGATCTAGTGTAATTATGACAGTACAAGAAACAATCATATTTTTTTATAAACACCTGACTGTGCTAATTTATAACACCTGTAACTCATCTCTTAAAGAACATATTCACAATAAGGAAAGGCTCAGTCAGCACCAAGGAGACTGGAGCTGGAGAATGATGATGAGGGAAAGAAAACCAAACAATCACCACTTGAAGGCAGGAGGGCAATGATAAACAACTAGAGAGTTGGAAAAAATTGAGCCCTTTGGACAGAACTGATACACGAACACATGTTAGGCACATATGGCAAGTGGATGAAATATGAACACATCAAGACTTATTGCATGACATTTTCACTGTCACTATTTTCGTCAAAGTATATATTCAGACGGACTGAAGTAAGCTACTGTAAAAACAATGTATATTTTTGCTTTCTTATAAGATTTATGGTCACAAATTCAGCAACATTTGTTAACAACAATGTTTGCAAACACTATAAAAATAAAGCTTTACATACATTAATTAGTCATTACAAGATATAATTTCAAGTCTTACGGTGATTAGTTAAAGGTCTCCAATATTAGAATTCCTGCTAAATAATAGAAAAGTTTGTTTTGATATATAACTTTTACATTGGAAGTGGATTTTTAATAAGTAGGAACAAAATTGTCATATTATATAGTGTTTACAGTGAGTATAGATAACTAAACAGAAATTTCTATTGTAATTTACTTCACATCAATGACTATTTGTTGTATAAGATAACAACATTTAACTGAATGAAGAATGAATGGATGCTAAAATCTTTGATGAACACTGAGGGAATGATTATATTCTCTCATAGATTTTTCAGTGTTGGAAAGAAATATCATCCCAATGCTAAATTGAAACTTAAATTTACATTCCTATCTTGAGGTGGTGTAGTTACTTGTTTGTGTCATCAACCAGAATGCTGCTTGCAATTTGTTGTAATTATAACAATTGGAGGCAGCTGAAACTATATGGCTTCTCTTAACTCTGAGCATAAGAACCATGAAATGTGTCTTTATAGTTTGCATATTGACAATCTTGGGAAGGGGATCAGGGATTGGAATAAGTTACTAATAGAAATGATGAATAATTTACCAAAAATGCTGAAAGATTTTAAGTTGAAATTTTTAGACGGCAAGATTATGCAGGCACAGGAAGGTGGAAAAGTGGGTGTTTGGGGAAATTGGCCTCAGAGCATATGCTCCATCACAATTAAATTAGTAAAATCTCAATTATGTTCTTAGATACCAGTATGTTTCTTGCATTTTACTACTGCTTCTCCTATGGTGATTTCTGGTTTACTTTCTCCCTGTAAAAATCTTTATTAACCCTTTATTCAGCATATTATAAAACAATATGCTGTTGTAAAACCATTATTTAAAAAAGGAGAAGTAACATGTGTAGACAACTATCATCCCATTTCATTACTTTCAACATTCTCAAAGGTTTTTGAAAAAGTCATGTATAGTAGAGTAATAAAACATGTTACACACTATAATATCCTCACTAATTCACAATTTGGGTTCAAAAAAGGATCATCCATAGAAATGGCTATATATTCATTTTTAAATAACACATCCGAGGAACTGGATAATAAAATGAATCCTGTAGGAATATTTTGTGATCTTGCAAAAGCATTTGACTGTGTAAATCATGAATTACTTTTGAAAAAAAATGGAATACTATGGTATTTTTGGGACCGCAGGTAAATGGTTTAAATCATACATTGAAAGCCGAATGCAAAAAGTTTCAATTTTTGATTCTAAAATAAGTAAAGATGCTTCATCAGACTGGGAGAAAATAAAACATGGAATTCCACAAGGCTCTGTCTTAGGTCCCCTCCTCTTTCTGTTATACATCAATGACTTTCCTGGAAATTTATCTGACAAAGTTAAGAGTGTTTTATTTGCAGATGACACTAACCTGACTGTGCGTAAAACACCAAACAGTACTAATGAATTTAATGTAAATGAAGTACTTAGAGTAGTAGCAAATTGGTTTACGGCAAATTCATTAAAATTAAATTTTGGAAAAAACACATTATATTAGGTTTAAAACAAAAAACTATGCACAGCCAGATATATGTATAAACTATAAAAACAACACAATCTTAGAAACAGAGAGTATAAAATTTATTGGTATTAAAATAGATCAGAAACTCTGTTGGCATGATCATATCACTACACTACTGACAAAGTTAAGTAGTGCCACCTTCGCAATACGAACACTTTCTCTAACAGCAGATCTAGAATTAATGAAACAGGTGTACTCCTCATATTTTCATTCAGTAATGTCATATGGCATAATTTTTTGGGGAAACTCTTCACAAAGTAAAAAAGTTTTCATAGCACAGAAAAGAGCTATTAGGTTTCTGTGTAGGGTAAAACCAAGAACTTCTTGCAGACAACTCTTTAAGAAACTCAATATTCTTACAATGTATTCTCAGTATATATATTCTCTCATGAGCTTTGTCATAGAAAATTTTAACCTGTTTACACCTAATTCACAGGTACACAGTTTCAATACAAGAAACAGAAATAACTTGCATAAAACACGAACATCTCTGTCATTAGTACAAAGAGGAGTTAATTATTCTGGGATACATCGGTTTAATAAACTACCTAATCGTATAAAACAGCTTTCAGATAATAAAGATGTATTTAAACAAAAACTTAGAGATTATCTTATTGGCAACACCTTCTACTCCATTCATGAATTTGAAGAAAATAATTAATTGTACTCATTATGACGTTTGCAAAAATCAGTTGCAAAAATGTATGTTTATTATAATTTCTTGTAATTGTAAAATATATATATATTTACTATAATATGACTCATTATGTGTATATGTATCAACAATGACATGTTTCACATCCCAGAGGTACTTCCTCAGCAGGGATCCATGGAACAAGATTGATAAATAAATAAATAATACCAATAAATTTACAGTAATCCTTGTGGTGTTTCATAAAATTTATCTATGGAACAATAGTTGGTATAGATTTAATATTCAATTTTGTTGCGTGTTTAGTTAGACCACAGTTCAGTCGTAGACAAATAGTGGTTGATACAACCCTCATTTGCATTATTTCATGAGGCTTATTGGTGCCACAGAAGCCTGTGTTTGTGAGCTGCAATAACCTGTATAGCAATTTGGAGCCTTAAATTATAACACTACTTGGATCTAAATTCTCAAAGTTTACGTTAAGTATACTTTTCTAAACCTTGACTGACTTACTATTATTATTGAAATCTATTTTTATTGGATTTCTTAAAGTTTTTTCCTTAGGGATTTTTGTGGAGGTAATTAGGGCAGTGAGGGGCTTGGGTGCAAAGAGCAGGAGAGAATCCAGCTATGGCCTTTTGAAGAAACCATTCCAGCATTTGTCACAATTGGTTTAAACAAAATTAAAATCTGAATCGTCAGACCAGAGATTGAATCTGCTTCTTCCCAAACGTCTGTAACAACTGTCAACTTCTCACCCAGTAGGATAGGTCTAGTTGCTCTAGAGGTATCAAAATACACTTGCCAACAACAAAAAATTGGTGCAAATGGAAGAGATGTCAATGTAACTTCATTCTCATACATGCCATTGGCGGGTATGTAAATGATTAGAGCTTCAGTTCTCTGTGTTTAGTGTTATTGTCAGATCGGATATGGTGTATAAAAGGGCATGTGCCAGACGTTCAGCGATCACTGTGAAGGACGTGTTGATGCCGCTTACTTTTGTTAGATATCCTTATCAGCACCTGCCAGAGTTTGAAAGGGGCCTTATTGTGCTTCTCCATTTGGCCTGCTGGTCAAACTGTGCAAAATTGGGCATTAAGATGCGATACTGGACTGCACAGGAATGCGAGGGCAGGTATACTTGTTGCCAAGGTCCCGGATGACCACATCAGACCACCACAAGCACATCGTAACTACTTCCCATCTGCACCTGCCATATGAGGACAAGTAATGGACTCCCTGCGACATCATGTGTCATTCTGCACCACTGGTCAGACACTAGCAGCAGCCGGACTAGAGAATTACCACCCCATATGTAGGCTACCATTAACACCACAACAAAAACGGCTGCATTTGGAGTCGTGCCGTGACTGGGGAGCATGGACTGCTGATGAATGGTGTCACATTATGCTCAGCGATGAATCACAGTTCTGCACTACTTTGGATGACCGTTGTCAGCAAGCTTGTCTCAAATAATGGGAAATAATATAATTCTTCAAATGTTTTTGAGAGGGGCCGCAGTATTAATCCTAGGGTCTTGGTGTGGGGAACCATGACCTCTGAAGAAGGCCACAAAATGATGGCCAAAACGTTGGGTTTCCACAACCAAGATAACATCGACAATGACCGCGGAAATCTGCGCACCCACTTGAGGAAAATACCCACTCACATATGGTACATGTCTCAATAAACTGTTTGTAAGATGTTGAGGTACTCCTTGGCCAGTAAAAGTCCCAGATTTGTCCCTGATGGAATGTGTGTGAGACCAGCTCTGCCCCCAGTGCCAGATGTCAAGGAGCAGTTACAACAGTTGTGGACCAAGAAAGAGGGAGGATAAAAGTATATTTACAAAAATACATGTTTTCCAAACTGAAAAATACATTTTATGAAAAACTTAAGTATATATCAGGTCACTAGGACAGTGGAGAAGATAACAAACAATTCAGATAAATAAAAAGAAAACAGGGAGATGTCAGAAAGAACTGTTTATTCCAATACAAAAAATAAAGAAAATCATGGAACCTATACATTCTACAGGAAGATTAAATAAAAGCTTGTGTGGTCATAATTACCTAGTGACAGTGTTTTATTGGTTGTGCAATCTGCTCTTACCATAGACACATTATCCTAACCAAGTAATTCCGCCGGGTATAGGAAACAAATGGTTTAATATGGAATCCAAACTATCAAAGCATTTTGGCATTCTTCATATACAGCAACAGGTGCCAGAGGTGAAGGTCAGATAAAGGAACTCTGAAAATCCCACTCAAATAGGACTCAAATAGGGAACCTCTTGATCTCCAGACAGATGCTTTAACTAATGAGCCACCAGACTGCTAACTCCATTGGGCGGTGAGGATGTAGACAAAAAATATAATAGCAAGCAGGACAACAGGGAATACATGAATTAACTAAACAAAAAATTGATAGCCACAAACAGGAAAAAGTGAAGTGGTGATAACAACAAGAAAGAAGAACAGGACAGACATAGGCATATCACTTAGAGGGGAGCAACTAAATAGAGTGGAATGTTTTAAATATTTGGGAAGCTGTATTGAAGAAAATGGAGGAAACAGGATGGAAATAAATGAAAGAGGAAGATATGCAGATGGATTTTTTAAAAGTATTAGAAGCCTGGTATGGAGTAGGGATGTCCCACAAAAGAGTAAAGAGGCAATATATAAAACATATTTTGTACCAATTTTAACATATGGAGCAGAAACATGGGTGATGAAGGAGAGAGACAAAGGGAGGGTACAATCGGTGGAAATGAAATTTCAGAGGAGTAGAGTGGGAGTAACAAGAAGAGACAGAATAAGGAATGACAGAATAAGGAATGAGAGAATCAGGGAGATGATACAGGAAGAACCGCTACAACAAAGAATTGAAATATCTAGGCTACAGTGGTACGGGCATGTAAAGGGAATGGGAGAGGAGAGGCTACCAAGGAAGATGCTGGACATGGAGCTGAAAGGGAAGAGGCCTAGAGGAATACCGAGGGACAGATGGATTAAAGGTGTTAAGAAATGCGTGGAGGAAAGAGGAGGAAATTGGGCGTCAGTGGAAGAAGAGAGATGGTGGTTAGACAGGAAGCGCTGGCGAGGCTTTTGTTCCCAGCAGACCCTGCCAGTGGCTGGAAGCTGTCCTAGATGATGATGAAACAGGAAAGGTAAGGATGTGTTCATTACAACTGTAGATTGACCAATGAATGATGTAGTCGCAAATTTTTAGGACTATGTTGGGAAACTGGAGTAGGAAAACAAGTTCAGAGTAAACAAAGTACACTGAAATATTAAGTAACTGGTCTGGTAGACTATTAAGGACAGTCATGTAGCAATTGTGGGTGAACAATTATCTGTCTCCCATACATTTCTCTACTCACTTAAAGTAATTAATAATGGTTTTACTGGCTTATCACTCACTGTAATAGTGTGAATTTCTCATGAAAGAGAATTGATGTTACATCTGTCAATATATCAACCTGTAAAGCACCAGCCTCAGCAATACAGCAATGGGTTACCGAATTTCGATCCTTGGAACAGGGGCTGAAGTTCTGTTATGCTTTCCTTGCTTACGGCCAGTGAGAGAAGGTGTGTGGGCTGTCGTCTGTGCGGCACTTTTTGAAGAGACTGAAAACTTTGCTGATGTGCAAATGATATTTAATGTTCACTGTTACTGATGATACAGTGTTTCTTGTATCAGCATATGTCGTAACAGCATATGTCGTACAGTTTCAATTTCACTGTCATGTATGGATGAAATCAAAATGAATAGATGATTCTGAAAGCTTCCATGGTCACTGTACGTATTGTCTTGGTTCTCCGAGTGGAGCCGCATCAATTTATTAAAACCTAATATTTCTGCCATTGTGCTGTGGCTTTCATCAGAGGTCTGCTTTGTTAGTTGCTGCTGTCGCCTTATATAGTAGCAGGAAGCGAGTGCGAGCTAATCGTCGACAGTGACGTCACTGCACCCAGTGTAGGAGGTAGAATGGGGTCTTGGGTTTTCCTGAGCAGGTATGATCAAATAGGGTCAAGTTACAAACCACTTTTAGCATTCATGTTGTTCGGCTGTTTTTGTATTTTTAAAGCTTCTCTTATACGTCTAGGCCACCAGCTGCTCTCAAAGGCTGTAATGCTGGTATATCAAATAAAACTGAATGGCCACTATCAGCTGAATGTAGAACTACAGTAGACATGCTTGTATCATTTTTCAAATGCCTAATGTGTACATTGAGCCTCTCCTTTACAGTGCATCCTGTTTCCCCAATGTATATCTTGCCACAACAAGGAATTTCATACACTCCTGGTGTTTGTAAATGATCCCTCTTATCTTTAACGCTGGTAAGGATGCTGGATAATTTCCTAGCGGGCTTGTATATGGGACAGATGTTGTTCTTTTTAAGCAGGCGACCAATCTTACCTGTCACAAACACCAGGAGTGTAGTTGCGGCACGATATACCTTGGGAAAACAGTACGCACTGTATAGGAGAGGCTCAATGAGCATGTCAGGCATGTGAAAAATAGCTACGCAAGCAAGTCCGCCGTAGTTCTACATTCAGACAATAGTGACCTTTATTTGATAAGATCAGCGTTATAGCCATTGAGAGCAGATGGTGGCCTAGAAGTGTTAGAAATACAGAAACGGCCGAACAACATGAATGCCGACAGTGGTTTGCAACTTGACCATATTTGGTCATACCTGCTAAGGAAAACCCAAGATGAACGACCCCATCCTACCACCTACACTGGGCGCGGTGATGTCACCGCGGAGGGTTAGCGAGCTCTCGTTTCCTGCTAGTATATAAGGCGATAGCAGCAACTAACAAAGCAGTCCTCTGATGAAAGCCACAGCACAATGGCAGAAATATTAGGTTTTAATAAACCGACGCAGTTCCACCCGGAGAACCAAGATAATACAAAGTGAATAGATATTCAATGCAAGGGCTGGTGGCCTTCGCAGACAGCGTATCTATAGGCGTAGGGGGCTAGACTTCCAGATGACAATTGATTGGCTTGTTTACTTGGAGTGAGAGAGGGCGGAGGACACATTTTGGAGAGGCCGAGAAAGTGTCTAATGAAACATTGTTCTGTTACTGGAGCTGTGTATTGCGTTCACTGATGAAAATGAATCTGAACCAAACATTGAACATAAGAGCTTATAGCTGGGTCCTTGCAACCAGGGTAACCATTGCTAACCTTAAAAGTAACTGCTGTAATTGTGTTCCTAACTCACCTTTGTGGGGAGAGGACAGTCATCCAGAAGCAATGTAATGACCGCAGGGCCGAGAGGGTCTCGCATAGGAATAACACGAATCATTGAGCTCACTACCTGTATCCAGCCATCCTCGTGGTCGGCAATAGAATGCAGTTTCAGCATTGCAGGTGGTGGCTCCTGCTCACTGTAAACATGTCAAAGTAAATCTGAATGCTGATTGCTATTCATCACACACATATTTAATTAGTTATATGCAGAAATAATTTTCAGGAACCATTAACATTTTTCAGGTGAATATTTCTAAATAAATTGGTACAGGAGAAGTAATAACTCATTTCTATACATCAAAATTAGACTTAACTTCACCAAACTGCTTTAATTCCTTGCTACGTTAGTAATTCCACTCATTTTTACCCTTCCTTGTACCCAAGTACTTTTGACTATAACAAATTTTAAAATTTGTCAGTGTTTTTGGTAGATTATTCATCATTTCCTTTGGTAATTTTTTTCCAGTGCCAGCTTGTGGTCATTTAATTTAATTGCAATGGAGCGCATGCTCTGATGGCCATTTCCCTACACACCCATCATCCGCCCCCCCCCCCTTTCCATTTTCCTGCACCCTCCTACATTTGCCCTCTACAAATTTCAATTTCAAATTCGTTCAACGTTTTTGGTAAATTATTAATCATTTCTCTTGGTAACTTATTCCAATCACTGACACCCTTACCTAAAAAAAGGGAATCTTCCTACATCACTGAGCCTGAAATTCAGTTCTCCACAAAATATAAATTACAGGTTCAAAGATTATTCTAGAAACTGAAATGCAAAAATGCTGTGCCCCAACATATACCTAGATAGAAGACTGATGAAATGTTGGCTGCAAGGGTTGAAACCAGCCATTAATGTATTGTAACAAAAACCAGAAATTCAGGTTAGTAGCAGTTACCAATGACTTAGCTCTTCTGATGGATGTGAAATATAGACAGCAACAACTTAAAACAAAATTTTACTGGACTGCCCGAGTCAGTGATGTGTGGAAGTTTAGCTAAACTTAGCCCTACAAAAGATGACTTATAAGATTCTAAAGGGAATAATGGAATGAAATCCTGTAGTTAAGATCCATGGAAACACAATAAAAAGAAAAGCACTATTCCATTACATTGGTATCAATCTGGATGAAAGAATTTCATGTCTCCTATGGGGGATGTATGTGGTAGAGCCATGCTGATAATGCATAAATTAATAAGCATTGGCGAGTGGCGATTTAAACTGTCACCACTTGTCATAAGGAGATGTCATGGCACAATACTTGCCTCCATTACTGGATACACAGCAAGCAAATGGGTCAAGCATCTAAAGAAGGTTAAGCCAAAAAACTACTTCAGCGTACACACCAAGGTATTCTCCTCAAACTAACTAGGCCCTAAATAACATCCACATGCACATTTAGCATCTGGAAACTGGATTTGGAAGTTAGGAGCATTATTCTGGATTAGAGGAACGTATGACCAGGCTTTGGAAGTAATTTGAAACCCCACCGAAACCAAAGAAGACATTTGGGATGTGCCAATTGATAAATGGCAACAAATGTGGACAAACAGCAGAAGGACCTCTGAAATGCTTCCTTGCACGAAAGAGAATTTATATGCCTGCAGGGTTCATACACAATATAACCGGTCACAGTCCTCACAATAGCTTTTTGGAATGGAGAGGTCTCGCAGAAACAAACTGGTGCGACTGTGGTGAGGCAACTCTCGAGCATGTGGTTTGGGAATGTGAAGAAAGTAAAGAATCAAGAGCACACTTTCAAATTAAACTTCAAAATCTTCCAATATTTGATATAATTTGATACAGAACTCTAGCACTAGCTAGATGAAGCTGCTAATCTAGCATCATTGCATGGGGAGACAAAATTGTTGAAATGAAATTGGGGGTTAATTCTAGATCACGATACTGCCACAATTACTTTCTGCCTCAAGGACAACAATGATGTAAACAAAAATTGCCACTGGTACTATGTTGTAATTGTTTCTGGGTAAGACATTCAGTAAGCCCCTCTGCACATTTCTATATGGAGATATCCGAATTTGTATACGGTTCATGAATCTCTCAAACTGCATAACCATAGAAATTAGAGGTTTTCTAAGATATGGAAGAACAATGCGATATTCCCAGTCCTGTTTTTATCAATTCTAGTTTTCAATGTTGATGGTGTCATTAATTACAATTAAGGGAGCACGCATAAACCACGTAGCTCCATTTTGGCCTCCTGTGAACCCCCCCTCCCCCCCACGTGGCTTTCGCCTCTACCCCCCCGCCCCTCCCACGTAGCCTTTTTCCCGATTGACTTCAGAAGACATTTTGTACTGTCTTCTCTTGTCAGACTATCGTAAATTACATACGGGGATAATTACATGGCAGAAATAAATATTTACATGCTGTTGTGTGTGCTGAATTTCATTTTAACTATGACAAATAATATGAACGAAAAGCTACGTGGCCTGGCTCGAAACCCCCCCCCCCCCCCCCTAGACCGAGCCACGTAGTTTGTGCACAATCCCTAAGCCAGAAGGTTTTCTGACAAAGATCTTGATATCGCTACAATGCTGGAACATTTTCTGCCAATACCATTGTCAGTACTGGTATGATACCTAAACTGTTTCTTATTTGTGTTTGTGGTTATGCTGAAATGTGGCCTAGATTAGGAGAAAACTTTTGTAAAAGTCACAGAAATTCAATATTTGCATACAGCGAAATCTCCTCTAATATTTCAACATGGCGAGATGAATCATCATTATCCTGTGGAAATTATATGCCTAGCATTAATTTCTTGTGACTTTTTGTAACAGAAAGAACTTGCAGTGTCAGGAACAGGTAGCGTAGTTTTTGATGTTTTATTGGTAAAATAAACCTGCTCTTTCAATGGATACTTTTACTGATACTTGTAGCTATCTGTATAATTTTGGTTATTTGGATATAAAAATATTCAGAAGGGCTTAATTCTAGACACTGCTACCAGAACTACATAAATTTTTTAATTCTAGTCACATAAATTTATAGAAATATCGTATTTCCTTTGTTCTCGCTCGACGAAACCTCTATTTTCTGTGAAGATCCTGTTAGTAACATTTGTAGCTGCCCTTGTGATATACGTCGTACCGAACAACTTAGTGACATTATAAACAACACTGTTAACATTGGTAAGTAGAGGTATGCTGATCTAGAATTAACCCGAAATTGGTTGAGCATGAAAGACGCTGTGAGAATGTGACATCAGCAATGGAGAGGAAGAAATTCAAGAGGAATAAGAATGCTCAAATTGACAATTACAGTAGAACTCCAATTATCCGAACTCTGACCATCTGAATTGCTGAATATTCAAGACGCTTTTTTAATTAAGACGGAAACGTAATGCAATTCACAAAATAATGATTCTGCCTACGAGCTATTGGCCTTTCCAGTGGTGGATCTGGGAATTTTCCAAGCTGGGGCAAAAAGTGTGGCGAGATCTATTGTTGTGATCTGAGTGTCCCCGCTCCGATCGTATTGCTGTCTTCACCAGGTGGCCGACTCAGCCCTTTGATTAGCCAGTCAGTATGTCGTTGACCTGCTACTGTGACAGTACTCTTTTGCGTGGATGCGTTGTTTTGTTTGTGAGTGCGCTTCGTCATTCACCATGGCTTCTAAAAGAAAACGTGTTGTGTTATCGTTAGCAGATAAAATAAAAATTATAGAGCAATCGGATAAAGGAGTTACGAGTAAACAGTTGGCTGAGGTGTACAGTGTTGGACAACCAACGATTTCAGACATTAAAAGAAGAAAACCTACGCTTTTAAATTCATGTCAGTGCTTGAAAACGAAGATGGAAGTTCTTCAAGAAAATCAATGAAGGCAGCAACAAAAAAGAGGCCATTTTCAAGTGGTTTTTGCAGCAACGTTCTATGGGAAACCCAATTTCGGGTCCGATACTTTGTGATAAAGCTAAAAGCTCAGAAGTTTGGTTGTTCATCCTTTAAAGCAATTTTAAGTCCAGGCATGGTGTCTGTGTCTAGATTTAAGTGGCGAGACATTATCATCAGAAGATTTTATTGAAAAATTTAAAACCCGAGTTTTTGTACAATGCCGATGAAACTGGTCTTGTTTGGAAAGCTGTGCCTAAAACCACTTTAGCATCTAAAAGAGAGTGTAGTGCTCCAGGACATAAAGTTAGTAAAAACTGTGTTACGGTGCTTAACTGTGCAAACTCTATGGGTAGCCACAAAATACCCCTTCTGTTGGTAGGGAAGTCAAAACGTCCAAGAGCATTTAAAAATGTGAAAAAGCTTCCCCTCCTTTATAAAAACCAACCCAAAGCTTGGATGACTACAGCATTGTTTACCAAGTGGTATGAAGAAATTTTCATCCCTGAATTGAAAAAGCACCAAAAATCTCTTGAAAAGGAAGGCAGTAAAGTGCTTTTGGTTGTTGATAATGCACCAACTCATCCCACCAAAGAATTGTTGTAAACAGGTAATGGCCAGTTTAAAACAATTTTTTTACCGCTTAACGTCACAAGCGTGCTGCAACCAATGGACCAGTCTGTTATTGAAACCATGAAATGCCATTACAGAAGGCAACTTTTAGGGAAACTTTTGGTGGAGGGCAAAGACAAAGATGTGTTGTTGAAAGATTGCGCTTACATGGTGGCGGAAGCTTGGAGCTCGGTTAAGGCAGTCACATTAAGACATGCGTGGAACAAGTTGAAAGACATTTCAACTGAAGAAAAGAAGAAAAGGGAAAAAAAATGAAGTTCAAGAAAAGGAAAGGGAAGATACGGGAGGAGATGGGGATGACATGTCACTTGAGGAATTCAGAAACATTCTTTTGAAATTCGTGTTCAAAAGTTAGTGCTGAATATATAGGAGAGTGGGTGGTGTGTGATTCGTCAGACCCTGGGTATGAAATTCTAAATGATGATGAACTTATTGAAAGTGTGAGAGAAGAAAGTGTCGAGGAAGAAGATGACCTTAATGTCAAAGTTGAAGCAGACACGGGACCATCAGCTAGTCAAGCATTTGCCAGCCATGAAACTGCGTTAAAGTGGATAGAGCGTCAGCCTGAGTGTGACCACATGCAACTTCTCACTGCCAAGCAGATGCGTGACTTGGATGCCCGAAAACAGATGAATACAGTCAAACAGCTTACTTTGACTGATGACTTATTAACAGTATACATACTGTACTATTGTACAGCTCTTGTAAGTACGCTTAACATGAAAAAGTTTTGCCTTTTCATTTAATTAATTAAAAGCTCTTTTTCTTTAAAAATAGTTTTTTTCTCCCATTTCCAACATACATACAGTAAAATACTCTTTTTTTGGAAAAGATTCAATTATCCAAATTTTTGATTATCTGAATGGGGTCCGGTACCGATTGTTTCAGATAGTTGGAGTTATACTGTACAAGCACTGCTCAAGACTGAGGCTGTACTTACACCAGGAAGACAGCTAAGATGTCATGCATCGCGGTGCTTCAAAAACCAGAGGAATCTTCTCAAAGTGTCAAGGAGCAGCCTACATTAATTATGGGATGAAACTTATGATGTGAAAGTGGGAGGATACAAGGACAATACAGAAGAAGGAAGGGACTTGTAAGTGGAAAGTGAAGCTATCATATGGCATTTGGTGGTTGGAATATCAGTGGTTGCCCTGCAGCATCAACAGAGACCGGTGGCCTAGGTGTCAGCATAGTTCAACAGTGGGGAAAAAAAGCTGCTTTGCTGTCGGAAGTGGTGGGTATAAACAATCTCACATAGACAGTTCACTGTCTCCTGGCATGAAGATACACAGACGTTCACTATAGTGTATATAATAGGTTAATCATTTGAATACTTAAGAAATGTCAAATCCTTTAAAATAATTATCCAGATACATTAACTATACATACAGGCAAGGTATTTTTTCTTAATATACTGTGGAAACTAAGAACCTGCTCTTAGACTTGTAAAATGGGGGGGGGGGGGGGGGGACTAAGCTCAGCAAGGCTCACTGCAGAGGTTGCAAGGGTTCATTGTGTTGCTTCCATTGAGGAGGGTAATTAGATAATTATATCTGTGAAATAATGGAACAGGGTTACAAAACTATTCCCAGGCCCTTGCTAGATTGTGGGAAGGTCTGGGACCTATATTACTGGTATCAAATACTGGAGTTGGATGGAATGTTAAGATCGAATGCACTTGGTAACTGAAATCAAACAGGGCAGGACTTCATTTGAGATTAGGAGGTGGGTAAAACAAAATGTAAATGCATATAGCATTGTTGGCCAGGAGATCCCGGATTGTGTGTCCACCTAGTGATAGAATTTTGATCAGCCACACTAGTATCTTTGTTGGGCTGCCTTAACCAAGTAATCCTAACTGTTAAACGGGACCTACAGCTTTATGTGGAATCTAAACCAGTGTGCACTAGTTCCTCGGTTTGAAGAGGATAGTGGGCAAGCGTATGGCATATATTGTAAATTAGGCTCAGGGTAAAGTTTAGGAGTAGCATACGGAAGAGAAGAGAGGACAATAATTTACTACTTGATTTCAGGCATAGGTAGCCTAGTTACAATAGTGACAGTACTAATTTTGGGTCTACTGGAGATCACGATTCCACTATAACATTCACTAATGATGTCATAATACTGTTGCAGTCAGTCACAAGGCTATTTGGCTACTGCAATATTATGATGCCAATTCCTTGAGGAATCGCAATCTACAGTAATCCCATAATTTCTTCCACATAAATAATGACGTAAACCAAATGGATTTGAAAGATACGCCATTTCTCTTAGACTAATACTTCAGATAAAGTAAAAGACAAGACATATCAACATAAATCTGCAATAGTTAATCGATTACAGGAGAGATTGACATTATTCATGGAGTCTACTGGAAATCATGATTCCGCTACAACATTCACTAATGGCGTCATAATACTGCAGTAGACAATCGCAAGAGGTATTAAAATCAAGCATTAATAAGCATTGTAATACATCCTGGACCAGCATGACAATGCCGAATGTACTTCAGAAAGTATTTCTAGTGGTGTCTTGCATTTAATTACTGCAGTATTATGAAAAATTCTTTGTGGAATCACGATCTCCGGTATTTATGGACCAATAATATTAACAATAATTAGTGGGAATAATGAATTAATTAAGTATGAGATCGGGCGCCAACAGTATGATCGTTGTATTGGACGGATGGTGCTTAAAACATTGTTTCTAATTGGTATAATGTAATTTAGTTATCAAAAGAGGTGATAGTGGTTTTGTAAGAAGCAATTGTCCTTTTCGCACGAAAATTTCAACACACGTTCCAGGAGCAATATTATTTAAGAATATTTGCATAGCAGACGTGTTGGACCAAAGACAGAAATACTGGAGATCGCTCACAAAAAACTGGCATCCTAATACTGTAGTAGTCAAATGTAAGACACCACTAGAAATACATTTAGCAGTGTCCCAACCTAATTTCAGCTAGACAACAGTGGTCCAGGGTGTACTGCAACCAAATTACTGCCTGAAAATAATACGTCTAGTGACTGATTAATGCAGTATTATGAAGTTATTAGCGAGTGTTGCTGTAGCAGAATCACAATCTCCAAAACACCCCCCGCAGACAAATTGTCAAACTGTCTACGACATTAATAGGGTAATATCTAGAGTGGGATACCGCTACAGTCACTTACCGCCTCACGATGTAAACACTTCCGACTACAGCGTTGTAAACACAAATAGCACCTGGTATTTATGACGTCACTGTTTCCGTGTGTTACATGTTCAGCCGTTGTGATGCAACAAATGACACTTGGAGTTACTAATCGTTTAGTGACAGTCAGTAATAACTTGTGCTGGAAACATGATCAGTTTCATGAAAAAGGCTGTAGAAGCTATTCTCCAGTCTATTAGTCACGATTCCATTGATTTGTATTTCATTCCGTTCTTCTACATTTCCTTGCGTGGCTGAAATTGCTATTAAAATCATTCATATGAAATAAAAAATTCATAAACAAGATTTCGTTAATAACCATTTGCGTTTAGGTTGTAACACAGCCTGGACCATACTACCAAAGATAGATACAATTTGGAAATTGTGTATCAGCAATATCGTGTGCGTCGGTTAAGTTTCACTATGGTCCAGACTGCATTAGACGTAAACGATAGTATCTAAAGATGCGTATGGAACGTATACATCACATTCAGCAACGTAGTGACTTCATAATCTCTCCATCCAGAAATGTTTACATCACGAGGCGTTAAGTGGTTGCAGCAGTATCCCAATCCAGATATTACCCCATTAATCATCTAATACATTTCACATGACAGTCAACCTCTCACGACGAAGCCAATTACAATAGCAGCTATCAGTTATCATTCTGGTTCATGCTTCATTTCAACCTAAGCACAACCTTAGCAAATATTGACATGTCATCATGAGAAGTTGACCACAATGCAAATGCGTCTGCTGTGCAAAGGACAGCCAGTAGAAAAAAACTGTTATTTCATGATGAAAATTTGATGAACGAATTCCTTAGGCATTACTATCCGAGAAAAAGTGGACGCAAAGCCAATAAAAGCAAGTAGGTCAAGTAATACAATGCAAATTGCCAGGCTACGTGCGTTATTAGCTGATGTGTAGCAGCCATCATTATGCTCTTCCTCGTGCATTACACATGTTGATTTTTAAGGAGCTGTATTGGTGGAGGGTGTAGTTATGTTGAAATGCACCGTGAACCAGAATTATGACTAATATTCCATGGAGTATTGTGAAATTTGAGTGAACAAGGTGGCTGCAATGCCGAATTCTGAAATAATGTCGTCACAGGTGATATGAAAACTCTATTGTGGCTAATTCATTAGTATGTGTAACTGTGTTGTGTTTAGGTTGAATGGCAGCCTGGATCAGAATGACTACTAATATTCCATGGTGTATATTGGATTTTGGGTGAAAAAGACAGCAGCAATACCAAATTGTGACTATAATTACATAATAGGCGGCTGAAGGCAACTAATAATGCTAAGTCAGTAATATGCATTACTGTATGTATCGGCATGGATTACACCATTGTTGCATGTTTTACAGTTTTCAGGTACACCTTCCCTTACAGAGTAATTCCAAGGAATCAGGCAGCCGTATTTTCAACCCAAACTACCAGTTTTTTCTACTAGTTCTACTTTGTACAGTAACCTAAAATGCAATAGATTAGTAATGTTCCAGATAGTACAACAATTTGTCTGGTGCATGACATTTGTTGTCACTCAATACTGTATATTAAGAAAGCGCCTGTGTGCCAATATTTCTCCCCTACATGTCATATAGATGCAGAATGCAATTCTTTATCGAAGACTGAAGCCTGAGAAATAGCTAATAATATGTATTTCCCTCACAATGACTTTTACAGAGCTGTCCATATTTAGAATGCTTTTACTTTATTACTGCATATTTGGTGGTTATAATGTGTAAATATTATTAAATCTCTCCAATAATATGCATATACATTTTTGTACAAAAATAACAATGCCTTCTAACATGGTTCACATTGCAAAGGATTCTGAACTAGAAATGTACACAAATCGAAGGCAGTATGTAGGGAAATTATCACACCATCACATAAGCTCCAAAGCAATTAATTAATAACAGTAATTACAAAGGAGGACTGGTGTCACTCATAATCGCATTAGACAAAAATGTACAGTTTACATAAGTGTAAAAAAGTGCGACAGAAAATCTAGCGAAAGACTTACTTCTCCACCATCGAACCGATGACGCTGAGGGTCTCAAGCACAAGTCTATCAACTGTTGATGAAGCAGGAAATCGTGGTGCGAAAACACTTGGTTCTTCCGATGTGTAGTGTTCCAAACAGTCCCCGCCCGCTCCATATGCTGGGTCCGAGTGAATAGCTGAGCCATTACGAGTTCTTTCTTCAGTTTGTGAATCTTGATCTTTGCAGAGGCATGAGCCCATAGTAAGTAAACTAAACACCCTCACAAATGACAGGGTGTGATTTCGTATCCGAAACACACAGTAGCATCTGTTGGTATTTAAAAGACATTTGGAATGTTTATACTGCTTACAATTGTTGTTTAAATTGATGATGTATTTATACACTTCGTAAAAGAACAGTATTGGTACACTGACAAAATGATTTTAAAATCTCCTGAAGCTGACATGATGAATATGGCAACGTTAAATACGTACTAATGAGAGTTCTGATAATTGAAGCGAAATGCAGTAACTTTAAAAATGTTCAACACATGATGACATGGAAATACGACACATCAGACAAAATTTAATTATCAATCACAACTACTTTTCAATCATACTGTAGACCAAAGATCCAAAAACAACCCAACCCATAGATAGAACACTGAACCAGTTCCGAATTCCATAGAGTTTTGTCAACCGCCTTAGACAGAGATAGGCTATGTCGTCTCGCACATGGAGGAAGGAATTCCTTCCTCCATAGTCTCGCAATGGTTAAACTCCCTGAATTCTTATTAAGATTTGCAACATCAACCTCTAAAGAATTAAAAAGTATAGTGGCGGCCTGGTAGGGAGTTGGTCTGTGGGGATGTATCTACCTTCAATGGATGGTACGTGCTATGAAATGGCAATAGGACCGAGCGCGGTGGGTGAGCGGTTAACGCTCTGGCCTCGCATTCGGGAGGACGCCTGTTCGAATCTCCGTCCGGGCATCCAGATATGGGTTTTCCATGGTTTCCCCATATCACTCCAGGCGAATGCCGGGATGCTTCCTTCAAAAGGCCATGACCGAATTCCTTCCCATTCCTTGTACTCAATCCCATCCCGCCTCTAATGACCTCAACGTCAACGAGGCGTAAAGCTATAAGTAAAAAAAAATGGCAATAGACAAAAATAATTTTGTTGTAAATTACTTCTTCCTCTCATTTACTATTTTCTTATTGAATATTATCTTCTTGGTACATATCTAACACAATTTGTCTTTCTTTTCTTGATTCTGGGTAGATGCCTCATTTAGTTATATACAGATCTCAATATGTTCTCGTTCTGCCCGCTATCCTCCCACTTCCCTCTTTACATTATTATCCACACCGGTATCTATTCTTCACCCATCTTCATTCCTCATAGTCCATACTTAAGATCAATGATTCTTGTCCTGTATTTTACAACGACACTTTTTTGTAAAGTTAATCAGCCAAGTAGTAAAAGCACATTTCTAGTTTGAAGTCTTAATTTAACATGGTTCAAAGATATTCTGTATTTTATTCCTTTTAATTATTAATTACCTTAATGTTATTAAAATTCATCGACAACTTAAGTATTTTAGTCTTCATCTATAATTTTTTTTCAAATGTCTGTCAGGAAGGAACAGCTTAACCTATCACAAACGTTTTTATTGCTGAGTATTAATACATCCCATTTTTTAAAATAAGGTAATTAACTTAAAATGGTGTCATATATGTACTCTGAAAATATGCATACCATATTTCAGTAGTACTTAGTAAGCAATCTTATTTCAGTATTTTTTCTTCGTTCAACATTGATTTTTGTGCTTGTACTTGTTTGCTGATATTACAATTACCAAGGAGCCCTTTTAACACTCAGTAGCTATTCTCTTTTCCTTATATTGTCGTTTGTGATTTTAGTATTAATGATTAAAGAAGATTCTTGATTTAGTTTTTCAGAAAAGTAAACGAAAATAGTTAATGACATTATATTTAAAATTAAGAAAAGATATGAATTAAAATCAAGGGCATCAATATCGATTAACTGAAGGGAAATTAATTGGAAACAAGATATCTCAAAACAAAACACACTTTATTATGCAGGATATATGTATGAACCAATCGCTAGTTGTATCAATGTTATCACTTTAAGTCGTAGTCCATACTAGCATTGTTCAGTTTCGGCAACTCAATGCCATTTATTGCTGCCCGCGGCAAATTATAAAACCTCACCTTATGTTAAATGACGGTGGGACAATTTTTTCGTTTGATACTTCCTTTCGCCGAACGGAGGTAATCTTATATACTCTCGTATATATAAAAATAGACCTGTGTGTCCCTATATTTCACTCTGTAGCCTCCACTACCTAACGCAGATCATTTATATTTATTTGTGGTAGTAGCAGGGAGTTACGCATCGTGCAAAATGTTGGCCGAATGCCGGTACCTGAGGTGGTGTGGGAGAAATGGTGGTTGATGAGGGACATTTTCATGTTTCGACCAAACACATGTGTGTCCATATATTCCTCTTTGCTGTCACAAAAACATAACGCAGACCACTGGTGTTTGTGTGTGGTGGTGGCCTCGAATCTCCCATGGTGTATTACGGTGGTTACATGTTGGTAGCTATGCGGGTGTGGGAGATATGGTGGTTGAAAGTGATCGACCTAGGGCATTATTCTGTTTTCCCAAAGACTTGTATGTCCCTATATTTAACCTTGCAGCCAGAACTACCAAGAGCAGACCACTGGTGTTTGTGTGTGGTAGTAGTCTCAAGTCTCCCAACGTTCACCATGGTGGTTACATGCCTGTAGCCGTTGGGGTAGGGGTGATACAGTGGCTAAGAGTGGTCGAGGAAGGGCATTTTAATATTTCGACCGAAGACATGAGTGTCCCTATATTTCACTCTGCAGCCAGAAGTACCTACCGCAGACCACTGGTGTTTGTATATGGTAGTAGCCTCGAGTCTACCATCGTGCACTATGGTGATTGCATGTCAGTAGCTTTGGGGGGGGGGGCGGGGGCTGGGAGATATGGTGGTTGAAAGTAATCGATGAAGAACATTTCATATTTCGACGAAAGTCATGTGTGTCCCTATATTTCACTTTCCAAATGCAACTACTTAGCACAGACCACTGATGTTTGTATGTGGCAGTAGCCTCAAGTCTTCCATTGTGCGGTATGGTAGTTGCATGTCGGTAGCTGTGAGGGTGTGGGAGACATGAAGTTTGAAAGTAATCGACCGAGGGTATTTTCATTTTTCGACCAAATACATGTGTGTCCCTATATTTCACTTTGCAGCTATAAGTACAATGAACAGATCACTGGTGTTTGTGCGTGGTATTAGCCTTGAGTCTCCCATCGTACACTATGGCGTTTGCATGTCGCTAGCTACCAGTCAAAATTCTTTACAAATACGAACTAAATCGTGGGCACCAGCTACTAATTTGATAACTCTTAATGCCTTGCCGACCTTATTAATACCAAACAGGAATGTTCTAGCACGTAAGCAACATTGGCCACACCAGAAACGGTTGCGTTTTCATCTGGCACAAATGCATAACATGTATCGGGATTTGTATCAGTACTTCTATCTTCAATTGTGTAGGGCCTTCATTGACTTGTATGAGCATGAAACTGTTGTAAACATTGGTATACATACTTCGCCGGAAAATGGAACCAAAGTCAGGCTCCGAAACGTCTCTTTTTATGGACGCTCTCTTCTGGTGGAAAGCTCGAGAAGATTTTATTCATCAGTATACACAATTATCAATTGTGCGTACATGCTACAGAAAAAGGAAAGATGTTAATGGGACATATAACTTTGGAATATGGAACTTGTTTCAAGTATAATATGATGATTAGCCTCGATGACATTTCATCATTGATGTATATGCACCATTGGAAAACAAACATAAACAAATTGTGAATCATTTTAAAATTAAATTATTTAAAAATTTCTGCAATTGTAGTTTTGGTAATATGCATGCATTTGTAAGTAATACTTGTCAAAATCAATGATAAAATAGGAGTATGCAAAATTATTAGGAACTTCTGAGATGTTCCGATTTTTACCTAAGGTAATATGCAGGATCTTGAGAAATATGCAAATCTCTATACATGTTCCGACAAGTGTATGCTAGTGTGATTGTAGCTATATATCTAGTGCCGAGATATTAAAAGGGAATAGAGGGCTTTGCATTGGTGAACACAGATTCTTTTATACAAATAAAGTCTGTAAAGAATCTTTTTGACAGTAACAGTGAATTTAGATAATTTCGCTAAAAATGGATCGTGAATGTATCAGCGGAGTTTAATACATAACGTAGCGCATCTCAAGAAGTAATATTCCGCTCTTCCAGCCACTGCCAACAGAAGCGTATGGTTAATTATTGATCACTTCCCGTGGTGGTAACGTATTCCAATCGCTGACCCACTTACCTACGAAAGAAAATCTTCCCACACCCTTATGCCTGAAATCAAATACCAACTTGTGGTCACGGTCATCTTTTTTCCTTCCATGCATCTCCCCTAATTCTTCCACCAATATCTTCCAACGCCCAATCACAAAAATACGCCTTTTACACTCCCATTACTCTCTTTACCCTCCTCGTATCTATAATGAAACCCATTACAGCTACTTCACATCATTTACCGATTGTGATTTTCTAGAGACAATCCCCCCCTCCCCCCAAAAAATTCCCTTATTTGATACACAAACTTTGGGTCCCATACCACGTCACTATAACCAAGCAATGGTTTGCCAAAGTTTTGTAACCCAATTCCTTTATTTCTCTGTTACATCCCATCACCATCTCCAGCGATTGAAGGATTTTGAAACTTTTTCCTACTACTTATCCAATGTGTCCTGTGCAGTTGAGTGTATTATCAAATGTTATGGCAGGTTTTTATATTTCAAGTCTTCGATAATCATAATCAACCTTTAATTTTTTTTTATCTGTGTACCTAATAAGCTGACTCTTCAAGAGCCACGGTCACGTACTTCATGAAAGATGTGAAAAATTATTGTAACATAATTGTTCCCTTATAAAGCGAACAAAACCTGAGAAACATTGGTCTAGAATTTTATTATTTCACTTACTGACCACCAAACATCAAATGTCAAGAATTGAAGTGGGAGTGCGTAGGTTGATGAATGAATTTTCCGTGATCCCAAACCTGCTATTGTGGAAGAACTGGTACTGTAGCATCCATTAACACAACCAGCTTAAGATAAGGGATCCTCAACTCCGACACAATCGAGGAAGAACCTCTGGAAACGGGTGTAATTGATAGACCATACAGACACTTCTTTTTAGTTATCCGTGATTCAGACCGATATTAAAACGTTTGAATAACAGACACAGTTGCTGAAATAATAGGATCAGTAATATAATAAATTAAAATAAATCTTATAAACTTACAATATGCCACGTAATATTTGTTTTAAGAGTAGTGTAGGTTTCACAGATCGGGATCAGTGTGCAACTATTTCGGTTTAAACGAATTAATAATTTCAATAATAGGACATAGTTTAAATTATTTTTTTAAAAAACTAAATTATTCATGCCCTCCGCCGTAACGTCAAATGCCATTTGTAATTCTGACCCATGCTAAGTAACAATCTAACCAAAACATTCGCTACATTGATGTTAGAAAACACAAAGCTTTTATCCTACATATCTATGGACAAAGAATTTAAGGAATACTTCTATATATCAAAATAATGTTACGTAAATATAAGCATCTAATGATTTATATAACGATTTTAACGCAGTCCATACTTTTATTTCAGTGTTCTGTCAGTTAATTTATTCGCGGATTATTGGAAATGTTATTAAATAACGTCAATTACCAAGAATAATGACGCAAATCTTGACGTCATTGCGTGACGTCATAGATTGATGTCATGCCGTGACAGGTGACGTCATACATGAAAGCTTGATTATTATATTAATAGAAGATTTATCCCCATATTAGATTTAGACCCACTATAGACGTTTTTGGAGTGAAAAATTGAAACACAATGAGTTATTATTATTGTGTTTATTATTATTCTTACAGGTAAACAGAGATAATATAATAATAATGATTCCAAACGCACATTGTAAAGAAATATGTAACACAAAAAATGAAATATAAAAAATATTTTGTAAAAGTGTGATGAATCTCGCGGGCCGGAAACATTTAGAACGGTCTTATTTCCAGCAGATTAGTTGTCATTGATTAAGGGATGAAAGTTTAAAGCGATTTTTCTCTAACACATAGCTCCAAAACTTTGTATTTTATCAACAAGGAAAGCGGAAACTTAAGAGATGTACATCTGGCTGCAAAGTGTAGTGTAACAGCCCTAATACCTGAATTTTAATAGCATTGTACTGTATGAAGTATTTGTAGTGAGCTAATGTTTGGTTGAAAGTGATATGTTTGTTTTGTAATTTCTTGTAAATCAGTGTATATAGACTTTGTTTTAGGTAAGAAAATTATTCAAAGGCCATTTAATATGTTTAAGAACCGAATGATGCAAGAGAATTTCTTAAATGTTTGTAATTCCATGTATTAATGTAAGTTACGATGTCTACAGGACAATTTTCTACCGTTTGAAAGGATTTCTGTAAATAATTTTGTATTTAAGTATCTATAATTACCATTTCTGATCATTTTGTAATGTTGTTAATTAATTTTGTATTAATTCCAATTGTTTTTAATATGTTAGATTGTTTGAGTGATTGTTAATCATCGAGAAATATCGGGCGGATGCCTTTGAAGAATTCTCGTAATTTCGATAAAGACTATATAAACAGATCACTTGGACAGAGACATTCATTCATGCATGCATTCAGTTAGTAACATGGAGGAATATTCCTTCCTCCATGGTTAGTAAGTCAGTTTAGTTGGCACATGGAGGAAGGAATATATGGAGACGAGATAACGCGAAATCCGTGAAACCTCGTGAAATAACTGTGCCAGCGCGGCGGACATCGTAGGAGTACCAAAACATTGGGCTGTTTGCACTGTGTCAGCTGCTGAGAATATTTCATTTTCTAATATTCTAAAGTTTTCTATAATGCCAAGTTGTGATGCATATGGTTGCACAAACAGACGAGATAGGAAAAAAACCTGGAATAGCGTTTCATAAGTAAGTCACATTGTAACTATCGTTCTTGAAGTATCTGACAGGCAACCGTAACATTAGTGCCATTCGCTATAAATTTATTCATTGCACTCAATAGGATCATATTATTCTCAAATTTTTGTTGGTGTACTGTAGACAATTAGCATATGTTACTATTTTGCACCTGAAAAGCTAGCCTTATTGTAGACAAATGTTGGAAATTTAATTTAAACGGGTCATGTTTACATCGCGACACAGTGAATATGGTATTCTGCATGCATTACTCACGTTTAAGTTTACACTGAAATTGCACGATGAAATTAATCGTGATAATTTGTGCTGTGCGAACTACTAAACGTGATGAAATAAACTTTGTTGACGGAAATGTAGTTCGCGATGCATTTCTTGTGTTTAGATGTGTCTACATAGTTTGGTTTTGTAGCGGCAATATTAATGGAAATGTTGGCAGTTTGAAATGCGGTGTATACCTGAAGAGAACAAACAATTTATTTATTATTAGCTGTTAGCTTCTGATTTTTGAATGTACTGATTTTTCTAGCAAAATTATATAGGCCACTACCAGTAAGCTCAGAAACAATGAGGTTTTATGAAATATTATTTTTTTTTAAAGCCCTAAACATTGACTTATGCTTTTTTAAAAATTTCAGATATGACTTGTTTCTGTTTGTAAATATGTCTACAAGTATATTTCTAGATTTTGAAATCTTCCTTGTCAATTACTGAAATAGAATGTGAAAATATAATCTATTTGAACATCAACTAAAATTTAAGGACTGTAGAAATAAACAGTTTGTTATTCAAGTTAAAAAGAATTACCTACTCATTAAGTTACGTACGAATTCATCATCAAATATGGATATGGCGATAGTTTTTTTCTGGTCCAGGCTGCATTTCAACCTAACTACGTCAATTTTAAGGTACAATATCTCGAACACTAAGCGAGATATCAAAAAATTTTATTCTTTACTTTCAGTTTCCCTCATCGAGTTACATAAGAATTCGTCATCAAATTGCGGCGCCCGGTTATCGTCGAATCCCCTAATAACCTAACAACCTCACTTTTGAGACAGTATATCTCACGAACTAAGCGAGATATCGAAAAATTTTATTCTTTATTTTCGATTTGTATAGTCGTTTTACATAAGAATCTATCACCAAATTTGACTTTGGGGACACGTTTCTTCTGAATTTCAACGAGAAACTCCACTCTTTTGAGACAGTATATCTCGAGAACTAAGCGCGATATCAAAAAATTTATTCTTCATTTTTGATGTCTCTCGTCGAGTTACATAATAATCCATCATCAAATTGCGGTGCCACGGTTGTCTTATGATTCCCTTGAGGTTTTTGTGCATATTTCCGTGTTTCTCTGGTCAAGCAATATGGCGGCCTCCCCTCCCCACTTGTCTCCACCCGGTTTCACTCCAGTATATGGCGAAGGTCCCTTGCGTCGTCTCCATATATTCCTTCCTCCATGAGTTGGCAGTATTCAGTTGAGTTGGCGACTGTGCATCTCTGTATTGTACCTATACTAGTGAATATCGCTGACTTGTTGTTTGGATCACAATAAAACTGACATCTTCAGACATAACCTGTTTGGTGGACTTTTTAATGAATTACTCAGCTTTAAACCACAGCAGAACCTTAATAGTAGGTCAAGGAGATTTATCCATAATTTTATTTAAAATTTTCTCTCCTTGCTATCACACAGAGTCATATAAAATATACTGAGCTGTGTTTTAAAACTGTTCCAACTATTGGAAGTGGTAATCAATCGTTCTTTTGCACAGCAGGGAGCAATACACTGGCTGGTAATCGTCTAAGATTCAGAAAAATAACGCAAATTTTCATCTGCTTCGCAATTCGGCATTGCATTGCAGACTGTATTTAAATTATTGGAAGTTTGGTTTGTACTGTGCTTTGAAAACATTTCGTAATATGAGTTTTTAATTTTGCTTTTAATTAATTCAATTTAATTGCTATGGAGCGCATGCTCCTGCAAACACGTGTTCCCTTTTCTTAAAAATTTTTTATCTTATTTTCTTTGAGTGTAACTTTCACGCATACTCATTTTTGCCCTTTACAAATTTTAATTTATTCACTGTTTTTGATAAATCATTAAGCACCTCCTTTCGTAAGCGGTCTGGTGGCTCAGTGGTTAAGGCGTCTGACTAGAGATTGAAAGGTCTCCGGTTTGAATCCCTGTATCGGCGAGGATTTTAAAAGGCCTTTAACCCTTCATTTCTGGCATAGCATTCTGTGTAATGTGAAGTACTCCAGAACGCTTCCGTGGATAGGAAACCACGTTTAGGTACCCTAGTATGGGGGATCTATAGTTAGGCTAAGCGGCTACGGTAGGGGAGGTATGCGCAGCCGACAAGAAACTCTATCATCAGGCGGTTACGATAACAAAGTTTATTTCTTTCCTCCCTTGCAATTCATTCCAGTCCCATTATGCCGTTATGAATGAAATCTAGTGCCAGCATGTGCTCATGGCCAACTTTTCGCTTCCCCTTTCTTTATTTTTCCACCAATATCTTTCCAAGCCAATATACTGTTTGTATACTCCAAGCACTCTCTTCAACGTCCTCCTGTCTTTCAGTGACTCCAAGTTCAGCGGCTTTATCATATCAGTTACTGATTAATTTCCACAATCAAAGCTAGATACCATCTCTTGCACCCACCTCCTTGATTTTACACCCAAAATGCGGATTCCATACTAAACCAACACATTTAGTTTCAGCAGGGTTATTTAGATTAGGGGTGGCCAACCAAAATGATCTTGTGGGCCACTTTGGAAATACATCATAACTCCGCGGACCGCATATAAAATTATATATCCCCATATTAGGTTTAGAACCACTACAGATTTTTTTTTTTTTTTTAGTGGAAATTGAAATATAATGAATTATTATTATTGTGTTTACTATTATTCTTATATGTAAACATAGATAATATAATAATAATGATACTAAACGCACATTTTAAAGAAATATATAACACTATAAATGATATATAAAAGTATATAAATATAAATGAAATAAATCTTGAAAATATGGATGCACAAATAATGTATTTTTTTTTAATACATCTGGTTTTCACTACTCTGGCCATTATAAAATAAATAAATTCGATGAATCTCTGGGTCCGGAAAAATATTCAAGGCACCCTTTATTTAGATAAAGTGGTTCTGTGTTAAAAACGAATGGAAGAAGGCCACGCAGCGCACGAATTCCAGAAAAAATCGAGACAGTTAGCAAACATTATGCAGCTCTTCGGTTCTCTGATCGGAGGGTACGTCGTAGTTAGTACAAGAACTTCATCCATTCAAGATGGTCCTTGTTAACAAACTATAATAAAGTAATCGACAAATTCATTTGATTTCGTCTGAAAGCATTCTTTGAAAATGTGCTGCTCTTTTATTTAGTAATTCACTTATAGGGATTTGAGAGTAAGTAATACTTTCTCAGCAACAATGGAGTATGAAGAAATGCCATGAGACGATATTTATATGGAAAGGGAAAATAAATTATACCAACACACACCAAAGTTGAAGGGAGGATATCAGTAGCAGCAAATAGTAGTTCACAAAGTTGACCGTGGGTGCTTGGGCGAGCTCAGCCTCATGTGTCAATTTTCTTAAAAAAAAAAAGGCTAAGCTCGTAATATTGCGTGTTTTTATGAGTGTTTGTGAACTATATCATTTGTTGCTACTGCCCTCTTCCCTTCAACTTTGGTGAGTGTTGGTTTAATCTATCTTTCCTTTTCATGTAATCGAAACGTCTGTTATTGGAGGGTATTAAATCCTCTGAAACTCCTTGAAAACATCTGTATGGTGGCCGTGTTACCGTTTGGTGCTCGAATAGGTGTGTCGGGATCATTGAGGAATGACTGTGACTGTAAACTCTGAACGAGACGTTCAAATGATTCATACTTTTTGGCACCAAGATTTAATGCGTTGCAGATTCAGTGGGATATATGGTTTCATTAGGATGGGACCACCAATCACACAGCCAGGCGTTCTCTCCAGTTGTTCCCAGAGCTCTTGATTACTTCACGTGGTGACACTCCTGGCCAGGGCGCTATCCGGACCTTACACACTGTGATTTTTTTTTTCCTATAGGGTTTTCTTAAGGCTGAAGTTTAAAAGGGTGGGAGGGGATCTTCTCCACCACCCCGAAACTGGTACTGACCTGTTGAAATTAGCATTAACTGCTTCCTTATAATGTCTTCTTCATGTTTTGCACTCTCCTTTTTCGAAAAATTCGCCACGAATTAAATTAAAAATGCTGAAATGACATTGCAGCGCAGCTAGTAGATGCCGCCGGCGCTGCGAAATCAATGATAATCTCTTGAAATGTTGGTTTAATCCTTTGTTGTAATATTATCTTGCCGTTTTAGTTTCGCATGAAATTAGCAGATACAAAATATTTTACGAAATGCAGTACAATAAGGTTCGCCATCTTAGAATCGATACAAGCAGTCAGAGACAATCGATTGCATCTGTTACAAACAAATGCGCCGTTTCCGAGATGGATGCCGCAGAACGAATTTTGCGTAATTTTTTACTCTTGGTCCAGGCCAAATTTGAACCTAACCACGTTCACTATAACGAAATGAACCTGTTTTGGTTGATATGATCCATGTACTGATAATTTTTGTGTCATTTTGCAGTGCTGCTAACATTTCGCCATTTTAAAAACATTGACAAGTACTCTGCCAATCCAATGACATGCGATACAAGAAGAGATTGCTCCTGTCACTTGAGAAATATTGTTTAGAATGATGGAGGAATTCCGAACTCGTATTGGACGATGAATTGATATCAAAGTACCCCACATCAGCAATTTACTGTTAAAAAAAAAATTTTTTTTTAAGCATATAAGTATCCTCCCATTATGTAGCTTTCATTCACGTTCATCTTCAGTCTTTTCTTTGTATCATTTGTTTTAGATTCAACTTTTAAATAAGGGAGGGAATTTAGCTGAACCCCGAAAAATAACAATCGAGGGCCTGACTTTGAATGGAATGTAAGCGGACAGACAAAAAGATAATAGATTCTTCATGGATAAGGACAGTAGTGTATAATCTTAACTCTGAAAATTCATATTCGAGGGCAGTTAACCAGCCTAATAGTTCAAATTGCTCATGTACTGTGGCAACAGAGTAAACTTGGATAGTTGTTAGGCACACAAACATTGCAGACTGCAGTGATTAGCGTTAACGTGGAGTCGAGTGTAGGTATTGCAATCCAGCAAAGCGGGATCCCGCAATCCCGCATCATTAGACAGTCTGGCGGATCCCGCACAAAATTAAGCGGATCCGTAATCCGCAAAATCCGGCGGAAACGCGTGTCAGTCTGCGTGACTCGCTGGCCCACTCGGACTCTGAAGGATATTTTACACTGTTTACCTGTACCAGAGCAGTTGGCATTTGACTCATGTGAACAAGCGTTTGTTTTTGTCAACCTTCGTAATTCGTAATTAAATACACTTTTACGTATTCATCAAAACTTACGTTTATTTCGAGTACACATTTCTGTAATTTGAGTTATGTTGCGTATTTTGTACGATTTTCTAACTATATAATTATTTTTTAAGTGTCGCACACGTTATTTGAACTACACGGTTACAGCTTTTTATTCGCGGTTTCATTATTCCCATTTTCTGTATTTGCAGATAAAGTAATTGTGACAATTTCCTAATTTGTGGCTGGAAATTTGATTATTCGTTGATATGAAACTAATGTTTTCGTAATTTTAACGATCGCGTACCTATTTATTTAACAGCTAACAAAAGTAAATTGTATATCTTTTGACTTATTGTTGTTTTGGTCGCTGCCTCAATGCATTTCTTTGACGAAAGCCGCCTGCTTACATGCGCCGCTCAGACTTTCGATTTATCCCTGTTGTTATTATTTCGACTAAAGGTAAAAAAAGTTATAATGAAATTTTCACGGGTGTATCGACGAATTGTGTTGTAGGAACACCATACTTCGACGGCTGCCTCCGCCGTCTTCCTCACGTTTGTAATTTCGTGTGTTTGCAATGAAATCCGGAGATACAACCTATGAGGACTTCACTGCAATCATTCGCCGAGAAAGTCTCCTTTCTTACTAAAAAATAATAATTTCCACTCTAAAAACGTCGTTACGCCACATAAGTAAATATGAAATACTTGACAGTTATGTGTTTGTGAGTAGTTTATTTTAATAACATTGAATCAACTGTAATATCAATCAAGGAATCAGGAGATATAATAATGAATCACGCAATAAAAAGGCCAAGTCTTGTGCTTGTGCAGTGACAAAAAGTTATGAGATCTTTTTCTGAGCCAAGTCTACATTTTACAGAGTATATTCACTTCACTTTGTGAAATGGAATTCTTTTCTCGGTGTTATGGAACGTTTATTTAGAACTTTTTTTTTAAAAAAAAAAAAAAAAGAAACTCTGCTAACTTGGCCATTAAGTAAACCATATTTTTAAACTTATGTGATGTATTGTAAGGCACATAATATGACCTAAGACCAAATATTTTGCATTTTTATTATTTATTTAAAAATTAGTTTAGATTAAAAAACAAAAATGTAAAACCTCGAAATACACTTAAGACACGCTAAAAAGTTTTATTGTCATTTTGTCAATCAAAATATTGTTAACTGTTAATTTTATCATTTAACATTAAAAATTATTTATTAATATAATTATTATTTAATTTATTAAGGTTTTAAGTAACTATGTTTTAAATATATGCGTTAAACAACTGTTTGTACCAATCCCGCACGGATCCCGCGGAATTGGCGCAAATCCCGCGCGGATCCCGCGGGATTGAAAACACTGCGGGATTACAATCCTTAGTCGAGTGTCAGAACACGTGAAAATATGTGAATGTAATATTTTTTCGATCTCAAATTCTTTCGTCTAATTTATCCTGCTTCCGTTGCAATGAATGGGTTGTCAAACTGAAGTACTTTTATGGTAGCCATATGATACCGCCGATGTTCAGACAGTTTTTGGTAAGTAAATAAGAATCGAAATATGACAACTGAGTCTTTCCTGGTGTATTGCTTCCGAAAAATCATTATTATTGTTCAACGCGATAATATTTCATCTGATGAAGACAGCAGAGGTAGCTGTTGGAGCGCAGTGCAAATAAGGAATTTTTCCGGCTGGGCACCCGTCAAGATCATGATGAAGAATGGAAATATTTTTTGAATTACTGGAGGCGCTTAGATGAATCGAAATTTTAACGCCCTATTTATGCCACCAGTTGTTTTCTTGGGTGTAATATTTTCAGTACGTTCTTCTTTCGTCTAACCCTTAGTTATCGACTTAACATTATCAGTTCTTTGATATGAAAGCGATATTGGTATGGGGTAACTTAAATGTTACTTACTGATTTATTTTTTGATTGAATGCAATTGTTAGCAGTCGTATTGACATTGTTATCAACTACTTACTTATTGTTAGAATTCACGAATCCAAATACAACATATAATGCAAATGTACTTTATTACACTTTTTTGAAAAATTAATGTCATATTCCATTACTGTTCGCGTGTGATGCGCTTGTCTTCTAGACTCTTGCGAGTAACCTGCTGAGAGTTGTAGAGCTATGAGACTTTGACCATTGTTCAGCACCTGACAGCTATGCTTTTACTCCGTGTAGTCATATAAAATCCAACACTAACTAAAAATTGAAAGTCTCTGAAATTCATCACCATGAGGAGATTTTCAACAAAATGTATCTGTTTGTTTGTCTTTCCCGTTTTTCTCTTTCCTTATCGCCAGTTTAACTACTCCCTCTAGAAGTGATCCTATTCCTATTATTTCTTGGTTTCATTTTCTTTATACAAAAATTTCTGTTTCAGATGTGAATATCAACGGTGTTCCTAGTCCAACGCTAAAAACAGACCTCTCGCCAAATGCAACATATCTTGGCAAATATCCACTAATCGATATGCATGAGAAGAAGGAGATGATTTAACTTTTCTCTTTCGTTATCCAGAGGAAATCCATTTCAAACAAGTTCCAGGTTCTTATTTCTCCTACTTATCCATATATGTTTCGTGTTCAATGGATTAAAAAAGTAATTACCAAAAGACAATGGAGTTTTTAATGACTCGGCATTGGATCATGACTCTGTTAAAATTGTCCCGCAATAATGCAAATCATATCATTTTTTATTGGCTGCCCAAGTGACGCCGTGTCATGATGTGAACAGCCGACGTTTCGACCATCATTCTAGGGCCGAACTGCGTCTTCAATGAGCATGAGCATATCATATCGCAGTTAGTGCCAGGAATTCCTATTACTAATGTCTTATTTTTTGATGTTTTAGGTTGGATTTCTGCTTTTGTCATAAGTTGTATCGCTAACTTTTTCAGAATCTAGATATTGAACTATTTTTTAACTATAACTAAAGATTCTTTTTAAATTAAAATTGTGACCTAAAGCTATCTTAATCTAATGGTGGTTTTATATTTGAAGTGCTTTTGACCTATCTTAGGGGTTCCCTACTATTCTAATGGGGGATTACTTAATTTTTTTTCTTTTTTTTTAAGGGGCCTACTTTAGGATGACTTGGGCCTATTGCTAATTGTATCTATTGGAGTGGTGGAGGACTGTACGACTTAGAAGGAGAATGCTCTGCTTAGGTTCCGTTTTGGATGCCTTCCAGGTAGCATTTCCTCATTGATATTTCCTATAGTTGAGATTTCAGCAAATGGCGGATTTTCACATCTTGCATAGAATCTTTCAGAAGCTAGCTGGATAGTTTCCGTCAGAGGTGGGAAGTGGAGGTCCTGGCGGATTCTTCAATTTGGTAGGTACCTAGGGGCACCAACAATTGCGCGCAGGGCCCGGTTTTCCAATGTCTGCAGCTTTTTTATGTAACAGTTGGCGGACATGCTCCATGTCTCTGAGGCGTACATGAAGGTTGTCTGCATTATGGCACGATAGATTAGTAGCTTTGTTTCAATGGTTATCCCGTCGCCTCTAAGTATTGGATAGAGGCTGGTAAGTTTCGCTTTGCTTCTTATCCACGTCAGATCCTTGCCTAATCGCATACCAAGGTACTTGATTTGTTTTGACCATTCGATGTCAGTGTCTTCCATGTGTATTTTATAATTTGGAATCTTAATCTTTTTGTTGAACATTATTGCCTGTGTTTTAGTAGCGTTTATTTTTATTTTCCAAATGTTGCACCACTGTGTTAACTTTTCGAAGTGTCTTTGTAGTTTTCTAGCTGCATGTTCCTGGTTTCTGTTGCTTATATATACTGTTGTATTATCTGCATATAAACTGATATTGCTATCTTCTTGTTGAGGCAGGTCGTTTACATAAAGGCAGTATAGTATTGGAGCGAGAACACTGCCTTGCGGCACTCCCACCTCAATTTGACTTTCTGTGCTGTTTTTTACCTCATGCTTTACAAAGAATTTTCTATTTGCTAGATAGGAACTTAGTAAGTGTATTAGACAGTCTGGTGTGTTTTACTGGTGTATTTTATAAATCAAACCTTCGTGACACATTTTATCAAATGCTTTTTCTATATACAGAAATATAGCTGATGTGCTGTTTCCCGCCTGCTGTTCTGAGCAGATGTGCTCCACTAGGACTGTTGAGTGACCTTTTCTAAATCAAAACTGTTGGCCAATGACTATGTTATTTCTGACTATACGCGTGTTCAGTCGTGTGGGTCTCGAATATTTTGGCAGCAGTGATTGGCAATAATGAAATAGGTCTGTAGTTCTGTGGAAAAGTCAATCAACACGGATTTCGGAAGAAAAGATCATGTGAAACATAGCTGGCCCTATTTACACACGACGTAATGAAAGTTATCGATGCAGGTTCACAAGTAGATGCAATTTTTTTAGATTTCCAGAAAGCCTTTGACTCTGTGCCACACAACCGACTTTTAGCGAAGCTTCGAGCGTACGGTATATCGGATCAGCTTTGTGAATGGATAAAGGATTTTCTAACTGCTCGGTCGCAGTATGTTGTCGTTGAAGGAGAAAGTTTAATTTAATTTAATTTAATTTAATTGCACTTCTAATCTAGATGTTACATCGGGTGTACCTCAAGGAAGTGTAATAGTACCACTTCTTTTCTTAATTTTTATAAACGATCTCGGAGACAAAGTGAAAAGCCTTTTTAGATTGTTTGCTGATGATGCGGTTATTTATAAGGAAGTAAGAAATTTGGCCGATTGTTTAGCAATTCAGCGCGATCTGGATGTTATTTTGGCTTGGTGCGCTGAGTGGCAACTTACTCTAAATTGTAAAAAGTGCAAGACAATGAGCATAACTAACAAAAAGAATCCGATTGTTCAGAAATACGAGGTAAACAGTTCAGTTATTGATATGGTCGATTCTATGAAATATTTGGGAGTAACAGTACAAAGGAACATGAAATGGGACATACACATTAATTCGTTAGTAGGTAGAGCAAATTCTAGGTTGCGATTCATATGTCGAATCTTGAAAAATTGTAATGAACAAACAAAGGAGATAGCGTACAAATCTCTTGTGCGTCCACATTTGGATTATTGTTGTACTATTTGGGACCCGTTTCGTAAGGGATTGATCGAAAGTATAGAGAAAGTACAGAGAAGAGCCGCTCGATTCGTGAGCGCTTGCTACAGTCCTTATGAAAGCGTCACAGAACTGATTAATAGATTAGGTTGGGAGTTTCTGGTAGATAGACGACACACGTTTCGTTTAAACTTATTGGAAAACATGCATACTCCCACTTTCACTTTTGAGTGTAGTGAAATACTTCTTCCACCAACCTATTTGAGTCGGAAGGACAGGAAAGATAAAATTAGAGAAATAAGGTGCCGGACTGATTCTTATATGAATTCTTTTTTCCCTCGTACAATTAGGGATTGGAATGCACAGCAAAGAGATTAGCTTTGGTGCTGAGCACCCTCTGCAACCCACAATTTTGTGAATTGCAGAGTATATATGTAGATGTAGATGTAGAAAGTTTTATCTGTTCCGGGTTTAGGGCGTGCCAAAGACATACGTTGAAGATTGTTTATGGGCGTCTGATTGCTTGTGGAGGCAGGTTTTTTGATTTGGAGGGGAGTCAATTGATCATATCTGCTAGCCTTTTTGGTTTACAGACTGCGAATTATGTATTCAATCTCCCCAATGGTTGATAATTGCGCTGCAGTCTGCGGTTCTGTCACAAGAATGTGTTCGACTTCACGAATAACCCGCTCTTCGTGGTCGTCGCTCTCATCATCTTCTGTTATGTTCGTTGGGAATTGGTCTTCGAGTGTGTCTGCTAAGGTTTGTGCCTTGCCCAAGGCCACGTCTGCCATGCAGTGGTCTGATTACTTCTTTAGTTCTACTGATTGCTTTTGTTAGAGCCCACATTTTGCGACTATTATTCTGCACTTCAGATAATTTTTCCTTCCATGATTCGATTCTTTGAATTTTTAAGTTTTCTATGATTTCTTCGACTAAATGGTTTAACAATCGCTTGTCAGCTGAATAACGCCATCGGTGACATCGTTTCCGAGTTGTGTTTTTTAATTTGATCAGATTGATTATGTGTGCTGGTGTTTCAGGGCGTTCGCTTATTGTTTCGTGTCTTGTGGTGACATATTTGGCGCACACCTTAATGATTTTGGTAACACGTGAGACAGCATGATCGATGTCTACCACGTTGTTCAGTTCTGAGATGTCGGAAAGTGGAGTGCGACGTCTTCACGATAGTGTTCCCAGTTTGTTTCATATATGTACCTGGGTCTCGTACTATCGCGTTCTTGTAACAGCAATGACAAGAGTACTGGGTTGTGATCTGAACAGAGCTGATTAGGCAAGAAAATATCCCGAGCCCGGCGCAGCACCTTCGTCACGTAGATGTCAAGTAAATCCGGTCGATGTAGCGCATTGTTCGGGTAATGGGTGGATTCCTCCGAGGCTATCACTTCAACTTCACTCTGCATGCGGTGCAACGGCGGACTTCACGGTGTTATTGGATTTATAATTGCGGATATGATCACACATCCTGTCCTTTATAGTGTGCCCCGTCTCTCCTACGTACACTCGTCCACAGGTGCACGGAATTTCATACTCCCCGGCAACCTGTAGTGGGTGGGTAACTTGTCCTTAACCTTGACGAGCTTGTTACTGACCTTGCAGTACGCTTTATAGACAGGTTTTGTGTCAACTTTTTAAAATAGCTTTCCAATTCTGTCAGTAACGCCTATTATATAAAATAGAACAACTACTTTGCGTCCTGGGAGGTGAGTTGATTTGATTCTGAATTGGAGTTTCTCCCTGCAGCAGCTGCATGCACTGCCTTTTTAAAACAAAGATCGTGATAGCCATTGGACCTGAATGTGTGTTGCAGTGCCTCCATCGTCAAACAATTAGTGTCACACACTTTCGTCATTCTTGTACATTACGCCGTGAGGACACCTTTTTTTTGGTCGCTAAATGGTGGTGTAAGTTTGACGCGGCTTCACTCGGATAGTCAAAAAACTACTGACTCTGGCCGCGGACACCTACGATTACATATCATATCCTTGTTTGACTCCTTGACCACTCCAGGACACCATTTTCTGGTCCTTCCCTACACCACATTTACGATACCCGACCACTATAACTACTGGAATTTGCGCGGCATTGTTGCTGCGTCAGCATGAATAGCTTCGAAAGCAAAGGAACATTGCTTGATAATCACAGCAGTTTTAAGGGCTTAGGGGTAGAGCTTGTGTTTGAACGAATCATATCAATAGTGTCTTTAAGTTACAGTCAAAGTTTCGGAAAGGTTTGCATAAAAATAAATATCCGTTAAATGGGAGTAATATTTTATTATTCCTCGCTGTAAAAAAATCTAAATATCATAACTTGTTGAGCAGAATTAAGTATAAAGCTTTATTTTTAAAACTGAGATCAACGTAGTTATTGTCAGCATGCAGCGTGAATTAAAACATGTGTTTTCAGACATAGTTTGCATATAATATTCGTATTTACACATGTATTTAGATTTCATAACTCCCACAAATACAGGAGAATCTAGTACTTTCCAAGCGACGCTGCATGCTGTAAGCAGTTCAAAAACTAGAATGATGTACTTCATTAAAATGACAGATCTTCATATTTCACTGCATATACATACTAAAAAAAAGCTGCTCACTTCAGAACGCGCTTTCCCGTATTTACTTTTTGATAGCTATCTGTTTAACTAAAAACTTGTTGGTCTACAGCCTTATAATAATTCATGCAACACTAGAGCTGTGCAGCTCCTTTTGGTGATCTGTCTCTATGATTAGTCAGTATACTCTTCCCAAAACACTACATTTTTCTGAAACGTTAACAGTGGAACTCAAAGGAATTTATTACGGCTAGTCAGAAGATTCCAAATATCTTGTGTGGACACGCAGGCATCTGGCAGAGTTTCTCCTCCATCTCGGTTTCAGCGATGGCGCACTGCTTTCCTCGACACTGACGCCAGCGCACCTGGCGGCCCTCACCGCAAGTAACGCTGCACGAGCTCCATTGCGTCCATGGACCCCATCTTTTGTTTGTATTGGTCGTCACCACTCCACAACAAATAAAAAGAGAACATATTTAGTAACGAATTTAACAGAAAATAATAATTTGTGCGTTGTTTTAAGACATTTAAAAATTAATCAAACAAATAACAATGAAGTAACCAGCGTGATAAGTAGGGGCTTCAATAAATCACTAGTTTGTACGCGTTTCTTTAATACTAGAAGAGGATGTAATGCTGAAGTTTCACGTTTCCTTACTTCTACTTTGGTTGGTGGCTGTAAATTAAACTACTTTTTTAGTTGAAGGCAAAATCAGTTAAAATGTCAATTCTAAGTAGAAACTAACCGAAATAATTTTAAAAAATACGGTCGTTAATGATCTTGAATTCCTTAAATCACACAGAAACTTTAATTTAAAGAAGTAAACAAATAATTCAATGCTTAACAGAGGATGGCGTGGGGGACATAACGTACTAGTAAATTGGAAAATTTCGGAGTGCTATAAAGTGACTAAACACTGAATATGCTGAATGGGGCCCACTGGTAACTTTAAGTAGATTCGAATATCTAGGAAAACAAGGAGAATGTTGTAAATTTGACATAGTTAGCAGCCAAATCAGGCTCAAAAATACTTTGTTAAGAAAAAGAGGCTGTGAACATCCAAAAATAAAAGCCTGAAACTCAGCAAAAATTTCTCAAAATATCTGTTTGGAATGTATTACTTCATGGTAGTGAGCGGAGTACAATATATTGCAACTGAACAGCAGAGAAAGCTCTGAACCAGAGATGGCCAACTCACGGCCCGCGGATTTAAATATGGGCCTGCAGTCGAACTTAAAAATAGATATGATTTAAGACAGACTGATGAGAAACCAACAATGTGAAGAAAAAAGAGGGATCAATCCATAGGTCACTTTGTAGGACACAACTTATTACAGCCCTAAGACCCAGCTTCCTGTAGTATGAATTAAGTACAATGATGTTGGAAAAGAGATAAACATTAATTATAAATTTTCGTATGGATGTGCATTATTATTAATTGCAATGAAAGCTAACGCTCAGGTGGGAATTCCCCTAGTCATCTAATTACTCCTTTTTTTAAATTTCTTTTCTAATTGGATTGTTAAATTCCTAGCAAATTACTTTTACGATTTAAAGATTTTGAAGTAAGCGTTTTTGGTAAATTATTCATCACTTCACTTGGTAATTAATTCCAATCCCAATTCCAATTCCTGACACCCTTATGTAACAGTCCTCAAAGCTAAAATTAAATGGAATTTTCTAAAGGTGTTGGTATAAGCTGGAGTTTGGTTGAATATGATCTGGTATGTTTGTTTTGCGATTTCCTGTAAATCAGTGTATATAGACTTTTTTTATGAAAAGGAATTATTTAAAGGCCATTTGATACGTTTAAGAACAGAATTGTGAAAGAGAATTGCTTAAATGTTCGTAATTTCAAGTATTAATGTAAGTTACGATGTCTAAGGACAATTTGCTACAGTTTAAAAACGATTTCTGTGAATAATTTTATGTTTAAGTATCTTTCATTTCCATTTCTGAACCATTTTATGACGATTGTAAATGATTATGTATTAATTCTGATTGTTTTTTAATATGTTTAAATTGTTTAAGTATTGTTAATGTTCGAGAAATATCTGGCGGAAGCTTTTGAAGTGTTCTAGAAATTTCGATAGAGCCTATTTAAAGAAATCAGCAGGACAGTGGGAGTTTATACAGATTTATTTTGAGGCTGCCAAAGACTGCGTTAGTAGTATTGTCTGTGGAAAGAAGCGTTGTATGCAAACTCTGGATTGTATGAGTACATGTAACCTGTATCGTTGACATCGTGTTTGAGAATAAAAAACACGTCTAAACTGAATACATTGTGGACTACTTAATTACCCTTATTAATTAAACCACGAAGAATCTGACACTTAGGGAGCGTGCATAAACCACGTAGCTCCATTTTGGCCTCCTGTGAACCTCCCTCCCCCCACGTAGCCCTGCGTGGCTATTGCCTCCCCCCCCCCCCCCCTCCACACACACACGTAGCACGTAGCTTTTTACGCTTGTGATTCCAGAAGACATTTTGTACTGTTTTCTCTTGTCAGACTAATGGAAATTACATAAGGAGATAATTAACTGAGGGAAATACATATTCACATGCTGATGTGAGTTCTGTTCCTCATTTAACTGTGAAAAATGTTATGAAGGAAAGCTACGTGGCCTGGCTCGAAACACCCCCTTCCCCCCACGAAGTCCAACGTAGCCTTCCAGCCAACCCCTTTCCCTCTCCCCCCCAGGACCAAGCCACGTAGTTTGTGCAAGCTCCCTTACTAACAAAAGAAAAATTGCTCGCTCCCTTACGCATGAAATCGATTTTCAGCTTGTGGTCATGGTCACCTTTCCCCTGCCATAGTCTTAATTCTCCAACCTCCATCACCAACATATGCCCTGTACATTTCCAGCACTCTTTTCACCCTCTTCCTTTCCTTCAATGACTCCCATTCCAGCTCCTTTATCATATCAGTTACTGCTGGGTCCTGCGATAATTTGCACAAACAAATCGAGATGCTCTTCTTTGGACGCCCTCCAGCCAAAATGAGTGTCCTAAGCTACACCACCATATTCAACCAATGGTCTGACCAAATTTTTGTAACCCAATTCCCTTACTTCTCTAGTACATCTCCTCATCAATCTCTCGAACAAGGATTTTGAAACCTTTTCCAATCACCTGCAGAATGTGCTCTGTTTTGTATTAATTGTGTATTGTTTTGAAGTATGGAAATTGTGTAGCTAAATGAAGTGTAATATGATTAATAAAAGAAGTATAAAGATTGATAATGGCAATTAAAAGACTGTAGTTATGAATGTTGTGTAAGTCATAGTGTCTTAAGTATTGTTTGTTGGTTATATGAAATTTTAAACATTTCAGTTTTATGTTTAAATGTCTGTAAATAGTCACAATTTTAATCAAAAATGTTTCTGCGTGATCTATACTATTATAAATATGTAAGCAAGCTTGCGTTTGTCTTTTTATTTGAACGGAGGCCACGGAGAAACTATCACAGCAATTTGGACGGTGTTTTCGATTTTTTAGAACTAATGGTGCTAGTCAAAATCTGCGGAAATAGCTAATGACTTGTATGTACCATGGGAAGGAGCGAGCGATTAAAAACCTTTATATATGGGAAATTGTGGACCACAGATCATTATGCACTTTCAGACGCTCAATCCTTTTGCAAAAATTTGACAAAACTTAGGATTCCGTTTTATTTTTTTACTTTTGTTATTCAGTTTTCTGTACCACAGTATTCTAAAGTAAACGGAATACATGAATCAACGTAATCAGCATTTACTTACATCTCAACAGGTCTGTTGCGGTGTTAAATGCGTTAGATTACTAATGTGCTTGACAATATTGTCTCTGGTAGACAGTTAAACAGTTTGTCTCTGGTACAATATGCCTTTCCGCAGTACAATAAATGACAATACGCCAAAACTTCTTCCTTACATATCATTATACATACGAAATTCAGTTTTTTCTCGAAGAAAGATTCCTGAGAAAAAGCTAGCAGGTAAAAACACGTAGTTTTTCCATAATAACTTCTACAGAACTGCCCATATTTCGATGAACTTGACTCGATTAATATTGTAGCAAGATGGCTAGATGGGTCATCTCGTACAATATAAATTATTATTGTTTGGTTTAATAAATATAAGAAATAAATGGATATTCTTTTTCGAGCCGGAGACAGAAATCCGCGTCTAGCTAAGAGTTGTGGTAGCGTGAGCGAAATCTGACTTAAGCCGGAGGTGTCCGGTAGGTCGAGACAATGAGGGGATTATCTCTGGCAAGTCGATGCTGATACCGGTGAGAAAGGCTGGACGTATGGAATTTTGCGGAAGGGATCCGTAAATGCGCCGTCCACCCGGTGTATCGTGGGAAAAAGTTATTCCTACAAATCCTCCCAAGAACTACCGATAGAACCCGAGAACTCTTAGCAAATGAGAGGCAATGTATTAGCCAGCAAAGAGGGGATACTTTTGCGAAGCCAATCCATGATACACGACGAGGAGGAGGAGAGAGACGAGAACGATCGCCCTAGCGACTGCTTGCCAGAGGAGTGCGGATGATTTCGTTCTGGAGGCTTGGATGGCTGAGTGCCAAGTCCGATCGATGTTGTCACATGTGCTGGTTGAAGGGACAAGTGCCTTGCAGAACCTGGACAGGTGCGCTATTTGAGGGACGATAGCGCTCTTGTTGCGACGCTTCGTGCAGCCAGATAGACACGGTAATTATACCTCCAGAAACAGTGTTTACTCTGACGAATCATTGAGACAGTCCTTTAACGGTCTAATGAGTTAGAGTTCTTATGCCGCTGGACATTAATTCCTGAGCTAGTTGTGTCTAAAAGCCGAGTGCTTTTTTATTTTATTTTCCTAGTTTGAATTGACTGACTTCCATGTTTGGAAACTTTCAATAACTATTATTTTTGGGAACAAATCAATTCCCTGGCGCCCTGTAAAACCCAGTCAAATCTGATGTTAACTTGTTTTCACTGTAATACAAGAATCGCTCTCAATGTGCATAAGAGAGTTTGTTGCTTCAGTTGCATCTTAAATTTGTAAATCTTTGTAAAGTTCATGTACATGTATTGCAATTTCTTAGCATCAATTAACGATAATTGTTTGTTTGCTATGATGCATCTGTAAGACGAGGTATTGCGTTAAGCTTTATTTTTGCTCAGACAGATGTTTAAGATTAACGATAAATATACCTTCATGAGTACCAAATAAATCAATATTTTAGGATCTTTTCAAATACTAATAACAGAAGTAATGGATTTACCTCTGTTTCCTGAAATAAATATACATGCTTTGCAGAAGGTAGTGGAAGGTGGTGATTTAAAATTATGCAAGGTAAGCAATTAATCTGCCCAACCGACCAATCCGCTACAATATATGTTTGGGTGGCTATCATGTGCAAATATTCTTAATAATATCGCCCAGTGTACAAATTCTGGCTGCTGTTCAAACCACAGGCAGTAAAATAAACTGTTATTCCTATAAAATAACGCCATAACCCTGATTTTCTAATGTTTATCTCCATAACCCTGATTTTCTAATGTTTATCTCCATACATGCTATTCAGTTAATGACGATAGCAACATGAAACCAATGAAATTAAAAAATAACTAGACATCCTAACACCTTATATTACACCGCGTAAATTATAAAACTAGATCCATTGTGCCTTATGCTGTAACATAGCGTGTCAATTGTCATTCTGGTCCAGGTTTCATTTAAACCTAATGGCAAACCTGGCTTCTGTCACACGCGCATTAATACATTCACTGTTTCGCTAACCAAACTTGGTCTGCTGGAGGTACTTATGTGCGACTGAAATAATGATATCAATAATACGGCTTTATTGGAAGCAAAGAGAAATTAAAATAACTCATATCCTGATGCTACATCGCATTAATTATAAAAATAAATCAATATTATCTCTTATGTTTCAACAAAGCTTATCAACTGACATCAAGGTCCAGGCTGTATTTCAACCGAACCACAATCTCAGAAGATATTGCCGTTCGAAAATCATAGCTTCAGTCAAATGTTCATTAATATATACACTGGATACGGTGATCAAATCTTGACTTTTTGGAATTACTTATATGTGGCTGAAATAATGGGATGGTGATTTGAAAGCGAAGGAAATTAAAAATAATGTTTATTGTGTGATACCGCGTAACATTAGTTTTAACTCACGTAAATTTCTATTTTATATCAGAAATAGCTGATGGTACTAACATATCGTCAAAATAAAACCAATATCCTAACAGCAAAAGAAAAAAATAAATTTCAGAAAATTAAATTGGTATTGGGAATCACTGGAAGAAGGTAGGAGGGTGAGGAGAGTTCTGGCAATATACAAGACATATGTTGCTGATGAGCTTGGAGGGATATTGGTCAAAGAATTAGGAATAGTGCATGTAAGTGGAAACACGACCATGAACTCAAGCTGGCGCTTGAAAAGAAAATGTTAAAAATAAAATACAGGGTCCGGCAATAAAACCTCCCTCATTTTAATGTGTTGTCACATAAAAACTAAATATGATAGAGAATAATTACTTTTATTTATGAAAAATACATACTTTGCCATTTTTAATTATTTGGTTTTAAAAAATATATCTGCCCTTCATTGTTGACACATTGACAAAGTCTATCCAGAAAGTTCTCCATACATTTTATTGTCATTTCTCTTGGAATGGCTGCCAATTCTTGGGTAATGGCCTCTTTAAGTGCTTGCAGTGTTGTGGGACGATGTTTGTACACTATAGGCTTTAAGTGTCCCCAAGATTAGTATGTTGCATAGACACACTCACACGCGCCAAATTTTCCGGCGTTGTTGCAGTCCGAGGACGGCCTGTAGTTTTTTTTTTTTTTTTTTTTTTTTTTTTTTTTTTTTTTTTTTTTTTTTTTTTTAGTGCTGAACCTGTCTTTCTAAAGTTGAATAGTTTTTCTATCCGGGACACGATCATGTAGGCCAAGTTCGAATCGTCTCCGAAAATCTGAGAACAACTGTTACGAATAAATTCGTCCACAACAAACGCACGATGCTCACCAAGCCACGACATGGCGCACACTGAAAATGGCAGGTACACTTCTTTAAAACAAAACACACTCCACATCAGTATCCTCACTACAACCCGCACACCGGCTACGTGAAATGTGGGAGGTTTTATTGCCGGACCCTGTAAAAGGAGTAATTAGATGATTGGGAGAATTGCCACCTGAGTATAAGCTCCATTGCTATTAAATTAATAATAATACTAAATCATACTTTCCTCCGTATCAGCATTTAAAAAGGCAAACACAGGCATCTTAGTGAGCAACCTAATAGTAAAGTAAAGGTAACATTTTATTTGTCTTAAACATTGTTACACCTACTTATATCACAAAAATAATAATAAAAACCTTTTATTTCTCACAATAATTATCTCTACGAATTAGTACAGTTAATTTTTCAGATAGCTTTTCTACTATTTCATAAATTGTATGACATTAAAATATGAATGAAACAAAACTCTCGGCCATCAGTATGAAAACCGAACCTAAGGCAATAACTAAAACAAAGGAAAGTTTTTAGAAGACCATGCATCTCAACGTTAATATTTGGTAATAGAATAAAGTCGGTAAAGAATTTTAAACATACCAAAGCACACGCGCGTGAAGCAGCGGGCAGATGCTAGTT
>JARYHS010011408.1:200945081-200971050 GCA_031002005.1 Vandiemenella viatica
CGCATACTTTATTGATATGAAAAGTATAAAGTATATGGACCAAAAATGTTACTTTATGGTTGGCAAACCTAGTTTTAAGTGCAACATGTTGCTGAGACGTATAAAAATACGATCCTGATATCGACCGTGGTGGGTGAGTGGTAACGCTCTGGCCTCGCTTTCGGGAGGACTCGGGTTCGAATACCCGTCGAGCAATTCAAATTTGGGTTTTCCCAAAGGTGAATGCCCAGGAATGGTTCCTTCAGAAGGCCAGGGCGAAATCTTTGCCCACCGACTCTAATGATCTTGGCGCCAACTAGGTGTAAAGCAAGAAGCAAAAAAACAGCAATCTTCCACATGTTTCTCCTAACCGTGCTACAAATATTCACTCAAGTCTCATAGTCAACGTATGCCTCACGCACTAAAAATTGTCTTCACCCACCTGCTCTTAACACATCCTGCGATAGCTGGTAGGGGAATGGTAACGCACGGACCTGGTTCAAATCCCCGTCCGGCCATCCAGATTTCGGTTTTACATGGTTTCCGAAATCACACCAGACGAATGCCGGGATGGTTCCTCAGTAGGTCATTGCCATGCATATTCCTTGTCAACAGGCCATTTCTGCCTCTAATGACCCCGACATAGACGATGCGTAGAACACTAAACAAAACAAAACCTAATGTGACTCCTTTATAATTTAGTTACTAAACAAACAAATTTAAATGCTCTCCCTTGTGCACACTATTAATGCGGATACCATACTATTCCACCATATCCACGCATCGATATTTCCAAAGTTTTGTATTCCACTTAATTTAACTCACTTCTCTGGTATATCTTCGTATCATCCTCTCCAGTATTAATTGAAGGGCATTGAAACTTCTCCCTACCACATATGGAGTGCTTCCACCCCAATCAGAGATGGTCCCAATTGAGTTTATTACCAAATGATATTCAAAGATATTTACACAACATGCCTTTAACAAGAAATTCCTCCACCACCTTACAATCGTATAAAAGCTTTATTTTGTTTTTTGTTACAGGGATTTTAAGATCTTATCTGCTAAATCTTTGACACAATTAATTCCCTATTTGCTAATGATATGAAATACTTAGGAATGTTAAATCTCCCTGGAAATGCTTGGTCGTTATAAATATAATGTTCAAAATAGTAAAACAAAGTCAATAATCCAGGTTTATGTGTTATCGAATATGATTAAAAAAGTTTTTCATTTAATAAAAGGTAATAATTAATTTGTTGTTTTATATACTCCAGTATATAAATTTTATATCATTACATTTTTGGATGATTAATATCCATATCTTAGAAGAAATATCCGCATAAAAATGAAAACGAAACCGTGCTGTTAAATTATCTTGATACTATATAGTAAACATTCTATTTAATAGGAAATATTGATGTAGTATCAACATTTTTTTTTTGTTTAACAAAAAATTGTAAATTATCTTACTGCGCCTTCTTGTACGTGATATCCATAGATGGTAATAGCTGAATGGCAGACAATCTACAGTCACGCCCGCGAGTTAGGTAGTAAAAATACTCTTTGTTTTAATAATAATATCAGTGCATTCTCACTTGTTTGGACTAGTAAAATATATATTGTCTCTGATAATGCCGTGGGCATGTTATGACAGAGATGCCCTTTTCATTTGTGAAACTACCGCAAGCTACCGAAGTATTAGCACGAAATACGGCAAGTTTTACCGTTGAATTATGATAATTGGTGTCTTTTTGGCATGTGTCCTATGTTTATCTCAAGTTGAACGGGTTCACACAAAATTCAACAAGCGTCATTATCTGAATATTAAAGCGTACGACACGAAGCCGTCTTATGGTCCGGAGTATATCCATGTATCCAGTCATCGCCAAATTAAAGAAAACCACCAAAGACCCACGAAGACGACGGCAAAAACGACTACGACCACGACAACGGCAATGACAATATCAGAAGAGCCAAGCGCGACCGAGTTTCAGCCGCTGTATTATCAATCAACGTCATTGATCGAAGGCGTAAAGGAGGAAGGAACCACTAATGACCGTGTCGGAGAAATCGATGAATTAGTTAACGAACTGAAAAAGCTTGTCTCGTTGATGGATGAAGTTGTAGGTGACATTAAAACTAGTGAACTGTTGGTTAAGACAAGTAGTAATGAAGTAAACGCCCCGTTTGAAACATTTGCAGCTCTTGAAACAAGTTCAACAGAGAAACGGTCAACTACTACTGAAGTTTCACGCTATCGTGAATGTAAGTAAGAAAAAGTACTGCCTTAAAATTGGGAACAGTTACAGAAAAGAAATAAACATTTTTATCTTTTCTAGTATGTAGTGTCCACTTCTTGCATAGTCACAGATGAACTCAAATAAGTAGTTACTGACTTCTGAAATATGTCTGGGAGCACGGTTGGTTATGGTTACAACAAATTTGATGATGGATTCTTATGTAACTTGTCGAAACAAATCGAAAGTTAATAATAAATTTTGAATATCTCGCTTAGCTCTCGCGATATATTATCTCAAAATTGACGTGGTCAGGTCGAAATGCGGTCTGGAATAGAAAAAATAAGTCGCCAAAGCCACAAGGAACTACACGCTGGTCATACTCAATGGGTGTTTTGTTTTATTCCTAGCGGTTTAGATGAAACGCGGCCTGGACCAGATGGAAATCGTCGCCAAAATCAAAAGGAAGTATAGGCCTACCTATAACTAATTTTCGATATTTCGAGAATTAAGCGAGATATCAAAAACTTCTTCACTTTCGATTTGCCTCGTGGAGTTACATAAGAATCCATCATCAAATTGCGGCGCCACAGTCTGGACTATGGCAGATCTTATATACCGTAGAAAGAGTCTTTATAACGAACTGAAAATTTCTATGGTGTTTAATATTCTGCCAGAGCTGTTATCTATTTCTGCTAAGGCGTTAGAGTAAGATTTTGTGTATTTTAATCTGTGATGTAGATAAATCCATTAGTCATACAAAATTTCCATTACTACATTAATTTTAGATGGATGTTTATATTTTGGAACTATTTAAAGATCTTTTAATTATATTTGGTACGAACGTGCGTGTGTGTAAGAGCTTCATTCTTTAGTCAGTGGACAATTTTTGTATGTTAAATATTTAGATGTTTCCATATTTATTTGGGTCAAAGATATTAGTTATTCTGCTGCCCACTCAACAATATTACTACAGATCTACAGTAGTAGTCTGCATCGCACTAACACAGTGCTAATGGAAGCAGCTTAAATTACTAATAAAATTAAATTCATCCTACCTTATGCTGCAACAAGAAATTTCAGGTATCGTTCTAGACTAGGCTGCGTTTCAGCCTAAACACAAACTCCACTAATATTGCCTCTATAAAATCAAAACATCAAACGCACAAGCATCTTATACATTCACTGTATCGTAATATAAACTAGGTCCCATTCTTTTTGATAATACTCTTATTATTTTTATATCTTCCCTGTACTTAATTTTACTTCTTAACTAACAAAATTTGCTTACTATTTATATTGTTTCAATTTATTCCAGTCTCAGTTTCATTTACATCAATATAGTAAATTTTTGGTGACCGAATAATCTTTGTTATGCACATTTCATTTTCTGTAGTAAATTTTGTACAATCGATCGATTCTGTTGAAGAAATGCTAATGATACTGATTTAGACATTTTATCTATCAGATGATTTAAAACAGTGTAACTGGTTATGGAAGTGTTTATGGTAACAAGAGATGCACAAGCCATGAATAGTTAAAGGTATAGGATCTTGGTAAAAAAAAAGAGTGCTAAACAATGATTTCCCCGTTGGTCATGGAGTATGCGACAGAAGGATGAATTTCTTGGAGGGGTATTCATACATGTTGGCGAGGTTCAGTCCGCTGATGTTCATTGATTTTAGTCGTGAGTAACTGACTGTAAATTTCTAGGGTGATACGAAAGCAAACATACACTGCTGATCAAAAATATTATGACCACCTGTTTAATAGTGTGTTGGTCCACTTTTGGAATGACACCAGCGATTCGGCATGGCATGGTTTCGACAAGCCCTTGATAGTTTTCTGGAGCAATGTAACACCAGATTTCTACGCACAGATAAATTTCCTTAAATTTCGAGGGGCGCGGAGCTGGTGCCAGATGTGTTCTATCGGATATTGACATCATGGAGGAAGGGAAAGAGTGGAAGCGACGCAAGGGACCTTCACCACACACTGGAGTGAAGTCGAGAAGAGAGAAGTGGGGTGAGGAGGTCGCCATATTGGATTTCCCTTGAAATACGGAGAGTATGCACAAACACCCCAAGGGGATGATACGATAAACGTGGCACCACAATTTGATGATGGATTATTATGTAACTCGATGAGAAAGTGAATATTTTTTTATATATATCCTGCTTAGTTGTTGAGATACACTGTTTCAAAAGTGAGGTGTTTTGGGTTGAAATTCATAAGAAAAATTTCAAATTTGATGACAGATTCCTATGTAACATGACGAGAAAAATCGAAAGTAAAGAATAAAATTTTTCGATATTTCGCTTATTTCTCGAGATATACTTTCTCCAAATTGAGGTGGTTAGGTTAGAATGCAGACTGGCACAAAAATATATATATATATATATATTGCCAATGCCATTACGAACTACACGCTGAGGACATATTGAGTGGGTGTTTTACTTTTTAACCACCCCTTGTGGTTATGTTGAAACGCAGCCTGGACCAGAATAAATACGTCACCAAATCCACAAGGAACTACACCTATAACTAATTTTTGATAGTCAATATCTCGAGAATTATAAATGGAGATATCATAAAAGTTTACTCTTGATTTTCGATTAGTCTCGTCCAGAATCAATAATCAAATTGCATCGCCAGGGTTATGATAATGCTGCCTACCTCACAAAAAAATTACAGACTTTCAACACTTGTTTACAATAACACTAGCCTATTACGTGAAAAGTAGTAAGATATGCTGATTGTCTACACTACACCAACAAATATTTGAGAACAACGTCATCCTATTGAGAGCAATGAATAAATCTATGATGATAGGCCCTACTCTTGCAGATAGGTATTAAACACAATAATTATAACGTGACTAACTTATGAAACGATATTCCAGGTTGTTTCCTATCTGGTATGTTTGTGCAACCGTATGTAGTACAAGCTGACATTATATATATAAAAAAAACTTTGAAATATTAACAGCAGCAAATATAGTGCAAACGGCGCAATGTTTTGGGAAATCTGTTACGGCCTCCGCGCATGCGCAGTAGGAACCAAGTGTTTATGGGAGGCTTCACAGATTTAGCGGTATTTCGACTCCACTCTTTTCCTTTCTCCATGATTGGCATCAGGCGAATTTGCTACCAATGTCAATAGTAAGAGTTCACTGTTGTGCTCCTCAAACCACTGTAGCACGATTCTGGCATTATGACACGGTAAGTTATCCTGTTGGAAGTTTTCATCGCCGTCGTGGAAAACATAAAGCATGAAGGGATGCAGGTAGTCCGCAATAATTTTCACTTAGTTCACAGCTGTTAAGGTGCCTTCGGTCACAACCACAGGTCTATGGAAGCCCAGGAGAGTGTCCCCCAGAGCATAGTACTACCCCCACCGATCTACGTCCGTAGTTCAAATAGGTGATAATGTGGGAAATATTAACACTGATGTATTTAAGAATTGTGGACGCACTGTAATACCATAATATCTCAAAATATTTAAATAGAATGTGGAGAGTTGCTGCTTACTAGAGGACTGGAAAAGGCCATAGTAGTGGCGGTTAAAAGAGAAGAGGGGATAAATACAGTTGGAAATTACAGCTATATAAGTTTGACCTCAATAGCAGGTATGTTGACGAAGAGCTTGATATGCAGCCACAGGAATATGTGTTGCAAAAGAAAGTGTTTTGTAAATCATCTGTATGGTTTTATAGGAGGTTATACATGTGAATCTCAATTAGTGGGCTATGTGCCAGATATGCCGCATGTAATGGACAAAGGAAGGTGGGTCAACAGTCTCAAACTGTATCTCTTCGAGGTATTTGACATAAAGAGCTGACAAGTAAGGTAAAAGCCACTTGGGTGTATGGAAAAGTGACTAGGTGGATGCAGGAATTGTTAAGAGGTAGGAGTAGTTAGTGAAAACAGGCGTGTCACTCGGTAGCGTATTGGAACCATTGCTGTTTATTACTAATGGTTGATTGTGTATGTGGTATATAGTCGGATATTAATTTGTTTCCCGATGGCATAATGTTATATAATAGTATTAAAACGAGAGAGTATTGTGAAAAGCTACAGATGAATTTTGGTATATATCTGCAATTTTATTTGTGTAAATTGCTACAACCAGAAAGAAACATCTTAGTCACACTAAAATTAAATGGTATGTAAAGCATTAGAGCCATAATCTAATATTATAATAAGCAACTGTGTCAGCTATGACGTCGTCTTTCACATCATGACGTCGCGCAATGACGTCACGCTTTACGCCATAATTCTTGGTAATGCGCCTTATTTGATAACATTTCCAAGCATCCACGAATAAATTAACTGACAGAACACTGAAATAAAAGTATGTACTGCGTTAAAATGGACATATCAATCATTAGATACTTATATTACATAATATTCTTTTATATATAGAAGTATTCCTTAAATTCTTTGTCCATAAATATGTAAGATAAAAGCTTTGTATTTCGAGCATCAATGTAGCGAAATTTTTGGTTAGATTGTTACTTAGCATGGATCAGAATTACAACTGGCATTTGACGTTGCGGCAGAGGGCATGAATAATTTAGTTTTTTTTTTTATTTAACTGTGTCCTATTATTGAAATTATTAATTCGTTAGAACTGAAATAGTTGCACGCTGATTGCGATCTGTGCATCTTACACTACACTTAAAACAAATATTACGAGGCATAATGTAAGTTTATAAGATTTATTTTAATTTCCTTTGCTTTCACTGTGTAATATTACTGAGCCTATTATTTCAGCAACTCTGTCAGCCATTCAAACGTTTTAATATCGGTCTGAATCACAATAACAAAAAAGAAACATGTAAAATCCCTTGAAGATTTTTGTTCAAATTTATATCGCTATACATTATTGCCACTAAAACGCGGTACAGTTCATGTATTAATATGCGTCAGATTGAAGTATTGTTTCCCTGGCGGCCAGTTTATAGTAGTACGTGGTTAGTTTAAAATGAAATCTGGACCCGGATGGAAACGGAAACCTTTTGTTACATTGAATTTTATAACAAATAACAATTCTATTTAGTTAAGCAATTGCTAAAACATAAGTTGCCAGAATATTGTGTATTTCGTTTAAATTGGCATATTAATTATCAGTTTTTTTTTACTGGAATCATTACATGGTTTGAATGAAAGAAGTTCCAAATTGATCGCGATATTCGTTGCCTAAACCACAATTAAATAGTATGTGGCATAGCGTAAGTTGTAATTATTTTAGCCGATGTAAGCTGTCTCAGCCGTTAAAATAGCGATCTTCATCACAGGTATTAAGAAAGAAAAGTGTAAGAATTTGTGAAGATTTGGGATCAAGTTTATATCGCGATGCATGATGACACTTACATCCGATACAGGGAATGTATTAATTCGCGAGTGATTCAAGCTTTGCTTTTCTAGCGACAATATTAGTGGAGATTGTGGTTAGGGTGAAATGCAACCTGGACCAACTTGACAACTGAAGATTTTTGCTACAGCATAAGGGACGATAAATTACAATGAGCTTTATTGTATAACAATTCTATTTAGTTAGGCAACTGCAAAGAAATAAATTACCATAATACTCCGTTAAGCCCATCATTTTTGACGGGCTTTGGGATTAGTAATTTTACATGCGGCCCGCTAGTAAGTAAATAAGATAGCAGAGAGATGGCTTGGCCGATGTGTGACTGTACAGGTCAGCGTTTTGTCACGCTCAGTCTGCGCAGAGCAGTCAGACGAAGTGGAAACGTGCAATCAAGTGGCGCCATGCCTCGTCGACACCAAAGGGCGCATTTCCACTTTGTGAATAGATTGAAAGTGGCAGAATGATTGGTCTCCGGGAAGAAAGTTTGCCGTACTGTGATACTTCAGCTCGTACATGGCAAACTGTTACGACAGTGTTGCGTATGTGGAACCAGTGGATAGAAGAGGGTCGTACACAGCGACGAGCGGTTACTGGACCCCACAGTGTGACCACAGCGCAGCATGACCGCCGTCTTTTCCGCAGAGTAGTAACTGACACAACAGCTTCGTCCACAGTGTTGACTCAACATTGGAGCACTGCAGTGGGTGTAGACATGTCTGCTACAACTGTTCAATGCCATATGCTAATGCTGGGCTGGTGGAACGCATGCAATTGCGTCTGCCTCTACTGACCAAAACCCACCGACGCCTTAGACTGCAACGGAAACATAAACGCCGTCACTGCCGAGTGCCTACATGTAGCGTTTTAGTACGATTCCCGCTTCAACATCCTGCAGGAAACGTGCGCTTAGCGTCTAAAGGCGGCTTCCCGCGGCCTGTGCATTTGCCTCCTGCGCTGGTCTAGCTATGAACAGCGGGAAGGGACCCTCCTCTCCTGGCAGGGATGGCGCGCCGCTATCCGTCGTCCAGTCGGTAAACATCAAACACCCGTGTAGCTGAAACGACACGAGGAAACGACGTGCGGAGGTGGCTGCGAGATAGAGAGGGTTAGCCTGTGGCACGTGCTGATCCGTACAATTGGGCTGCACGGCGTGGCATACAAAACCACGGGCTGTAGAAAGCCACCTTAACACGCATGCGTAGTGAACACAATCCGGCAGATGGCAGACAAACGCCAAGCTTAATGGCTTGAGGAGAAATCGGCTTTAACATGCGACCTCGCCTCCTATGTATTGAGAGCAATCCGAACAGCTACCACAACATCAGGGAGGTTTAAGAGCCCGAGGTAGTAGCCCTATTGCAGCCCACATTTCAGCACGACAATGCCCGGCCACATGTGGCGAAGAATGTGCATGCTTTCTTCATAGAACGACAGCTACCACTGTTTTCCTGGTCTTCACGTTCGACTATCGTTCATCGAACATGTCTGGGGTATGGTTGGTCGACCCGCAACCACTGTCGATGCTTCGTGGACGCGCCTACATACTGCATTGTACAGCGTTCCCCAAAAGTATAACCGGGCTCTCTTTGATTCCATGCCACGACGTCTAGAGACTCTAACAGCAGCACGTGACGGCTTAATACCTTTCTAAATGAACGTATTTTTGAAAGAAGATTACGCAGGGTCATAATTTAAGACATGCGGAAGTGGTTGATTTGTTATCTGAGGGAACAGTCGAAGGTATTTAACTATTGAGGAAGTATATTAAGTAGGTTGTAAGGAGTATGTTGAGATGAAAAGGTCAGTGCGAGATAGGAAGAGATAAAGGATTGCATCAACCAATCGTGAGACTGTTGATAGCAACAAAAAAAAAGTTTAAGTTAATATATTAATTACTAATTACTTTCCATTACTGATGTCACTATATCAGCTGGATGTAAACAGCTCAAGTGTGTCAAATTTAGATTGCGATACAGTGAACATATTCACACGTGGGTGATGTAAGTTATAATTTTCGAATGGCAATATTAGCGGAGATTCTGGTTTGGTTGCAATGCGGCCAGTACCGGAACGACCACTGATATATTTTATTGCACCATGAATTTAATTTTATAAAGAGTTTAATCTACTTTCATAAGCGCCATGTTACTGTTGTCATTATTTCATGCGGATAGAAGTTGTTCGATATTTATCGTGCAGGATGTGGCCTGGACCAGGAATAAAACACATTACATGGTATCGCATAAATTTTTGAAGTTCATTTAAAAAAAAAATGGTTCCATACCTCTGTTGGCACTAATGCAGTAAAAGTTACAATTTTATCGCTATATAAACTACAACCGAAATATGTACAAAATTACAAAATCAAGGTTGTGATCACTATATAATAACAATTTCATATAGTTAAGCAACTGTAAACAAATGAATTGCCAGAACATTGGGTTCAACCATTCATTTTTTATGGGCGTAGAAGCTAGTAATAACACAAACAATTTAATGTGGAGAAAGCCCCAGAATGAGGGTCGTAACGTCGGCTACGATGAACATGACGCGGCGCCACCCGGACAGCCAAGAATCAACTGACTCTGGCCGCGGAAGCCTACGATTACAAGAAATCCTAGTGCGTGAGCAGTTAACGTTCTAGCCTGATGTTCTGGGGAATTCTCCTCCTGTCATCCGCAACTTCTTTTTTCGTGGTTTTCCGAAATAATTCCATGCGAATGCTGGAACAGCTCCATCGAAAGGCTAACACCCCCTCTCACCCTCCTCCCCCCAATACACACGCCTCTAATAACCATAGAGCCATAATAATAATCAAAATAATAACTGCGTTTACATCAATAATAATTACTGGAAGCCCTAATGGTATGTAAGCTTTTATTCAGTTGTTCCGATAATCAACTGAAGTGAATTTGATATGTGCCAATTATCAATAAAATTAATTTTTGTAACCAGTGAATTGTATATATAATTTCATCAATGGCCAAAGAACTGGTCTTCTTTCATGCCGCCAGTCTTTCAGTTAGTTTCGAACAATCACTATTCTCGTGTTAACTCTGTTTTCTGAAACTCTCTTTTTTTCTCAGTGTATGCGTTGGAGACAACATAGTCAATAACGTGTTTTATCCACTTAACTTTTGATCTTTATTTACTGTTATTAGCTTTAAGATCTCCTCCTATGGATGTTTTGAAGAAGCAGAGTTTGTGAAACCACCCATCAGTTCGTCGTTGTAAATTAATTAATCAGTCCTTCGATTTACAGGTTTTTAAGTCAGTTCGCCATGTGATTTTCACCAAAGTATGGTACCTTAATTTCTGAAGCTTCTGAATGACAAAGTAGTTGTTGAAATAACAATACCGTCGACTCACGTTTTATTTAACTTTTTATTCTGTCGAAATCTTCATAAGCCCATACACCGATACACATCGCATCAACTTCTCCCAAAGATTCTAAAGCACATTATGAACACTATAAACATTAGCCCCGTTAGCATCGTTTTTACCTAACTCCGGAATACCCGATTTCTGGAGCTTAAATAGGCAGTATAGAAATTTCGAGACAAGCGTCGACCGATGCTTCTGGATAGTTAACAATCTCTCCAAACAATGAAATTAATACAACAACGATCAGTACACAATTATATATAACTAGCATCTGCCCGCTGCTTCACGCGCGTGTGCTTTGGTATGTTTAAAATTCTTTACCGACTTTATTCTATTACCAAATATTAACGTTGAGATGCATGGTCTTCTAAAAACTTTCCTTTGTTTTAGTTATTGCCTTAGGTTCGGTTTTCATACTGATGGCCGAGAGTTTTGTTTCATTCATATTTTAATGTCATACAATTTATGAAATAGTAGAAAAGCTATCTGAAAAATTAACTGTACTAATTCGTAGAGATAATTATTGTGAGAAATAAAAGGTTTTTATTATTATTTTTGTGATATAAGTAGGTGTAACAATGTTTAAGAGAAATAAAATGTTACCTTTACTTTACTTATTAGGTTGCTCACTAAGATGCCTGTGTTTGCCTTTTTTTAAATGCTGATACGGAGGAAAGTATGATTTAGTATTATTATTAATTTAATAGCAATGGAGCTTATACTCCGGTGGCAATTCTCCCAATCATCTAATTACTCCTTTTACAGGGTCCGGCAATAAAACCTCCCACATTTCACGTAGCCGGTGTGCGGGTTGTAGTGAGGATACTGATGTGGAGTGTGTTTTGTTTTAAAGAAGTGTACCTGCCATTTTCAGTGTGCGCCATGTCGTGGCTTGGTGAGCATCGTGCGTTTGTTGTGGACGAATTTATTCGTAACAGTTGTTCTCAGATTTTCGGAGACGATTCGAACTTGGCCTACATGATCGTGTCCCGGATAGAAAAACTATTCAACTTTAGAAAGACAGGTTCAGAACTAAAAAAAAAAAAAAAAAAAAACCTACAGGCCGTCCTCGGACTGCAACAACGCCGGAAAATTTGGCGCGTGTGAGTGTGTCTATGCAACATACTAATCTCTGGGGACACTTAAAGCCTATAGTGTACAAACATCGTCCCACAACACTGCAAGCACTTAAAGAGGCCATTACCCAAGAATTGGCAGCCATTCCAAGAGAAATGACAATAAAATGTATGGAGAACTTTCTGGATAGACTTTGTCAATGTGTCAACAATGAAGGGCAGATATATTTTTTAAAACCAAATAATTAAAAATGGCAAAGTATGTATTTTTCATAAATAAAAGTAATTATTCTCTATCATATTTAGTTTTTATGTGACAACACATTAAAATGAGAGAGGTTTTATTGCCGGACCCTGTATTTTATTTTTTAACATTTTCTTTTCAAGCGCCAGCTTGAGTTCATGGTCGTGTTTCCACTTACATGCACTATTCCTAATTCTTTGACCAATATCCCTCCAAGCTCATCACCAACATATGTCTTGTATATTGCCAGAACTCTCCTCACCCTCCTACCTTCTTCCAGTGATTCCCAATACCAATTTAATTTTCTGAAATTTATTTTTTTCTTTTTGCTGTTAGGATATTGATTTTATTTTGACGATATGTTAGTACCATCAGCTATTTCTGATATAAAATAGAAATTTACGTGAGTTAAAACTAATGTTACGCGGTATCACACAATAAACATTATTTTTAATTTCCTTCGCTTTCAAATCACCATCCCATTATTTCAGCCACATATAAGTAATTCCAAAAAGTCAAGATTTGATCACCGTATCCAGTGTATATATTAATGAACATTTGACTGAAGCTATGATTTTCGAACGGCAATATCTTCTGAGATTGTGGTTCGGTTGAAATACAGCCTGGACCTTGATGTCAGTTGATAAGCTTTGTTGAAACATAAGAGATAATATTGATTTATTTTTATAATTAATGCGATGTAGCATCAGGATATGAGTTATTTTAATTTCTCTTTGCTTCCAATAAAGCCGTATTATTGATATCATTATTTCAGTCGCACATAAGTACCTCCAGCAGACCAAGTTTGGTTAGCGAAACAGTGAATGTATTAATGCGCGTGTGACAGAAGCCAGGTTTGCCATTAGGTTTAAATGAAACCTGGACCAGAATGACAATTGACACGCTATGTTACAGCATAAGGCACAATGGATCTAGTTTTATAATTTACGCGGTGTAATATAAGGTGTTAGGATGTCTAGTTATTTTTTAATTTCATTGGTTTCATGTTGCTATCGTCATTAACTGAATAGCATGTATGGAGATAAACATTAGAAAATCAGGGTTATGGAGATAAACATTAGAAAATCAGGGTTATGGCGTTATTTTATAGGAATAACAGTTTATTTTACTGCCTGTGGTTTGAACAGCAGCCAGAATTTGTACACTGGGCGATATTATTTAAGAATATTTGCACATGATAGCCACCAAACATATATTGTAGCGGATTGGTCGGTTGGGCATAATTTTAAATCACCACCTTCCACTACCTTCTGCAAAGCATGTATATTTATTTCAGGAAACAGAGGTAAATCCATTACTTCTGTTATTAGTATTTGAAAAGATCCTAAAATATTGATTTATTTGGTACTCATGAAGGTATATTTATCGTTAATCTTAAACATCTGTCTGAGCAAAAATAAAGCTTAACGCAATACCTCGTCTTACAGATGCATCATAGCAAACAAACAATTATCGTTAATTGATGCTAAGAAATTGCAATACATGTACATGAACTTTACAAAGATTTACAAATTTAAGATGCAACTGAAGCAACAAACTCTCTTATGCACATTGAGAGCGATTCTTGTATTACAGTGAAAACAAGTTAACATCAGATTTGACTGGGTTTTACAGGGCGCCAGGGAATTGATTTGTTCCCAAAAATAATAGTTATTGAAAGTTTCCAAACATGGAAGTCAGTCAATTCAAACTAGGAAAATAAAATAAAAAAGCACTCGGCTTTTAGACACAACTAGCTCAGGAATTAATGTCCAGCGGCATAAGAACTCTAACTCATTAGACCGTTAAAGGACTGTCTCAATGATTCGTCAGAGTAAACACTGTTTCTGGAGGTATAATTACCGTGTCTATCTGGCTGCACGAAGCGTCGCAACAAGAGCGCTATAGTCCCTCAAATAGCGCACCTGTCCAGGTTCTGCAACCCTTCAACCAGCACATGTGACAACATCGATCGGACTTGGCACTCAGCCATCCAAGCCTCCAGAACGAAATCATCCGCACTCCTCTGGCAAGCAGTCGCTAGGGCGATCGTTCTCGTCTCTCTCCTCCTCCTCGTCGTGTATCATGGATTGGCTTCGCAAAAGTTCCCCTCTTTGCTGGCTAATACATGCCTCTCATTTGCTAAGAGTTCTCGGGTTCTATCGGTAGTTCTTGGGAGGATTTGTAGGAATAACTTTTTCCCACGATACACCGGGTGGACGGCGCATTTACGGATCCCTTCCGCAAAATTCCATACGTCCAGCCTTTCTCACCGGTATCAGCATCGACTTGCCAGAGATAATCCCCTCATTGTCTCGACCTACCGGACACCTCCGGCTTAAGTCAGATTTCGCTCACGCTACCACAACTCTTAGCTAGACGCGGATTTCTGTCTCCGGCTCGAAAAAGAATATCCATTTATTTCTTATATTTATTAAACCAAACAATAATTAATTTATATTGTACGAGATGACCCATCTAGCCATCTTGCTACAATATTAATCGAGTCAAGTTCATCGAAATATGGGCAGTTCTGTAGAAGTTATTATGAAAAACTACGTGTTTTTACCTGCTAGCTTTTTCTCAGGAATCTTTCTTCGAGAAAAAACTGAATTTCGTATGTATAATGATATGTAAGGAAGAAGTTTTGGCGTATTGTCATTTATTGTACTGCGGAAAGGCATATTGTACCAGAGACAAACTGTTTAACTGTCTACCAGAGACAATATTGTCAAGCACATTAGTAATCTAACGCATTTAACACCGCAACTGACCTGTTGAGATGTAAGTAAATGCTGATTACGTTGATTCATGTATTCCGTTTACTTTAGAATACTGTGGTACAGAAAACTGAATAACAAAAGTAAAAAAATAAAACTGAATCCTAAGTTTTGTCAAATTTTTGCAAAAGGATTGAGCGTCTGAAAGTGCATAATGATCTGTGGTCCACAATTTCCCATATATAAAGGTTTTTAATCGCTCGCTCCTTCCCATGGTACATACAAGTCATTAGCTATTTCCGCAGATTTTGACTAGCACCATTAGTTCTAAAAAATCGAAAACACCGTCCAAATTGCTGTGATAGTTTCTCCGTGGCCTCCGTTCAAATAAAAAGACAAACGCAACTTGCTTACATATTTATAATAGTATAGATCACGCAGAAACATTTTTGATTAAAATTGTGACTATTTACAGACATTTAAACATAAAACTGAAATTTTAAACAATTTCATATAACCAACAAACAATACTTAAGACAACATTCATAACTACAGTCTTTTAATTGCCATTATCAATCTTTATACTTATTTTATTAATCATATTACACTTCATTTAGCTACACAATTTCCATACTTCAAAACAATACACAATTAATACAAAACAGAGCACATTCTGCAGGTGATTGGAAAAGGTTTCAAAATCCTTGTTCGAGAGATTGATGAGGAGATGTACTAGAGAAGTAAGGGAATTGGGTTACAAAAATTTGGTCAGACCATTGGTTGAATATGGTGGTGTAGCTTAGGACACTCATTTTGGCTGGAGGGCGTCCAAAGAAGAGCATCTCGATTTGTTTGTGCAAATTATCGCAGGACCCAGCAGTAACTGATATGATAAAGGAGCTGGAATGGGAGTCATTGAAGGAAAGGAAGAGGGTGAAAAGAGTGCTGGAAATGTACAGGGCATATGTTGGTGATGGAGGTTGGAGAATTAAGACTAATGGCAGGGGAAAGGTGACCATGACCACAAGCTGAAAATCGATTTCATGCGTAAGGGAGCGAGCAATTTTTCTTTTGTTAGTAAGGGAGCTTGCACAAACTACGTGGCTTGGTCCTGGGGGGGAGAGGGAAAGGGGTTGGCTGGAAGGCTACGTTGGACTTCGTGGGGGGAAGGGGGTGTTTCGAGCCAGGCCACGTAGCTTTCCTTTCATAACATTTTTCACAGTTAAAATGAGGAACAGAACTCACATCAGCATGTGAATATGTATTTCCCTCAGTTAATTATCTCCTTATGTAATTTCCATTAGTCTGACAAGAGAAAACAGTACAAAATGTCTTCTGGAATCACAAGCGTAAAAAGCTACGTGCTACGTGTGTGTGTGGGGGGGGGGGGGGGGGGGGTAGAGGCAATAGCCACGCAGGGCTACGTGGGGGGAGGGAGGTTCACAGGAGGCCAAAATGGAGCTACGTGGTTTATGCACGCTCCCTAAGTGTCAGATTCTTCGTGGTTTAATTAATAAGGTAATTAAGTAGTCCACAATGTATTCAGTTTAGACGTGTTTTTTATTCTCAAACACGATGTCAACGATACAGGTTACATGTACTCATACAATCCAGAGTTTGCATACAACGCTTCTTCCACAGACAATACTACTAACGCAGTCTTTGGCAGCCTCAAAATAAATCTGTATAAACTCCCACTGTCCTGCTGATTTCTTTAAATAGGCTCTATCGAAATTTCTAGAACACTTCAAAAGCTTCCGCCAGATATTTCTCGAACATTAACAATACTTAAACAATTTAAACATATTAAAAACAATCAGAATTAATACATAATCATTTACAATCGTCATAAAATGGTCAGAAATGGAAATGAAAGATACTTAAACATAAAATTATTCACAGAAATCGTTTTAAACTGTAGCAAATTGTCCTTAGACATCGTAACTTACATTAATACTTGAAATTACGAACATTTAAGCAATTCTCTTTCACAATTCTGTTCTTAAACGTATCAAATGGCCTTTAAATAATTCCTTTTCATAAAAAAAGTCTATATACACTGATTTACAGGAAATCGCAAAACAAACATACCAGATCATATTCAACCAAACTCCAGCTTACTACCAACACTTTAGAAAATTCCATTTAATTTTAGCTTTGAGGACTGTTACATAAGGGTGTCAGGAATTGGAATTGGGATTGGAATTAATTACCAAGTGAAGTGATGAATAATTTACCAAAAACGCTTACTTCAAAATTTTAAATCGTAAAAGTAATTTGCTAGGAATTTAACAATCCAATTAGAAAGAAATTTAAAAAAAAGGAGTAATTAGATGACTAGGGGAATTCCCACCTGAGCGTTAGCTTCATTGCAATTAATAATAATGCACATCCATACGAAAATTTATAATTAATGTTTATCTCTTTCCAACATCATTGTACTTAATTCATACTACAGGAAGCTGGGTCTTAGGGCTGTAATAAGTTGTGTCCTACAAAGTGACCTATGGATTGATCCCTCTTTTTTCTTCCACATTGTTGGTTTCTCATCAGTCTGTCTTAAATCATATCTATTTTTAAGTTCGACTGCAGGCCCATATTTAAATCCGCGGGCCGTGAGTTGGCCATCTCTGGTTCAGAGCTTTCTCTGCTGTTCAGTTGCAATATATTGTACTCCGCTCACTACCATGAAGTAATACATTCCAAACAGATATTTTGAGAAAATTTTTGCTGAGTTTCAGGCTTTTATTTTTGGATGTTCACAGCCTCTTTTTCTTAACAAAGTATTTTTGAGCCTGATTTGGCTGCTAACTATGTCAAATTTACAACATTCTCCTTGTTTTCCTAGATATTCGAATCTACTTAAAGTTACCAGTGGGCCCCATTCAGCATATTCAGTGTTTAGTCACTTTATAGCACTCCGAAATTTTCCAATTTACTAGTACGTTATGTCCCCACGCCATCTCTGTTAAGCATTGAATTATTTGTTTACTTCTTTAAATTAAAGTTTCTGTGTGATTTAAGGAATTCAAGATCATTAACGACCGTATTTTTAAAATTATTTCGGTTAGTTTCTACTTAGAATTGACATTTTAACTGATTTTGCCTTCAACTAAAAAAGTAGTTTAATTTACAGCCACCAACCAAAAAGTAGAAGTAAGGAAACGTGAAACTTCAGCATTACATCCTCTTCTAGTATTAAAGAAACGCGTACAAACTAGTGATTTATTGAAGCCCCTACTTATCACGCTGGTTACTTCATTGTTATTTGTTTGATTAATTTTTAAATGTCTTAAAACAACGCACAAATTATTATTTTCTGTTAAATTCGTTACTAAATATGTTCTCTTTTTATTTGTTGTGGAGTGGTGACGACCAATACAAACAAAAGATGGGGTCCATGGACGCAATGGAGCTCGTGCAGCGTTACTTGCGGTGAGGGCCGCCAGGTGCGCTGGCGTCAGTGTCGAGGAAAGCAGTGCGCCATCGCTGAAACCGAGATGGAGGAGAAAACTCTGCCAGATGCCTGCGTGTCCACACAAGATATTTGGAATCTTCTGACTAGCCGTAATAAATTCCTTTGAGTTCCACTGTTAACGTTTCAGAAAAAATGTAGTGTTTTGGGAAGAGTATACTGACTAATCATAGAGACAGATCACCAAAAGGAGCTGCACAGCTCTAGTGTTGCATGAATTATTATAAGGCTGTAGACCAACAAGTTTTTAGTTAAACAGATAGCTATCAAAAAGTAAATACGGGAAAGCGCGTTCTGAAGTGAGCAGCTTTTTTTTTAGTATGTATATGCAGTGAAATATGAAGATCTTGTCATTTTAATGAAGTACATCATTCTAGTTTTTGAACTGCTTACAGCATGCAGCGTCGCTTGGAAAGTACTAGATTCTCCTGTATTTGTGGGAGTTATGAAATCTAAATACATGTGTAAATACGAATATTATATGCAAACTATGTCTGAAAAACACATGTTTTAATTCACGCTGCATGCTGACAATAACTACGTTGATCTCAGTTTTAAAAATAAAGCTTTATACTTAATTCTGCTCAACAGTTATGATATTTAGATTTTTTACAGCGAGGAATAATAAAATATTACTCCCATTTAACGGATATTTATTTTTATGCAAACCTTTCCGAACTTTGACTGTAACTTAAAGACACTATTGATATGATTCGTTCAAACACAAGCTCTACCCCTAAGCCCTTAAAACTGCGGTGATTATCAAGCAATGTTCCTTTGCTTTCGAAGCTATTCATGCTGACGCAGCAACAATGCCGCGCAAATTCCAGTAGTTATAGTGGTCGGGTATCGTAAATGTGGTGTAGGGAAGGACCAGAAAATGGTGTCCTGGAGTGGTCAAGGAGTCAAACAAGGATATGATATGTAATCGTAGGTGTCCGCGGCCAGAGTCAGTAGTTTTTTGACTATCCGAGTGAAGCCGCGTCAAACTTACACCACCATTTAGCGACCAAAAAAAAGGTGTCCTCACGGCGTAATGTACAAGAATGACGAAAGTGTGTGACACTAATTGTTTGACGATGGAGGCACTGCAACACACATTCAGGTCCAATGGCTATCACGATCTTTTGTTTTAAAAAGGCAGTGCATGCAGCTGCTGCAGGGAGAAACTCCAATTCAGAATCAAATCAACTCACCTCCCAGGACGCAAAGTAGTTGTTCTATTTTATATAATAGGCGTTACTGACAGAATTGGAAAGCTATTTTAAAAAGTTGACACAAAACCTGTCTATAAAGCGTACTGCAAGGTCAGTAACAAGCTCGTCAAGGTTAAGGACAAGTTACCCACCCACTACAGGTTGCCGGGGAGTATGAAATTCCGTGCACCTGTGGACGAGTGTACGTAGGAGAGACGGGGCACACTATAAAAGGACAGGATGTGTGATCATATCCGCAATTATAAATCCATAACACCGTGAAGTCCGCCGTTGCACCGCATGCAGAGTGAAGTTGAAGTGATAGCCTCGGAGGAATCCACCCATTACCCGAACAATGCGCTACATCGACCGGATTTACTTGACATCTACGTGACGAAGGTGCTGCGCCGGGCTCGGGATATTTTCTTGCCTAATCAGCTCTGTTCAGATCACAACCCAGTACTCTTGTCATTGCTGTTACAAGAACGCGATAGTACGAGACCCAGGTACATATGAGAACAAACTGGGAACACTATCGTGAAGACGTCGCACTCCACTTTTCCGACATCTCAGAACTGAACAACGTGGTAGACATCGATCATGCTGTCTCACGTGTTACCAAAATCATTAAGGTTGTGCGCCAAATATGTCACCACAAGACACGAAACAATAAGCGAACGCCCTGAAACACCAGCACACATAATTCAATCTGATCAAATTAAAAAACACAACTCGGAAACGATGTCACCGATGGCGTTATTCAGCTGACAGGCGATTGTTAAACCATTTAGTCGAAGAAATCATAGAAAACTTAAAAATTCAAAGAATCGAATCATGGAAGGAAAAATTATCTGAAGTGCAGAATAATAGTCGCAAAATGTGGGCTCTAACAAAAGCAATCAGTAGAACTAAAGAAGTAATCAGACCACTGCATGGCAGACGTGGCCTTGGGCAAGGCACAAACCTTAGCAGACACACTCGAAGACCAATTCCCAACGAACATAACAGAAGATGATGAGAGCGACGACCACGAAGAGCGGGTTATTCGTGAAGTCGAACACATTCTTGTGACAGAACCGCAGACTGCAGCGCAATTATCAACCATTGGGGAGATTGAATACATAATTCGCAGTCTGTAAACCAAAAAGGCTAGCAGATATGATCAATTGACTCCCCTCCAAATCAAAAACCTGCCTCCACAAGCAATCAGACGCCCATAAACAATCTTCAACGTATGTCTTTGGCACGCCCTAAACCCGGAACAGATAAAACTTTCTACATCTACATCTACATATATACTCTGCAATTCACAAAATATGTGGGTTGGCAAGAGGGTGCTCAGCACCAAGCTAATCTCTTTGCTGTGCATTCGCAATCCCTAATTGTACGAGGGAAAAAAGAATTCATATAAAATCAGTCCGGCACCTTATTTCTCTAATTTTATCTTTCCTGTCCTTCCGCTCAAATAGGTTGGTGGAAGAAGTATTTCACTACACTCAAAGTGAAAGTGGGAGTAGGCATGTTTTCCAATAAGTTTAAGACGAACGTGTGTCGTCTATCTACCAGAAACTCCCAACCTAATCTATAATCAGTTCTGTGACGCTTTCATAAGGACTGTAGCAAGCGCTCACGAATCGAGCGGCTCTTTCTCTGTACTTTCTCTATAACTTTCGATCAATCCCTTACGAAACGGGTCCCAAATAGTACAACAATAATCCAAATGTGGACGCACAAGAGATTTGTACGCTATCTCCCTTTGTTTGTTCATTACAATTTTTCAATATTCGACATATGAATCGCAAGCCTAGAATTTGCTCTACCTACTAACGAATTAATGTGTATGCCCATTTCATGTTCCCTTTGTACTGTTACTCCCAAATATTTCATAGAATCGACCATATCAATAACTGAACTGTTTACCTCGTATTTCTGAACAATCGGATTCTTTTGTTAGTTATGCTCATTGTCTTGCACTTTTTACCAATTTAGAGTAAGTTGCCACTCAGCGCACCAAGCCAAAATAACATCCAGATCGCGCTAATTGCTAAGCAATCGGCCAAATTCTTACTTCCTTATAAATAACCGCATCATCAGCAAACAATCTAAAAAGGCTTTTCACTTTGTCTCCGAGATCGTTTATAAAAATTAAGAAAAGAAGTGGTCCTATTACACTTCCTTGAGGTACACCCGATGTAACATCTAGATTAGAAGAACTTTCTCCTTCAACGACAACATACTGCGACCGACCAGTTAGAAAATCCTTTATCCATTCACAAAGCTGATCCGATATACCGTACGCTCGAAGCTTCGCTAAAAGGCGGTTGTGTGGCACAGAGTCAAAGGCTTTCTGGAAATCTAAAAAAATTGCATCTACTTGTGAACCTGCATCGATAACTTTCATTACGTCGTGTGTAAATAGGGCCAGCTGTGTTTCACATGATCTTTTCTTCCGAAATCCGTGTTGATTGACTTTTCCACAGAAACTACAGACCTATTTCATTATTGCCAATCACTGCTGCCAAAATATTCGAGACCCACACGACTGAACACGCGTATAGTCAGAAATAACATAGTCATTGGCCAACAGTTTAGATTTAGAAAAGGTCACTCAACAGTGCAAAATGTGCCAGGCTAGTGGAGCACATCTGCTCAGAACAGCAGGCGGGAAACAGCACATCAGCTATATTTCTGTATATAGAAAAAGCATTTGATAAATGTGTCACGAAGGTTTGATTTATAAAATACACCAGTAAAACACACCAGACTGTCTAATACACTTACTAATTCCTATCTAGCAAATAGAAAATTCTTTGTAAAGCATGAGGTAAAAACAGCACAGAAAGTCAATTGAGGTGGGAGTGCCGCAAGGCAGTGTTCTCGCTCCAATACTATACTGCCTTTATGTAAACGACCTGCCTCAACAAGAAGATAGCAATATCAGTTTATATGCAGATAATACAACAGTATATATAAGCAACAGAAACCAGGAACATGCAGCTAGAAAACTACAAAGACACTTCGAAAAGTTAACACAGTGGTGCAACATTTGGAAAATAAAAATAAACGCTACTAAAACACAGGCAATAATGTTCAACAAAAGATTAAGATTCCAAATTATAAAATACACATGGAAGACACTGACATCGAATGGTCAAAACAAATCAAGTACCTTGGTATGCGATTAGGCAAGGATCTGACGTGGATAAGAAGCAAAGCGAAACTTACCAGCCTCTATCCAATACTTAGAGGCGACGGGATAACCATTGAAACAAAGCTACTAATCTATCGTGCCATAATGCAGACAACCTTCATGTACGCCTCAGAGACATGGAGCATGTCCGCCAACTGTTACATAAAAAAGCTGCAGACATTGGAAAACCGGGCCCTGCGCGCAATTGTTAGTGCCCCTAGGTACCTACCAAATTGAAGAATCCGCCAGGACCTCCACTTCCCACCTCTGACGGAAACTATCCAGCTAGCTTCTGAAAGATTCTATGCAAGATGTGAAAATCCGCCATTTGCTGAAATCTCAACTATAGGAAATATCAATGAGGAAATGCTACCTGGAAGGCATCCAAAACGGAACCTAAGCAGAGCATTCTCCTTCTAAGTCGTCCAGTCCTCCACTCCCTCCACCACTCCAATAGATATAATTAGCAATAGGCCCAAGTCATCCTAAAGTAGGCCCCTTAAAAAAAAAGAAAAAAAATTAAGTAATCCCCCATTAGAATAGTAGGGAACCCCTAAGATAGGTCAAAAGCACTTCAAATATAAAACCACCATTAGATTAAGATAGCTTTAGGTCACAATTTTGATTTAAAAAGAACCTTTAGTTATAGTTAAAAAATAGTTCAATATCTAGATTCTGAAAAAGTTAGCGATACAACTTATGACAAAAGCAGAAATCCAACCTAAAACATCAAAAAAATAAGACATTAGTAATAGGAATTCCTGGCACTAACTGCGACTAGATATGCTCATGCTCATTGAAGACGCAGTTCGGCCCTAGAATGATGGTCGAAACGTCGGCTGTTCACATCATGACACGGCGTCACTTGGACAGCCAATAAAAAAGATATGATTTGCATTATTGCGGGACAATTTTAACAGAGTCATGATCCAATGCCGAGTCATTAAAAACTCCATTGTCTTTTGGTAATTACTTTTTTAATCCATTGAACACGAAACATATATGGATAAGTAGGAGAAATAAGAACCTGGAACTTGTTTGAAATGGATTTCCTCTGGATAACGAAAGAGAAAAGTTAAATCATCTCCTTCTTCTCATGCATATCGATTAGTGGATATTTGCCAAGATATGTTACATTTGGCGAGAGGTCTGTTTTTAGCGTTGGACTAGGAACACCGTTGATATTCACATCTGAAACAGAAATTTTTGTATAAAGAAAATGAAACCAAGAAATACTAGGAATAGGGAGTAGTTAAACTGGCGATAAGGAAAGAGAAAAACGGGAAAGACAAACAAACAGATACATTTTGTTGAAATCTCCTCATGGTGATGAATTTCAGAGACTTTCAATTTTTAGTTAGTGTTGGATTTTTATATGACTACACGGAGTAAAAGCATAGCTGTCAGGTGCTGAACAATGGTCAAAGTCTCATAGCTCTACAACTCTCAGCAGGTTACTCGCAAGAGTCTAGAAGACAAGCGCATCACACGCGAACAGTAATGGAATATGACATTAATTTTTCAAAAAAGTGTAATAAAGTACATTTGCATTATATGTTGTATTTGGATTCGTGAATTCTAACAATAAGTAAGTAGTTGATAACAATGTCAATACGACTGCTAACAATTGCATTCAATCAAAAAATAAATCAGTAAGTAACATTTATGTTACCCCATACCAATATCGCTTTGATATCAAAGAACTGATAATGTTAAGTCGATGACTAAGGGTTAGACGAAAGAAGAAAGTACTGAAAATATTACACCCAAAAAAACAACTGGTGGCATAAATAGGGCGTTAAAATTTCGATTCATCCAAGCGCCTCCAGTAATTCAAAAATATTTCCATTCTTCATCATGATCTTGACGGGTGCCCAGCCGAAAAAAATTCCTTATTTGCACTGCGTTCCAACAGCTACCTCTGCTGTCTTCATCAGATGAAATATTATCGCGTTGAACAATAATAATGATTTTTCGGAAGCAATACACCAGGAAAGACTCAGTTGTCATATTTCGATTCTTATTTACTTACCAAAAACTGTCTGAACATCGGCGGTATCATATGGCTACCATAAAAGTACTTCAGTTTGACAACCCATTCATTGCAACGGAAACAGGATAAATTAGACGAAAGAATTTGAGATCGAAAAAAATTACATTCACATAGTTTCACGTGTTCTGACACTCGACTCCACGTTAACGCTAACCACTGCAATGTTTGTGTGCCTAACAACTATCCAAGTTTACTCTGCTGCCACAGTACATGAGCAATTTAAACTATTAGGCTGGTTAACTGCCCACGAATATGAATTTTCAGAGTTAAGATTATACACTACTGTCCTTATCCATGAAGAATCTATTATCTTTTTGTCTGTCCGCTTACATTCCATTCAAAGTCAGGCCCTCCATTGTTACTTTTCGGGGTTCAGCTAAATTCCCTCCCTTATTTAAAAGTTGAATCTAAAACAAATGATACAAAGAAAAGGCTGAAGATAAAAGTGAATGAAATCTACATAATGGGAGGATACTTATATGCTTAATTTTTTTTTTTTAACAGTAAATTGCTGATGTGGGGTACTTCGTTATCAATTCATTGTCCAATACGAGTTCGGAATTCCACCATCATTCTAAACAATATTTCTCAAGTGACAGGAGCAATCTCTTCTCGTATCGCATGTCATTGGATTGGCAGAGTACTTGTCAATGTTTTTAAAATGACGAAATGTTAGCAGCACTCAAAATGACACAAAAATTATCAGTACAGGGATCATATCAACCTAAACAGGTTCATTTCGTTATAGTGATCGTGGTTAGGTTGAAATTCGGCCTGGACCAAGAGTAAAAAATTTACGCAAAATTCGTTCTGCGGCATCCATCTCGGCCCAGACACATATCACCTAGGATTCTTCTCTCCTAGGGTGCGGGGAAGTTCTTGCGCAGTTGTGCGCATCTCCTTCCATTTTTGTTTAATTTGTCCTTAAAATTTGGCTGGTTTCTTTACTAGGCATGTCAGGCCCGGATGAATCCATCTCGGAAACGACGCATCTGTTTAAACAGATGCAATCGATTGTCTCTGACTGCTTGTATCG
>JARYHS010011408.1:200972050-201107462 GCA_031002005.1 Vandiemenella viatica
AATCGGTCCAGTGCATGGGTGGTTTCAGAGGCGTAGCTACTATGGGGCTAGGCGGTGCAGTGCACCGGGGCCCTCACGCTCAGGGGGCCCCCAAGCATACCTCAAGGGGCCCTTAAGCGCACCTTTTTTTTAGCTCTACCGTCGTCTAAGGGGCCCCTGAGAACACAGGAGCCCCTCACTAAGGGCCCTGGCTGCTCAGGGGGGGCACCAACCACTGCTCAGGGGCCCCTAAAGAACCATTCAAGGGCCCCCATCCTCAGTTCAGGGGGCCCCTACCAGCACGCAAAGTAAAAAAAAAAGGTCGCCCGTATGGCCTGAGGGCCCAAAATAAATTTTTTGCACCGGGGCCCTTGTTGACCTAGCTACGCCACTGGGTGGTTTTAATTAATTGTAGTGTACGTCCTTTTACTTGTGACTCTCAATAACACTAGGAAAGTTCAATAAAACTTCCATAGGGTTCTTCGGCCGCTGAGTGACAGTTTTGATTTTGCACGCATTCCGCGTCTGTTTGGTTGGACATGCTGTGTAACATAGAATCCGAACCACGGAGCTTCTCGACGTATTTCGTATGAACGCCCGTAAAAATTCTGCTTCGTACCATCATGTGAATTCGAAATTGAACAAAACAAGCGTATAACTCACAGAGTTACCAAACGGTTCACGTTGGATTTCTCGCTAGATAGATAGATAGATATGTTCACTTTGATCCCATGTGAGAATAATTCGTTAATTTCTTAGATCCGCCACTGCCTTCCTCTTATTAACATTTTTAAGCAGAAAAGAAGTCAACATAGTCGTATGTGGTGATTTTAATGTAGATTTTCTAAATAACTTACCCTGTAAAGTCATGTTAGAATCATTTGTCAGTTCATTCAATTTAACTCAGGTAGTTAATTTTCCAACGAGAATAATGAATAATAGTCACTCAGCTATAGACAATGTTTTCCTAGATACCTCAAAATTCAGTTATACCATCAAGCCATCCATCAATGGACTTTCGGATCATGATGCCCAATTATTAACTATCAACACTTCAATAGGAACTAGCACTAAGAGTAATGTCTTTAAACTTCAGCGTGTAATAAATGGTGAGTCAGTTACTTGTTTTAGAAAGTGCCTCAATACCACAAACTGGGAATAGGTTTACAGTGCTCAAGGTATGGATGAAAAATACAACATTTTTAGCAACATTGTATTAAATTTCTTTGAAAGTTGCTTCCCCTTGAAAAAGTGTCGTGCTTCTCAAAAAGAACAAAAGCCTTCATGGGCGCCGGGAGGGGGGTGCAAGGGGGTGCACTTGCACCCCCCTGGCATCCCGGGGAAGCAATCCTGCCGGCGCCCATGAAAGCCTTGGATAACTATTGGCATTAGAACATCATGCATTAATAAAAGGAAGTTGTATATTGCCTCTAGGAACAGTGAGAATACTAATGTTAAAACACATTACAAACAGTACTGCAAAATACTGTAAAAGGTTATTAAAGAATCTAAAAGTATGTACTACAAACATAAAATTCATGATTCTGAAAATAAAATTAAAACAATATGGGACATTGTAAAAAAGGAAACAGGAAAGAGTAATCAAACAAGTAATGATATTTTTGTCAAAGAAAATTCAGTAGAATCTAATTTCTCAATTGCTGATAATTTTAATAAACATTTTTTATCTGTTGCTGATAAGTTGACTGCTAATAGCTCAGTGACACACAGTATGGATTTTGTCAAAAAAGGCTTCCAAGAAAAATTTAACTCTATGTCTATAAAATTAGCTCCAGAAGAAATAAGAAAAATTATCAAATCCCTTAAGAGCAAATACTCAAGTGGTTATGATGGGATTTCCAGCAGATTAATTAAATTGTACTCCACAGAATTAAGTAATATACTAAGTTATCTATTTAATATATCTTTACTTGAGGGTACTTTTCCAGAAAGGCTTAAGTATGCTGTAGTTAAACCACTCTATAAAAAAGGAGATAAGGCAGCTGTATTGAATTACCGACCAATTTCATTACTAACAGCCTTCTCTAAAGTTTTTGAGAAAGCAATGTACAATAGAGTTTATGAACATCTAAAAAATAATAATATTCTAACTAAATCACAATTTGGTTTTCAAAAGGGTCATTCAACAGAACAAGCTATATTTGCATTTACTGACAATATTTTAGAAGGAATATTGTTAATAAATGGCTTAGATCTTACCTTCTGAATAGAAAACAGAAAGTATCAATGGAGAATTTTAAGGCTGCTTTAAGAGGTCCACTGTTTTCTGAGTGGAAATTAATCAGATGTGGAGTACCTCAGGGTTCTATATTGGGGCCACTATTGTTTTTAATATATATAAATGATCTATCCTGTGTTTCATCTAAAAACTCAAAAATTTTCCAATTTGCAGATGACACAAACATAGGAATTAAAAACACTCCAGATTTATCTACAGAATATATTTCAAATTATGTCTTTGAACTGATTAATAAATGGTTTACAGCTAATGGCTTGTCTTCAAACTTTGATAAAACTCAGTATATGCAATTCAGTACATCACACAGATTAACACCTGATATAGACATAAAATTTGCAGGCCAGTCCATTCAAGAGGTAGAGAGTGTGAATTTTCTAGGTTTGTATATTGATCATAATTTAAATTGGAAAGTACATGTTTCTGACTTACTAAAGCGATTGGGAGCAGCCACGTTTGCAATTCGTACAATTTCAGCTTTAGGTGATCTCCGTATGAGGCAGCTAGTTTATTTTGCTTATTTTCACTCCTTATTGTCATATGGAATAATATTCTGGGGCAATTCTACCCATAGAGACAAAGTGTTCAGAACCCAAAAGCGTATAATAAGAATTATGTGTGGGGTTAGCAATAGAACTTAATGTAGAGAGCTGTTCAAGAAGTTAGGGATTTTAACATTAGCATCTGAGTATATATACACATTAATGTCCTTTGTAGTCACAAATTATACTTTGTTTGAAACAAATAGTAAAATACACAATTATGGCACTAGAAGTAAAAATGATCTTCACAAGACTTACAAGTCATTGTCATTTGTTCAAAAAGGGGTCCGATATTCAGGGATACATATCTTCAATATGCTCCCAACACATATGAAATGTCTAGTAGATGATAAGAATAAATTCAGGAAAAAAATTGAAAGAATTTTTAATTGACAACTCCTTCTACTCTGTCGAAGAATTTATTTCTAAGGTATCTAAAAAATAACTGCCAGTATCTTGTATAAATATAGTTCACATAATTAATTTACCATGTATGCTATGACTGTACATCTCCTGGTGTATGTATTTAGTTTGTGACGTAATTGTTTACGGTACCATATGTTATGACTGTACATCTTGTGGTGTATGTATTATTTTGTTATGGATTTTTTTTTAATGTACTGTGGTGTATGTATTATTTTGTAATGGAAGTGTTTAATGTACCATGTATACTATGACTGTACATCTAGTCGTGTACTTATTATTTTGTTATGCAATTGTTTATCTGTAAATTGACAACTTTCTACATCCCACAGAGCCAGTCTCTTATATTGGGATCAATGAAAAATGAATGTATTGTATTGTATTGTACTGGAATAGCGTTCCAAAGTCGCTCCAACGAAACAGGGTTTTTGGTATTCCAGGTTCAGAATTTATTACATAGTCAAGTGGTAGGAAAAGGTTACAAAATCATTCTGTTTATTGGAGAGGGCGATGAGAGGATGTACCAGAGAAGTTAGGGAATTGGGTTACAAAACCTTGGTCAGACCATTGGTTGAATATGGTGGTGTTAGTTTGGGACCCACATTTTGGTTATCAAATACAGGAGTTGGAGGGTGTGTAAAGAGCAGCTAGATTTGTTTGTGCAAATTATCGCAGGACCCAATCAGTAACTGATGTTATGAAGGAGCTGGATTGGAAGTCATTGGAAGACAGGAGGGGCGTGAAGAGAGTGCTGGGAATGTACAGAGCATATGTTTGTGATGGGGCTTGGAGGGATGTTGGTCAAAGAATTAGGAATAGAGAATGGAAGGGAAAAGTTGACCATGGCCACAAGCTGGCTCCCAATTTTACGCTTAAGGGAGTGGGAAAATTTTCTTTTGTTATTAAGGGTGTCAGGGATTGAAACAAATTACCAAATGAAGTGATGAATATTTACCAAAAATGCTTATGGAATTTAAAACTAAAATCTTTAAATCAAAAAAGTAACATTAATTTAACATTCCAATTATTAAAAATAAAAATAATATAAAAGGCGGTAATTAGATGACTAGGCGAATTGCCACTGGAGTATTAGCTCCATCAGAATTAAAATTAATAATAATATAACCAGAACGTCTGTGTTTAAAATCTCAGTCCCTTTCAAACTCAATAGAAATTCTTCAAATTTTGTAGAGCAAATATTTCTGCCAGATCAGGTCACGCAGTTATGACCATTGACTATAAAACCCTTTTTTTTTGCCCCTTTTATGCTCCATGCAAAGGATTTTTTATTAAAATCGAGTTCAAGAGATGCAACAATGTCATGAATTGCAGAGTTTCAATTTGTCTTGGCTATCCTAATCTAATCTGTTAATCCACCAGGTACCTACAGTTCTATGTGGAATCTGAAACGAGGAGCATACTATAATTCACATCACTGGTTAGCAGCATTATTAATCCAATGCTAAGCTGCTATTACTGTGACTGATGGAATATAAGAATCCTCTGTGAAGATACAATTCAATTTTTAAGAAGTTTATTAGTGCAGCCAGGAATTCTTGCCAACTTTGCTTTGTTCATATGAACTACACACTACATGGTTTGGATTCCACATTAAACTGTAGTTACCTAAGGGAAGGAGCTGGCCTACTTACCTCAGACTTTCAGTATTGTGGTCTAAGCTATTTATTTTATTTTTTTTTAAATTTACATTTCTGACACCAATTTGTTTAGCAAATTATTTGAGAATCAATACTGTGTACCAAACATTTATATTTCCTTTGGCAAGGTAGTGCATGAACATTTTTTCCTTCTGGTTTGGAAGGTTCTTTTTTGGAACAACTTTGTTTATTACAGTCTCAATTGGCCAGAATATTAAATAAACTTACTGACATCATACAGAATTTAAGTTTATTTGCCTTTAGTGTAATTACACAGCTGATATGATAAATTGTTTTTAGTGAATAAATTCCCTTTCCCTGTCACAGAAAAAGAAATATGGTGTTAAATGCCATATATTAGATTTCTGATGCTCAAATTTGTACTTAATTTCTTAATCATATTGCTGATAAATAAATTTTAGGCTGGTTTTTATTTCTGTTAGTTTTTTTAATGTACCTTGAGATATAGTAAACTTTAATTTCATTTGGTTCTTATATTTACACTAATAAATGTACAGAATACAGGTTGGAAGATACAGCATAGAGAGTGAAGCTGGTAAAAGCGGTTTATCATATGCTGGTGCAGTTGCAGGTCCTTATCAACCACAGGTAAACCTGGAGGTTACAATCTTCATAGGACAGTCATGTGGTCTGTCTGGGAGTTATGCCTGCAGTTACACTTGGCAAGGTATTGACCTTTATAGAAGGGAGAAGAAGTAGCTACTCAAAGCAGAAGGAATAACACTTTTAATTAAAGAGGGGTTAGGACCATGCATTTTTTTACATTAGAAGTTGTTGATGAGGAATACATGACCAAAGAGGCATTAACAATTAGTGCACACACAGGGAGTATGATGGAAAAATAATAAATAGTGTCTGTTACTACAAGGAAGGTGGATGATTATGATGAGAACACACCATAGTCAGATCCTGCTAATAAATTCTAGGAAAATAGACTAAATGAACTTAGTCGAGATGGACAAATTACAGATGGTATTAGAGGTTGAATCCCATTTAAAGAAAGGAGTTATAGACAGTGAGGTTTTACTTGACAGTTATGGGAAGTCCCCAACTAGATGCAAGAAGAGGTGATGGAGGGATATTCATACTAACTGGCTATGATTACTACAGTCCGCAGATTTCATAGATATCAGGGGTAGAATTATGGGGAAATAGTAAAGATATGAATCTTGCCTACTTACAATAATTAAAATACCAATGAACAAGAAATAAAATGAATGCACATTCAGAATTAAAAGGATGGAGAATGATGATCATATTAGGGTGGGACCTAGAATTACAAATTCTATCTACCTCTTCTAGAGTAGATTCCAACCAAAGGTCAGATCTGCTATAAAATCTCTTAATTAGGTCTAAAGACAATTGTGAAGTCCCATGTTGGGGATTAAAAATTGTATTTCCATGCTAGGATGTGTGAGTTAATGGTTTCTTTAATTTGCAAGAGAGGGTCGTGTGTCTTTATCAAACAACCAGCTTGATAGGACGATCATAGTTTGACGGGGAAAGTGGTCGTGTTACCACCTGTCTGTGAAATGTGTAACCATGTTTTGTATGCACTAAGCGTATTTTTGTTTGTGTAACGTGTTGTTTATGAGACGAAGATTGGGAACCGACTAAAACTGCCTAAAACCCACAATGAGGACGGCTGGTACGTGGGGACCAGGACTCGACCTGCTCCACAGAACCATCCGATCCAGTGTGTGGCAGCTTAATACTCTGACAATCAGTCACACTATATCGTATAGACTGGAAAAGAAATAGGGTTAATAGTACAAGAAATAAGAGATTTTCAATCATATTAGTGATGGAAAGAGACTTTACACAAGTTGTAGAGCAAAACACAAGGAACAAAACATGTTGGATATCCTCATAAATAAGGCTAAAGATAATTGTGGAGTACTATGTTGGGGGTAAAAAACTGTATTGCTATACTAGAGTGTTTGAGTTAATGATTTATTTAATTTGCAAGAGAGGGGCAGAGACTAGGGAATTTTATAGTTTAATTACTTGTAAATTCTATTTCTGCTTGCAGCACGGACAACTTGACTATCCCCTACAAATGGCAAAGTTTTTAAACACATGAAGAAAACTTTTACACTTACCAAAGATGGTGAATCTACAGCTGAATGAAAATAGTTTATATGGGTCAAATAAATACGATCTGAAAACGAATAGTCATCAATTTGGTGTAGAAATTAAAAATAAATATGACTGAACTGTAATTGCATCAAGAGGGAATAGAAAAAACATCTCTAGAAATTATATGACAGCAAGTGGTACAGAATTATAGATTAGGGTAGCGTTTCTCAACCTTTTCCAATCCGATAACGAGTATATTGTCAAAAATAATGCTGCAGACCACTAACTTATATGGACCTTTTTTTTTTTTTACCTATGTATATATTATTAACATCTGGACATATTTTATTATACCATTATAACATAATAAATCTAAGTGCATGTTTCAAATCCCTATTGCAACACAGTTATGGAAGTGAATTATTAAAGTTAATTACATATTGACAAGTCTCTTAATATTCAGTAACCAAATGAATAACAATGTTACTGTAGACTGGATGCTACACTATACCTCCAACCTACATGTACAAAATAAAATAAAAGGAAAAGGCCTGACATCTTTCATTTTTGTTTACTTCACCACTCTTATGTTAACAACACTTCCACTTACTGTGGTACATCATGTCTACAGCAAGACCCTCAGGACATGATAATTTACTTCATCCTTAGATGAACAGCACTCTTTTTGTTGCCAACTTGAAATGAATAGACTGTCCTATCCTCAGACTAGAAATGCGATTTTTGCCTTTTATTCATGTTTAAAAGAATTGGCTTATAGCTTAAATTCACTTATACCCTTATGCAGTATGAATAAAGTAACTAATTTTATAATATTCTGTCTGCAGACACAGGTTGAGAAACACTGGTCTGGGGCAATATAATACCTGAGATCACCTCACTGTTAGTTTGCATGCTGTCTGGGTGGTGACATGATGTAGTGTGAATTCATACTAAATGACACCATCTGGACAGAATGGAAACTATGTATTCAAGCTGTGGAAGCCTTTGACTGTGCCTCACTGCTGTCTTTGCTTTGTGACTTGCAGCAAATATTCTCTAATAGAATGAAGAAGCTGACTAGGTTTGCACTTAAATAACAATATGTTATGAGATGAGAACTAGATGGATTTTCTAAGAAGAATTTAGAGTAAGTAGAGACAAACTAGCATTTCATTTCAAGCATGAGAAACTGGTATAATTTTCTGTATTAGATAAGAAATTCATATATTGGAATTTATTACTAATGGATGTGATGAACAGTAACCTCGAACAATGAAAGAATTCAAAGTAAAAATAGATACTTGGGTGTGCAACAAATTTGTTACCAGGGAATATGACTACTTGCTTTTAATAAATAATAATACTATTAAATAACATTGTCATCTGCAAACAATCCAACTCTAAGTCAGCAATAGAATTGTCAATTAAAATAATAAACAACAGTCTCAATACACAAACCTGTAGCATTCATGTCTGATGCACCATTTCCCATACAGACTCTTTGCTACCCATTTCTTAAGAATTTCTCCACCAGCCAATACCTTGATTTTAACCTGATTCTTTTCTTTTACATTGCTTGTAGTGTTAAATCAATTGGAGAGATCCAATGTGTGGTGCCAGCAATATTGTTAAGGACAGCATATGTGACAATATAGCTACCTGAGGGATTGTAAAGGGAATGAACTGTCAGGTAGAGTGGGACTATTACATCTGGTAAGAAACTACCACTCATGATGGTACCACCCATGATGGGTGGCACCAGAGGTTTGCCAGACACTGAATTCGAGGAAAGGTGACATATTTCTACTTTTATGACAAGGTCAAGCCAGTCATTCGCATTTCCTCCATGTAGTGTTAAGGCCAGTGTAAAAAGATGGGATGGAAATGAGGCGTTGGAAGATTTTAGGAAGCGTTAATAACATAACTTTTTGCATGCAGTGAAAAATGTATGATAAAGTTAAGGCTTTTAGTGGGTATCTACACAAACGGTGTCAAGTGATAGAGTCATATGCCATATTACAAAGAATGTCTCTCAACATGTGAAAAATCACATGAGACTCTTTTTCAATCACTGCAAAACACTTATTCACGGTAATTAAATGTTTACATTGTGTTATATGGGGATGAATGAGAAAGGAGGACTTCCATGCTGCTGACGGTTTGAGAACACAATCACTCCACTGCACAAGTTGAAGTGGAGGTGAGAGATGACACTGGAAGATAGAATGTTCTCACCGACAGAGCTGACGACTATGTTTTCAGTGTGAGATGAAGGTCATGTCTTCATTACCAATCATACTATCATGTCTACAAGCTGGGGTTTACAACCCTAGTTTGCGGACATGATTGTCATCTTAGTGGATGTTCGTTGCTTGACATCTGCGGATGCATATATTTTGAGGAAGCGGATGTTAAAAAATAAATTTATAATTATTTAGATTTTAATATTTTATTAAAAATAAATTTAAAATCAAAATAATTATATTTTTTATCACATATGCTACATTTTGTATAAGCAAAATCTATTTCCATCTAATGCAGTCATATTGTTTTCTGCCCCATCTTTCAACAACACTGGATGATTTAATAGGGTGTCAGGGATTGGAATAATTTACCGAAAACTTTGAAAGAAATTAAAGATAAAATTTGTAGAGGGCAAATGTAGGTGGGTGCAGGATAGGGGAAAGATGGGTGTGTAGGGAAATTGCCACCTGAGCCTGTGCTCCATTGCAATTAAATTTATTTATTTTTCAAATAGCCTACGGCTAATATATACATACAATTACAATTCATACATCATATTAAACATAAAACAGAAAAAAAACCAAATATAAACAGACTGTTATTTTCAATGAACTCCTTCATGAGAAAATATCACAATCTCTTTCCTCTAACCATTTACCCAGCTTCTCTCTAAAACTTGCAACAGTTTTGGTCCTTTTTATTTCATCAGGTAATTTGTTAAATATTTTTAAACCTTTGTACAACACTGTTTTCTGTGCTTTACTACTTTTATTATAGGTCGAATGGAAATGATTTGCCTGCCTTGTCTTATAATTATGTACATCATTATTCTTTTGTACTAATCTAGTCACATATCTTGGTAATAAACTACTTTCCAATCTATATACAAAAGTCAGTACATCTCTAATAATTTCCTTTTCAATATGTAAATATCCTAAGTCCTTAAGCATATTACTGACATTTTCAGTTCGTCTTTTATTTAGAACAGCACTCATTCCCTTATTAAAAGTATTTTGCAGTTTCATAATTTCTCTTTTGCTTGCCATGATTAATACTGTGGAGCAGTATCTTATGTGAGGCAGTACAATTGCTTTAAACAATAGCTGTTTACCTGGTTTAGATAACACTTTTCTTAATTTGTATATTAAATTTACCTTTTTTGCTACTTTTTTATTTATATAATCTACATGATCTATAAACTTAAGCTTATTATCAATGACTACACCAAGGTATTTATAATTTTGAACCCACTTAATTTTAGTTCCATTAATCACAACAGAATGCTGTGCTTTCTGCCTGTTCCCTAAACAACTTTTTCCCCATCACCATACATGTTGTTTTTGCCACATTCAGACTTAACAAATTTTTATTTAGCCATTCATTAACTAATTTTAACTCTTTATTAATTACCTGTATCATTTTTTCTAGATTATTTCCATAATAATAAATTAGTGTGTCATCTGCAAACATGTGAATTTTACAATACTTCAGTATTTCTGCCAGATCATTTATATACAATATAAATAATAGGGGACCAAGTTTACTACCTTGGGGGACTCCATGTTTCACTTCTCTTTCTTCTGATAGAACCTTATTGAATCTAACCCTCTGATACCTCTTTGTTAAATAATTTTCTAACCATGCATAAACCTCCCCAGTGATATTATACATATTTTTAATTTTTTTAACAGAAGTTCCCTGTTTACAGTTTCAAATGCTCGCCTAAAGTCCAAAAATACTGCTATTACTCCCTCTCCCTTATCAATTGCCTCTAACCAATTTTCTACAACCAACTGAATTGCAGTCTCTGTGCTATGCTGTTCCCTAAATCCTGATTGGTATTCAGTTATGAGATCATTTTCCTTTGTAAAACTTAGTAAAGTCTCATAAGCTATTGTTTCAATAAGTTTTTCTATCAATGGCAAATTATTTATTGGCCTAAGATCTACACACTTTGAACTACCCTTTACTTTAGGAACTGGTGCAATAATAGATGTTTTTAATTGCTTTGGCAACACTCTTTGTTTCAGTGATTCAGTTAATTATACTAGTTACTGTACTCCCTACCAAGGCCATACCCTTCTTAATACCTCACTGCTTATTCCATCAGAACCCACGATATTTCTTAATTTTTGAACTATAACACCGATTTTTTCCTCCGTCACTTCGTGAAATTTGCTAAGGTTATTATCAATCTTGGGTGTCATTACATATTCATCTATTTTGGGGATATTTTCTATTAACTCCTCAAAACTTTCAATATAGAAGTCATTTAATTTATTTGCTATTTCATTCGAATTATATACATATTCTTCCCAAATATTACATATTTTAATGCCCTGTCCTTGGTTTTATACAAAGTTTTTAAGCGTTTCCATAATTTTGTTGGTTCATTTTTATATCTTGTAAATTCTTCCTCATAAAACTGTTGTTTACTTTCCCTCCATAACTTTACAAAATTATTCCTATATTGTTTTATACTCATTCCAAGCCTCATCTCTATCTACAGTTGCTTCTTCAATTTCTTTTAATAAGAGAAACTTTTTATAAGCTATATCCCTTTGAATCCTGACTTCTTGATTTTATTTGAAAACCAAGGACATGGTAAATTCCTCACCAATAAATCTGAATTTCTAGCTTCTGTATACTCTGGATTATGTTCTCTCTTAATTCAACATATTTTTCCCCTACATGTGTATTATCACAAATTTTACTGTTACCTATTTTATCACTAATTATTTTTATTAGTTTCTTATAGTCAATCCTACCCTTTACTAGTACATTGCCTCTCCCTTTAATATTATTTTTAAACATCCCTGTGATAAATGATTAGATTATGATCTGATATTCTAGGTGTGTCCACTACCGTAGCATTTCAGATTTAAATTATCAGTAATTACAAGATCAATTAATGTTTCATCCTGTTGGGAGTGACCCTAGTCATTTTTATTAACAATTTGTTTCATTCCAAGACCTGCTACTTGTGGATACTAGTCTTCTAGTATAAAATTCATCTTTTTTGACCAATCTATGTTAAAATCCCCCCCTATAATACAATCGTTTTGACTGATTTCAAGTATTTCCTCCATTACCATTGAGAACCAATCTATAAATATCCCTTTGCTACTACTAGGTGATCTATAAACACCCACAATTGTCCCCCATAAATGTGAATCCATGTACAACTTGATAGCTATCATCCACCATTCACCTTGTTTTTACATCAGTCCTTACCACCTCATACGAAAGGTTTTCAGTACATATATGACTATTCCACCAGTGTGTTTGCTTTCTGAGTCAACATCTTATATGATAATACCCTCTGATTTCAATTAATTTATCTACATCTAATTCAGAAACATGTGATTCAACTACAATCATCACGCTTGGTGTGGTCTCATGAGCATATGTGGCAATCATGTCTCTTTTCGCAATAAGTCCACTTATATTTATTACTACCATCTCCGCATTTTGGAGACTTTCCACATTTATTGATTGCTATAAACATTCATATGTGATTGACCTCTTTTTAAATTTATTCTCCTTTGGTAAACTGGACACTCCCAGCTTAGCACACTATGCGTCACACTTAAATTTAACTTTAGCTTGTTATTTGCCTCGATACAGTTACAACATTTTATTTCATTGTTTTTACAATCTTTTGCTAAATGGCCCTCTGCACATTTCAGACATTTGATACCATTACTACAATTTTCATTTTTGTGGTCATAAGAATAGCATTTAAAACATCTAAATAGTCCTAAATATTCTACAACTTGACACCTCTGCCACTTTAGCTTTAATCTTTCTGAGTCATTACTCTACTAAATGTTTGAGCATCCAAAGCCACTATAACCATGTAATTATTTTTACCTTTTTATTCACCTTGACCTCAATTCTTGATTCTTCAAAAATTGATTCCGGGTTTTGATTCCTTATGCACCTTAACAGTTCTTCCTCCTCCATCATTTCTTCAACTCCCAAAATTCTAATCCTAGGATCTCTGCGTTCTGGAATCTTTACAACATAGTCACTTCCTAATTTATTCTTCGCCTCTGCATCCATCTTCCTAATTTCTTCTTTGCTACTGCATGTTATAACAATGCCACCATTTCTGATTTTTCTCACATTTTCAATTCCTATTTTCAGATCAGTTGGATTTAACTTCTCCTTACAGATGTTTTTTGTAGTCCACTGTCCTGATTTGGTTTCTTTGGCTGCACTATAATCACCTTCTCTGTTGTCTGCTTCAGTCGGTCTGCATATGTACCATTTTTTGTTGTTTCATTTGTCCCATTATTCTTTATTAACTCACCAATCTTATCCATAATAAGTTTTTCCATTGCAGTCTTCATTGTATCCATCATTTCATTTACCGTCTTCTTAACAATATTATCGATCATCTGGGCGTATTGTGAGTTACAAGTTACACACATCCACTTCATTTGATTATTTTTTTTTATCAGTGACACTTCTGCAGTTGATAACCCTTCGCATTTAGGATGGAACCAACCTTGGCAAACTCCAACACAGCCATCACCATCCGCTATTTTCTTCTTACACTTTCCACATTTAACGTCTCCCATCTTGTCACTTTAAGGTTAATCGCACTTATTAAATGATTTCAGATAACTGTCTATTTGAATAAAAGCAAAATTTACTCATGCTTCAGTATCAGTAATAATCTATTTTTATTATGAATGTAAAAATGAGTGTGACTAAAGAACACGATTGTTTACTTTTGAATATTAACCTAAGTACTCCATGTGTTCACTGAGCAGACTTAGAATTTCAGTTTTTTTGCGCATTACCACTGCATAATCTGTGTTACAATCATTACATTACTGTAAGATCCACTGACACAAGGTTTATTTAGTACACTTTCACTCCACAATTGTTTAATATGATTTAAAATATAGCTGACAAAAACTTAACTGCAGCCATTACCCATTAAAAAAAAAAAAACATGGTAATTAAATTATTTACATAACTATGTACGTGTCCAACAAAACAATCTTTGTCATATGAACTTTGCATAGTTTGCAGCTCCACTAATTGAAGCATCAAGCACAAGACCATGCCACCACAAATCTCCATACCTGCTATCTGCCTTTTCCCCACTCTAGCGGACCATTCACTGTCCAATTTGTAGGACCTATGATGATCCAATTTTCCGATGTAGGACTCTTGTAGGGCCATGAAAGGCACTGCAGTACTGTATGTAGGACGTGTTGGATATTGTTAGACTCCCAAACAACCAACATGGGCCCCTGCCATCCAACAAGCTATGGCTTTGGATCTTGATTCGAGGAAACACCCTATGAGTGTGCGATAGGCACAGTGGTGTGCCGCTAGGAAGTACGATTGGACAGTACTGCTTGGACCTCTTCTAGCAGTGTGAATGGGTGAGCACATCCCACAGTTTTACACGGAGGTCCTACAAGTTGGACCGAGAATAGGCCACTTTACTTTATATGCAAGTTCAAACTGAAAAAATTGTGTTTAGGTAATAACACTGTGCAGTTCATTGTTACTTTTATTAGATTATCGTAAGAAAGGAAACAACCATTTACTAGCTAAACAACAATAGGGTGATCCTCATACAAAGAGAAAAGCGGAGGGAGAGGAAATTCCGCACTTGCGGATGCGAAGCTCCTACCACAAGCCAATAGCTGACACCACCAAGTGTAGTTCACCGTGACATGAGAAACAGTCCATGGCTGCTGCCTAATGTCACCTTAGCAGTTCTGTTGGAGATCCTCCATCAGTCAGACAATTTGTTGTCTCCCTGCTGCAAGGCATTACATCATATACTATGCAGTATATGGCAATGATGATACATCATATACATGTTGTCCACGAAGATGGAACCCACTTTTAAATTACTTCAAGAGGTTCAATGCTAAATATGTCAGTTTGTGTAATATTGAATTTCATTTGCATTTCAACTCCCATAAATTTGTTTCTCTTAACCAGAGAATGCTGAATATGTTCCTGAAATTTGCCATTCAATTTGTTTTTTATAATTAATTTAATCAGCCAATCATCCTAATTATTCATTAACTGTATTATTTAGCTTTCATGTTTGTATCAACTAATTGTATTGATTAACCTCACAACAGTGGGATATAACAATTTGGATCCAAAAAAGTGGGCATTACAATGTGCCACCCAATACAAAGCTTAGTTTTACCTTTCCTACTTTTTTGTGCATATTAACACCATGTATGACAATTGGAAAAAAAAACTATCAGACTTTCTTGCCTGTTTCATATGAAATATCTTGTACATGTGCTAACTGAGAATTACATCAATAACTCTCTGAAATCCAAACTGCTGATTTACAAACCACTTTCTTGCTAACCCATGTTCCTAATCTATTCAATCTCCCAATCACCTGGCCTAATGTTGAGTTCAAACTAATCACACATAAGTGGTCTGTTTTTCTCAATCCTATTTGTAGCCCTATGCTATTATGACATTATTTGGTCAGATTTTTTTTTTTTAAAAAATAGCTTTTTTTTAAGTTACAGCTCCCAGAAAATGTGAAATTTTGTCATTTTGGGATATTTTAGTCATAAGTCAAAAACTTCTTAAATATTATCTTTAAGACTTCTGGAGAACAGGCTCACATGAATTCCACAAGCTGAACAGGCATCTCCAATTTCATCTGTTATTTGTAAACATTTTGTTGCTAATTGTTTAGATATTTTTTTATTTTTCTTCACATTTATTTTCTTGAATGGAATACAAAAGACAAGCTTTCCATTGGTAATTTTTTTTTAAGAAAAAAAAGGATAAAAATTATTTCTTCCTCCTACTGACACTATAAATTTGAATTTTTCCATTTCTTCACCACGATTGTTTTATATGAACAAAAAATCTTCGTTACTTATTTAAAACATATGTAGATAGATTAAATTTTCTTCCTTTGCTACTAACATTTCTTAAGTAGGGAATTTAGTAAAACAGTCATTACCAATATGTCAAGGTCACCACACTATTGCTATTTTCAGTATCCATCTTCTATTAAGAATCACTGTAAATTGTGAAATTTAAGGGTTTACAGAAAAGATGTTCCTACTGATTTTTTTTAGAACAAATTGTGCACAATTTCTGAAGATTTTAACACCCCCCCCCCCCCCGATAAGTAATAAATTTCTTTGGAAATTTGCAGCATTATTCCTTAACTCATCCACTGTGGCTTGTCAGCATTTGTTGAACATCACAATACTATAATACTTAAAATTATTGATCGCTATTTTATCTAACATATATAAAAATATAACGCAGCTACTGATTTAACTTTATATAATATTTTATATGGAAATACAGATGAAATACACCCAACACTAACCAAAGTTGAAGGGAGGAGGGCAGCAGCAACACAAAACAAAGAAAATACAATATTTCGGGCAAAACCCTTCAAGTTAACAGATGTAAGTGGCTGGGCTTGCGTTCGGTGCAACCATTCATAGAATGGCACTCGCGCAAGCCCAGCCACTTACATCTGTTGACTTGAAGAAGGGTTTTGCCCGAAATATTGTATTTTCTTTGTTTTTGTGTTGTTTTGTGTTGCTGCTGCTTTGGTGAGTGTTGGGTGTATTTCATCTGTCTTTCCATATAAATATTGTCTCGCGGCATTTCTTTCCTTTTATTGTTTCCTATATATAATATTTTAAAAGGATTTGTTAACTAGTCAATTTCTGATTAAAGCTCTCCGCTGTTGGCAATTAGAAGTTAGCCTACTCTCTATTAATGATGTCCTTCGATTCTTATTACTGAACACTTCTGCAATCAAGACTGTTGCTGTTCAGGACAATTTCTGATTGCATAATTGTGAACAAATACAACCGCTTACGTCTTCCTTGAGCCATTACCTATAATGAATATTGCAATTCTTACCAATGTGGAGGAAACAGTGATGATACAAGGAAATGGTATTTAGGCACTATAAATAACAAAGGATGGGGGGAGGGTGGAGAAGAAAAATCTGTCATGTGATAAACTTCGGTGTGTCCACATCTCCTGAATCACATGGCTCGTTTTCTAAAACATGAATAACGTGTAAAACCAAAATACTGTACATGCTTTTGTTTGTTGTGTATGTTTTTCACTCGTTGCGGCTTTCAACTTTAGTGAGCAATGTGGAGGAAATATCTCAACTGTTTGGTGAAGATAGATGGTGCAAATGATGGAGCCATTCATTTGGACACATCGTTTGGTTTGGTTACATAGTTGCTACAAATGGTGTTATTTCTGCCTTGAAAGCAAAACCAGCTGCTGGCTGCTTCCTAGAAATGTTTTAGATCTCAAAATAGAAAAAAATCGAGATTATATATATATATATATATATATATTAGTGCACGGGTTATTGCTTCATATGCTCAATAAATGTAATGTTTGTGTTATGCACGTTAGAAAAATCTTTCTGGGCACCGAACATATTTACATGGAATTACTATCTTTTAGATGAATAGGAATGTATCTAACTCTTTATCTCTCAAAGATGCAAAGGTTTCAGCTGGCAGAATTCCTGGACTCTACGATATTAAGTAAAAGTGCAAGTCGTTTGAGAAGACACAATGCTTCTGGCGGACCAATTCACTCAAGTTTAGTAATTTTAATTGGTAATCACGCAGCCTGCATAACATTTATGCATAAAATAAAACCGGAAACCTATGAACTACTGGCAGTTGCACTGGCAGATAGCAGCAAATGCAAAAAAAAAAATAAAAAATATTAATAATAAAAGAATCTTTGTACATTAACTTACAAACAATAGTTACGTTAAAATTGAATCAATAATAATCGTCCATTTCTTAAGAAATTCCAGACCTTTCCAAGAATAACATTTCAGTTTTCGAATGGCTAGCTTCTATTAATTGTTTAAATTGTTTTGACAGTTTGTAATTTGCTGGGGTTAAAAAAATGCAAATCTTTTAAAAATAATAAGTTATATTTTCAGTAAAATAGTGCCAACTGTCAAAATCAACAATTTGCTTGCAACACAATACATCTAAATTTTATTGCATCAAAAACTGTCTTATTCACTGAATAAGTAAAAATACAAATGTAGCAAAATTGTCATTACCAGGCATTTTGTTTGTTATAAAAGTTTATGGATAGTTTACATCATCCAGTATATTTTAGTTATCTTTTAGTGTATATACTTATTAATATAATACCAAGACACATTATTAAATATAAATTTGATGTGTATGTCAACAAAAAAGGCATAATATGAAATACTAAAGTAACTGCAGTATGAAACAGTCGTAATTACCTGGTATTCTATTAATGTCATCTGAAAAATTAAATACACATACAAACAATAGAGAAAGTAAACATGTTATTTCAAAAAGGTGGAGAAGAACTGTGACAAAATAAAATACGAGGCAAGACAAGAGACAGAGTTTTTAACAACGTCGTCATGTAAGAGTGAAATAGGTATCAAACTGCATGTGTGGCTATTAACAGCAGTTGCAATAATAGGTACAGGCTGTTGGCTGACAATGGATGTGATGAGAAGACTGATGGTGGGAAAAAAAAACCACAAAGCTCGAAAACGTACAGATTTTTTTCCATTTTTATTCAGTCTTTCCAAGCTATTTATTGAGGGTTGCCTTCTGTCATCAATAATTATTTATTTAAGAACTTGTGATGAGCCCTTCCATTGGCATATAATCACTAATACTAATCTATTCGGCTGGTGCATACAATCACAAACTTGCATAATGGCCCAGGTTTCATTCTCTCACACGATTAAAAAGTCACCCATAGTATTAGACATTTGTGTTCACCTTGCTTTTGCGCCACTGCAACAGTCCTTTCTACAAATTAGGTAAGCAATGGGTTTAATTTCCCCAATCTTTGCCATATATCTTCTCCCTATCTTATTATTATCAAATTGTTCTAATCAACACCCATATATTTACAGTATGAGTAAATTAGAACTATCAATCTTATATCAAAAATATTTATGTATCATCAGCAAGTAGCTTAAATAGTGCTAATAAGTTTCCTCTATAAAAAGTTCCTTGCCCAACATAAATATGTTTACAAACTAAGTTTCTGGTAATCATTCATACAAGAGCAGTAACAAATCAAATATGTTGGCAGTTCACGGCAATAAGGAGCAAATTCGTAGTAAGCTGTTAACACCAGCTTTGTCAAATACATGAACGACTATCACAAGATTATTAGGAAAAACTGAGATCATCCAGTAATATGAGTAATGGAGGAAGCCCCAAGAGATTTGCAACAAGAGGAAGTGAAAAAGACCACTATGGGTCGTCGACAGAACCTTTATCAGGCTCCAGACGCACCTCTTCTTCTGCATCTGTACTCCGTTTCCTCTTCTTGCTGGACCTGAAAAGAGATTACTGGAATAAACGGTGAGGGTTGGCTTTTAAGTTGACAAAAATAATATGCACAGTACTCAATTTTTATTTCTGTATAAAAGTCTGCACAACTGCATTGTAACTGATCAGACAGTACTTTCACAGCAAAAGCCTAACATTTAGTCACCATTGCAAAAATTACTGGAGCACTACACACACACACACAAACGATTTATGTAAATTAACTTTCAACAAGAGAATCAATTCTCAACCACTAAAGCAAGTTTCCATGTCTGTTGCATCACTGCTCATAGTGCTCTACAAAAACGATAATCCAGTTCAAACTGTATCAGTCGAGACCATATTAAACATCTGGTTGAGACCTCACACACACACTTCCCATGCCAGTGCAGACAGTATATTGTAAACTTGCTGTTTTGTTTATCATGTAGTATTTGTACATTCCATTTCTGAAACACTACGTTTTTATAAAAATACAGAAGTGTTCATACAAATAATGTATCCCTCTACCATCATTTTTCTGGCAGAATATACAATGATAATAAGAAAAAAATTTGTTGCACTGACTATTAAAGGAATGCATAGTTAAAAAAAGTCTACTGTGCACAGTAATTCTGTTTATATCAAATTACAGTACACACACATTCTCAAAAAGTTACTTTGAAATTTTATACACAAAATATGTGAAGAATAAAACATCTTAAAGAAACTGTAAAAATAATCTTTGGAAACAACCAAGATGACACATGGTTCTGAATGTTTAGATATATTACTGAATATAAGTATGCCAAGTAAAATTACTAAGAAAGACAATCTACTTAAGATATCTATAATCATTACAGCAAGTTTTCATATTAACCTCGTCATAAAGAGGAATTGTAACAGCTGGGGCCCTTATATGAATTTACAGTTCAGAGACGGATGATGGTAATAAATATATAAATGGTGTATGAGGAATATGATTGCATTGAATTTCTATATGTGCGTTTTTATTTTTTGTGTTATTTATGTTAAATCCATGTTCAGAATTCTATTACCATTGGTCCCAAAAACATTTTATTGAAGAGACATCTTGATAATACCTTGGCAAATGATTCAATCTGATGTCCAGCCTTTTCCAGTTGTACAAGTCAATCCGATGTTTTATTAAAGACATAATTTATTTATATTAAACGGATGTAAATACCTCAAACGTGCACCACCACTTGTTAGCACCAAATTGTTTTTAAACAAACAGTGAGAACACTGAATTCTTGGAAGGCAAGCCTATACCCAAATATCTGATACGATAAAATGTCAACAATATTTGCACATTTGTTATCAAAATATAATCTAGTCTTATCAGTCACTCAGTTTCACAAACAAAAGTAAGCAGAGTAGTCTGAAGGTAAATATATTTCATAATGCAGATATACAACCACTGAAACATTTTTCTACTTTAAACTGTTTCAGTTAAAATTTATAGCATCAAAAACATTGACATTCAGAAAATAGGATGCCAAAAGTGAGTGTGGGTTTACGTGACCAGTCTTGAAATTGTAGAATTTTGCCAATTCTTTATTTTAAAAATCAAAGTAATTTAAACATATGGAAACCTTATTTATTTTCATGCATCTAATTTCCCTTCTGTTTTGTATTTTTTCTACATTTTTATTTGGAGATCAGTCAGCTGTTTGGCAAGATTTAATTAGAACACTGCTGTGTTTTTTTTTAGGTAAGTTGAAAATTAAATCTGTCTGGGATTAGACGGTTTCTCTGAAGCAACTTCAGAGTACAAGATGATTGTTGTTTATACAGTTTGGACTATTATATTTGAAACTTCCACAGCTTGACAACTGAATAGAGTTCTGGTCACAACTAGTCATCCCTAACATATGAGCCCAGTTCTTAATCTCGAGGAATATAATTTGTATTGTAAAAAAATATATTTGGTAAGGTGGTATATGGCAGGAAACAGTGCAGCATAGCGTTGTAAATAAAGCCATGTAACGAAGTCACTTCCATGGGGTGTTTCGAAGGAATCGCTCTTTGCCCTCACTTTCAATTAACTACAAATGCACTGGCATAGTGGCAGTTATTATGCCAGTGCATTTACAGGCAATTTAAAGCGAGGACAGAGAGAATTCCCAAGAAAGTGACACTTTTACAATGCCCGAGAGAATTTTATTTATTTAGTGTAGCAGGAAGTTGTTCCACCAGTGTTAGACATAAATGAAGGGTCTTAAACACTTGAAAGGAAGCCAGCCAAGAAAATTTTACAACACAGAATTTGTAACCAACAGTTACTTTAATAGCAACATAAAGTAGTGAGAAAATAATCTTGTTTGAATATAGTGAGAACAGGATGCAGAAGGAAAAGGGTCATTAAATGTTTTTTTTCTTTTTTTCTTCCAAACTTCCTTCAGCCAACCCTCAATCTCTTACATCAAAATGCACTCTGAATTTTTGCTGATCATAATGATGAACACCACCACTCAAAAAATTTGTAAAATATGTTGACTGAATTAAATAAATGAGCAAGTTTCCTCTGGTTTCAAGTAAAAAGGACACTGTCACCCTAACCATACCTGAAAGGCTGAACTACTCATGAATAATGGACCATTTCCAAGATGCTAAGTGTAAGTGTAAGTAGATCAAATCCCCCAACACAGTGGGTTTCTATGAACCAATACTTCAAAAAATTATATTATAAGAGTAATTAACAGTAAGAGACAGTAGCATAAGAAATTAAAGACTATTTATACACACAGTCATAATAATTTCTCAAACTTGCCACATTAATAAACGATGGCTTTCAAATAACTACATGTTTTAACACTTCACCTAAAGTTGGTCTCAAATGCATTTTCTGAAAAAAATGTTTCTAAAAGTTCAATAAAAATTAAATGAATGTGCTTGATGAAAAATAAAAGCTGTTATGCTGGAAAAAGTTACAGAACTAACAACCCATAAAACTTTTACTTGATAATTTCAACATTGTGATGACATTTTTTCATTTCCAAGATATTTCCTTCCGTTTCTTGGCATCAAAAATCCTTCACTTGTTCTCAGTCAATGTGAAACAGGTTCACAAGATAGCACCCATTATGTCAGTCTCAATGTACATTCTTTTCCCCCAGCTATGCAAGCATTTTAACCATTAATTAAAAACAATATTTCCAAATTTGCCTAAGAATTAACTGGATGCAGAACACACTTCAAAATTTAATACATGATATTTACACATCAAAAACTGACATTTTATGAAAAACAGATCAGTATTTATTTCAAGCATGATTTTGTACTTGCCTTCATAACCAAAAGAAAAAGATAAGTGTAGTACTTGTAGTAAAATACAGAACAGAGATTCTTGAAAATGAAATGAAATAATACCACAACAGATGGAAATATCCTTATTTGTGGTTTGGTGAAAGTTGATAATATAGGACACCAACAAGTAGACCGATAACAGAAGTGAGAGCAAAGAATGAATACGATCCACACAATGGCCAATTCAGTTCACTGCTAGGCCTATCCAAATTTGTACAACCACATTCCATAGCACACAAAAAGTTTCATAATCCCATTAGTTCCTTCTGATTTAAAAACCAGTCGTGCACAGAAAGAAGGTACCATCAAAATACGAATTACTTATGGAATGTGACAAAAATTTTAGGTCACCTGCCCCTAAAATCACAGTTCTAATCACAAGTGAATACATTTGGCAAATGGATCCACATTCAATGTGAACACAGACAGAAAAATTTATTGCATGAGGTTTTTTCTGCATCATATAAGGAATGTCAACTTCAAAAAAAATAATCGCAAATCAGAGTTACAAAATACAGATTGGTGAATATCTGCAAATAAGGCAACTGCTACAGTATAAATGAATAATTTTTTTAAAAAAAATGTAACATGAAATAAATATTAAAGTATTTCAACAAAGGTCAAATACATCTGCAGTTATTAAGACCTCAGTTTTTAAAGTGGTACACAATTTAGTGGCTGAAGCCAATCTGTGCATTTGATATAAACCTTTTAAGATAACATAAATAAAACAATTACAGACAAAACTAAATTTTTACACTTCTAAATAAACAGTATTTCTTCATACAATAATGTATTTAAAGGGAGATTACAAGTGGAAAAAAATAATGACTCATTTCAATCAAACTGATTACAAAATATGACAGCTTTCGCATTTCCTATTTTTGATGAAGATGACAGGATGAACACAATGCTGTCCCGAGGATATAAAATATCATAATGAATCTAAAGAGACAACAAAATAATTATTATTCAGTTAATAAACAATAGTTGCACAGCTATTTCACTTCATCAGAACAACAATTTATTCATTCAGATATTTTATAAAAACCTGGTCTGTTAACCAACAACAACTCGCTGTTGCTAAACAGAAAAAAAATTGTTAACACGCACAATCTAAACCAAAATAATCTTGCACACATTTGTCTCAAACTCTCTCCACAAAATATCACGGTCATTCATTGTAGGAAAATATGGAGCACATCATATGTAATCTAACATTTAGTCTTTCATACACATCAAATTAAATACCAGGGTACACGAGGCCCTGAATACCTTCTAAGAATTGAAGAATTTGAACGTACGTTTGATAGCAAATTTTCTTTAAAAAATATTTCTTCTGGAAGAATAAATAAAGTCTTAATTACAAGTTTGCCATATTATTGAAGTAAGTGAAGACACTTACAACAAAAGACTTGTCAATTGTACAGATAACACAATGCAATGGTTAAATAAAGTGCTTATAAAAAAGAAACAAATAGATGTATTTCAGCTCACTAACTGTTGATACGCTGGTAATAAATGTATGATTACTCATGTTACTTTATATCTGATCAAGACCTTCATATCAGTAGGTCTGACAAAACATACAGCATATAAATCAAAAACAAATATTGTTAATATTCATAATTTATGTAAATATGTTTACTTTACAACTCAAAACAGTTTTTGACTAGTTACCTTTAAACTCTATTTAAAAAGCCATCATCATATAAATGTAATCAGATACAAACAAGTTTCTACAAGCCGGTGAATATATAAACCAAATGACAATTGTTTACAACATTAATAATGGTAAAAGTTGTGTAAACCAAAATTTGATTTGGGCATACTAAACTTTTCAGAAGTTTCAAGGAGCTTAAATTGCTTCCTCTTTTTCTTTGTTAAGGAAAAATAGTATCAACACGCTGATGATGCCTTATAACCACATATACACTGAGAAAAGACAGATAAGAATGGGAACAAATACCTAGTCTTGGGTCCAGCAGGAAGATGACATCATATAAAGGAAGAAATTGCAAAACTGCAAAAAAATACTGGATGTAGACCAAATCTTACATGATGTCCTGCAACTAAGCATACATTTACCTCCAACACTTTTCTCCACTGAAATGCAGCATGGCATCATACATGCCAACATTCAGAAATGAGGGATCAACATGATGACAATTGCAGCCAACAGATGGCTTATACTCTACTTGACCAGTAGTAGTAGGCAATCCAGCCACCCCCCACCACCAAACCCAAACCAAAGCCCACAGCCAGTGGTTTTTTCAGAGACCTCCACAGCTGGTCGTTGCGTTCACTTTCGGCCTGCTTTCGCTTCATCTCCTTGATCTGCTCTGCCAGCTGGGCTTGTCGGTCTTCTCGGTGGCGTCTACGCAGCTCCGATTCTGCTGTGTTACTGTGAACAAATAAAGCTTTGTTACCAAATTGAATTTTTCTTCAACTAAAATAAAATGAAATCCATTAATCAATCTGTGGTTTTACTTGTAACTAATTGTAATAGTGCATATGTTTCTGTGGCATTTCCCTATTCTTCTAATTTTCATCACACATATTTTCATTTAAATTCTTTCAACTCTGCCATAATTTACTCCAGTCTCAGACTCCCATATTGCCAAATGAATAATTTTTCATTCCATTATCCCTGAACTTAAATTCTAGTTCGCAGACTTGGTTGTATCTAAGTAATAATCTCAATTCTTCTTCCAATATCCACCTAAGCTTCACTGGCACAAATTCCTTTACACTCTCAACAGTCCTTCACAAATACAAAGACAGGAGAGCCAGACAAACACAAAAACACTTTCCAATATTTTGGTGTTAAACCTTATTCAGTTAGGTAGGATTGAACCATTTGGCAAGAGAACTGCACACACACACACACACACACACACACACACACACACACACACACACACACACACACACACGACTTACCACACTTTCACTGTCACAGTTATCCAAATAAAAAGTTTAGCCTAACTAATTACATGAGCAACAACATAAACTGAGAATTTATTTATTTCCTTAAGTGGCATATGGTAACATGTCGTATCATCACATATTTTGATATATGCAAATGACAGGAAAAATATCATTAAATACATTTCAAAAGAATTTAAGTAGATTTCCCACCAATATACAAAACTTTAGTTCTTAAGCTCTCATGCCTTCAATGAAGGCTGCCATTAACCTATAAAGTAGTTAATTTTTAGTATGCAATATATAAATAACAAGTTGGCAGTTGATGCTTTGTATTACAAAGCTGATAAACTGTGTTGATGTCACTATAATCGGCTGCAGCAAAATAAGAGGTGATTTAGATATCCTACCACCAATTTGTCACACAATGACAATGGGATTTTAAACTAGGGTTGTAAAGGATGTCATCTTTGTGGATGTTCAGTGTTTGATGGATGCGATGTTTTGCAGAAGTGGAAAAATAAATGTGGAGCTCATGGATTCACTTATTGAAGCCTCAAGAACAAGGCCATGCCATCGCACATCTCCATGCTTTTATTTTTACTATATGCCTCAACAACACCAAGATCATCAGAATCGTGAAAGGATCAGGCCAGGAATGGGAAGGAATTTGGCCGTGGCCTTTTAAAGGAAGCATTTGCCTGGGATGATTTCGGGAAACCACGGAAAACCCAAATTTGGATGCCCTGACGGGGATTTGAACCCACATCCTGTTGAATGAGAGGCCAGAGCGTTAACACTCACCCACCATGCTCGGTTCCATGCCCACCAGCTCGAGTGGGTGATAAGGACACATGATGTGCCGTTAGAAACTGAGTGGAATGGATTGCTTGGAACATTTTTTTGGACCCCTTCTATTAGCGTGAACGGGTGAGCGCATCCTACAACAGTTCTACACAGATGTCCTATAAGTTGGAGCATGAATAGGTCGCTTTACTTTCATGCAAGTTAAAACTTGTAAATTCATTGCTTTGGTAATATGAGGGTAATTCGGAAAGTAACCTCCGTTTGGCTATAAATAAAAAATTTGGATAGTAAAAAATATTTTATTATATACATCTTAAAACTACAACTTTTTACTATTTTTCAAATTTAAGCATTTGTCATAGCGTTTCACTAATTTACAAATTCCTTCTTCATAAAATTTAGCCGCCTGGGCACGTAGTCAACCTTTCACAGCATTTTGAAGTTCGTCGTCCTCATCGAAGTACTGTGACGCAAGCCACTTCTTCATGTGAGTGAGGAGATGAAAATCACTAGACGCCAAGTCAGGGCTGTAAGGGGGATGATAGAAAACGTCCCATTTGAATTGCTTAAGAATCTCTTGAGTCTTACGAGCACTGTAAGGATGAGCGTTGTCATGCAAAAACACAACACTGAATGACAGCTTACCGCGACGTTTGTTTTGAATGGCTCGCTTAAGTTTCTTCAAAGTTTCACAGTAGATATCTGAAGTGAATATGGTGCCACATTCCATAAATTCAATGAGCAAAACTCCCTAGGCAACCCAAAAAACCGTAGTCATAACCTTCCTCATTGAAAACGTTTGGCGGGCTTTCTTTGGCTTGCACGGAGAATTGTTAAGGCCCCAGGCCATCAACTGTTGTTTCCTTTTGGCGTTTACAAACACCACCCATATTTCGTCAAAAAGTCACAATCCTCTTCAAAAAATCTTCTCCTTCTGCGTCGTAGCATGAAAGGAAGTTTAAGGCAGACCCCATTCGTTTGGTTTTGTGGACCTCTAAGCAATCTCGGTACCCACCTAGCACAGAACTTCTGGTAGCCTAATTTATTGGTGATAACCTCATACAAAACCATACGAGAAACTTTCCGGGAATCGTTCCAGAAAGTCCAGAGATTGCGAACCTTCGATTTTCACGAAATTTTTCGTTAACTTTCTTGACAAGATCATTACTCACAATATAAGGTCTACCACTCCTCTCTTCATCATGAATGTTTGTTTGTTCTACTACTTTTAAAAAATTGGACCCATTGCCGCACAACACCTTCACTCATAACGTTCGGACTGTATACAGTACACAATTGACAATGAATGTCTGCTGCTGAAACGTTTTGCGCCAAAAGAAATCTTATTACAGCATGCACTTCACATCTCATGGGATTTTCTATTGCAGTGCTCATGTTTTAAGGTTATAACAAGACAATACGCAAAAGAACGAGGTTCGTACGGTCACAGCTGGATGCTTGCTGAATTGGGGAACACGCAGATGTGAAAATTGCGGCGAGTATGGGGAGGATAACATATAAAGAGAAATAATAATAAATATTGAAATTTAAACAAAACATCTGCCATACATCCGTATTAAAAATTGCGGATACAAATGTGAAAGCAGATGTGGGATTTCACGCTAAAGTTCCGTACTTGCAGATGCCCGTTACATCCCAATTTTAAACACAGCTACAGTACACAGATGTTTTTGAACTGCAGTGTGTCTTAACACATCTGTATGGTGCACATAAAGAGTTTCCAGTTGATGAGTATGTGTCCAAACCATGTTTTAAAAGGAATAATGTTCTGAACTATGGAATATCTCCTCTATGCTGCAAACAGCTTGCTGTCAAAATTTTCTCATTGTGGCATCACCTACTCTGTGATCACCAAGAAAAAGTCTGATGAGGGTGACAAAAATTCAACCAATTTTTCCTACAATTCCAGTGTGTCCTCTTAGGCCCAGCGCACTTGACGCAACTGTTTTGTGACATAAGTTCAAACCGGTTAAGCTCACAGCTGTTATATAACCTTGGCATTGCAAGGTGATGGGGAATCGCACACTATGTGATTGGTTTTAGACCAGTCTCAAACCACTTGTATGCAACCATGGTCGCAGTTGTGTTGCAGACTTCAGTCGAACAAAAAATTAAAAAACCATGAGTGTTTAGGGCTTATTTTTTCTGAAAACAACACGAGTGAGAAAGAATTTAATTTAAAATTCATTGAAAAGGCGAAGAAACGTGAAGCAATTTACAACTATAAGCTTACAGGACATTCAAGAAAAAAAGTTCATTAAATATGGATGGATCCAATGCTTCCTCTGTACCCTGAGTATTCTGCGGTATCGATAATAATTAACAAAGTCTTCCTCGTCTGACTTTGACATACCAAAGTTCTACAAACTCTGCACTATCTATTGGAAATTGAATGAAACTGATCCACAACCAGACTATCCGTGTGCGGACAGAAGTTTCGTTTAGGTTGTGAACTGATTGCGAGCTCAACTGGCTTGCAACTGTTGTCACAAAACAGTCGCGCTGTGTGTGCTGGCCCTAACTTAACCAAATCTTATTCTATCACTGTCCTGCATTTACTCCACATTGGCAAAAATGTGTGCATTTGTTGAGGAGCACTTCATTAGTGAAGAGTCTGTAGCTTCTAAAGATCTACTGTACTTTGGATCCTCCCTTGTTGTGTTTTCACTCTCATGATGCAAGCAGCAAGTAGTAGAAAAAACTTTCTGATCTCTCCAGTTGTAACATAAGCACTTCCCACTCTTGTGCTAATCCTATTTGGACAGTATAAAATGTAAGCATCCTTATTTTTTAATAGTGGACATTATCATTAAGAGTTATCTCCGAGCTTATCTGGAGCATGCCAATTCACTAGTAAACAGAATGGACTGTACCAAGTTTGACTCATTGCTTCCTCTCCAGCCAGTGTGGGGATAGTATACTAGCAGGTTTAAGTAGAAGCTTCTCAGCTAATATTTTCTTTCAGATCACTAATGTTTCTACAGGCAGCTCAATTGTCAGCATTGATAGCAGCACTCCCAGATATTTACAAGCACAACAGTATAATAGCTTATCCAGTTTTGCAAGAGCTTGCTGATTTCCACTTGCATAGCAGGTAGATCAGTAACCAGTCTGTTATCTAGTAGTTGATCGGTAAATAAAAGTAGAATTTATGTCTCTCCCTTTTCCTCCACATTCAAGAAAAACTAGTCATAAATTCTCCATTTTTTAAGCTCTGACTATCAGACTTCTCTCTATCCCCCTCCTTTCTTCTACTCCCACTAGCTAACTTGAGACATTGTTAATGAGAGGTGATGTTTAATTTTATAATTTTTGTTATAATCTTCATATTTATTAATTTTTTATTTACATATTCTTTTTATGCCTCCCTGTTATTAGTTTTGATATTTTGCAATGCTCGGGTATTAGCGCTACTTAATGCCTATATATACAAAAGCTAATCCACTCTCTTTTTCCAATTCCACTGACAATGTATCTGAAATGGATTCATATTTGAATATTGTATGGAAGCAATGAGGAACAACAGGTTGAATTTTTTGTTTGCTAAATTATTGATTTTTTTCCTTTTTGACTTTAAATCACTACTATTTAAAATAGTGGAATTTAAGCAGAAAGCCAGCTCACCTGGGTCTATCTGGAATATTACTGTGGAGCCTATCTTCAGTAGAAACTACTTCTGGGCTCTTCGGTTCAACAGGTAGAGGTTTATTGGCTTCAAATCCCACTGTAAATAAGTAAACAGGTAAGTTTCTATCTTGCTCAAATTACATTTAAATTTATCTCATCCTCCTCATAAAATCAATGCTGTTAACAGAATAAAAACTTTCAAAAAATTTCTTAAAACTATTATTGCTCTTAAATTTTTCATATTTTCCACTGAAATTTGGTTGTTTCACAGTACTTCAAATAAACAATACACTCTTTTTGCTGATAGAATAATACACCAATAACAATAATATTAATGATTGAATACAACAAAATTGAAGTAAATTATCAAAAAACCAAGCAAAGTTTAAATGCCAGAGTTTGTTTATATCACAGATACAATTTCATGGCGGCTAGTGTTTTTGCGCCAATTCAAATACTTTAAATACTGTTTTAGGTTATTTAGAGATTTTATTTTAAGGAAATAAAAATAACAGTGCATCAAAACAAGTTGTAAATACATTGACATACTTTCCTAAAAATAGTCAGATAGCTTATTCTGCTTGCGTGTACATAGATTCTGAACACATTAATTTAAAATATCTAAATGCAAAGCTATAGATTTATATTGGGCCAGATTATTTTGTGTACCATGATGTTTCGAAGAAAATCTCTGAACCATTAAATATAATGAATTTAGTATAATAAGGATCTTTCCCAAGAAGTTAGGTAGTATGTTTAACCACTAAGTGTGACCAAATTTTATTATGAAAATGATAGTGTAATATGAAGCTCAGAGTTACAGCAGCCTTCATCTATAGCATGCACGCAAACCTACCATGGTTACCAGCAGCCATCTTAGACCGTGTCAAAGAATCACCACGTGGAGGAGGTAATGGTGGTGGTGGGTCATCATCATCTTCTCCATCTAAGCTATTATCTTCTGCTGAGCCATCCCCATTATTGGCATTTACAGAGCTATCTTCACTGCTGGTGCTGTTATCCTGAAACAGAAGAAAAACATTCCTTAAAGCTGATAATATTCCATAAAACATAGAATTAAGTTTCTTTACCTATAATGATAAATAATTTGCAATTTCAGTTTGGGAAAGAAACCATCGCAATGGACTGTAATGGCAGGACTGTACAGAGCCACAATACATACAAAAAGTTGAAGAAGAAAATGTTAATAATTCAGAATTTTAAAGCTAGTGGATTCTTTTTCGCCTTCCACATAGTCAACAAATTATTGTCATATTTACTAATTACTGTTTTATGATGTGGACAAAGTCATGGTAAATATATATAAAATTAATAATAATATTAGGAAAAAGGTATTGTATATTAGATAAAAAAACAAACAGACAAAAATGCTAAAACAAACAAACAAACAAAAATAACTTCAAAATTTACAAGTGAATTTTGCAAAAGGCATATTAGATACCATTAGCATTTTTTTAAAAAAAAATTTTATGGTTATCGCTGTATATGCCTCATTGGCACTGAGGTCATTAGAGGTGGGAAACGATTGGGGACAAGGAATGGGAAGGAATTCAGCCGTGGCCTTTTAAAGGAGGCAAACTGGTTTTTGCCTGGAGTTATTTGGGGAAACCTTGGAAAACCCAAATCTGGATGCCCGGATGGGGATTCGAACCGCTGTCCTTCGGAATGAAAGGGCAGAGTGTTCAATGCTCACCCACCATGCTTGGTGTACTAGTTTTTGAATAGAGTAGAAGAAGCTTCCAATGAGATAGTCTCTACGTTTTTCTTTAAATGCATCTTTTTTTACCTACAAACTGTTTTATACTTTTAGAAAGTTCCTTAAACAGATATGTCCCAGAAAAAGGCATTTCTTACAGTTGCTAAAAATAGTTATATTGATTTTTTGAAATGTTGATAAATATTCAAAACAACTGCAAAACCTGTGGCAGAATCTACCGTAAGCAACCCGTTGATGTATCACGTGGCAGGTTTTACCATTATTCATCTAGAGGTGAGTTTCATATCAATTCATATACTACCAATGACTACCCAAAAGGCATTTTTCCCCCCTATTGCAGCTCACCTACATTCCACTTAGGTAAATGATGGGTTTTCTCTTACCCCCAGTATTTTCATTTGACGAGGAGCAATTCTTTATCATCACAGATAATTTATTTTGTGTTTATGCTATATAAAACAAAAGCGTATAAAATGTAACTCAAACAATGATTACATTATATTTGAACTATTTTATCATAACTGATAAAATATTTTTTTTATCAAATCAGGTTCATTTCATACATATAAATACACTGTCAAATATAACTCAAAACTGGGTATTTATTTCTGTCTCAATTAAATGAAGAGTGTTATGCAAGGATACTAAAAAATTATTAGCTTGCTTACTCTTTTGTTTGGTTAGGGCCTAATAGCTCACTAATGATTGACATCATTGACGTTATAAAAATCCTGGTTGATTTTCGGAAATCACGAAAAAGTGAAATTTCGATGGGCAGACTTGGGAACAAACCACCACACTTTATTTTTATATTTATCCTCACAGAATATTAAAAATTCTGTTAGAATAATGACATTGTGAATTTGATGCCACTAAGTTATGTACTGAAGACAGACCCAAAAACTTCAAAACTTCAACAGTTAGCATAATGAACTTCAACAAAATACAGTATATGTCAAAATGTATAATACTGAGAATGAAAAGATGACTAATACCTATGTGCCAGCTTTTAAAAATGTGTTTCATTGAAGACCCTAGACCAAACTTTTTTAAACTCTACAGGTAATAAACCATGAACTAAACATCCAGAAATTTATAAACAGCATATTGCAGTGAAATTTTACCCACTTCATATTACAATGAAGAGCCATAAGAAACTGGTATAGGCATGCATATGCAAACACAGAGATATGTAAACACTAAGAGTACGGCGCTGCAGTCGGCAATGTCTATATAAGACAACAGTTGTCTGGCATAGGCGATAGATCGGTTACTGCTGCTACAGTGGCAGGTTATCACAATTTAAGTGAGTTTGAACATGGTGTTATAGTCGGTGCACGAGAGCTGGGATACAGCATCTCCGAGGCAGCGATGAGGTGGGGATTTTCCTGTACGACCATTTCAAAAATGCACCATGAATATCAAGAATCTGGCAAAACATCAAATCTTCGACATTGCTGCCGCCGGAAAAAGATCCTGCAATAATGGGACCAACGACGACTGAAGAGAATCGTTCAAAGTGACAGAAGTGCAAACCTTCCGCACGTAGCTGTGGATTTCAATGCTGGGCCATCAACAAGTGTCACCGTGCGAACCATTAAACAAAACATCATCGATATGGGCTTTCAGAGCCGAAGGCCCACTCGTGTACCCTTGCTGAGTGCACGACACAAAGCTTTGCGCCTCGCCTGGGCCAGTCAACACCGACATTGGACTGTTGACGATTGGAAACATGTTGCCTGGTCTGACGAATCTCGTTTCCAATTGTATCGAGCGGATGGACTTGTACGGGTATGGAGACAACCTCATGAATTCATGGACCCTGCATGTCAGCAGGGGACTGTTCAAGCTGGTCGAGGCTCTGTAATGGTGTGGGGCGTGTGCAGTTGGAGTGACATGACACCCCTGACATGTCTAGATACGACTCTGACAGGTGACATGTACGTACGCATCATGGTTGATCACCTGCAACCATTGATGTCCATTGTGCATTCCAACAGACTTTGGGCTATTCCAGCAGGACAATGCGACACCCCATATATCCAGAATTGCTACAGAGTGGCTCCAGGAACACTCTTCAGTGTTTAATCACCTCCGCTGGCCACCAAACTCCGCAGACATGAACATTATTGAGCATATCTGGGATGCCTTGCAACTTGCCGTTCATTAGGGTTCTCCACCCTCTCATACTATTACGGATTTATGGACAGCCTTGCAGGATGCATGGTGTCAATTCCCTCAAGCACTACTTCAGACATTAGTTGAGCCCATGCCACGCCGTGTTGTGGCACTTCTGCGTGCTCGCTGGCACCCTACATGAAATTAGGCAGGTATACCAATTTCTTTGGCTCTTCAGTGTATTTGTTGAGAAACATAACCTTTAAGACAAACTTTGCAGCCGTTTTGTTAACTTTAAAACTGTTAAAAAATAAGTGAAAAATTGTTAATTTTAGGTTATAATCCTTTGATTTTAAATTTGCAATATATTTACCACATTTCACATGATTTTCCAACCATTTCTTTCACTATGTGCCATTTTAAAAAAAAAATATTTTAATGTGACACCCACACACTATAAAAACTGTAAATTTTCTTTCTTTTCTTGACTTCAACATCTACAGAAATTTCATGGAATAGCCTATGTTTCCTAAATTTCTGGTAACACTGTTTTTTTTAGAGTTATTCATGGTTAACCAGTTACTCATTCTACACAAATTACCAACCAGCAATACATCGCACACGGACTATCCAGAAGTGAAAGAAAACGATATTCAAACGGTTGCTGATTCAACTTTCAGAAATAGTATCAAAGTAAAATCGGACAGATCGATTAATTATTGACCACAGTAAAATATAGGATATCTTGCTGTAATTTTATAGTAAAATGAAAGTAGGTTTAATGCACATAAAAGAGCAGTTACAGCCATTAAAGAGATCAGAAACCTATCATAAGTGTCCATAAAAATCTCACCTAGGCAATCAAATTTTAGTTTGGAAATTCATAAAATAAAACAATTCATCTGTACAATCATAAAATATAACACCTTTCCGTAAATTTTACAGGAAAACTGTAAAAGTTCGCAGGTATGCTAATATTAACTTGTTAGATGTGAAATATTTTTCTCAAATGAAAGTAACATACGTGCTACTACTGTCATTATCAGATGAGATGGTTCATCCTAGAAAATGTTCCTGCAGAATGCAAGAGATTGTCGAGTGATTTAGCTGGTCACCGTATCCTACTGCTACCACTATCTATTAATGGGAAGACTCCTTGTAAGCTTGAACCTTTTCAAATCCTAGTGAAATGATCTGGTCATGACTACTTATGTATGCATTAGAATAAAACTCTACTATGAATACATGTTTCTTTGTCATGAGACCCATTTCAAACAATAATGGCACATCACAGCATTCCTTACATTACTGGTAACATGTGGCAACAATACTATCCTTTCAAGTGACGTACATACACATTTGGAGTGAACAAGTTTCAATACAGTACATTTTGGCATCTGCTGTACTACTTTACTCTTATATTATTCCTAAATTGGATAACCAGTATTTCAGAACGATACCGATCTCTATCTAGAATGAAACCATAAATTAATTTTGTTGGGGTGATGTGTATAAAGCCTAATGATGATATAGAATGCTATGGACAAAAATTTAAACAGTCAAAAACTGATTAGACATAAGATGATACAGAATAAATATTGTTGTAGCAGTATGTTACATTATTATTAGTTATTATTGCCCTTTAGGGTAGTTTTAAAACACAAATTGTCAATGATTAAGTGTTATCCCTTTACTTGTCTTATTTTTTTCTTCCCAAAACATCTTCATATTTTCACTGTGTTCTGACCTGATTCGTCATGTATTTTGAATTTTGTTTACACAACTTCGTTCCTGAATTGTCCTCTTTTTCATGTCATTACATTAACCATTCAAAAATGAAAATCAGCAAAATTACACAGATGGAAAAGGAGTTGCAATATTGCTGTGATACTTGCATAAAATAGCAACTCATGTAACTGATGTGTTTGTGTATTGAGTCCAAAAATATAATATCAACCAAACTTACTAAATGTTACTTCCAACAGAAGACTAATAAATTACCATTAGAACAGCTTACTACTCACCAGGCGATTATTTTCAATGTATTTCTTAGCACCTTCAATAATAGCAAGGTACGAAAACCTTAACTGGTCAGGTGTCTGGATGAGACCCATGCGAAATCTCCTCATTTCAAGCAAGACTTCAACCACATTAACAGAGTCTAAACCATTCTCCTCTATCTGCAATGGGAAACAGAATAATGCATTAAAAGCAGAATATAAAATACAAGAAAATAGTGTAATACTGACACAAGTATGCCAGTTCAAAATGAACACTTCTAAATATACTGTAAAAGGCTTCTACAAATCTTTGTGAAAATGAATAAATAGCTTCTGCTCAATTAAGGTTTTCATTAAACTACAGTTTGACAGCAAATCATTTTTCATACCACCAAGAATACACTGATCATCATGATTAACCAATTCAATCATTAATTGATATGACCCCTTAAGAGTCATGAAACCAGATAGAATGTCAACATTGTTCTACAAGAAAAAACACTTTGGACAATTTTCCAACAGATAATTCCAGCATCCTCTAACACGTCTTAAAAGTTGGTTAAGTGGACTTTATCTTGATCTCTTTGATTCCAGCTCAACGACATACCTGTGAGCTTTCCTCTGAACAATAGTCTTTTATTTATTAAGACTAATGCTCTGATCTTGTCTAGATGACAAAGCAAAACAGTATCCAACACAATAAGATAAAATCAATTTTCTAATGTGTGTCCCTTGAGCAGTATAAACAGTACTGGATTGGCCATGTAGCAGGAGTTAGCAATTGCTACTGGCCCGGGCCCTCTGGGAGGCCCTGCGCCTTCTAGGGAGCCCCTGCCATGCCTAGGATTCTCGGGAACCTCCCTGCAGGCCAGATAGGCAACCCTTTTTTTTTTATCTCTACTACTGCCCCGCACGGTGAAAACCAAAGGCCCCTTTTACACATTTGCTACGGGCCCCGCGCTGTTTTAATCCGGCCCTGTGTATAGTAAGTAGATTATTCCTGTTCATTGTAAGGAAAATAAATTTTCTTACTTTTGCCTCTAGTTGAAGGCTACTTTATGCAAGTTTTTTTTATTAAAAAAATCTCAAGAGGTTAAACAATTATTTTAACAACACTGGAAATTTTAAAACAGAATTTATGGTTTAAGCACTGATTAAGACTTTGTGCTCTCTCCATTAAAAAATAATTCACGCAAAATAGCATAAGAAATAATCATAATAAGCATAAGAATCAACAGTTTCTAGCTTCTGGCTGGTCTGCCTCTCCCTTTTCTTCTTTCTTCCCACCACCTCTGTCAAACCTTGGTCCTGTCCTCTCCTCTCTTCCATACATCTCAGTCACCTACCTATCCCTTAGTATTCCTCTGGGGGCTTTTACCTTGAACCTTTATTTTATTAATTTTCTTTCTCTGTATTCTCTTTAACAAGCCCGTAACATCTTAGTCTGGCATTCTCTACCATTTCGTGTACGAGTTCCTCTTTTACTGTTTCTATAATTATTTCATTCCTTATACTGTCCACTCTTGTAACACATATTCTACCTCTTAGAACTTTCTGTTCACTTGCTTGTATCCTCCTAATTTCCCTTTTCTACAGTATTAAGATTTCAGCACCATAGTGCGTGCAACAGATTACACTAGTGATAGTCAATCTGGTCCCTACCACCCACTAGTGGGAGTTTCAGTTTTCATGATGCGCAGTATGGGTTTTGTGCGGTACTGAAGTACTAACTATTTTTTTTTTTTTAAATTAATTAGAAATTGAGCTAGTTTCCCAGTATGTAGTTTCACAGCATTAGCCTGAGTTATCTCATTAATAATTTAATTAATTAAATGTAATTTCATCAGACTTCAAGCTTCTATGTATGCAAAGAAATACAGAAAGTTGTTTTATAAAGATTTATCCTGCCAAATTTTATGAAAGTCTGACAAAGTATTTGGTAAACAATTAGTATTTTATGTTTTAACTTGCTGTAATTCTGGTTTATAAATTTTATAAAGTTGCTACCCTGTTTTCTATGAGTACATTATTATTATTGTGGAACTGGTGGGCTGTTAAAAAATGTCACTACTAACAGAGATACAAAAGTGGACAGTAGGTAAACAAAGGTTGACTACCCCTAGATTACATTACTGTGGCACATACCAGGCTTCTGTTACTACTTGCCCCCTCTCTTTCACTTATGTGTCTATCAATCCTACTGCATTCCTCCACAACACTTTCCTGGTAATTGAAACTATTCATTTTCCTACAGCTGCTCTCCTGCCATACAAATTACTTTGTTTATACTTTTCTTCTTTCTGATTGTTAGCACATTTTTTTTTTTTCACATTAAATTTCAGATCACAATCAACCAAAATGTCTGCCCATACATCCAACTGCCACTGAACTTCCTCTTCACCACTTTGCCAGATTACCAGCTCACCTGCAAAAGCCATCACCTTCATATTTTCCTCTCCCTTCCTCACTGCAACCTTCTCCATCATTCACAATTATGACGAAAAGTAGCGTTACAAGGTCACTGCCTAGTTTTAGACCATTTCTTTGAGCCAATCTGTTCTTTGTCCTCATATAGTTCACATTTCCCTGGTGTAATTCTGTCACTCAACTGTTTTTATTTTATTATTTTGACTCCTCTGCTTTCCTTGGCCTTTGATACCTTAAGTCTTCATAAGCAGTCATATGCTTTCTCAATATCAACAGCATATCCTTTCCATATTCAGTGTTGCTCCTGCGCTCTCACATTGCAAATATCAGGTCTACCATTGATCTGCCTGGTCTGAAGCCATACTGCTCTACTATACTCTCTACTTGTAATTCACTCAAAAAATTCGTGATATAAACACACTCTACAGATACCACAATAAGGGCCTTTAAAAAAATAAAAATAAAATCTTCTTCTACATACCTACTTACCTTGGGTGGATATATATGGATCTAAAATTCAATAAGCAAAGCAACAGATTAGCACATATATAAAGGATAATTTTTCTCAAATTTAATCAACCTCCTCCAGAATTTTCCAGCAAAATGTATATTCTTGTTACACAATAATTAGGAACATTTTCAGAGTCTTGGACTAGGGAAATTCAAATTTAAATTATAATTTATGCAGAATTAATTCACGTGATGTTTAAAAAGACAGCCTAATTCCTCCCCATATCACTGACATATTCTTTCCAGTAGTTATCATAATCGAAAATGATTTTTTTCTCAGCACTTTTTCAGCCACAATTTACAAGAACAACCAGGCATCAAGCCCTTCTTAAAATTCTGACAGTTTCACACCTTCTGTTGCAAGAAATTTAATGTTTTATTCCATGCTTGGAACCAACTTACTTTCTATTATACCTGAAAAACTGAGAGAGCTGATAGTTGTATGAATGAAACAGCTTAAAATACCAGCGAATGCTAAAAATTGATGCATTGGTTTCCTTTTTTAGGAGCCAATTTCAAATTATATATGTAATTTACATTTGAACAGCCCTTAAAGTTTATTAAGATACTTCACCCACTTAACCTAGGTACATAATTATAACTGAATATTTTTTGTAGTGCAATTAACTCACAAGTACAAGGCAAGAGTCAACGAGGCAGAAGGTCCCAGAGCGACCGATGCCAGCAGAACAGTGCACAACAGGAGGTCCCACATTCTGGTCGAGGGCACCACTACGCCGTACCACCATCAGGAAATTAAGGAATGCTGTTGGACTTTGTGGCACTCCAAAATCTGGCCATGTGGTGTAGTGGAACTGCAGGATTTCCCGACTTTCGCCAGATGACAGTTCTGTCAACCTGCCGAGTAAAACTGGAATTGTGATACTGTAGTGGAATCTATTAATATAAAAGGCAAGTGTCATTTCTCAATCTATGACGTCACACTATTAAGTCACACTTTACACCATTTTTCTTGGTTATGAACTTTATTTAATAACGTTGCTAAGCATCCGCGAATAAATTAACTGACATAACACTGAAATTAAAGTATCTTTGGACACAGATAAGTAAGATAAAAGTTTTTTATTTTCGAACATCAATGTTAACGAAAGCTTTGAGTAGATTGTTACTTATCATGGGTCAGAATTAAAACTGGCATTTGACGCTACGGCAGGGCAAGAATAATTTAGTTGTTTTTTTTTTTTTTTTCAAAATAATTTAAACTGTGGATTATTATTGTTATTAAATCGTTTGAATGGATATAGTTGCACACTGATCTCGAATTGTGCAAACTACACTACAATTAAAATAAATGTTATGTGACATAATGTAAGTTTATCAGATTTATTTTAATGTTCTTTGCTTTCACCGAGTAATACAGGGCGTTCGCCGGGAAACGCAACCCACTGTTAGCGCTACAAGGAAGAAACTGCTCCCGGCGAGCGAGCGGTCAGCTTCCGGCATTGTTCGACCGTCGGCCGCGGACTATTTCATAATAATTACGCTTCATAAACTTGTATGTGCTAAGCATTTAAATGTGACGTAATTCATTAGCTTACCTTATAAAAGATGCTGGAAGTGTTGACCCTCTTGTGTAATGCACATTTCACATCTTCTGAACATATTTCGAGACACACGCTGCCCTGACTGACTTAATGATTTTTTGGTGTCTGTTCTAGTCGAAAAGCGATATCGTCAATTTTCTCCTCTGTGAGAATACGGTTGACCGACAGTCTCTTTTTGTTAAAAAATGAACCCGTTTCTCTTACTTTTTTAACCAGACGCAGAATTGTTGATTTAGCTGGCAGTAAAGCGCCAGGAAATTTGCGACGAAATTTACTGCGACACTTTTTAAACGACTTCTTCTTCACATATGTATCTTAGAGAAATATTCTTTGTTGCAAACTGTAACGTACCATAATTTTACTCACACTCAAACACCGTACAGATTAGTAAGAGTATGAAGCCCCAAACCAGCCAAACCGCAAAGAAACGTTTATTCACAACACTGATTAATAAGAGACTGAAGTCACAAACTAGCTACAATGCAAAGAAACCGTTCTTAACAATGTAAGGGTCCCATTATACTGCGTCACTGCACTGTTGGGGCAGCGGAGGTGTTAAACAGTGCGCTGATTCACGGTGCCGTGTGGCGGGAGCTGCTGGCTCCACTGACCGAGCAAGTTGCCGACGGCAACAGACTGGGAGGGTAGCGTTTTCCGGCGAACGCCCTGTATTACTGAGGCCAACTATTCGAACATTGTAATATCAGTCTAAATCACGTTGGAGATTTTTGGTTTTATACCTTCCTTTTTGTTGAAGGTTTTTGATGAAATTTAGGTTGTTGTGTAATCACTGGGACTCATCAAGGAATTGTCATTTTGGTCTGAAAACTATTGCACATGTTCATTGGGTGATATTAATGACTATAGTAAAATAAGAACGAGATACGAAAGAATTGTGCTATTCGTTTGAAATTTACCACATATGTTCCTGTAGTCATACCTTTTAAGAAAAAGTGTACACAAAAGCAAAATGAAAACACATTAGAAGTGACGTAACATGAAAATTACGAATTAACACAACAAAAAACCGCCATTTCATTCATATTGTCTTGTCAAAGAAAGCATCTGCACTCTACAGCAACAACTGTAAAAACGCTGGCAATATTTCTTGGCAAGGTATGAATATATTCCTGCATTGTACGTAGTGATAGTAATTCACTTCTTACCACAACTTATTTTATAGTCACCATATTATTTAATATACCCAAATGTCTAGCGAATTATGCTTTAACAACAAGAACCAAATGCCATTTTGGTACAGGTTGCATTCCAACTATAAAAACTAAATTCTTTCATTCGCTAACGGTTCAAAGTTGTTGCAGTTTTTTTTTGTTCCATATTTATATTTCTGATGGCTGATAGGAACATATTCCCAAATAATATTGTTCAAAGAACGTGTGCACGATCATTATACTTCGCTACATAGCTTCCCTCGGTCGCTTGCGTTACAGAACTTTTTGAGTGAAGTTTGTAAGGTATGTATATATTTTACAGCTCTAAGCGCTCCACACATTAAAAAATATGATCTATCGAACGTGTGTAACAATTTTCAGTCCAAAAGGACAATTCCTTTACGAGCCCCAGTGATTACGCTAAAGACCAAATTTATATAGCCAAGCATTATTGCCACTAAAATGCGATACAGTACATGTATTTAGATGCGTGAGACTGAAGTATTGGGTTTCTGGCGACAAGTTTAGAGTAGTATATGTGGTTAGGTTGAAATGCAACCTGGACGGAAATGGAAATTTTTTGTTTCAGCGCAAGGCACGAGGAATTACATTGAATTTAATTTTATAACAAGAACTTGTCAGAACACTTAAAGAAATTGGCTTATTAATTATCAGTTTTTTTATTTACGGAAATCATTAATGATTTGAATGAAAGAAGTTCAAGACTAATTGTGTTCAATGTGGCCTAAACCACAATTAAATATTACGTGGCATAGCGTAAGTTGTTAAGATTTATTTTTAGCATCTTTCGTTTTCACCGGGGTCAGTATTTCAGCCGATGTAAGCTGTCTCAGCCATTAAAATATTGATTTTCATCACAGGTAATAGGAAAGAAAGATGTGAGAACTTGTGAAGATTTGGGATCAAGTTTATATCGTGATGCATGATGACACCGACATGCTATACAGGGACTGTGCACAAACACAAAAACACAATAGTTCAGGCAATGCCCTTTACTCATAAATGTAGAAATATATGGCTGAGATAAATTTTACATATCCAGTCAACATAGTAAAATAAATTGTGATTTTGACAGTTATGATAAGAGCAATTGGAAGGGGGGGGGGGGAGGGGTGACAGAAACAGTATCAGTGGATATGATATTCGCTGGAAAGAAATAAATCATAAGAAAATTAAAACTGATATGTGAATAAGTGATAAATTATACAAACTATAAATAATGAATAATTTCTGAAAAAAAAATATAATTTTAAAGTAGACTAGTAAACAATAGGTTTACCGGGCTGAGTATAATTAGAGACTGAGACCGCAAGGTGTCTGGTATTTGGAATGTGTTGGTAGGCTAATTCCCACTTCCAGTGTGTGATTTCCGAAAATACTCTTATGGCTGTGATCGTCATGTCATGAGAGTTATGGGTGCTAGGATGGGCAGTGAGTTCTACATTTTGGGAGTAAACAGTATGTAACTATTTATTCATATGAGTAACTACTTTGTGGTGAGGCCAATAAAGAACTCTATTAACGAAAATAGGCGAGCTGGTATATGAGGTGGGACGTGTTAAAGGTGACATGGCCTATGCTGGGGTAGGTTTTGCCAGCAGTATGTTTGCTATAGGTTGAGGTGGGTGAATGCATATTGCACACTTTACAATGAGTCCTGCTACAAGGTAAGGAGATGCAGAGTAGGTAATTGTGGATAAGTAGGTTTTTTATAGGTTAGGTGGCCAGCTGAAGGTGATGCGGAGAGATGTGGGAAAGTTGGTGGGGAGAATATGATGTACTTCAGAAATAGATCTGGAAAAGTCGCAGCCATGAAGAAAAATCTGGTCCAGATAATCCAGCCTAAGAGAGAACTGGGTGAGAAACGCAAGATTATTGTTGGTTTTGTGTTTTGGTATGCTGGACAATTATTGGATATCTGTTTACATACTAGTTTTGGGGGATAACTATGGGATATAAATAGTTCATATGAGGTTCATATGAGTGATAAAATATTCTCGATTGGAGCAGATGTCTGCCTGGGATGTCTAGGGGATGGAGTGTTATTTGATATGGATGGCAGCAATCATATTGTAGGTATTGTAGGTTTGATGTAGACAGAGGTATGTAAGTGGCCATAATGTACAGAAATGTCCATGTCAAGAAAGCTGATGTGGGTTGGCAATAGGAAAATATGAAGTTTAGGAGTGGATGTATGTTGATTTTTTTTTACTTATGGCTTTATGCCTCGTCAAGATCATTAGAGGCAGGACGGGACTGGGGACAAGGAAAGGGAAGGAATTTGGCCATAGCCCTTTTGAAGGAAGCATCCCAGCATTCACCTGGAGTGATTTGGGGAAACCATAGTAAACCCAAATCTGGATGCCCAGACAGGGATTTGAACTGCCGTCTTCCCGAATGCGAAGGATGTTGTTGAGTGAATTTGGACGTCAAAATGTACAATTTATGATTGCCATATGTGGCTTCACAATTTGAGGAGACAACAACATACACATGAATTTCAAGATTAGCAAGGTATGGCAAAACTTTCGCCATGTACCAAATTAAAGGCTAGGGGTAGTGACTAACCAAAAAAGATAAATACAATACTTCAGTATGAGCGCCTTATACATGCAAAGAGACAAGAAGCATGGCAATGGGACTGATGCAATTGCACATTGGCTATGATGTTACTACTGTGTAGGAAGAAAAGGATAAATGTTAGCATTGACATATTGAATACAGGGAAAGAAATCATCATTCAAAAATGTGTTACAGCATAGAAACATACAGAAAAGTATAAGAAAAAATGAAATTATTATTTTGGATAAGGTACTTAGGCGGTAAGAACATTCACAACTCTGTTCTAATAATGGTCCTAACAAAGTAAATCCACAGTTCATGTAAATATGATGCCCAAATTACAGGAATCCCTAAGCTTGTATCACTTGCAACGAACTGACAGGAGAGACAACAAAACCATACAACCCTGCAAAACCCAATACTACTTCAGGAATTTTGGACAGGACTTCATCATAACAAGCCATCAATTTCAGGGTATGGAAGACATGACAATATTCAGTGTAGTGGAACTAACTGTTCTAAAAAGATAAAGAACTTACTGCAGCAAGAAAGAATTTTAGTAAACAGTAATTTACATCACAATGTCTTTAGTTAGAACTGCTAACTGGCTCAAACACTTTTGATATAACAGTTTTATAAATTGAACTCTGTATACCTGACCTGCAAGTGTCAGCAGTCCTGTGAAAATTGCTTACCTGAGGACTCTAGTTGTATAGTAGGAAGCTTCAGTTTCAGAAATAAACTGCACCTTAAGACCAACATCACTAAGCACAAGGATATCGTCAACACCAGGCATCTTGCCCGATGGCCAATATTGGTGACATTTTACCTGCACAATAACATTAGCATAAACAATTAAATTGAAGAAGATATGATTTTTGAAACTAATACACTAACATTCTTGAACAGATGTTAAATCAAATTCTATGCACCAAGAACAGAAATGTCATAGTCAATCACGATGAAATTTAATACACACTGGTGATCAAAATTAAAGCAACAAACGAATAATTTTCAAGGTTGCGTTTATTTAACCAAAAAACAGTATAAACAGGAGATAGTAAAGTAGAAACAATGTAAAGAATACAGAACATAAACAATTGCATCATGCATAATGATAGACAAAAACGTTCTTCTTTTTTTCGAACCTAACGGATTTGCACACAAATTCCAAAAACTGCATAATGTGCTCAGTATGGGGTGTGACCACCTCCAGCAGGAATACACGTCTGACAATGAAGGGCATGCTGTGAATAATATCATCAATCTCGTGTTGAGGCAATAACGCCCATTCTCCCTGCCAACAGCAGTAGGGATCCTCCTTGATATTGGTCTCTTTCCACAATTATTGGGTCCCAAAATCATGTTCCATGTTCCCTCCAGATGCAAATCTGTCGAGAATCACTCTCCAAATCAAATTGGGACTCATTTGTGCCCACTGTCCGACCATCCAGTTGGCATGTTGACGACTCTACTCCACTCTAAGACGATCCCTTCTGTGAAGACGCTTTAGGGGTACCCACACAGCAGGTCTCCGACAAAGGCCACTCTGCCAGAGCCTTCTGTACACCGTTTGCCTTGATACAACTGTTCCAGTGGATGACAGTTGTCGTGCAGTACATATGTAGTACTGTCATTGCCTTACAGCCAAATAAAGGTCTTCTGTTTCTGATGTGACACGTGTTGGCCCTGCCCTGGTCTTCGGGTTACAGTTTCGGTCTCTACAAACTGTCGCCACATCTAAGAAACAACAGAACGATTCACATTAAGCCATTGAGACTGCCCTGCTTCCATTCTTCCTATGCCTCTCCACCATAGAGAGTCTGGTAAGTGTCTTCTCTGTGCTATACTGCACTGTCTGTGAATATGTACACAGCGATTGTGGATGTGAGACTACTCAGCAAACACTACTTTGTTTCATAGGTGCCCTGACATCATTGGCATGGTTGTACAATGACCAGAATGTCATCTTCTGTGCAGAACATGATTGTACAGATATTTGTTGACAGTTTGTATGATTACTCAATGTAGGCTTTCACAGCTGGTATTAACTTCACTCATAATTTCCATGCTGAAAGGCCGTGGTCAATAATTAAACATCAGGGGAAAGTTTTACTTATCAACCAGGGCCTTTCAGCCCGGAAATTATGAGTGAAGTTTGTATGATTATATCGTGAATTAGACACAGGATGGAGAAATAGTGGTTTGTTGTTTTAATTTTGGACACTAGTGTACATAACATGTTTGGCAGTTATTTTCTCGGCAATATTAATGAAAAAGCTCATCTTTTAGAGATTATAAATGTTGACAGAAAACTGAGTATATAATTACTACTGAAAATAAGCTACGATAGGGGGAATAATGCATCACTTACTGCAGATGAAGGCTAAGGGCCAGGCAAGCACAAACACACAATATTTCATGTAACAACCTTACTCATGTAGGAGACAAGACATATGGGAGGGGGAAAGATGTGAACACACCCAGAATTACCATATGAATGGGTCCTCCAGGCTGGAAACCTCTGGTCCAGGCGGTAAGGTGTCGGGAGGTGGGGCGGGTCATCCAGGTTGGAAACCCTTGGTCTAGGCAGTAAGGTGTCTGCTTCATAATTTTGAACTGGGGTTCTAATCCCTATATATGTATTTTTCAACCATAATTATATTAATTTGATTTCAACTTCATTTACATTATTTTACTGTGTGAAATAATATTTAAAACAAATCACATTACTTATAATAGATACAACAAATGAGATTTTGGGTAATATACCAACAATGGTTTGTAACATGCCTCGCCCATAGCCACTAAAGAAATTTGGTCAGGAGACGAATATGTTGGTAGATTTGAATCTGACAAAAGCATTTTGCCACATTTATAAATGTTTCTCACTTGTCCTACCGTTTTCTTGATGAGTTACATTTTGTCAATTTTTTTATCATGGACATTATTTTATTTTCAACCATTTACTGCAAGGAATTACACATACTGAGTGCAGAAAAAAAAGATCTTTTGAGCATTACGTATTACATTTAAAATATTCCTTAATGATACAGAAGTATAGAACAACAAAGTACAATAAAGTAAAAGAAATAATACCTATTTTATTAGAAAATGCATCAAAACAATTATTAACAAAATTGAAAACAGATGTAAGACAGGAGAATTTCCCAGTGTCAACACAATCCGGCAGTACAGTCGTGAGACCCCATTTCGAAAAACGATTTTATGGAAAAAATGACACTATATTTTATGTAATGTTATTTTTTTAAAAAAATATTAATTCACGCAGTAAAATTATGTAAATGAAGTTGAAATCAAATTAAAATAATCATTTTCAACACCACATGAAGATAAAAAAATAAATAAAAATATTTGAATCGAGTCTGAAGATTACAAAGCATATACCTCACCACCTACACCACACAGCCATCTGAAATAATGCGGCAATTATTCTGCTATATAAAAGACATTGGGATTTTTTTTGCATGCAAATATCTCAGAAACTAGGACACATTTGAAGAAATGACAGCACACAAACATATGGTGTGTATACCCTTCAACATATATGCAGGAGATTGACATCCGTTCTTAAATGTCTTATGGTCCCCTTGTAAGAGTAACTGGTGTACAGTTAAAAGGGTGGATAGATGTATATATTCAAGATCAGAATTAATGATGTTAAAGAAGAAAGGAAGACAAGATTAACTATAGAAGGAGCATGGCAAATCACAGTTAAAATATAATAAAGATCACAGTAATAAAAATCATAGCAAATAACAGTTACAGACTGTGGTTAATTACAGAAGTGAGGGTGCCTAAATAGTATAATTAAGATATGATAGGGAAAAATAACCTGTCACCACAGATGAAGGCAGGAGGGCCAGATGAGCACTAAAAATTAATAATACAAAAAAAAAATACACTTCACAATATTTCGCTTCAGCTACAATATTTTAAAATGTGTTTGTTTTATGTTTTCTCTTGTGTTCGTCTGGTTCCCCTTTCATTTGCAGTAAGTTATGGGTTATTTTTCTCTATCCTAACTTAATTATACAATTTAGGCACACTTCCTTCTATAATTAACCTCAGCTCCTCACTTTCATTCCATTCTTTTTCAAATTAATTTACACTCCCTATAACAGCTGCTCAGTATTCCATGTAGAAATCACATACCACACTTTATATTCTTCTTCTGATTAAGGGTTTACACTTGGAAATCTTTTAGCTACACCGCTCTACCTTCAATAAGTGAAGGTTTATTTACCTATCTTAATTTTTATATAAGTAAAAGATGTTCGTTTCATTTAACCTAAATGTTACACAGTAACAATGGAAAATGTATTAAGCAACGAAAACTAAGAAGAATGCATAATCACAACAAATGAAGACAGCAGGGCTCCAACAAATGCACTTTCAATAATTTAAGTTTAACCTTAATCATGAATACAGGTTTTTTTTCTTTCTGTAATCAGTCTCTCGACTGGTTTGATGCAATCCTCCATCCCTTCCTATCTTGCGCTAGCGTTTTCATCTCAACATACCCCTTACAACCGATGTCCTCAATTATCTGCTTCATATAATCTCTGTCTTCCTGTGCAGTTCTTACCTTCGACTGTTCCCTCCACCAAATTAACCAATCCTGCATGTCTCAAAATATGACCTACCATCCTGTCTCTTCTTTCTGTAAGACTCTTCCACAAAGTTCTTTCCTCGCCCAACATTTCCAAAATTCATTCATTTCATACTTTATCCAGCCACTTAATCTTTAGCATCCTTCTACAGCATCACATTTCAAATGCTTCAATTTTCCTTCTATTTGGTATTCCTAAAATTGACGCTTTGCTGCCATAGAGTGCGGTGCTCCACACAGAGTTTTAAAAAGTTTTTTCCGAGTGCTAAATCAATATTTGAAACTAAAAGATTTCTCTTTTCCATGAAGGCTCTTTTCACTACTGCTATCCTGCTTCGGCCATCAGTTGTAATTTTACTTCCTATGTAGCAAAATTCACTAACTTCTGTTATCGCATCTGACGCTATTTTTATATTTAATCTACTATCATTTCTGCTACATTTTATCACTTTTGTCTTGCTTTGATTTATATTTAGTTCATGATAGATCACCTAAGTCATCAATGTCAACTCGTTCAAGTCATCTCCGTCATAAAGTTTCTCTATGTAGTCCATCCATCGGTTAGCTCTCTATCTTCTAATTTTAAAAGAGGTTTCCCATCAGCAGCTTTAATGTTTATACCTCTTCTCTCTTTCTCCAAATCTGTTTGATCTTCGTATATGCCACATCTATTTTACCCACGACCATTTCCTTTATTACTTCTTCAAACTTTTCATGAAACCATCTTTCTTTGCTTCTTTGCATTTCCTGTTTATTTGATTTCTAAATTGTCTGTTTTGCTCTCTTCCTGCTTAATCCTGAGCATGTTTGTCCTCTGATCCATCAACTCCAAAATTTCTTCTGTGATCCAAGGTTTTCAGGTGGCTTGTTCCCTAAAGCATAATGTCTCTTTACCAGCTTTCATCATTTTGGTCTTTAAGGCATTCCATTCGTCTTCAATTGAGCCATTTTCATAGTTACTATTTAGACCAGCATCTATCATTTCTACAGACTTTTCTCTCATGTTATATTGTTTCAGTTTATTCACTTCAAATCTGTTCTGCTTGTGTTGCTGCTACTCTATTCTCTTGAATTTCAGCCTGCACTTCATTAACTATCAGATTATGGTCAGAGTCTATGTCTGCTCCTGGGTACATTTTACAGTCTATAACTTGCTTCCTGAATCTCTGTTTGACCATGACGTAATCTAGCTGATATCGGCCTGTATCCCCTGGACATTTCCAGGTGTATCTCCTTCTAGCATGATTCTTAGTGTGTTTGCCACAACTAGTTTATATTTTCAAAAAATTCTAACAATCTGCTTCCCTGCTCATTTTTTCTCCTAAACCAAACTTCCTACAATATTCTCCTCTTTTCCTTCTCCCACTATCACATTCCAATCACCCATGATTATTAGACTTTCCTCCCCCTTCACATATTGGATTAATTCTTCAATTTCGGTGATATTTTGTCTACTTCATCATCTTCCTGTGACGTTGCCATGAACACTTGTACTAATGTGGTTGGAGTGGGATTAGTTTCTAAACTCATCAAAATAATACTGTCACAATAACTCACCCGTTTCCGTACTCTCTTATTCATTACAAATCCTACACCAGTATCTCCATTGACAGCATGTGTCAAGGACGTATCCAGCATCAGAGATAGAGGGGGGGCAAGGTTTGAGCTGGGTGAGGGGGGGGGGAATCCAACTGCTTATAGCCCAGTCAATAAAGGGCCAAAAACAGTGAATGTCGGAACTTTCTCTGGTAAAGCTGAATTTTCTCCCAGTAGTAGATCACTATTAGAGAGACATTTTTTCAAAAGTCCCCGAAAATTCCAATGGAGCTTCCCCCCTACCCCCCCCCCCCTTTAAGTTTAAAATGTAGAGTTTTACGCAATCGCATATAACTTTTTAACCAAAAGTTTATTAAGGTTATATTACTTACAGTTTTATTCCCTGATAAATATTCTACAACTTTTATAATAACATAATTTATGATATGTGCAGCAGTTTTCCCGTAAATTAACGAAATGTTGTAAAAAAAAACCAATATTTTTTTGCCACCTATCTACGTTTTTGCAAAACCATATTTTTATTCATCACCAAATGAAAAAATGCTTCGAATGAAAGTTGTAGCTCATATATTCCTGAGTACATCGGTGTATAAACATATACAGTTATGTGTATTACTCTGCTAGTAACATAGAAAACAGTAGCTAGGTTTTGAGCGCGTGAGTGCCCGGGAGTCGGCGGGCAGCGTGAGCCGGCCGCGCCCGTTGTGTAAGAGGAAGAATAAAGGTGCTATAAATTCCAGAAATAATTTTTAATGCATTTAACAGCGTTTGTTTGATCCAACGTGTCAGGGATAGTTGCTAATGTAGGAAAATCTTTATTAGCCCCTATATTTCATTACTCGCAGATCCAATTGTAAAGGCAGCATTGAATCAATTTAATGAGTGTTTAAATAATGTGAAAACGCTCAGCAGAACAACTAAGCTTTGGATAAATCTTCTTAAATGCATTGACCTCATAATGATGTTTATTTACGCAGAAAGATCCGGTAATTGGGACCTCCATTTAAGTACTACAATTGAAATGCTCCCATACTTTCACGCTGCAGGCCATCTGCCATATGCTAAATCCGCAAATCTTTATGCACAAGAAATGACTAAACTTGGCTCTAAACTATCTCCACTAGAATTTGGTCTCTTTAAAGAACATTTCACTGTAAGAAGAACGGGGAAATACTGGTCTGGGACGTGGACTGACATGTGCATCGAACAGGGTTTGATGCGTCCCATGAAATCCGTTGGGGGCCTAACTCATGGACGAGGCATAACCGACAGCACTCTATCGAAATGGGTCCTCGGAACACAATTTTTCTTAAAAATTCATGATGCTGTGGAAGCGTATTTTGGGACATCAATTCAGTACAATGAGCAGCATGTTGAACTTCGCGTATCTAGACGAGAAAGAGATTTGTCGGACCTGCAAACATTTACAACATGGTTCCAAACACACAATCCTTTTACAAAACTATCAGGTGAATTAGTTTCATTACCATCTGGATTCGTGTGTGATGACTCAATAAACTGCGATGAAGCTTATGATGTCGGTCTCTCAGCCATAGCCAAAATGAAGGGAACTAACTTCCATGATATTAAACTTCACAGGAAGGATATGGTTAACACTCAAGCAGTGCAGAAGTCAGCATTGGTACGATCAAAAGAAGTTTGTGTGAACTCCAAACAACTTTTTAACTGTATTTTGTGTGTGTGCGACAGTCCCGGAAAATTAGACTTACTTGGAATTCGAACTGGCTCCTCGACCACCTGCTTTGTTTGATGATGTATCCTTACGAAAAGGAACAAAATCGTCACTGATGAAGGTATTTGAAGAAAGTGTCATCAACGTTACTACAAGTTCTTGACAGTAACAAAGAAAAGTTCCCTTAGATCAAATTTTCATCTAGCAACATTACCTCCAACGTGTGAGGCATGTCGTGAACATTCGCTGAGAGTATTTTTGCAAGTTCGAAACTGGTTAGGTGATACTCTTGATGCTACAAACTGGGGTTGGAAAATTGAAAACGTGAAAGAAATGAGAGGTACCAAAAGAACATTGAAACCAATTCCTACCTCGAAGCCATTTGCTCCAAACGAACTGCTGCAATTAGTGTCATGTTCTTGTAAACAAGGATGCGGACAATACTGTGGATGTAGAAAAGTGAACCTGAGTTGCACTGCAATGTGTGAACACTGTAGTGGCTTATCTTGCCTAAATTCACACCTGTGTTCAGAAGAAGATGAATTTCCTCATACAGATTAATATGTAACCGTTATCATAGAGACATGCTTCTAAACATAAAATAAGTTTTATGAGTTACAATAATCATGACTTGTAAATATTAAATCGGTGTATATAAATATCTGTGGTGGGTGGGAGGTCCGTGATGCTGTTTTAAAACACAAGTAATTTAAAACAGCTGCCGGTTTAGCCAGTCCGGGACACGGCGGGTGGATAATGGAATGGCCTGATATAACAAGGCTAGGTTAAATCCCCCGAACCAAAACTGGCATACAAATGTGTACAATAATTAATCTTATATATATTTAAAAATAGACATGTTTTTTCCTATATTTCACTTTTCAGCCACCACTACCTTGCACAGATCACTGATGTTTGTTGGTGGAAGTAGCATGGAGTTTCCTGTCGTGCACAACGTTGCCCGAATGCCGATAGCTGTGGGGATGTGGGAGATATAATGATTAAAGTTGGTCAGTGCAGGGCGTTTTCATATTTCGACCAAAAATTCGTATCTCCGTATACTTCTCTTTCCTGCCACAACTACATAACATACACCTTTGGTATTTGTGTGTGGTAGTAGAATCGTCTTTCCTGTTGTGCACTATGGTTGTTAGATGTCGGTAGCTATGGGGGTGTGGGAGATATGGGGGTTGAAAGTGGTCGACCTGTGGCAATTTCATACTTCTGCCAAAGACAAAAGTGTCATGGTGTATCACTTTTCAGCGAAAACTATAGATCACAGATAACTGGTGTTTGTGTGTAGTAGTAGCACAGAGTCACCTTTCGATCACAACAGCGGCCGATTTTCAGAAACTGTGGTACTGTGGTAGATATGGTGGTTGTAAGTGGCCGACCAAGGATATTTTCGTATTTCGACTGTCTCCGCATATGTCACTTTTCTGCCACAACTACATAGCATAGAGCATTGGTGTTTGTGTTTGGTAGTAGAATCGTACCTCATGTAGTGCACTATGGTTGTTAGATGTCGGTAGCTATGGGGGTGTGGGAGATATGGGGGTTGAAAGTGATCGACCTGTGGCAATTTCATACTTCTGCCAAAGACAAAAGTGTCATGGTGTATCACTTTTCAGCGAAAACTATAGATCACAGATAACTGGCGTTTGTGTGTAGTAGTAGCACAGAGTCACCTTTCGATCACAACAGCGGCCGATTTTCAGAAACTGTGGTACTGTGGTAGATATGGTGGTTGTAAGTGGCCGACCAAGGATATTTTCGTATTTCATCTGTCTCCGCATATGTCACTTTTCTGCCACAACTACATAGCATAGAACATTGGTGTTTGTGTATGGTAGTAGAATCGTATCTCATGTAGTGCACTATGGTTGTTAGATGTCGGTAGCTAATGGGGTGTGGGAGATATGGGGGTTGAAAGTGTTCGACCTGTGCAATTTCATACTTCTGCCAAAGACAAAAGTGTCATGGTGTATCACTTTTCAGCGAAAACTATAGATCACAGATAACTAGCGTTTGTGTGTAGTAGTAGCACAGAGTCACCTTTCGATCACAACAGCGGCCGAATTTCAGAAACTGTGTTACTATGGTAGATAAGGTGGTTGTAAGTGGCCGACCAAGTATATTTTCGAATTTCGACTGTCTCCGCATATGTCACTTTTCTGCCACAACTACAAAGCATAGAACATTGGTGTTTGTGTTTGGTAGTAGAATCGTATCTCATGTAGTGCACTATGGTTGTTAGATGTCTGTAGCTATGGGGGTGTGGGAGATATGGGGGTTGAAAGTGTTCGACCTGTGGCAATTTCATACTTCTGCCAAAGACAAAAGTGTCACGGTGTATCACTTTTGAGCGAAAACTATAGATCACAGATAACTGGCGTTTGTGTGTAGTAGTAGCACAGCGTCACCTTTCGATCACAACAGCGGCCGATTTTCAGAAACTGTGGTAGTTTGGTAGATATGGTGATTGTAAGTGGCCGACCAAGGATATTTTCGTATTTCGACTGTCTCCGCATATGTCACTTTTCTGCCACAACTACATAGCATAGAGCATTGCTGTTTGTTTTTCGTAGTAGAATCGTATCTCATGTAGTGCACTATGGTTGTTAGATGTCGGTAGCTATCTGGGTGTGGGAGAAATGGGGGATAAAATGGTCGACCTGCGGCAATTTCATATTTCTGCCAAAGACGCATGTGTCACGTTGTATCACTTTTAGTGAAAACTATCAATCGCAGATTACCGGCGCTTTTGTGTGGTAGTAACACAGAGTCACCCATCGATCACAACGTTGGCCGAAATTCGGTAACTGTGGGAGTGTGTGAGATATGGTGTTCGAAATTGGTCGATCATGAATATTTTCGTATTTCATCCAAAGACTTGTGTGTATCCGTAAATTTTACTTTGCTGCCGGAACTACATAGCGCAGAAGACTGGTATTTGTGTGTGGTAATAGTATCGAGTCTCCCATCGTGCATTATGGTGGTTAGATGTCTACAGCTGTCAACGAACGAAGTTGTGGGTACCAGCTATTATATTATAAATGTGGAAGTAAGTTTCTGTCTTTTTGTTACGTTTTGACGACTAAATGGCTATATCAATATTGATGGAATTTAACAATGAAATAGTGTAGGAAGGACACAGGACATTTTTTCGGCATGAATAACAGTTTTAGTCACGAAATTTTAAGAACTTATCGAATGATGAAAGACAGACAGATTCGTCTGTAATGTTACGTTGGTTGCTCAGTCACGCAATCTGTTAGTGTTTGGTTTATTAATAAATTTCGATAAGAAACAAAACTTATTATTTAGTATAGAAGTCAATTTGCTCTGCACTGTACTATTCATTTGTGTCTGTATAAAAGTTTCTGGCACCAATTTGTCTTCCTTTTTGACATGCCTTACGGACGTAAACCTGGCCTAAGGCGCAGGTCTAGAAGACAATGTGCTGCTATTAGATTATAAGATTCAGATGCTCATGTTGAATAAAGAAGAAAAAACCAAGCTGAAATAAAGCTGCCATCAGTTAACCCCCCCCCCCCCCGCCACACACACACACACACACATCCCCGCACCTTCGCTTACTTTTCTGTTTTTAAATATGTTGTAAATTGATTCTCTTCACGAGACAGATTATATGATAGGATGATATAATGATGGCTTTCCATCATATTATGTCGACTCGGTGTTGTTTGGGACAAATCTTACGTTACTAACATTTTTCTATATCCAATTCTGGAATTGAAACTCCAAGTCCACGCGTACGAAGTCGCGGGTAACAGCTAGTTATGAATAAAATTAAAATCTTTAATTCAAATATGTTACAATCAGAAAAACAAATTTTACTTCTCATATCACTCTAATGTTATTTTGATTATACACAAATATTTACTAAATTACAAATTAAAGGTCGACACACCTAGTACGAGTATAAGTGTTAAAAATAGATGTTATAATTACAGTATTAACTAATTGAATAGCCATATGAGGATAAGGCGCCTTTCGCCTACGCCCACCGACTCCCGAGCGCTCTCGCGCTCAAAACCTAGCTACGGTTTTTCTATGTTACTAGTAGAGTAATACACATAACTGTATATGTTTATACACCGATGTACTCAGGAATATATATGCTACAACTTTTATTGGAAGCATTTTTTCATTTGGCGAAGAATAAAAGTATGGTTTTGCAAAAACGTAGATAGGTGGCAAAAAAATATTGTTTTTTTACAACATTTCGTTAATTTACGGGAAAACTGCTGCACTTATCATAAATTATGTTATTATAAAAGTTGTAGAATATTTATCAGGGAATAAAACTGTAAGTAATATAACCTTAACAAACGTTTGGTTAAAAAGTTGTATGCGATTGCGTAAAACTCTACATTTTTAAACTTAAAAGGGGGGGGGCTAGGGAGGGAAGCTCCATTGGAATTTTCGGGGACTTTTCAGAAAACAATCCTCTCATCAAGGTCCATCACCCTTGAAAAAATCAGCTTTACCAGAAAGAGTTCCGACACAAAACCTTTATTGACTGGGCTATTAGTAAATTAAGATCGTAACTCAGTTACAATTTATGTAAACATTAATCGTCTCGGATTCTTAGAAAATTTATCAATATCTTTGTTTCTCAATATCTCACGGTTTTCTTTCACGAAATTTTGATGCACATTCATCAGGCATAATCCAGTTAATCTTTCCGCTCACAAAGTGCTGCTGAGCATACTGAAGGCAACTTACCCCCCTGCCCCTCGCTGGGTACGCCCATGGCTTGTGTGCTAATTATCCTGTATTCCCCTGACCAGAAATCCTGTGCATCCCTCCATTTAATACCACTAAACCCAACAACATCTAATTTAGGTCGTTCCATCTCCCTCTTTAAGATTTCTAATCTACCAGCCCCATTCAGACTTCTAACATTACACGCTCCGACTCGTAGAATGTGAATCCATTTTGATGAGTTCTCCCGAGCAGATCCAACCCGGAGATCAAATTGGGGGACTATTTTATCTCCAGAATATTTTACCCAGGAAGATGACATCATATTATATGCAATTTGAGAGGATTACATAGTCTTGGGGTACCCTTAGGGTCTTTAATGCAGTCGTTTCCCATTGCTTTCAGATCTCCATGTCATTGATCATTTCTGATTCATCCGCCTTTAGGGGCTGTTTCCAATCCCAAGGGCAAGTGGGTGCCCTGAACCACTACCCGCTCTTCCGCCCTCCGAGCTTCGTCCGTGCAAAAGGGGTTCAACACGAGAAGGAAAGGATGACATTTGGTTGCAAGAGGCTAATATAGTCTCTCCCAAACCTCCCTGGTCTTAACCTTCATTAAGACCCTACCAGTAAAATTATGATTTTTTTTAAATTTATAAATTCCCTTTAATTATTGAATCTAAATGATTAATATTACTTTTTTATTATTTTTTCCATTATTTTGTTCATTCTTTTCCATATATTATAGTTCTCCACTCACCATTGCCATCTCCATCCTTCCTACATTGATCATCTTTAGTTCGAAATATGTGGTGAGTCTTGGTGTGTAAACATCCGATCCCTTTTGTTATAAATATCTTCACGAGATTAATGCTGTATCACCAAAGCTCCTCCTCCTTTCCAACCAAGCCTAATGTCATCTTCAGGAGACTAGCCTCCTGCCGAGTCTGCTAGAGTTGAGTTTCTAGCAGACCCAGCAGGAGGCTAAGTCTCCTGTAGATGACGAAGGAGGAGAAGTATTTGCGACGCAGTGTAAGCACCTTAGAATTTTGTTAAATTCTAGCTCCTCACCTTTAGGCATAGGGGGGGGAGCCGACTCTTCAGTAACAGATAGTTTCGTTGCTTATATAGGTTAGGAGAGAGAGGCTTTATATAGTATGCAGATACCATGACCAAACAGTCTAAATAAACCCTTTCAGAAACAGTAAAGGTATTTAAAAGTTAATAAAAGACCTAAGTAAACTTTCTATGACCATAAAAAAACATTATTTTGATAAGAAATAGGTTAATTCACATAAATTCAATTTCCAAACAATAAACTTTGCCATAGGTCAATTTCACCATTTCTAAACCAATTTATATGCAGTAAAGACTGTCAGTATTTAATAAAAGCCCTATATAAGCTTTGTATCACAGTAAACAAACTTTAAATCAACCGGGAATAAAATAATTAATAATAATTCAGTTTTGAAACAATGAACTTTCACTATAGGAGCATTTCGTCATTTCTAAAAGGATTTAAGAGCAATAAAGTGGCTCAACATTTAATAAAACAACTAAATTAACTTTCTATAATGATATAAAAACCTTCTACTAACCTGAAATGTGATAATCCACAATAATTCAGTTCACCAAACAATAGATTTTTGATATTCGATATTTCACTATTTCTGCACACTTTCGAATGAAATAAAGTAGTTTTAAAGGAACAATATAATTTAATAAAAGAATAAATTCACTAAAATTCCGTAGTTTCTGGGCGTGTAAATAACTTAAATCAATTTTAAACACTTCGTTAGATGCACTTTTAGCATTTTTTATCACAGAATCCTAGAAAGCTTTCGGAATAAAAAGTAGATTTCTTGAAAGATCCAAAAATCTAATATCACATATATTAATTTCAGGCCGTTCTATGCAGTAGAACCGATTTTATAAAGATTTCAGAAATTATGTCATCACGAAACCATGTGCCAAGTTTAGGAATTTATTACAGCCAATCGAAGTTAGATACAGAGATGAGACAACCTTCATAATACGTAATTTAATTTAGAGAATATTTTGGTAATTTTTCGTTTTCGATAAAAGCAGTAGAAGTAAAGTTATTAAATTAAAACACATATATCATTTTTGTAAATATTGTCAAAGCTGTAATTTCACTATCCGGGCATCAATCTTAATAAAACTTACACCATTAAACTCAGGAATTTTTGGAGAACACGTTGACATAAATATTATTTAGATCAATTGCGATTCAGCAGAAATGACGAAATTATGCAAGCTCAAAAAGAAGAGGTATTCCCCCAAGCAGGAAGTAGATTGCCTCATACGCGTAGGTTAAAATAGACCTTTAAAACCAAGCACTTAAAGTTACTCACTGCATATCCACTGATTCTCTATTAAAAAAGTCTAAACACTGTCAGCCTTTAATTACCGTATATCTGTTTGTTTGGTTACCGAGTTAGCTAAGGCACATTATTGCTAGGAGGCAGCAGAAAGCTGCGCTTAGGCTGTTACGTCATAGAACCTATATAATCTGGTGCGGGCATGATACTCCATCTTTACTTCTTTTGCAAGCTGAGCAGTATGTGCGTATAGTCTGTGTAAGTGTCGAGTCGGTTGGGAGAAAGGCGGTTGAGGTGAAGCTACCGAGTCGGCCATCTTGGGACTTTGGTGTATGGCGCGCAAGGTTAACTAGTAACATGAACTTGTAAATTTTCATCAGGGGTTCGGTCGGTTTTAATATCTCTCCACAACTTGCAAACTTTTGGAAAAGTGTGTTCGATTCGCCAACTCAACTGTTAAATGCTATTTTGAACTTTTGATTTTCTTTTAAATAAACTTGAAATTTTCGGAAAGTGAACTGTTATCATTTCATAGTTATCTTACAATCTTTTCTCTATTTGTTGTAAGACCCTAGGCTGATACTGGGGCTGAAGTATAGCCTTAGTGCCTCAACTAAACTCTTGATGTTGACTCACAGTTCTATGGAAAACTTACGAAATAATTTTGACTTGACCATGTAGCCAGGATAACTCAACTTAAATGTTTGAGGTCGCCACAATAATTGTTAACCCACAAATAGAGAAAAGGTTGTTTGATAACTATCAAATGAAAACAGTTCACTTTCCGAAAATTCCAAATTTATTTAAAAGAAAATCAAAAGTTCAAAATTTCAAATATGCACTTAATAGTTGAGTTGGCAAATAGAACACACTTTTCCAAAGTTTGCAAGTTGTGGAGAGATATTAGGACCGACCGAACCCCTGATGTAAATTACCAGTTCGTGTTACGAGTTATGCGCGCCATACACCAAAGTCCCAAGATGGCCGACTCGGTAGCATCACCTTAACCGCCTTCCTCCCAACCGACTCGACACTCACACAGACTATACGCACATACTGCTCAGCTCGCAAAAGAATAAAGATGGTGGATCATGTCCGCATCAGATTATATAGGTTCTATGACGTCACAGCCAAAATGCAGCTTTCTGCTGCCTCCCTGCAAAAAGGTTCCTTAACTAACTTGGTAACCAAACAGATACACGGTAATTAAAGGCCGACAGTATTTAGACTTTTTTAATAGAAAAACAGTGGATATGCAGTGAGTAACTTTAAGTGCTTGGTTTTAAAGATCTATTTTATCCTACGCGTATGAGGCGACCTACTTTCTGCTTAGGGGACTTCCTCTGCTTTTGAACTTGCATAATTTTGTCATTTCTTCCAAACCGCAATTTATCTAAATATTATTATCATCATCAATGTGTTCTCCCGAAATTCCTGAGTTTAGTGGTGTAAGTTTTATTGAGATTGATGCCCAGATAGTGAAATTACAGCTTTGACAAGATTTACAAAAATGATATATGTGTTTTAATTTAATAACTTTACTTCTATTGCTTATATCGAAAATGTAAAATTACCAGAATATTCTCTGAGTTAAATTACGTATTCTGAAAGTTGTCTCATCACTGTATCCAACTTCGATTGGCTGTAATAAATTCCTAAACTTGGCACATGGCTACATGAATAATTTCTGAAATCTTTATAAAATCGGTTCTACTGCATGGAATGGCCTGAAATTAATATATGTGATATAAGATTTTTGGGTCTTTCAAGAAATCTACTTTTTATTCTGAAAGCTTTCTAGGATTCTGTGATAAAAAAATGCTAAAAGTGAAGTGCATCTAACGAAGTGTTTCAAAATTGATTTAAGTTATTTACACGTCCAGAAACTACGGAATTTCAGTGAATTTATACTTTAATTAAATTATCATTCCTTTAAAACTACTTTATTTCATTCGAAAGTGTGCAAAAATAGTGAAATACCAAATATCAGAAATCTATTGTTTGGTGAACTGAATTATTACGGATTATCACATTTCAGGTTAGTAAAAGGTTTTTATATCATTATAGAAAGTTAATTTAGTTGTTTTATTAAATGTTAAGCCACTTTATTGCTCTTAAATCGGTTTAGAAATGACGAAATGCTCCCATAGTAGAAGCTCATTGTTTCAAAGTTGGATTATTAATGATTATTTTATTTTCGGTTGACTTAGAGTTTGTTTACTGTTATACAAAGTTTATATCCGGCTTTTATTAAATACTGGCAGTCTTTACTGCATTTAAATTGGTTTAGAAGTGGTGAAATTGACCTATAGCAAAGTTTATTGTTTGGAAATTGAATTTATGTGAAATAACCTATTTCGTACCAAGATAATGTTTTCTTATGGTCATAGAAAGTTTATTAGATCTTTTATTAACTTTTGAATACCTTTACTGCTTCTAAAAGGGTTTACTTAGACTGTTTGGTCATAGTATCTGCATGCTATATAAAGCCTCACTCTCCTAACCTATATAAGCAACGAAACTATCTGTTACTAAATAGTTAGCTTCCTCTCCCCCCCCTATGCCTAAAAGGTGAGGAGCTAGAATTTGTCAAAATTCTAAGGTGCTTACATTGTGGTGTAACAAATATTGTGTCGACCTCCAGCATTTAGGTTGAGTTATCCGCCTACATGGTCAAGTCTATATTATTTCGTAAATTTTCCATAGAACTTTGAGTCAACATCAAGAGTAAGTTGAGGCACTAAGGCTATACTACAGCCCCGGTATCAGCCTAGGGTCTTACAGCAGTGTTAATCTTGTGAGAATACTTATAACAGTATGACGGCAGTGAAAACAACAAAATCTTTTATATTATTTATTATTATTTTAACTCCGCGATGTGTGTGGCGGAGGGTGCATTGCACCTATCGAAAAGGGTGATGGTTTGGAAGCGATATGCGGGATATGGCAGGAGGCGCTGTAAGGACAAAGGCCGATACTGGGGTTATAGTATCGCCTAAGTGCCTTAACTTAAACACTTGATAGCTCACAATTCTCAGTACATATGCTAAATAATTTTGATTTGATTTGACCATGTAGCCAGGATGACTCAACTAAATGCCTAGGTCGCCACAATATTTGATTTCAACCCCAAATATTGAAAAGGGTTTTATGCTAACAACTGAAGCACACAAGTTCACTGTTAGAAAAATCCAAAGTTTTATTGTTCAAAGTCAAAAGTTCAAAAGTGCATTTACAGTTGAGCAGGCATATCGAATTATCTTTTCCAAAGTTACAGATTGTGGAGAGAAATCTAACCGACCGAAACCCCTTAGTAAATTTACAAGTTCTTAACAGTCATTGAAGTTATGATTTAACACGACACGACATGGTTGAACAAGCCCGCATGGCGAGTTACAACCAGCGCGACGAAAGTCAGACCGAAACAGACGCCAGGCAGGAACAGACAGACCGGAACAGACCACGGACAGCCACAGACCGGCTCTTTTATCGAAACCACGAGAACCAGTGACGTCAGCAACTGTATCACATCTTTTTCCTCCGCGTAGCTCAAAGAGTACAAAATTTATTTGACGATCCCGACTATTAGAAATGTTCAAACTTTGACAGTATCCGGACTTATCCACTAGAAGTCCGACGGCAGTCTCTTGAGAAATTTAGAGTAATTAATTTTGATGTTTTAGCTGTTTAAGACTCCGCGTAATGATACATTCAAAATTTGGGTAAAATCCCTAAGTGTTCTAGAACTTTTTACGCGCGTGCACAACAATCCGCGACAATCTACTTTACAAAAACTTAATTTCCGGACAAATGCTTAAACTTTTGATGAAAACCCATATATGTCTGAAATCGTCTTAATTAGGGCTATCTGCTAATGTAAAATTTAAATTGATATTTCTTTTAATAAAAAAGCTTATTATTTTCTCTTAATTAAAATCACTAATTAAACTTTGCCAAATTATTTCATTTTATTACCAAAATATCGGGGATAGTGCTGACTACAGCTGGTGATAAAAGTTCGGTTGTAGCTTTACTGGATTTAAAGATACTGCGAATCTTAGAATTTCACTATTCCGATCGCGTGTTTCAAAACATGAACAAACCTAAATATCTCCTAAACCAAACGTTTCCCGATATGATAATTACACTTTAAAATGATTTTTATAACGAATTACAACTGTGAGTAAGATTACGGGGAAATTACTTAAAGTTGGAAACTATACTTCACAAAATTTCTAAGTCCCGCCTAAGCAAAACTAGAATTTGCCAAAATTCCAAGATCCTTACATGCCCCCTGAAGATTGAAGTTATTTTCTAAAGAAAACTAACTGAACATCTTGAAATAGAAAAGAAAAATTTAAAATCCCCAAATGAAATTAATTATCGCATGTCGGTTCGGTTCTCTCTCCACCATTCATACTCAAAAAGCAAAAGTATTATTATTTATAACAATCTCAATAACTTTAACTTTCTCATTCAAAATTATTACAAAATTTTTATCAAAACTCATTCATTCTCAAAATTACAATATTAATAAAAAATTATTAAATTCATACGATTATTACCAAATAGCAAAATGTGAAATTGTCACAAAATATTAGTATGTGTAACATAAATAATCACAAAATTGTCAAAATATCAGACATATTATCAAAATAAGAAACATAAGTGGTATAAATACAAATTACAAAAGTACATTGCAACATATTAATGCAAGAAATATCAAATTTGTTCTCAAAAAAAGAAATAGTAATGTGTATTATTTTACAAATATAGAAATGAAAATTGTTGTATTTTATAAACAGTTGTACTATGCAATTCCATGTAGGAAAGTCTTTCGTTTTATAAACGTCTTTGTTTAAATATTATTTTGTTTTGTTATGGCCTTAAATTACCACTTTCCCTTTAAAACACTGATCACAGAACTCCCTAATAAATGGGTGAAAACCCAAGTCCTGTCACGGTCGCCATGTAAGGACAAAGGCCGCATACTGGGGTTATAGTATCGCCTAAGTGCCTTAACTTAAACACTTGATAGCTCACAATTCTCAGTACATATGCTAAATAATTTTGATTTGATTTGACCATGTAGCCAGGATGACTCAACTAAATGCCTAGGTCGCCACAATATTTGATTTCAACCCCAAATATTGAAAAGGGTTTTATGCTAACAACTGAAGCACACAAGTTCACTGTTAGAAAAATCCAAAGTTTTATTGTTCAAAGTCAAAAGTTCAAAGTGCATTTACAGTTGAGCAGGCATATCGAATTATCTTTTCCAAAGTTACAGATTGTGGAGAGAAATCTAACCGACCGAAACCCCTAAGTAAATTTACAAGTTCTTAACAGTCATTGAAGTTATGATTTAACACGACACGACATGGTTGAACAAGCCCGCATGGCGAGTTACAACCAGCGCGACGAAAGTCAGACCGAAACAGACGCCAGGCAGGAACAGACAGACCGGAACAGACCACGGACAGCCACAGACCGGCTCTTTTATCGAAACCACGAGAACCAGTGACGTCAGCAACTGTATCACATCTTTTTCCTCCGCGTAGCTCAAAGAGTACAAAATTTATTTGACGATCCCGACTATTAGAAATGTTCAAACTTTGACAGTATCCGGACTTATCCACTAGAAGTCCGACGGCAGTCTCTTGAGAAATTTAGAGTAATTAATTTTAGAGTTTTAGCTGTTTAAGACTCCGCGTAATGATACATTCAAAATTTGGGTAAAATCCCTAAGTGTTCTAGAACTTTTTACGCGCGTGCACAACAATCCGCGACAATCTACTTTACAAAAACTTAATTTCCGGACAAATGCTTAAACTTTTGATGAAAACCCATATATGTCTGAAATCGTCTTAATTAGGGCTATCTGCTAATGTAAAATTTAAATTGATATTACTTTTAATAAAAAAAGCTTATTATTTTCTCTTAATTAAAATCACTAATTAAACTTTGCCAAATTATTTCATTTTATTACCAAAATATCGGGGATAGTGCTGACTACAGCTGGTGATAAAAGTTCGGTTGTAGCTTTACTGGATTTAAAGATACTGCGAATCTTAGAATTTCACTATTCCGATCGCGTGTTTCAAAACATGAACAAACCTAAATATCTCCTAAACCAAACGTTTCCCGATATGATAATTACACTTTAAAATGATTTTTATAACGAATTACAACTGTGAGTAAGATTACGGGGAAATTACTTAAAGTTGGAAACTATACTTCACAAAATTTTTAAGTCCCGCCTAAGCAAAACTAGAATTTGCCAAAATTCCAAGATCCTTACAGCGCCCATGGGCTATTGTGAGGAACCATCCCAGCATTCGCCTGGAGTGATCCAGGAAAACCATGGAAAACCCAAATCAGGATGGTCGGAGTGCTTTATCGAACGCTACTCCTGTCGGATTTTAAGCTTACTCGCCCGGTAAATCCGTTCTATTCCATTCCCTAATCGCTCGTGGGAAAAATGAGTACAGAAATGAATCGGTTCTGGCCCTGATTTCTCTTATCTTTCCTTCGCGGTCATTCCGAGATATGAATGTTGCTGGTAGCAGTATTTGCTGGATGTCATTCATTCTGAAATACGTCAGTCGTGAATTTTTCAATTAGCTTCCGTCGAGAGCACCGCCTTTGGTGTTCCAGGTCTTCCCAACGTAACTCCTTCAACATCGCACTTACGCTTTCCCTCCGACTATATATACCTTTCACGAATCGGGTGGCTCTTCTTTGGACCTTATCTAATGCCTCCATTAACCCCTTTTGATGTGGACCCCATACAGAACAACAATATTCTAAGTGAGGACGAACTAGTGACTTGTATACAATCGATTTAACTTCCGGAGTGCATTGTTTTAAATTACGACCTAGAAATCGAAGCATACGATTTGCTTTCCCAATTACATCCTCAATATGCTCGTTCCACGACAAATTATTACTAATTGTTACCCCTAGGTACTTAGCGGAACCTACTGTTCTAAGGACAGCACCATTAATTGTATATTCAAAGCTAAATGGTGTCACCTTTTTACTTATCCGCATGACTTGGCACTTTTTAGCGTTTAACTCCAACTGCCAATCTTTACACCACGCAATTATTTTCATAATATCGTCTTGTAACAAAGCGCAGTCGTCCTGGGTTGTGATTTCGCGATAAATAATAGCATCATCGGCAAATAATCTTTTCATCCCCCTTATTATGTCGCACAAATCATTAATGTATATGAGAAACAACAGAGGCCCTATCATGCTTCCCTGAGGAACCCCAGACCTCACTTCAGTAAGTGATGAACACTCACCGTCGAGAACTACACACTGTGTTCTGCCCTCCAGAAAGTCTGCAACCCAGTCGCATATTTGTCTAGATATGCCGTAACCGTGAAGTATCCTAAGTAACCTAGTGTGAGGCACAGCGTCGAAAGCTTTTTTAAAGTCTAATAGAACTAAATCAACCTGGGATTGCTCATCTATAATACGGCTCAAGTTGTGAATTAAGAGAGCAAGTTGTGTTCCGCAGCATCGGCCTTTTCTGAATCCATGTTGATTTGGGTTTATAAGCTCACCTTCATCCAAAAACCGCATGACATTTGAATAGATGATGTGTTCTAAAATCCTGCAAAATATTGGGGTTAACGAGATCGGCCTATAATTTTGAGGATCATTAACATTCCCATTTTTAAACACTGGACTTATGATAGCAGTCTTCTATTCGGCTGGTATTTTTCCTTGATCCAAGGAGACGGTATATAATTTCATCAAACACGGTGCAATTTCCTTTGCGTACCTCGAGTAGAATCTTGTAGGAATACCGTCTGGTCTGGGAGCCTTATTGGTTTTTACATCCATAAGCAGTTTAGTTATTCCCTCGACATCAAGAACGAGATCATTCATAATTTTGTCGGTATGATTGTTAAATATCGGAATCTCCTCCGAGTTTTCTATCGTGAAAGCTTTTTAAATATATTATTCAAAATTTCTGCTTTCTCTACACTTGTTTCTGTTAATTCACCATTTTCCTTAATCAGCGACGGCATAACCTTACAAGAGCCTCTTATTACTTTGATATACGACCAGAACTTTTTTGGATTAGTAATTAGATCTTCGGATAAATTCCTGGCTTGGAATTCTTTAAACCAATTGCCTTACGCACTTCCGCTCGCAACTGGACTAATTTAGCACGATTAGATGAGTCCCCCAATTTCTTCACCATGGCATGTAAACGCCTTTGCCTACTGAGCAAACGTTTCACTTCCCTATTGAACCAAAGGAAGTTCTTACTGACCTTAATACACTTCTTAGGAACAAACTGATCTAAACCGGTCCATATTAGTTCTTTTAAATTAAACCAAAGTTCCTCAACATTTGTACTTAGCGTGTACGTTTAAAATTTTTCGCAAAGTCATCAACCACACCCGCATCGTTTGCCTTATCGAAGCAATATAAGAGTTTCTCTTTGTCATGCTTCAAATTCAGACTAATTTTTAATGTTACCACAACCGCCTTGTGATCACTTATACCATCTTCTATACAAACTGTATCTACAATATCAGGATTGCTAATTAGAAAAAGATCCAGAATGGACGAGGAATCTTTGTCCTACCGCGTTGGCTCTTCGACCATCTGTTCAAGAGATGTTTCTGCAAATGTTTCTAGGAACGTTTCTGTTATTAACCTATGTCTTCCACCCAACCTGAACATGTATGTGTCCCACTTAACCGACGGTAGGTTAAAGTCACCACCCACGATCAATATATGTCCTTGAAATTTTTTGTAAATATTATTAAGCGACTTTCTGAAGTATTCCGCGTAAGCCAAATCAGAATCCGGAGGTCGATAAAATCACCCGATTATGAACTTTAAATTTTTACCAATTTTTATCTTGACCCATATTAACTCGCAAAAATTTTCCATTATGACTGAGCAATTAACAGTTTTGTTTATGGCCACGAACACACCCCTGCCCATTGAGACAGTTCTGTCCTTTCGAAAAACATTGAAATGAGGGCCAAATACTTCGCTAGATTCAACCTCTGGCGTCAACCAGCTCTCGGTTCCTAGTATTATATCGAAATCGTTATATCCGATACTTTACCAGATGTCTCACTTCCAATACATGATTAAGGTCTATACTGAAGTGAATGTGTGTGATAGTACTAGCTTCACCTGTGGTGAGTGATGGGTTTAATTTCCTAATCTCTCCTTACGTCCATTGCCTAATTGTTATATAAAGATGTGGTAACTTCTTTTTTAAAGAGACGTCTGCAGCTGGGTGGCCCCACATCCTAATATCAAATGACATTTCAACCAACTTGCTTCGACCTCCTCCTTAGTGGAGAACTGTGATACAATGTGCAGTTTGGCCCTAGGAGAAGTTGAAGCAAGTATTTCAAAACATTGGCATATAATGTTAGGATTTGATAAAATGTGGGGAGCAAGAAAATTATGTTTAAAATGATTAAAAAAATACCAGTACATGTAAATATAATATTTTGAAGTAATACCTGATTTTTTTCTATAATCCGATTTAGCATTAGGACTGCTTTACAGTTCTGTTCCCATATCATCAGCCAGAAATGGCCAGTTGTTTGAGGTAGTGGTCCTTGTGTCAAAATGTATCGTCGATGTGTCCTTTCCATCTGCAAATTATTATTCAAGATCACAAATATAATTTTGCACTAACATTCACTGAACTGAATATTACCCATAATATGAACAGTGCATCAAAAAAATTGTGAGAAACTCCTTAAAAAAGCAAGAACAGTATTGTGTTGAATTTACAACTGATATATGAGAGGTTAAAAAAAAAATTGCTAGTATTTGACAGTTTGGTTAAAAAATAAGCCAGGAGTCCACATTATTTGCATAGTTAAATGAAGACCAATTTTATCATGAAAACAAAAATCCCACATTGCCAGAGCAAAGCCAAGTAGAGAACCATCTCAATCATGAATTTATTCTTGAAGAGAATAATGTAAATAAAGATAGCACAAATCTTTGTCACCACATCACTGGAAAAAAAATTGACCCAAACTTGGTTCTACATCATTAAACACTATGCCACTTTCTACATTTATACTCAAAACCTACCATACCAAACACGAAGTAACATCTTCGGAGTGTCCCAAACTCATAGTTTTGTACCTGTCGATGCAGCTAAAAAAAAAAAAGGGTGACAGCAAAAACTGCCCTAAAAGAACTGTTGAAAATGGCTTATAGGCATTTTTGAAAGAATTTATTTTTACTGTCAAATATTTTTCCACTGACCAACTTCCAAGGATTTGATACAAAGGAAAAGATTTGGTTGCACATAACTCTGTAAGAGCTTTTGGGATTACTGGAGATCCTGATTCCGCCAGGAGTTGTCATCATAATACTGAAGTTGTCAAACATAAGACATCACTAGAAATTCTTTCCAAAGTACATTTAACGGTTTCATGCTGGTCCAAGCTTTATTACAACCTAGTTTCTGATTGAAAATAATGGTACAGGCTGTATTACAACGGAATTACTGCTTGAAAATAATATGTCTTGTGGCTAACTACAGCAGTATTACAACGATATTACTGAATGTTGCTGTAGTGGAATTGCGATCTCCAGTAGACCTGGTCTTTTTCCCTCTCTTTTACTCAACATAATAAAAGGAAAAAATAAAATTATTACAGTAAAAAATTCCGAGCAAACATTAAAAAATGTAAGCAACCTAAAATTTTATTTAATTTCTCATACTAAAAAAAAAAACACGCACACATTATCTTGTATGCCTTTTAATAGGAAGGAAGCCTTTTCGAATGGAGGTATAAGGATTTTTGACAAAGCAAAGTAAACTATTTTCACATGTTTAATTGATTATAATGTTGATGTTAATAAAGTCTCTTAATAAATTTAAAGCAACAGTTAAAAACTAAACTTATTTTACCTAATAACTAATATTTGCATAAATTTTATTAATAAACAAACTAGAATCACTATCATAAAACAGTATTTGTGATAAAGAATGTCCTTACTCAATAGCTTTTAGATTCTATGTCAACCAGCTTGTTTACTTAGCTACAAATCACTGCTAAGTGCCAGGTTATGAAGGTATCATCTTTTTTTTATTACATTCAGTTCTGATCACTACACGTCACTTCTACATATCTGTAAGTGGCAATTTCCATGGAATTTCTTTGTCAAGCATCATGTAAAAATTAGTAAACCAACTTGGATGTTCAAAGCTTAGGACAATAATTTAAAAACTGAGGAATGTCCTATGGCTCTACATGAATGGCAGACAGAGCAATAAATGATAATCCACTCATGAACTGAACAAATAAGTGCCAAAGATCACAAATAAATAAAAAATAAGTCAACTCTTTGGGCTAATGTTGTTGACTACTTAACTCTGATCATTCTTCAGGTAATATCTAGATCACGATACCACTGCAACCACTTCCCGATGGAGAGAGTATGACGTCACTGTTTCCGTGTGTGACGTGTTCAGCCTTCGATAGATTTGAGAATACACGTTAGGCCATAGAACGTAACCAATAGTAACAATATTATAAAAAAAATTACGGATTAAAAAAGTAAAAGAAAATTATTACTTGCACAATTAATACTATTATTAAAATATGTACAACATTCCAAACTGATAATTGATATCGTTCATTAGCGTTACGTTATTAGTCACAATTCCATTATTTGTATTTCATTCAGTTCTTCTATGTTTCCTCACGTGGCTGAAATTGCTATTCAAATCATTCATACGAAATAAAATATTTATAAAAACAATATTTCGACAATAACTGTTTGCGTTTAGGTTGAAACGCAGCCTGGACCATACTAACAGTGATAGATAGAATTTGGAAAAATGATTTCAGCAATATCGTGTGCGACGGTTACGTTTCACTATGGCCCAGCTGCATTAAGACGTAATAAACAGTGATAGATATGACATAGAAATTAGGTATCCGCAATAAGATGTTCGATAGTTACGTTTCAGTGTGGTCCAGGCTGCATCAAAACTTCATCGCAAATGAATTTATTCCTGTACTACTGGTGCAAAATTAATGACTTTTCGATATGAGACATATTAGTGATGGACTACTTTCTGTGGAAGGTCCCGTTAGTGATATTTAAAGCTGCGAGCTGAACGTATATGTCACGTTCAGCAAGGTAGTGACGTCATACTCTCTCCACCTGGAAGTGTTTACATTAGAGGTGGGCAAAGTGATTCACTAAAAAGAGCGGTTGTTCATTTGATCACTCAATGAAAAGAACTAGTTCTTTTGAATGATTCACTTGCTCAGTAGCTCAGTTTTATTTTAGACCTTTTTTTTTAGGTATCACCCCTCACAATCCGGTTATACCCCCACTTTCCGATGAAAATACCCCCCCCCTTTTTTTTTAGCTCTCCAGTCTAGAGATGGGTCGTTCGCGAGTGAACCAGTTCTTTAGAACAGCTCTTTTGAAAGAGCGAGTGAGCAGTCACTCACTAAAAATGAGCGGTAGTTCTTGGAAGCCGTAATGTCGGTGGTGTGTCGGTATCGATTGAACTTCAATCAAGTGTGCGCCAACAATAAATCGGTTTCGGCTTTGCCACTGTCGCCCGCGGCCCGACTCAAGTTTGTTCTCTGTTCCTCGGCGTTCATTGTTTATCCACTCCGCTTTGAAAGAATAAGAAATGCCCAAGATCGAGAAGAGCTAGTTCGTTTGCGATCGCTCAGCACCGCGCAGAGCAGTGCCAATGGAGAGCTAGTTCTTTCAAATCTGACGTCCCGCTCCGCTTCTCTTTCTGTTTCTCTTTGTGTATTCCGGCTACAAGCGTGCCTTGTGAAAGAATATTTTCAAAAGCTGGATAAATTTGCAATGAAAAAAGAAATAGGTTGCTGAATGGCAAAATAAGTAAAATTTTACTTGTGAACAGTAACCTTCATTTCATTTAAAATTTCTTTAAAATTGATTGTTTTTTGTGTTTGTAAATAAATTAATGTAAAATTATCTATGCTCAAATATCAAATATTCCCATTAAGCCGAACAATATTTCATTTACTCTTTGATATGGCCTTTTATGCGTGAAAGTAATCCGGTAGTATTAAGAAACAAAAATGTTTCAGGATAAATAAAAAATAAATGAAAATAACCAGTGTCAGATTAACCTAAGTAATCAGTATAAATGTAATTAAAACGAACAGATACTACACTCAAAATGGATATAACTACTCATTTTCTTTAAACTGAGCCAGTGAACTGGTGAACCATTGAAAAGAACTAGTTCTTCTCGTAGAGTGATAAAATGAACACCGCTCTTTTTAGTGAGTCACTTTGCCCACCTCTACTCCAGTCCACAAAACCCACGTGAGCTAGCTCTTCATGATCTTCGGAATCAACTGATCAACTGATTCACCTAGAAGAACTACCGCTCACTTTTTAGTGAGCGACTGCTCACTCGCTCTTTTAAATGAATTGCTCTAAAGAACTGATTCACTCGCGAACGACCCATCTCTAGTTTACATCGCAGGCAGTAAGTGGTTGCAGCGGTATCGCGATCTAGATATTACCCCATTCTTCATTCAAAGTTGGTACCTTCAGAATTTTCTGTACCCCAGCCATTAAATTGGTTAATCTAGACGTATGCAACAATTACCCAAAAATTATGATTTTTTTCCCCCATAATATTTATTTCTGTGACACCGAACATTTTAAAGTTGGCTGTCACTTTAAAATAAAAATGTGTGAAACTTCATGTTTAAAACCAATTCCTAACAATTGCATCTATACCATAATACTTTTGTATGAGAATCATGATCAATATAGCAAAATGCCTTAAAGCAACAAATAGTAATTTTTCATCTGTTCCTTTTACAACATCACCAGTGAGGGCAAATATAGCATGACCGGTTGAAATGTAACAATACTGTATACATTTTTGTTCATTTCATACGTTTTTCACTCATAGCAGCCTTCAACTTTGGTGAGTGATGGGTTAATTTCCCTATCCTTTGTTATTTGTATTGCCTACAAAAAGAAATTTTTCCTTAGCATAATTACTATAGTGATATTAATATTATACACAATGAAATATATCCATCACCACCAACACTGATAAACATTATGTAGAACGAATACGCTGTAACATTAAAAGTTTAACGAATTGCATAAATGTTGCAATTCTCATCCAAGTTGCATTTCAAACTAATCACAAATGGTGATCATTTACCTTTAATATTACAGCAGTTTTTGCATGAAGTTTGTGCAGTATGTACATATTTGATGGCAATAACAGTAACATATTCTTAAACAGTATCACCCAAGGTAAAAAATTACAGACCCAAAGGAAAATTCCCTCTTGATTCTGAGTTACTGCGTAGCAGTGCAGATAAATACTTACATCTATGAAATATATAAAACATTTTTAAATGTTTGTCAAATCATAAACAAATAAGGAAATAGTAATCAAAAAAACCTTACCGTGATAAGATTTGCATTGATGTAGTCACATGAACCTTTTGAAAGGATAACTCTGCTATGATCATATGGGCTGACATCTCGGTACCTATTCAAATTTTTGTTTGCTGCTTTTTTTGCTTCTAGGAGAGTATAATCATTGTTCAAGCTTTCATTCCGAATACGCTGAAAAGAACATTTTTCTTTAAAGAGCTTGGTCAAATTTTTCTGCAACAACTATGCAACTTACATATATTCCAAGTAACTGCAGTGAGGGAGAAAGATGTCATCCCGCTAATAAAATCAAACAAATGCCTCCAACGTCACGTTTTTTTATGGATTATTGGTAACCTAAGCAATATTTTGAATTTTTCTATATTTTGTGCTCACTTTCAAACATCATTTCCCCCTTTATTGACATTTGAACAACAGCATGCATTACCACGAGTACAGACTCTACTAGTAAACAAGGGAACCGATAGTTAATACTGGCATCCAAAAAGATGCTTATACACTACAGAATATACTAATATTTAAAAATTCCAAGAACATTCTTTGTCCTTGAACTTGAGTCATGTTCATACTGATCATTTGTGTTTTCGGCATGAGGGTGCACACCTGATATAATTGCGTCCATGCTTTATTTGCATCAATCTCTTCAAATTCCGTTTCAATATTACTCTTCTTTGTACGTTTGTCCATTTTACACACACACACTACAGCATTTAGTTGCAAATAAAAAAAAAAAAGAAGCACAGTATCTTCACACAAAACTTCACCCTGCCAACTCTACCCGCTGTAAACTACTGACATCTACAAACATTTCAGAGTACCAACATAAAACAAAAAATCGCACATTAATGTAAGTTCACGAGAGTTTAAAGAGAAGCCGTGCAAAACGTAATGCAAGGAAATTGTATGAAATGTTGACTATACACGAGTGGTTTCTGAGAAATATACAGTCATATTATGAAAAAAAGAGAGCAAAATATACTAAGATACTATAAAAATGTCTATTTATTTTCGAAAAAAGTCAGATAAAACTGAGAAAAATATCGGCACAGTAGAAACAAGAAATAATTTCGAAATAATATTAATAATAAGTTTCATAATTAAATACGATAAAATGGAGAACAGAATATCTTTTGGTTAATCTTTGTATGTTCTGCAGCATCCTTTGGAATATCAAAGTTTATAAGTGCTTCAAACATATGATGCTTGAGTCAAACAAAAAGCGTTCTGATATGAATAGAATTAAAAGCAAGAGAAAACATAATTATTTAATTAGAAACTTAATGTAAAGCACGAACAAGTGTTGCAAATTTTCTTCAAAACTTACGAACTGTTCCTAAATTATAAGTAAGGGGTTCTGAAATCCTAGGAACTGTTTCTGGAATGAAAGATATAATGTTTTTGGAATATATATATATATATATATTGCCAGTTTGGAAAGGTTTATGCAGTTGGACTTAAAATTATTATCTTGAACCGCAATTAAATAAAATTTCATTCATTCAAAAGAATTTTGATGAAAAAAATGTTAACTTCTATCCATTACGCCTTCATGATTGCAGAATTTACTTTGATCGCTATCTATTGATGGATTTTTATCAGTGTATTTCTTTAAAGACAATAAATAAAATCAGATAATTTCTCTTGGGGAAAAAAATGAGGACTCTGCATTATAAAAGGGAGAAAAATAGATTCCAAACTTAAGTTGCAGCTATTGATGTGTTCCAGGTATACCTGCACAAACCACAATCAGTTACATTCATAAAAATAACTTAGACAAGTGTAAACAATTATGAGACACGAATAGAAACTTATATTAGAGGCATTACTATATTTTGGAATAAATTACGAATTTTCTATTTTGTGTTAGAGACTTTAGACTAAGGGTGTGAGGAATTCGGAATGAGAATCAATAGGACCAAAACTAAATGTATGATGGTGGGAAAGAGTAAGAAAGAAATGATGATAACGCTGCAAGGAGAAATAACTTAACAAGTGGAGTCCTTTAATATCTCGGGAGTATTGTGAGCTGCAAGAAGGAGGTAAAAACTAGAATAGCAATGGCAAAGGAAGCTTTCCATAGAATGACAAATTTACTATGCGGAAGGCTGGACAAAACCCTGAGGAAAAAAAATAGCTAAATGTTTTGTATGGAGCATAGGACTGTATGGAGCAAAAACATGGACGCTACGCAAAGAAGATCTAAAGAGGTTGGAAGCTTTTGAAATGTGGGTATGGAGGAGGATGGAGAAAATAAGTTGGAAGGACAAAGTAAGGAATGAGGAAGTGCTGGAACGAATAGGAGAGAGAAGGTCACTCATAAAAACAATAAGAAACAGAAAAAAGAACCTGCTTAAAACTTCTCTGGAGGGGACTGTAAACGGAGAGAAGAGAAGAGGTTGGCGAAGGATGAAAATGATGGATGATATAATGATAAACGGGAGATATATAGAAACTAAGAGAATGGCGGAACATAGGGAGGCAGGGTTGGATTAAGACAGCGCGGGGCCCGTAGCAAATGTGAAGAAGAAGAGGCTCTAGATATTTGCTGTCCCGGGGAAAAGGGTGCCCCAGTTTGCAATCCTTGCCACCTCCCCCCCCCCCCTTCCGCACGATACCCGGCACTGTGGTAGGGCACCATCCAATGAATAGGCTATTTGACAGTATTAAAGAAATATTATAAATTGGAGTCATTCTCGTAGATTAATGCTTCAGGAAGCTAATTTTTCCAATTTTGAAAAGAAAAGTGGATTATTTTTAATAAAAAAGCGAAATAAAAATTATACTTTTCTTACATCTGGTCACGTGACAGAAAACGCTCTAGGATTGGTGGTCGCTTGAGTGACGTCACACGTCTGTAAATGCTACGGCTGGGAATGGAGAGTTTCCTATTATCCAAGTTTTGAACTATTTTTATTGTTTGTTGCTGGTCATTTCTTGTTATTAATGAAATTTCATTTTGAATACAAAATCGATAACAATTTGTAAAAGCCTAAAGCGGAAAATATCGAAAATAGACGCCTTATTTGTGGGGCCGGCTATAGAAAAAAAAAAACCTGACTTTTATTCTGCTGAGCTTAAAAATGTAACAGCTTCAATTTGAGACTCATTTATATTTAAATTGAAAGTTAGAGATTGATTGTTTCACGTTAGCAAACCATACGTCGAAAAATTCTGTACGCGAAATTTGTGCAGTCATGCTGAAAATAAAGAAAAGTTGTATGGGTGTCGTAAATATGCGCAAACAAATGAAGGTATTTCTTGTAGCTAGTAAGCAGCTCTTTCAAATAAATACAGAAATAGGTCGGTATAATGAACTAAAACTCAACATGAAATTGGCTTAGTAGTTTCTTTAAATTAAAAATAATCTTGCTCTGTTTTAATGATGCTGTTGTATCACGGAAAAATTATGCCTAAACTTACCTTGAGGCTCGCCAAAAGCGATAGCAACACACAAGTCACTACTAACACGCTGAAACACAGTGTAACCATCGACTAAGCTCAGTGGAATAGCGCGGCCGACTGGAGTGCTTGATCGGTGGATCACAGGAAGCCCATTGTTAAAACTATTTTTTCTATTGTTAGGCGTGAATTCGTGGAAAATAAAAATTTGTTCCGAGTAATATGGTTTATCTACTTTGAATATAAATAACTATTTTGCCTTTGTAGACTATTATCAAAACTGACTTTTGTCCCTCTAGATTTAGAAAATATCACTCTGTGCGGCGTCCTCCCGGATGCGAGGCCAGAGCGTTAACCGCTCACTCACCACACTTGGAATAATTGGATGTTGTGGGTCATTTTTCTTAATTGCAGTTTAAAGATTATAGATAAATGATATTTTTTGTCAATAAAACTGAATTTGTTTGTTTATTCATTTACCTACCTCGTTTCACTTCATCTCACACGAAGAAACATTGAAGTGTTTACTATTAACATAAAGAGAAGCAATTAAAAAGTAGTCTCCAGATAGCTGCGTGATTGAAGAGTGGTAATGGAATACAGAACGTCCTATGTTTGAACCTTGGTTAGGATAATATTTTTCGCGTCCATTTTTTTTTTCGTTTTTGTTTGCTGTTTTTTTGCACTACCATGTTTTTATTCGAAGAATTCATAATAGTTGCTAAGCGTCATGCAAGTATTTGAAACAAATTGCTACCATACATGAAAACTTTTAATTTTTAAACTTACCATAGAGAGAATATTATGCAAAAAATACAGGTGCACGGCGGTGAATAATGGAATCTGTTTTAGAAGTGAAATCACTTGTAGAAATTTCATGCTAATCTTGCAACAGTTCCGGAACGTTTTGGGTCCTTTTCGTTGGAATTTTTACGTGACGATACAACTGCAGGTTACCTTCCTGACATAACTGCGTCTATTAGGAGGTTTTTACTTTTATTGTGCTAGTTATTTTCATTTTTTTTAAAAACTGTTTTTCGGTGTGCAAGTAACGTCCACTTTCCTTTTTGAAATCTTCTTTAGTTGTTTCAAATGAGTTGTTATTCGCTTGTTATCCAAAAAGTTGTGAAGCCTTCAGAAAAAAGAAGAACTAAATTGATGTTTTGGGGGATTTTCGGGAAAAAATGATTATGCTATGCAACCAAAGAAAATGACAAAAGAAAACAAACTGAACATATTCCGAAGCGAGGATCGAACCTTAGGACTCTAACCCTAATAATTATCGCCTTAAACAACGTATTACATTTAACTCTACGAAATTGCGGTGTAAATGAGCTTCACAGAAAATCGTAAGTGACTTTGTCGCAATATCAAATTGAAGTTGTTACATTCTTAAGCTCCACAGAATAAAACTCAGTGGTTGTTTCTATAGCTAGCCCCACAAATAAGGCGTCTACTTTCAATATTTTTCCGCTGTAGGCTTTTACAAATAGTTTTAGATTTTATATTCAAAACGAACTTTCATTAATAACATGAAATAACCAGCAACAAACAATAAAAATAGTTGAAAACTTGGGTAATAGGAAACACTCCATTCGCAGCGCCAGAGTTTACAGACGTGTGACGTCACGACTGTCGTTGCACGAGCCTGGCAGTAAAGGAGCGTTTTGGCGGGCTTTTAAATTCTTTAAATTTTAACTTTGAATTTTACGCAAAATAATGCACTTTAGTCAAAAAAATCTCTTCACTCGGTGAATAAGGTTTACCAATAAACAATTTAAAACCATTTTCAAGAAGTAGACAAATACCCTATTAGCTACGGGCCTCAACGGTATAGTTACGCCACTGCCCGACATTAACATTTTTCAAAATATTCCTGGAACTCTGCTATGTGTTCTAAAAGTGCCTAAAAGTAGAAAACAATTTTTACTGAGTTATCGTAAAACACTCTGAACAAGGGCAGACGTGGTACCAAAAAAATGACTTTAATTGGAGTATGTATGTACAGATTGTGAAGCAATACTGAGAACCTCTTCAGACCTGCAGATAAATCATGTTTCTTTAATCCAGAAGCGTTTATTCTGGTAAGGGGGAGTCCATTAATTACGAAATCTAACGAAACCTCACCAAGGGGGAGAGGGGGTCAACGGAAATCAAACGTGAGGTTTTGAAATTCTTGTAGAATTGTAGAGCTAAAAAAAAGGGTCTACAAATGACGCGAACGTCGATTTTAGGGGGGTAAAAACCGACTTCAGGGGGGTATAACCGGCCTCGCGAGCATGAGACCTAAAAAGAAAAGAGAAGTTCTCAAAAAGTTGCGAGGTCCTTGATAGAGGGGGGGGGGAGGTCTCATGTCATTTTACAGGGAGGGGGGGTGTCCGATCAAATCTCGCCAGAGAGGGGGGGGTTTCCGGAAAAACACCTCACGTAATTAATGGACGCCCCCTAATTTGAGCTTCCACGTTAAATTACCACGTAATTATTACAATCAGTGATTGGACACATTGAAATAAACTATTTGCTTATCTTTCACACTACCTACGGTAACGATCATAATACTACATACCATGGCCGCATTTAGGACCTGTTGGCCCCTAGGTTATACTTGTGGTGCAGGCCCTTTAGGGTCTGTAGCCAGCAGGCTATAACTGTGGTTGCGGGCCCTATATATATAAAACAATATGCATTACTTGTTATTAAATTAATAAACCTTTTAATGAAAAATATTGATTAATATAATGACAGTAAAAATGTAAGAGGACAGCTTACTGAAAAATCAAAAGTTCTATACGTTCTTTCTGTATAGTTTCCGAGACTGAAGTGAACAAGGTTAGCAACTGATGATCGCACATTCAATTTTTCGACTGATAATCGATAGATAATGTTCTGCCTATTGTTGTTGTGTTGTTGCAACCAAATACCCTCAGCAAAAGCTCGCGGAGTTACAAACTCAAAAGATTTAATAACAATATGAAATAGTAGGCTTACATATTAAAATAAAACAAGCAATAAAAATAATTAATATCACCAAAGCATGCAATGGAGAAAGATTAAAAACACAATATTAATTATTAACACACGCGTGTCAATAACAAGATAGTAACTAACACACACACACACACACACACACACACATATATATATATATATATATATATATGTTTGAATGTGGTGCGAGACCCTTTATGGTGCGGGGTTCTAGGCTACAGCCTAGGTATCGTATGCCTAAATGCGGCTCTGCTACAGAAGTAATGGTAACATGTTTTAAACTCGTTTATCCACGTCATTAGTTCATACCGTTCATTGGAACAGCCATTATCTCGAAATAACTTATAGTTGTTGATGATAGCGCCAACCTAAGCGAGAGCGCAAGGTACACGGGCTTCACAGTCAGGGAGGAGCAGATCACATCAGCAGTCACCTGCGTAAGATATTATAACTATAATATGTTCGTTTTGTTTTGTTCGTGTTTGCTCACTAACCGGCAGAAATAATTTTTCAGAGCGAATGGATAATATTTATGAAAGTGATTGGACATTATGAAAATAAATATTTTCAACTGTTTAGTATGATTAACGTGGTCTGCATTGAGTGGTTTTATTTAAATCTATATGCTAAATATTTGGATTGTCAATTCTTGTGTTTTTCGTGATAATTCATATTTCAGTTACTTCAATGCTGTAAGGAGCAGATTTCAAAATAGTCACTTTAAATTAGTAGAAAAAACAAAATAGAAGTTTTGGTATCCATTATGTAATCTACGATTTTTTTTTATTTTAAAAAAAAAATTACTTCTACTTCGTTAGGCACTAAGAGCGATTTCAATTAGGGATAAATGTAACTATCATGTTATTGTAAGTAATTACACTAATGCTTCAAAAGTCATGGGATGTCTCCGAATATCGTGTGGCACAGCCAGCCAGTTTCCCTAACCAAACAGAAATCAAACATTAAAAAACTTTCTTACAAAAGTGTTATTTGATTTCTGCATTAAATTTTCTTCCTTTTTTTAAAAAAAGTTTTAAGTAAACGATTTTTTCGGGGTGGGGGGGACTAAGAACGCTTACCCAGGGCCCGAAAATGCTATGTACGGCCCTTCGTGTGGGACGCCCTTTTGTCTGGCGTAGTGCAGCAACCGACGAGGCATTGACTCCACAAGTCGTCGGAACTCCCCTGAAGAATTCATAATCATGCATGCTTCCTACACAGACATCCATAATTGCAAAATTGTCGGTGCAGGACTTTGTGGATGAACCGACTTATCGATCATGTTGCAGATTTGTTCGATTGGGTCAGGGATCCACAAACACTTTTTATGGCGTCGACCCCATCATAGGATATTTGGCTTCTTATCGACCCCCAGATTAAGTAGTTAATAAAAACACTAAATCATTTTTGGTATTTCTAACGCTAAGCAATAAGGAGACCTGCACAACAACTAATAATTTACAGCTGTCATATGATACAAAATCTGTCCAACAACATTAACAGAAAAAGGAGAAAAGGAGATATTTTATATTATAACCTTAAAAATTAATAACAAAATTATAGATAGATGGAATAAATTCTGAATAAAAGCCTGCCAAACAGAACAGATCATTCTTGCAATATTTTAACTTGTCACATAGCGGTGGACCCACCTTCCTTAGAAATTTTGGTTAAAGTACTATCTGTGATCATAATGAAATATATAATTTTTGCAACAGTAAAGTAAAAATAAATTACGTTATCAAGTTTGGCATCAACTTGTTTTAATAAATATTTTAAATCTCCCGTTTTCGGTACGCTTGAAGAAGAGTTAATTAGTGATGTAGCGGTTTGATTAAGGTATCTCGTTGATTTTAAGTATTACATTAATAAAACCTGTTGAAATAAATAACCAAAAGAAAAAAATATGAAAACAATCCAAAGAGTAGTAGTGTTATCTATGGTAAGTATCTATCTATTACGACGTAAATATGTTTACTTGAATTAAATATTACTTATGGTTATAAGGTTTAACTACATTTATTAGGTTATAAGGTTTAACTACATTTCAGAAAAAAATAATTGAGGTAAATGAAAAAAAAAATAGAATCCAAAAAGTAGTATTGAGATCTTCTGTGAGTATTTCTTAAAAGCAGTAACCCTATTTATAATAATATAGATTATAAGTTTAAGAGTGAGCTGCGTCTGTGTGAGGGTTTGAAGAAGTATCACGCAAAAACTACCGTTGTAATTTTTTTTTTTTTTTCTTTTGGTTTTCACATTCTGAAAGCTTATTGTATATTTTACAATCTGCAGTGTGTCTTACGACTCTAAGTGACCTGGGAACGGGGCAACAAAGTACAATCATTCAGGATTGGGGGCAGATGGGTGCCACAGATTACTTAGTATTTGTGATTGGCATTGATTTAGGAGACAATCACAAAAAATCAGACTACTAATCTTTGGATTTTAATTCATTTTTTAAGCTTTTTGAAACATACAGTACAGTAATACGCACAACAAATAGTTAATTTGCTGTAAATATCTTTGTGCTTTAAGATATGTACACCAAAGGTCATACTACTACTTTTTGGACTCTGTTGATTTTTTGACTTTGGTTATTTATTTCTTCCGTTTTCTTAAACAGAGTAAATTAAAATAAACTGGATACGTCCTTCAAACTACTAAATCATAGATTAACACCTAAATAAGCGCAACGAAATTGTAATATTTAATTTACGGTAAACAACTCTGTGCTTAAAGTCGACTTTAGAACCTGATAGTCTGTTGTTAGTCAAACCACTTCATCATATCATACTTCAAATTGTGATATTTAATTCACGGTATATATTTGTGATTAATGTCGATTTTAAGACCTGATAGTGTATTGTCGTTAATCAAAACACGGTAATATATTAACACTTCCATAAGCTTAACGAAGTTATAAAAAGCTTTGTGCTTAATCTCAATATTAAAACCTGATACCGTGTTGCGGTTTTACTCGCATTCGTGAATTTGTTCCGCATGAGAATTTAAAAATGTGATTCTTTAATTAAATCAAGTTACGGAAATAATATTTTTCATTGTGACCACAGCTATAAACCTTAGCGAAGTTTATGCTTAGTGATCTAATCCTCTGTGTATTACAATAATACTAACATACACTAATCATCTCTATCTATTATTATGAATAATTTTTCACATAGCTCTAATTTCTTTCTTACACATTACTGTTTGTGAAAATTGCAACAGAAAGAATAAGACATATTGTTACAGTGTAATGTGACGTGCTGTCGCCACGTTCCAATGTGCATTTTTATTATATAAATAATAATATAAGAGTAATTTACATAAATCTTGGGCGACCACCTAAATAGATTTTTGTTGTAATTTCCTAAAGTACGCAAGATTCCAAGTGAGGACTGTAAAGCAATGGTGAACATTCAGTGTATCTTGTTAAAGCGAATATTAAAGAATTATTAAGCTGTGTAGGCTTGAAGCTAATCGTGGTCTTCCCGAACCATGGCGACAGGAAATCGCGGATTTAGGGTTTTGCCATACGACACACTCTGATCCCTGGGGGTGGGCGGTCAACAAGGTCACTCACCTAGCGGGAAATGCCTGCCGCCCGAACACAGAGTCGTCCCCGAACGCAGCCGAATATGTCCGACCTCAGTTAGTTACGCGGGGCAAATAAGATATCGGGGATATCACGTGACATTAGGTGCCAACCTGAAGATCCAATCCAAATGAGCATATAATTTAAAATCCTGGGAATTTCTGTTGAATGTGATATTCGAGACTGCAAAGGGTGGAGCCAGAAGTTTCCTCGTGGACCGATTCTAGGCGAGTCTAGTCTGTGGTGGACTTGGAAAGTTGGCTTCTCTAGCCAGCTGCCGCTATATGACTCCTGGCTGCCAGCTTGCCTTGCTGGTGCAGGCTTATCACGGCGACACCGCCATTAATGCGATGATGCGCATTAACAGACAGGACGTGTCTGTGGCCGCCTTGTGAGACAATCTCACATACCGTGGGTCATCTCCGAACACCGCAGACATCAGACTCAGAACTACAATGGTAACTTATTACTACCAAGCCCTCTGATTGTGCATTCCGTGAAACTGAATCCTTAAGCGATTTTGAGAGGATAGATCCATGTTCTAACTTTGTAATTGTAAAAATCCCTAAGCTAGCGGCATAATTTGCCAGAACTAGTTATTTTCGGGGAATCGTGGCACCCATGATTTTCTTTTAACTGTAAAGTCACAGGAGATTCTTTCAAAATTAATAAATTTTCACTCCTTCATAAAAATTAAAAATCCACAATTAAAAATCCACGTTTTATTAATCATTAATCATAAAGGTATGAAAGATAATTATAACGTAGTTTGCCCACCAAGGCATCCACTACAACAGTAAAATTTATTCCACAGGTCAGGTGCATGACAATACACAAATGATTAGAATTACAAAACCTTACATGAACTTTGATCGTGAGACATCAACACGATGTGAAGCCGCCATATGCTCCGATCAGAGCCCCTAAACGGCTTAGTAGGGGACAGAGACAACATATGGAATCAAACACGCTACCACGCCATTTGTAGACGTATCGAAAAAGAATCGATAGTTGTTGCAGGAGGACAAGAACGAACAATTTACCGATTGATCATATCCCAGACATGTTGGATGGGAGACATGACAGGCCAGAGAAGCAGTGGTACCCGTCGTTCTTCGAAGAATGCTCTCGCATTCTTCACCACAAGTGTCTGGGCATTGTCCTGTTGAAATATGGCGTGCGGAGATGCTTGCAAGAGGGCTAATAAATACAAGTATGATAAGTGTATTTTTATTTGCAAATTTTTGTTTATGAGATTTAGATTTGGGGCAGCTAAAAACCTCTATCAGGACGGCCGGTACGCGGGTACCAGGAACCGAACATGGTCCAACTGTACCTCCAGTGTGCTGCGCTTTAGCGCACTGAGCCACACTGGACAATCCATTCTTAAGTAATAATAAAATTTTGTAAACAACGCGTTTGATTGGCCACTTTGTTAAGATATCTCTGAAGTATGTCTTGCCACTGTGAGAGCGGTAACCTGCCCGTCCTTCCCGTGTCCTAATCGCCGTCGTGCCATTCCACTTGGCGACGGACCATTCAGGACTACACAGCCTCAACAGAGGCGTCGTTAGCGGCAATTGGCGGAAGACGCTGTGACTACCCTGTGGCGGAAGGCAGCACTTGGGACCAGACGGCATTTTGCGTGTCGTCTGAGCACAGTACGTGATCAGACATCATCTTGTGTCACACTAGCTCGAATTTTTCCTTTCTTCTCTTCGACAGCTGACACAATATGAGGTAAAGGAAAGAAGCTCTCATGCGTGTTCGAACGAAGTAAGCTTTATTTTTATTTAAAATGGCATTCGAATACATAGGCCATACAGCCAGCTCAATGTGACTATCAAAATTCATCCATTGTATCAATTTCTCCAGTATACTGTTGCTATTAAGTATGGACAAATGGATACTACACTTTTTTTTTTTTTTTTTTTTTTTTTTTTTTTTACTTATGGCTTTACGCCTCGTCGACGTTGAGGACATTAGAGACGGGAAGGGACCGGGGACAAGGAACGGGAAGGAATTCGACCATGGCCTTTTTGAAGGAAGCTTTCCGGCATTCGCCTGGAGTGATTTGGGGAAACCATGGTAAACCCAAATCTGGATGCCCGGACGGGAATTAGAACCGAATGCCAACACGTTAATGGCTCACCCACCACGCTATGTGGACACTACTGGACGTACACGACATTAACACACACTATGCTTAAACGCCCATGCCCGCGGCCGGATTCGAACCGGCGACCTTCGGCACGCGGAGATAGTACTCTAGCCCCTACGCTATTGAGGCCGGCGTGTAAAAGATTGTGTTGCATTATTGTCTTAACGCAAAAATTGGTATCGGTGAGTATGTAAAGTGCATAAAATCAGTAACCGGAATTGTAGGTATTGAAATAATGGCTGGTCGGACCTTGTAATACTCTTTTATTAAATCTGTCAGTCACCTTACTGACCATGGTATGGTTAAAGGAGTGGAAAGTATTATACGCTCGGCGGATGTGTTCAATAGAAACTTCAAGCAACTTCAGTTTCCTGAAACACAAGCAAACGAACAGAAACAGAAAGTGTGTTCAAAACAACTGAAACATCCTAGTAAATTTTTCTTAATATTCTGAAACTCTTTTATTTAAAACTGCCATTTCTTTTACAAATTTAAATAAAATTATGAGAATGTTTCCAACGAACGCAATGTTAACGATATTACATCACTCTGAAGTTATTCCAATCAGCTGCTGCCTCAAATGTTGAGTTCGAAAATATTCTCTGCTTTTGGTGTAAACATTCCAAAAAAGTTTCCCATCTATTCTTATTAACTGAAAGCCCTAAATATGTCTCCAATTCGACTGTTCATTAGAGCCTCTTTGAAGTAATTAGTAGCAGCGATATTTGTAAGTTCATCTCTGGTGTGACAACTTGAATGCGTTACAGGCTGTCAGAAATCTGTACGCAGCAGTCGCCATTGTGCAATCTATCCAGGACATCCTGTCTCTTGCTAGAGGAATGTTGGAATTCCGGGAAATGAATTAGCGGATGCAGCAACCAAATCAACTAGTCAGACTGTATAACAATGATGAAATCTGACGTTTGTTCATTTAGACGCATGGGCGGCAAATCTAAACTCTCTCAAACAGCGGCCGAACCAAGTTTTTTTTTTTTAGTAAAGTGCTGATAGATATATCGGTCTTAAGGACTGCAATCCCTCAGTGTTTTCAATCCCGCGGATTTTTGCGGGATTTGCGCCGCGAGATTCCGCGGGAATGGCGATAATAGTTTTTCAACGCATATTGTTAAAACATAGTTATTTAAAGTGTTAACAAATTAAGTAATAAACGTCTGTTAATTAAATTAATAAATAAATTTTTATCTTAAATGATACAAATTAACAGTTAACAATATTTTAATCCGCAAAATTTTTAGCCTGTCTTAATTATATTTAGAGATTGAAATTTAAAAAATCTAAACCATTTTTTAAATCAGAATTCAAAATATTCAGTCTTAGGTCATATTATGGGCCTACAATAACTCATATCAGTTAGAAAACATGGTATGCATAGTGACCAAGTCACCAGAGTTTTATTATTATTTTAAATAAACGATCTATAACACCAAAAGAAAGCATTCTATTTCATAGATTGAAGTGAATATACTCTTTTAATTTTAAACTTAGCTCAGAATAAGATCTCATATCTTTCTGTCACTGCACAAGCACCAAACTTGGTCTATTTTTTACAAGAATTGTTTTGTGGGATTCATTACTCTGTCTCCTGATTTCTTGATTTATCTTATAGTTGATTCATCGTTATTAAAAGGAACTACTTACCAAGACATAAACTGTCAAGTATTTCAGTTCTACTTTAAGTGGCGTAACGATTTTTTTATAGTGGAAATTATTTTCCGTATGTAAGAAAGGAGACTTTCTCTGAGTATAATTGCAATGAAGTCCTCATGGGTGTATAGCCGGATTGCGTTGTAAAACCATGAAATTTCACACGTGAGGAAGACGGCGGAGGCATGGTGTTTTTACAACACAAGTCGGCGATCCACCCGTGAAAAATTCATTATTGTTTTTGTTGCCTTTAGTCGAAATAATAAGGAGTTGAAAGGACGCAAGCTCATGGGCGCCGGCAGGATTACTTTAAAGGTCGGTTCCTGCGGCGTGTGCTAGGCAGGACGAGCCTTTCATCTTCTACCGCCTGGCGGTGGGTCGAGGCGGGACGTCCACGCTAGCTTATGCGCCAAAGATGACAGGCGCCGAGGGACGAGCCGTGGGAATCCGCCTTAAGGGGGATGCATCTGTTTTTTTTTTTTTTACACATTATATATAACACTTATTCACTAAGGATGCTGAATTTATTGACAAAGTGTTGAACAAATTTGAACAAAAAGCTAGGCGAGTTATTATTTTTTTTAAACTACTTAACGTCTCTTAACAGCAAGGTCTTTAGAGACGGGAAAGGATGGAGGGCAAGGAATGGAAAGGAATTCGGCCATGGCCTTTTGAAGGAAGCATCCCGGCATTTACCTGGAGTGATTTGTGAAACCATAGAAAACCCAAATCTGGATGCCCGGACGGGGATTCAAACCGCCGTCCTCCCGAATGTGAGGCAAGAACGCTAACCGTTACACCAACACTCTCGGTCTTAAGTTATTATTCAAACAGTGAATTTAATAATAAAATTTTTGTTTCTTAATCTTTTTCTGTATATTCTCTTCAGCAGGAGGGTGCAAGTGCACCCCTTTGCTCCTCTCTCCCGGCGCCCATGCGAATGCTGTTCACTCAAAAATAATGTATTGTGGTGATTTTCCACCCAAGAGGGATTAATCTAAAGCCAGAGAGGCACGTGTAAGCAGGCTACTTTCGGCAAAGAACATGTATTTCAAACGCCTTGAGGCGGCGGCCAAAACAACAATAAGTCAAATAATATACAATTGCCTTTTGACAACTGCTAAATACAATCGCCAAAATAACAATAACCTTAGTTTTGTATCAACGAATAGGAAATTTTTCACCCGCAAATACAAGAAGTTGTCACAATTACTTTATCTGCAAATACAGGTGACGAGTGCGACACGTAAAAAATACTACTCGTACTAAATTATAGAAATGTGTGCTCAAAACAAACGTAAGTTTTAATGAATACGTAAAAGTGGATCTATTTACTTAGAATGGCGAAGGTTGACAAAAACAAACGTTTGCTCACAGGAGTCAAATGCCAACTGGAAGGGTACAGGCTAACAGAGCAATACATCCAATAGAGACCTAGTAGGACAGCGAATCAAGCAGACTGACACATGTATTCGCCGGATTTTGCGGATTGCGGATCCGCATAATTTTTTGCGGGATCCGCCAGACTGCCTAATGATGCGGTCTGCATTCCCTAGAAGTACATACCGGGGTAGATATCTACCCTAGGTAAACTTTACGTTTGTAAGTTAGTCAGTAACATTATCGACTGGAGATCCATACTATAATTTAGTTCAAGATTCTAACAATGGGGCGTGGTCGCGAGACCCTTCAGTTTACTGTGACGGAGTGAAGACGTGAAGCTTGTGTGGGATTGATATCTACTCCGGTTTGTCGTTAGTGTATTGTGTAAGTAAGTGTTATTTTTCTCTTTTTTGTTAAAATAAATTTAATTCACGAATTATAACCTTATTTTACAATAAAACATTAGATATATAATTTTCGGCAAGCAAAAAAATTAATATCCACTTATTTTTTTTGGCAGATGCTTGCGAAAAAATACAATTCGAGAAGCGTCGATTCACTGGCAAAAACTTCGACGGAATCCGAGACTGCCAAAGAATCAGCAATCGACTGTATTTCCGATGAGGTGATAGCTTAGCGAGAATGAGCGGATCGGAGTTGGAAGAAGATGCCGATAATGGAGTAGTAGAACATTCAGATTCAGAGGAAGTAGTTCCCGAAAAAAGACAGAGGCGTGGAAGGTCAATTATTCTTGGTGCTAGTCGTTCAAATCGCGGTCGAAGGCCAAGTATCGTCCGTGGTAAAGATTGGCATAGATGGTATACGACACCACGTGAACGATCCCAGCAACGACGAAATCCTCCGACAACGTACTTGCCGAGCCCACTTGGAGCAACGAAACAAGTCCGTACGTCTTTTGAAGCATGGAATTTGCTTGTTTCGTGATTCCTTGTTGGAGAAGATAGTTCGCCACACGAATGAAGAAATTCGAAGATATTTAGAAGCACTCGAAATTGATGACACAGCAAATCCCATGTACTCGAACATTTCTTTGATTGAATTGAACGCTTACATAGGGTTACTATATTTTTCGGGCATGCAAAAAACGAGTCACACAAATCTTGAAGATTTATGGAGTGCTGATTACGGTTCCGTCAGATACCGTGCAACGATGTCTCGACTCCGATTTTCCTTCATATCGAAGTGCATACTTTTAGACGATAAAAATACAGGGCTTGAGCGGAAAGCAATCGATAAATTTTCTGCAATCCGTGAGATTTGTGAACAAGTTGTATGTACAAAATATTACTCTCCAGCTTCATATTGTACAATAGATGAGCAACTAGTTTCTTTCCTAGGACGATGTCCATTTAAAGTATACAATGACTCTAAGCCAGATAAATATGGAATCAATATCTTGATGCTCAACGACGCACGAAAGTTCTACATGTTCTGTGCACTGCCATACGGGGGTAAAGTACAAGGGGTGATCAAATGAAAAGGTACGAAACGACGTAAAAACGTAACAGTTAAATATTTGCATATTCCGCCATGGGAGAACCATAGGCCTGAGCACAACAATCCCACTGATCAACAAGCCGCAGGATTCCTTGTTCCCAGAATTCCTGTGGCCGTGACGAGACCCAGTCCTTCACAGCGTCCTTGAGTACGTCGTCCGAGTTGAAGCGCTTTCCTTTCAGGTGTTTCTTCAATGGACCAAATACATGGAAATCGCAGGGCGACATGTCCGGACTGTAGGGCGGGTGGTCCAACGTCTCCAGTTGATCGATAACATCTGTCTCCCACTTGAACTTGGCAAGTTCCATGTGTGTGACTCTGGAGACATGTGGAAGCGCGTTATCATGGAGCAGAACCACCCCCTCCTTGAGCAGCTCCGGTCTTTTGTTCTTGATGGACCTGCGTAGGCGTTGGAGTGTCTTACAGTACATATCCCCCACATGTATGCTATCCTGTCCTCATAAGGACTGCCGCATCATTTGGACGCCGCTTTTGATAAGAGCCTCTGCTCTCTACTGCACATGCGGGCGCCCGAGCATGCTCCGATCTCAGTCAGAGACTCCAATCGCATCCCGAGACGTCTCGCTACGTTCTCCCATGGCGAAATATGCAAATATTTAACTGTTATGTTTTTACGTCGTTTCGTACCTTTTCATTTGATCACCCCTTGCACGTTTGGCAGAAGGTTCCGTATATCCTTTGGGGACTACCCCTGTGTGTTCTATTTGACTGAGGTTAATGTCATTTTGTTAAATAACTTAATAAACGAATTGAGAATTACTAAGTCTGTTTCTATTATTTTGATTATGTTTTACTAGTATTGACTAGTGCTTATTCATGATATGAAATTTTTATTTTAAAAATTCTGGTATTAGTTTTAAATTTATAATATATCCTTTCCCTATTATTTTACAAAGATAAAGAAGTTTAAAATAATGTAATGTAGTAATGTAATGAAGTTTTAAATAAATTTAATATCTTGTTATTCATACTTTAACTCACTGCCATCTTCTGACTTGAATTTATATTATACAAAGCTAAAAAGGTAACATGAAAATCAAGCCCATCTTTGAATGCATGTTGAAAACAAAATTTTCTTTCCAACTTTTGTTGACTAATTTGTTGTACAGGTGCGGCAGCAGATTTATGTCAATTCGCTGTACAAATTAATGTCAAATTGGTAGCAAGTCTTGAAGTTCCAAGTCTGGTAGTAAAATTGGTGTCAAAGTGATGGAAATTGTTCGAAAGCACATCCTGCCCAGCAAAATGTGGTTATTTGGGTTGTATTTGTTTCATATACCGATTTTGAGTACAAATATACCGATATTAGCGGGCATTTTGATGTTCGAAACCACTGACTTGGCGTGACACGTGGCACTACTGACCTCTCCCGTTACACAAAAGAAGGCGCTGATGGACAATGAATCAGAAACGGGAGGCTCTAACTCGGAGAAAGAGTTTAACAACACAATTAGAAATGAACAAACCAACAAATTTGAAATTCATCCTGAGGAAATCATGAAGGAAATAAGAAAGCTGAAAAAACACAAAGGGGCTGATGTAGATAATATTACTACAGATATCTTTAAGTTAGCCGGATGTGACATTGTACCTTATCTTGAAATATTAATTAAATTGAGTCTGGATACTTTCTGCTTACCACAGGACTGGAAAATGCGATAGTAGTGCCGGTACATAAATGAGGGGAGAGAAATAGAGTCGAATATTACAGGCCGATGAGTTTGACATCGGTGGTAGGCAAATTAATGGAGAGATTGAAATGCAACCACATCAGAAATATATGTGAGAAGCTTAAGTGGTTTTCAAGTAGGCAACATGGCTTTAGGAAAGGATATCAATGAGAATCTCAGTTGGTGGGATATATACAAAATATTTCAGATAAAATGGACAAGGGAGGCCAAATTGATAGTGTAGCACTAGATAATTCAAAGGCTTTTCACAGACTGAGCCATAAAATGGTAGTAAATAAGGTAAAAAATATTGGAGTAGATGAAAAAGTGATTTGCTGGGTAGAAGATTTTTAAAAGATAGAAAACAGAAAGTTAGGGTAGGAAATGCAGTATCAAAAGAAGTGGAAGTAAAAATGGGAGTGCCGCAGGGTAGAGTATTGGGACCATTGTTTTTTTTAATCCAATGAATAATTGTATTGATTGTTTACTATCTGAAATTAGATTGTTTGCAGATGACATAATGCTACGAGGGTTGGGGCATAAGTCATGGCAACTAATTTTTTTTCCTTGGAGATAGGTGAACGGATCACAAACGTACGTGTATCGTGTGGAAGTTCTGCAGGTATAGTGTGTATGCAGAACAACAGATATCTCTGTGGTAGCTGGTAGTAGCGCAGCGAGGGCTGTGAAATCAGTCAGTTGGTGAGTGTCGTGGGAGATGCAGCTACGCGACCTTGGGGATGGAAAGAATTGGAGCACCCACCTCACTCTCCCGACATTTCGGCCTGTGACTTTGATCTCATTCGCAAGATTAAGGAACCACTACGTGGTAGGTGGTTTGCAACACCAGAGGACACGTGGCCCAATCACACATGCTGAGGCTGATGGTATTCAGCGCCTCCCACATCGTTGGCAGCGTGTGGTGACAGTAGCAGAGGATTACTTTGAGGGTCTTTAGACCCAGGTTTGTCATGTCAACTTTAGGTGTACTGTGTTGTCATTCTTTTGCACCGTGAAGGCCATATTGCCCTGTACTGTATACTACTGTAATAAATAAGTGTGTTACGATATTTCAGTGCTATTCATTGTCCACACATGTAGTTAACACCTTGTCCTTTCATCTATATATGTCACATTTTCCAACCGAACTGATATCATCCAGAAAAAAAAATTGTTGCCATGACTTATGCCCCAACCCTTGTATATAAAAGGATAAAAAACAGAAGAGGACTGTAAACAGTTGTAGGGAGATCTGGACAGGATATCTAGTTGGGTTGGTAAACATGGGATGAAGATAAATGCAAAGAAGAGTCAGCTTATTAGATACACAGATAAAAAAACAAAAGGTAACTTATGAATATAAGGTGGGGAAAGAATTGCTTACTGAAGACTTGAAATGTAAATATCTTGGCATTACATTTGATAACAAGCTTAACTGGGCAGGACACATTGGACAGGTGGTAGGAAAAGGTTTCAAAATTCTGCATTTGTTGGAGAGAGTGATGAGTGGATGTACGAGAGAAGTAAGAGAACTGGGTTGCAAAACTTTGGTCAGACCATTGCTTGAAGGTGGTAGTGTAGTATGGGACCCACATTTTGAGTATCAAATACAGGAGTTGGAGAGGGTGCAAAAAAGGGCTGCTAGATTTGTTTCTGGAAATTATCGCAGAATGCAATCAGTAACAGATATGATAAAAGAGCTAGAATGGGATTCATTGCAAGACAGGAGGAGGGTGAAGAGGGTCATGGGAGTGTACAAGGCGCATACTGGTGATGAGGCATGGAAAGTTATTGGTGTAAGAATGAAAAGTAATGCATGGAAGGGAACAGATGCCTATTACTGGCACTCGATTTCAGCCACAAGGGTGTGGGAAGGTTCTCTTTTTTTAGGTAAGGGTCTCAGGCATTGGAATAAGTTACCAAGGGAAATGATGTATAATTTACCAAAAAAGTTGAAAGATTTTAAGTTAAAATTTGTAGAGGGCAAAGGTAGGTGGGTGCAGGGAAAGGAGAAGATGGGAGTTAGGGAAATTGCCACCAGAGCGTGTGCTCCATTGAAATTAAATCAAATCTCGGCTAAAATGAAATTGTCTGTTGTGATGCAAAAATAAAAGTTATAATTTGAGGCAGAGATATATAAAGATATGATGTGACGTTCGTTTAAACTTACATGTTGCTTTTTGTTTATTTACGACGTCTAGGTGTAGAAATTAAATATATGGAGAAGAACCTCCCACTTTTATGCTGTGTTCTCTGTAGCAGTTACCGTAACCAAGTCACAACATAACCTATGAATTTTTTTGACGAGAAATAAGAAGTTTATTAAAAATTAAGATGAAGTTTACACGTAACGTATGTAATCGCTAAATGGAGTAGCAATAATAAATTATAGTTATTCGTAATATAACTTTCTCGGATGTTCAGCAGGATGGTGTCGTATAAACACAATGTTTCGACAGTTAGCTCTGCTGGCTTCATCAGTGTCGGATAGTTTCAAGTGTTGCAAGCTGGAAGTCACCGCCTAAACTGGCTCAGCAGAAGACGTTATTTTGACCAATAGCAGCACGGTTGAGTGAAGGAAAGAGCAGACCCCGTCAGCTGTCGAAACTTCATGTTTATAAGACACCATCCGGCTCAATACCCAAGAAGGTTGTATTTCATTAGTACCCTCACACAACAGTTATTCGTTGTTGAAATCAGATTTTACTTAGAAACTTTTTCGTAGCAACATTTTTTTTTTTTTTTTTTAACTGCTTTACGTCTCCCAACAGCTAGGTCTTCAGAGATGGGAAAGGATGGGGGCAAGGAATGGGAAGGTATTCGGCCATGGCCTTTTTAAGGAAGCATCCCGGCATTTACCTGGAGTGATTTGGGAAACCATGGAAAACCCAAATCTGGATGCCCGGACGGGGATTCGAACCACCGTCCTCCCGAACGCGAGGCCAGAACGCTATCCGTTACACCACCACGTTCGGTCATAGCAACAAACAATTTCCTTCAAATAAAATCAAATGGAGTTATTTAAAAACATACTGATCAAATACTCCGAGAATCTAACAAGAGAAAGTGTAGTATCATCACGAAAAATATAAATAAAAATGATAATAATTAACCGTTATTAGTTTTTCCTTAACTTTTCCAGAGCAAATTCCTTTTATCACCACAGGTGATAATTGTCATTTTGACAGGGGTTTAAAGGCCCATTTAGACGACCCGTTCCCGATTTCACTTTCCTCTCGTCGACAGAGTGTTGCATTTAGACGACCCGTCGGTCGGCCCGATCTGGTACGACCGTATTAGCCGCCTACCATCACGCGTATATACGTCTTGCTCTGCACGTTCCATTCAATGGTAATACTAGTAATAAAATTGGTTAGTTACAAATTTTATTAAAGTTCTAATATTTAAATTAAATATGTATGTCCCCATATTTATCAAAACCACAAATTCTTGGTGTTACCCTGACGGCTTGACATTATGCGAAAAGCCTAGGAAAAAGAAAAAAGACGTGTGCCAAGCAATTATATTTACAAAGGCATGTATTCAGTCACTTTAGACTCTTAGATGTGTTGAATGGTGAAGATTTCAGGAATTTCTAGCAGATGACAGCTGAAATGCCTCATTTCTCGCGTCTTTGTTATAACAGAGAAAGTATGTAAAATACAAGAGATTTAACTGAACGTTCGTCTGCTAGTTTCACAATCTTCTGCAAGAAAAAGTGCCTATCGGCCAGCGATTTTTTGTTCGCTCGCATGCTTTGATTACCGCATCGGAGTAGAGGCAATAATAGCGGACCATTCAAATTGTTGTACTCCAGTCGACTATGTCCGCTCCGCGTTATTTTTGAACATAACCATAAAGTATGCGGAAACAATTTATTTTTGGTAAACTATACAATTCAATTAATTTTCAAACGACATGTTAGTGCTTATGATGAAACGAAATAAATGCAATATGGTGGGAAGGGAGAAACAGAGCGTCCATAAATTTCAAAATGAGTGTTCCTTTTTTGTTATACTAGATGTAGAATGTGGTTCCAGCTGTAATACTGAAATGAAACCAACAACTAATAGCTAGTCCAGTAATCCCGAAAATATATGTATTTAAGGCAATAAATAACTAAATTTTATTTTTTCCCTTTCATATGATTTTTATTTTCCTCTTCAAAAGACAAATATGTTGGGGTTTTTTTTCTAAATAATTTGGCAACCCTATGTGAGGTGTCCCACAAAAATTTATGAGTCTTTTACACCTCCAGCAACTCTGTCAATACTTCTTTTTCTTATAAATGAATGTAATCTTTCTCGGCGTTGTTTATTTATAAACGTTTCTCGGGAAACAAACCGAGTGATGTTGTTATTAATACACAATATTTCGGCGACTTTAAATCTCCGTCGCCATCTTCAGGTGCAGTTGCCATGCCAGTTTACAAACAACACGCTCAAGGCTGACTTCAAGGCAGACTTCAAGACTTGCAACTGCACCTGAAGATGGCGACGGAGGATAAAGTCGCCGAAATATTGTGTATTAATAACAACTTCTTTTTCTTGTTTATCGGATGCATCCATCTCAAAATAATAGAAAACGGGGAACCAGGCAGTGTGAGCACAACCGGGCGAGGCTTTACACGGCCATTTTTCAGAGCAGAGTGATGGGGATCCGACTTACCCCCACCCTTTCGCCCTAAATCGGATGGAATTTCCACCCGACCTCCCTGCCTGGTCTCGCGGTAGAAACGTGACCAGAAGCTCACTTTAGACGACCCGATTTCAGGGCCGAAGGGGCGTGACCACGATTTAGGTAGACCAGGTCGGGTCGTCTAAATGGGCGTTTTTAGCTAGTCTATTAATAATGACTTGCTGACTTTTATTAGTTCTATATTGTTCAGCTAGGGTCCACTGCGTTGCGTTTAGATAAGTTAATCTATATTCCAACCTAGACGGCTAATCCATTGTCGCTGTTTCACCACGATAATTTCACAGCCGTTTACACTTAACAGGGCTCCGATAAAGCCCTCAGTGTGACTGATCAGCCCAAGCAGTGCGTGATATCAATTGTATTTTGTTTCTTGCAAACAATATGGATTACTGCAAGATAAGATAATGCGACAACAGACCTCAACATCCTAACGCTATAATTCTGTTATTGAAAAAAGGTTACAGATCATTAATCATTTATGTTCAAGATAGATACCTTTTTATTTGGACTTTATTTATATACAATTATTTTATTAAAAAGGAATGTCTCCATTAATCTTTCATTGATAGCATCTATTTGTGGCACTAACTTTTTTTTTTTTTAACGGCATGGTAGTGGTAAGTGGTTAAAGCGTCTGACGGGAGACCGAAAGGTTGTAACTTAGCAAATCCTTAAAACAAATAGAATTACGTATTTAGACAGAAATATAATTTTACAGATGAAGCCCGTAATATTGGAAAAATAAAGGTTCATGGAATTAACAAAATAAAAAGAGTAGCAGGTGCAATAGCGATTATTTGCTTTGATTAATATATTGGAAAATATAGTATCTCTAGAAAAAATAAGAGAAGTGATTGTTGGAAGAGATGGCTAGTGAGTGAGACTTAATATATAATCGAGCAGAGGATTGAGAGGTGCTGGAACAACAGCTGCAAAGAGGAAATTTAATTGATAGGTCTTATGTAGAAAGGGAACCTACTAATCTTCTGGATCGAACTTTGTTCATATATATTCTGCACAAGGTCGAAAGTTGTTACTGGTATAAGAGGAACTGTGAGAAGAACAAATGAAAAGGAAATAAATGGCAAAACATGCAATGTTTATTCTTCTTTAAAAAAAAAGTTGTCCCCGGTTCAAATGCGAGGATTTTCGTAAGCCCTTAACCCGATATTCTTCCATGGCACAGCTTGCTGTGTAATGCGAAGTAGCCCTACACCAGAATGATTACATGGTTCGGATTCCACGTTTAACTGTAGATTCCCTCTACCCGTAGGAATTTCTGGGCTAGGTTCGATAAGGAGTTAAGAAACTGTCCGTCCTAACTCTGATATCAAGCTTAGTACGCCTCCTTCTTGAGGGTCCAACCAACTTTTGGTTAGATAACCTCGCTTATGTTAACATTTTTAAAAATTACTCCGTATCTAACTTGTTAAATCAAATATATCTACAGATCCTGTAAATTTGTTGTATTGTATCATATTAATCTTAATTTTGCAAACTCTAGTGTATGCGCTGAGACTTTAGTATGACGGAGAAGGTTAAATTTGATAAACAGATAAATGAAAATTTTCCTCAGTATTTACGTTAAGCATTTTTTAAAGCAGATGTTGGGACTTCACCGAATTCGTTTTTCTTGGTGGTTATAATAGTTACCTGAAACATATGTAATTTCAATGATCACTTTACGCGTTGTGTTGACATTACATCAAGATCTGTGTACCTGCAAATTATCTCCGTTCTGGCCTCGCATTCGGGAGGACGGCGGTTCGAATCCCCGTCCGGGCATCCAGATTTGGGTTTTCCATGGTTTCCCCAATCACTCCAGGAAAATGCCGGGATGCTTCCTTCAAAAGACCATGGCCGAATTCCTTCCCGTTCCTTGCCCCCCCCCATCCTTTCCCGTCTCTAAAGACCTCGCTGTTAGAGAGACGTTAAACATATTAAAAAAAAAATTATCTCAAATAATCTCAGCAGGACATGCGGTTAATCCTACAAAGTGCTTAAGAAAAACTGAGAGCAGAGGTGACAATGTTATTATAGTCAAAAAGAAGATTAACTGTGCCGTTGTCTCAGTTGGTTACTGCACGGTGACCGTGTCCGGCGCTGACATGGGTTCAGATGGTTTGAGTCCTGGTGGTGGAAGAAATTTTCGTCATCAGGACTTCGCTGGCATGGTAGGAGAGGTAGTGGTGCCTAATTTCTGGTCACCAGATTGGGTACCAAAGTCCTGGGTTAAATCCCGACCCTCTTCGTAACGCAAATGCGGTGAGTGCATACGAGACGTTCATTAATTACGTGAGATCTAAATGGGAGGGGGGGGGGGCTGGGCAAAATATCACCAAATCTCATTTAAAAGGAAGGGTAGGGATCAATAAAAAAAGCAATTCTGGAAAAACACCTCATGTAATTGATTGATGCCCCCTTAGGGTAAATCAAAAACTCAACATTCTTACAATGACTTCTCAGTATATATATTCTCTCATTTCTTTGTCACAGAACCTGTTTACATCTAATACACAGCGACAAAATTTCAATACAATAAATAGAAATAACTTGCACAAAACACAAACACCACTGTCATTAGTACAAAAAGAAGTTAATTATTCTGGGATTATACAGTGGCGGATCCAGGATTTTGGTTTGGTTTGGGGGGGGGGGCTAGGCTTTTGGGGGATGGGGGGGCTTGACTCGGTCGAAGAGGGGGTGCCGACAGAAATCTCGGGGGGCTTCAACCCCTAACCCCCCCCACCCCTGGATCCGCCACTCCTGGGATACATCTGTTTATTAAACTTCCCAAGAGTTTAAAACAGTTTGCAGAAAATAAAGATATATTTAAAGAAAAACTGAGAGATTATACCAATTCCTTCTACTCCTTTCAAGAATTTGAGCAAAATAATTAATTGTATTCAATATGACCTTTTGCAAAACTTCCATGTAAAAATTAATGTTTATTGTTATTATCTTTATTTGTATTTGTAACATACAATTGTTTTCTCTATGATTATGACTCATATTGTATGTATGTGCATTAACAATAACATGTTTCACATCCCAGAGGTCCTTCTTCAGCAGGGATCCGTGGAACAAGATTGATAAATAAATAAATAGGCCCTGTTACATCTATTTGTTTATTATTGGTACAGGTTCCGCCATTGTGTGTTGCTGGTTTCATTGTTATTTTTCTGGCCTATCACATAGTTAACTGGTTACTGTTATGTAATGCTCAGTTATTAAATATTAAAACAATAAACGTTATAGGTGAAGGTCGGTTAGTAGATATATAACAATATTTACATTAGTAGTTATTTTACGAATACAATGCGAGCTTACAGTTGTTAGTTGGTTTGTCATGTGACAATTAATGTTCCAGGGTATAAGGTCTGGTCTAAGCGCATACCCGACTTTTCAGTCGCCAGGCCTTCGCAGAACCCCCCGTTACCCACCATCCAACGCTGCCCCCACCGAAAGGACGATCTCTTCCTAATCACCCGCCATTACAGCAGGGACGGTGAACAAGGCGCCTTTCGCCACCCATTAAGGGTGCCCACGGGGAGACACGCGGAGTCAGCGCCCGCCACGACCAGGTCGAACACCCTTCCAAGTTAGTCATGTGGCAGCAGACTGATTGAGGAGCCGTTTCAAAAGTTCAGATTCGAAGAACAATACTCAGAGTCATAGAGCCCTGGTTTCCCAGACCTCAGCCATAATCTGTATCAGCTTAGCTAGACGGCACTATGGTGACAAAATGTCATTGTGTGAAAAAAAAAGGATGATGAAGAAGAAGTTGAATAAGATAAGTAAGAGAAAGAAGAAAAGGAAGGAAGGAAAGGAAAGGAAAGGAAGAAGAAGAAGAAGTTGAATAAGATAAGTAAGAAAAAGAAGAAAAGGAAGGAAAGAAAGGAAAGGAAAGGAAGAAGAAGAAGAAGTTGAATAAGATAAGTGAGAAAAAGAAGAAAAGGAAGGAAAGAAAGGAAAGGAAACGAAGAAGAAGAAGAAGAAGGAGAAGAAGAAGAAGAAGAAGAAGAAGAAGAAGAAGAAGAAGAAGAAGAAAAGAAGAAGAAGAAGAAGAAAAAGAAGAAGAAAAGAAGAAGAAGAAGAAGAAGAAGAAGAAGAAGAAGAAAAAAGAAGAAGAAGAAGAAGAAGAAAAGATGAAGAAGAATAAAAGAAGAAGAAGAAGAAGAAAAGATGAAGAAGAAGAAAAGAAGAAGAAGAAGAAGAAGAAGAAGAAGAAGAAGAATAAAAGAAGAAGAGGAAGAAAAGATGAAGAAGAAGAAGAAGAAGAAGAAGAAAAGAAGAAGAAAAGAAGAAGAAGAAGAAGAAGAAGGAGGAGAAGGAGAAGAAGAAGAAGAAGACGGAGAAGGAATAATAATAAGAAGAAACAATAAATAAGTAGCTGAGGAAGAAAAGATAAAGAAGTAGATGCAAAAGAAGAAGAAGATAAAGAATTAGGTTATGATGAAGAAGAGAACAAAGTAGTAGATGGAAATGAAGAAGAATTGAAAATGAGGACTAGTTGTGTTGGTTCTAGTGGATTTTGGATTGCGGGTGGTGATGGGTACTGGATGTGTGGATTAGTCACTCACGCAGGGCCGGGCCAGCTCGAGACCTGTGATAAGCGACCAGTCTGTCGCGGGAGGCGTCGCAGAGAGGACCGCGCAGAGCAACAGGTGGGTGCATTCACGTGTTTAGCTACTCAGTATATCTTCAGAAAGTATAACGGGCACAACAGTGACATGTCTCCATCTTTCTTTGAAAAATATATGTGAACAATATAATTATTCATTGGACATATTAATATTAATTAATAATATTACACATAGGGTTTGGATCTTTATGGACAAACAAATAGAGAAATATGCATGTAACTATACCTTAAAAGGAGCGGTGTGGTAGCTCAGTGGTTAAAGCTCTTGCTTTCAAAACTTTCGGTGCTCCGGTCCCGGGTTCGAAAGTTTAAATATGGCCTAAAAACGACAAAATATGACCAAACATTTCAATTTACTGTTCATCAATACATGATGAATTACACATCTTTATTTTATCTAGTAGTGTCGCTTTCACGTAGACACCATAATTTGCTTCCATGCACTCACTGCACCACTGGAAAATTAAATTTTAAATCGCTTTGTTGAAGTAACTTTAATTTCACATAATTTAAGAAAATAAATCTTTCGTCTGTTCTAAAATACTCCTCTCCAAATTGTTTTAGGTAACTCCATACCATCGCACTTTTAGAAAAAACATTTCAACGTGGCGGTACGCACAATCCACTGCAGATTTAACACTCTATTTAACACTGACTGAGGAATTATTTTCAAAAGTGTTGGTGACGATGAGACATTGATTGACGCTGATCGACACAGTCATGCAGTTGTTGCATTGTCGAGATTAATAGGCAGGGGGAACATTAACGTTTAGAGAGTGACAATAATGTATAACTTTAATTATTGACTGATGAATTCTGACCAATTCACTGAGAATTACTTTTGTTTTTTTCTCCAATGTATAATAGGAGTACAGATCTGCGAAACATTATCTTAATTTTTTCTCATCTATAACTTCTAGCGAATTTCTGGTATTGTTAAAAATTACCTGATTTCTCCTCAAAATATGACCATAAATATTATCGTAATATGACCAAAACTAGGAAAATGGTCTGAATATGCATTTGTATGTAAAATGCATTAAAATACAATCAGAAACGTTCAATCAGTGTTTAATTCAGCATTAAAGCTCAAAAATAAGGCAGAAAAAAATATGACTTGTTCTAAAGATCCGAACCCTAATTATAAATGAGACAGCATGATAGATGTATGTTTGGGTGTATGGACTATTTGCCTCAATCACACCTTAAATTCTCAACAGATTTAAATGAAATATGGCACGGAGTTAATATATTGTCTGATCTGTGACATAGGACCATTTTTACTCCGCACAAATGAATCTTTCATTTGGAAATCGTAATTATCAATTCTCATTTTGCCAAACCAAAGAACTTCCTGTTTTGTAGATGGTACTGCCATGTTTACCCTTTGCTTTTTATGTAAATCGCAAACACTGCTTTTCAGTTTTCAAAGCAAACATGTTATGCATATTCAGTGGTGTGTTCAGTTTAAAAGAGCGAAAATGGATTCAATTGATAAATTAATATTTTCGGAGTGCGAAATATAAATTAGTTTTTAACACTAAAATTTTTTCGTCTATTGCCGCTAAGTGAGTAATGTGCATAACCATATATTTCGCCATTCATTTCCCCTTTGTTACCTACTCCCGGCTTTGAAGTACACTTTTCTTTGAAGAGTGAATGCCAAGGAAGCAGTTAACCATATTTTCAACTGCAAAGGAGATTTTTATTTTAGCTGGCAAAACACTGAACAGCAATCAGAACTCTTATACTATAACACACTTTCAGTAGGACCAAGTCACTAGTATATTTTGTATTCACTCACCTTCAACATATCAATTCCAAATCTGCGTTGTAGTTTAGTTCAGAACACGTGATAACTTTATTATTTATTTATTTTTAAATAATGTTTAGTGAAATTTCATTTTATATTGAAGTTTCCAGCCAGTTTTTTCTGGTTTCTTAAGTTGTTGCAAGTTAATGTTTCTACATCTAGAATCTCAGCTCCAGATTTAATTCGTATATGAACAAATTTCTATATGGTATTTAAACTTTTGACAATACTAACATCAGAAAAATCGTAATTTAATATGTACTAGTATCCAGAAACTATCAAAGGAGTTGATATAATCATAATATCACATTAAATCCTTACTCAAATAGCTTGAATAGAACGAATATTTTGTGAGTATTCTGATATGGTCTGACTTCGATTACGAGATTAATTTTATTCTGATTTCTATATTTCTCTTGCAAGTAAACATAGATAAATCCTTATAAAACTACAGATTGTCGATGAAGATATTTGAAAGACTTTCTAATCTATGGTATAGATTACGCAGAATAGATTGTTTTATAAATTATGTTTGTGTCTCTGGAATTTTATGGTCACTAATCATTAATAAATACTCCAACAAAAATCCGTTTTCAGTTGGATTCTCTTAGTTAAACCTAATTAAATTTCGATACTTGCATTTGTGCGATAAATGGCTCCAAGCACGCGATTTCCTTCCGCAACTACAAATCTGCAACTGAGGGAAATAAAAGAAACAGAATTAATTGCTAAACTGCCCATTGCCATTTTAAGCATTTGTTTAAAGTACAGTTTCATGCCAAATACTAGAATGCTATTTTTTTAGACATTTTGGATCCTTTTTTGTTGCTTGATTTTGAAAGACGGTGTTCCTTTGATATGATATTCCCAGATATAATTGTCTCTATCGTAGCAGACTGTCCTTGTTAAACATTGTCCTACGAAAACAAGTTACGACTGTCCACACAATTAGCTGCAATCGCGAAGGTGAAAATATTGTCTACCTGTAACCTTCTCTAGGTTTACCGTTTCTTCTCATCTTCGCTTTTGGCCACCAAAAATAATCCTGAACATTCATGTCGATGCTTCTATTCTTGACTTCCAATAGTTCTTCAGCCTATTTCCTTTGCTATTTCCTCCTTTCTTTAGTCTTACCTTTCTGCTTCTCCTTCTTCTGGAGACTCTTGAAATTTTGTATCAATTTTCTGAAACTTGCTCTGTTTCGTATTACTCGTATATATTCTGGTATTCCGATCTCTGTCATATTTTTCTTTACTCGTTGGATCCACAGATAGCCATTCTTACTCTTGCAAACGTGATTGAAAATTCTTTTTGTAATTCTGCTATTGTCCGTCCTCATCATGCAACTAAAAAATCCTTTCTGGTCATGTCTGACATCCTTTCATTTACTTCTTCTTTGTATAGATTTTATTCCTTTAGTGCCTAAACTCTCTCTTTTACGTTTTCAATTATCTGTTTATTTCATTATTACTTCCAAAAAAAATGTAAGAATACTAAGTTTTATAGAGAGCACCGTTACGGCCTAAATATGGACATAGGATTGTTGGAAACAAGTTCACATTTGGCAATAATCACCACGACCTATCGAGTCCAAAGTAGGTTCTGTTTGCTAACCTTTTTTTTTATGGCTTTAGGCCTGTTAATCATACAGCCAGCCTCAATGTATTTATAAGATCATAAAATGTATTCGTGTGTCTGCAAGTGTTTTTCTGATTATCGAAGTGGAGGACATGAACATGACACACGCAACACTTGTACTAAGCATCCATGCCCTCGCCCGGACTCGAACCGGCTACCCTCGTCATGAAGATCCAGTACTCTAACAAATATGCTAGTGATGCCACTCTGCCGTTGTTCCAGCAGGGTAACGTCGAATACTTTCTCAGACCTACGTGGGGTGTTTGCCTGTTCGGTTAGTGTTACATAGAAACGTACGTTGAAAGGAGTTTCACTTAACTGTTTTTGGGAAAATTATATTAACAGATCAGCCATTCGAAGCCAAACAAAACGCTACTACTTAACACAGTTTTAACTTTTCCACCTATTAAACGGTTGATAGTGGAAGTACAACAATGAGTGCAGTAAAACTTTCATAGATGATATAAATTATATATTATCGCATCTTACTACACATTTTGTGTAGTCAAACTCCATGAATCTCTAAGAAACAAATTCCCTCAGGTAGTCAAATAAAACATTTCTTACATATAGATATTTTTTTTTTTTTTTAAAATGAATTACATTGTTTCTGGTTCCTCAAGAGTACAGGCGAAGGAAATTCCAATATTAAAAATAAGTAAACAAACATCACCAGTACTAATAAAAGACTAAGCTTGGTCACTCTGTTACCATGTTCGTAACGTTGATGTCACACACCTGGCCTTTGTTGGTAGACTACAATGGCCAGAGTTATTACTACCAACTCGAGACTATGCTCGTTATTTAATAACAGTTCTATTTAGATAGACATACACGAAAAAATGAATTGCAAAAACACTGAAACAAAAGAGTGTATTGCGATTAAATCAGTATATTAGTTGGTTGATATTTATTTATGTTCGCTCGATGTAGAACAATTTAATTATATTCTTTGTTCACAGATAACAATACCGCGATCTACGAGACTTGAACCAGAATTAAAACTAATATTCCGTCGCAGAACGTAAATTGTTAAGATTTATTTTATTAACATTCTTTAAGACACATGTAATTAGTTTTAACTGTCCCGCAATGTAAATTACAATCGAAATTTTCACAACATTAAAAAACCAGGGTTATCAGCTTATTGAATAACAGTTGCACTTATTTAAGAAAATGAGAAGAAATGATTTGTCGGGACACTACGTTCAACCCGTCATTTTTGACAGACTTAGATGTTAGTAGCTTGTTTTATGGTCAGGCCGAAAGTAGTCTTCGTTCCTTCATCGTGCACTGAATCACATCCGGGAAGCTAGTGCAACTTGTGCCGTCAATCGTTAATAGCTCAGCGCCACCCCGCCAGGAATCTTCCGAGCCCAGTTTCCCTGATCGTCAGTTGTGATCATAGATCTGGAATGCAAGTTTCCATTCTATATTATGAAATCATTCGTTAAGTAAGCATCTAATCTGGAAGAAAACTACATGTATCGTTGTGTAGGCACAATTAGTTTTGGATAATAATAAAAAGACTCACCGAGAAATCTTACATTCGTTGATCAATAATTAAAAAAGGCCATTATTTTCTGATGGGTTCAAAATAGTTTTGGAGAATAATTTTAAAAAATCAGATTATTGTTTGACAGTACAAGGCTTCGGCCTGAAAATAAATACAATAGAAGAAATTAGTATATCGGCAAAAAAAGACTTTTCAAAACCTTCCTTAACGACGAAATGTGGCAATATGGAACTTCCTGCCAGTAAATCTAAAGCGTAAAGTTTGTTTCAAGGCTTTGCTTGCATTTTCTATTGTACTGTCTCTCTTGAGTTTTGTCTCACGTAACGCCTCGTAAATGCTCCAAATTTTTCATTTCTTTTACGTGCAACGTTTTCCTTATTTCTTACTTCCTTCTTTATCAAATGTTTATTTGACAGTTTTCACATTTTTGGCTGCAGAAGTCTAAACAATCCTCAGATATGTCTGTGATTAAACTATCTACTTTTTCCAGGAGGGTGGACTTAGTTTGTAAGAGGTTTTCTGTTACCAACCCGGCAGCTACAGTTATATTTAAGTTCCAACATTTCGAGGCTATGTTCCTTTCGCCACTTTTCAGCTCATAGGCGCGTAACGAATCGTTACCTTCAACCTTCTTCTAATTTCATTTAAGTCTGAATTACTATGTGGAAAAATATCTAAAACCCTGTCAAATGTTTAGAAGTAGCTGAGTTTCACTGGAAAATAGACGAGAAAATCATAGAAAGGAAGTGTAAGTGAATCTTCTAGCATAGCAAACGTCACCACAAAAAAAAAGATTTTTATCCATCGAATGCGGTGGGTGAGTGGTAAGGGGGCGTCCATAAATTACGTGAAGTGAAATAGGGGGGGGGGTCCAGCGAAATCTCACCAAATAGGGGGGGGTCTACGGAAATCTCACGTGAAGTTTTGGAAAAAAATTGTTCGATTGTAGAGCTAAAAAAAAAAAATAATAAAGTGTACAAATTAGGCGAAAGTCGATTTTAGGGGGAAATTCCGTCGATAAGTGAAGGGTGAGACCTAAAAAAAAAAGGTTTAAAAAATGTGCGAGGGCGATTTCTAGGGGTCTCACGTACCAGATTTCACCAGGGGGGGTCGGGTCAGATCTCACAAAGTCCCACCAGAGGGGGGGGGGGGATCCGGAAATCCGGAAAAACACCTCACGTAATTTATGGATGTCTCCTAACGTTCTGGCCTCGCCTTCGAGAGGATGCGGGTTCGAATACCCGTACGCCCATAAAGATTTTGGTTTTTTATTTTTCCTCGAAATCACTCCAGGAGGATACCTGGATGGCTCTTTTATAAGGCCGTGGCCGAATTCCTTCCTTTCGTTGCCCCCAGACCTTCTCAGTCTGTAATGAAGACGAGGCTTATATCCATTTACCTGGGAAATTCTTATGATAGTAGGATCGATTCCGGGCGCGGGTGGTTACGTGGAAAATATAACCACTACATAGGAACTCTCTTAGGAATATGAGCTAAGTAGGGTTCTCGTCGCCTTCCTCAGTATGCGTTCCTGAAAGTGTGGGTGACTGTGATAGTGAGTGTGTTCAGTGTTGTTTGTGTTCTATGAAATGAGACCGTAAGAAGAGCCTATTCTTCCGAAAGACAGCAATGGCCTGACTCACCATCAACAGTACCGTATGCTCTCACTCCATACGCACTGCGGAGAGGTTTATCTCTTAACCTAGGTCTTTGGTGCAGAATCTAGTGATTAGGAATTGTGTACCACCACCTCTCCTAACCTCCCAGCCAAGTCCTGATGATGAAAAATTCTCCCATCACCAGGACTGGAACCAGCTAACCCCGTATCATCGCCTTATACCATCACTGAGCTAATCTTATTCGTCAGCTTTTCCCAACATAGTGACCTCGATGAGTTTCAGGCATGGTCGAATTTTGAGCTGCGGTTTTACGACAAGCATTTTATTCCTACTGCCAGGTCGTATTAAGTACTAAAGGGAGAAGTGAAGTGAAACGTGTAACTATTGTTTTTTGTTTGTTTGTTTGTTTGTGAAATGTGTAATTTACGAGGTGGAGATTGGGGACCGTCCGCTATTCGCCTTCATAGCTGCGGGAAATCACTGAAAACCACACTTCGTATGACGGCTGGTACGCGGGTTCATGGGCTCGTGGCCGGTCCCGTTGTACCTCCCCGATCCAGTTTATGATGCCTTATTTCACTGAGCCAGACTGGCGGGTAACCAACTGACCGTGGCAAATTTGGTGCGGTGTACTTGAAATACAGTCGGCAGTACTGAAACAGTTAGTTACACTGACACTCTGAAGCAATCTGTTATTTGTCTCCTCTTAAGGGCAGTTTGCAGTGACATGTTCCGTGGCTAGGATTTATGTTTGCGGCGGCAGTCTCCACAAGTGATGCTTTTATCACTCACAGAAGTGATAGTGTCTTAGGCCAAACGGTCACTATCGCTGATAAGTCAGACTAAGTGCACAATCTGTGCTAACATCCCGACTATCTCCTTCATATAACTGCCAGTCCCCGTACTCAACTATGTCTCGACTAGTTGGTTCCAATCGTTTGAATCCATTTGATTGATCTCTGGGCTGATAAAATTCGCGGTTGAAACATTATATTCTTACTTACATTTCTGCTTTGTGGTTCGGATGTTCAGGCATCATACTGATATTATACATCCGCCACAGGATTAGCTGCTTCCAGTCCCAACCGTGAATAACTTACAAAGCCTGTGAAGAAAGTAAGTGGTTTTCAAGTAAAAAATATGGCTTTAGGCAAGGATATTCATGCGAATCTCAGATAGTAGGAAATATGCAAGATATTTCAGATGAAATTGACAAGGGAAACTGATATGCACTATCACTAAGGATTGCAATCCTGCAGTGTTTTCAATCCCGTGTGATTCCGCGGGACTGGCGCTAATAGTAGGCCTATATTTTTAAAACATAGTTATTTAAAGTGTTAACAAATTAAATAATAAACGTCTGTTAATGAAAGTAATAAATTAATTTTAATGTTAATGACAAAATTAACAGTTAACAATACTTTAATTGGCAAAATGACATTAAAATGTTTTAGCCTGTCTCAACAATATTTCGAATTTTACACTAATAACTCTAAACTAATTTTTAAATAAATAATCAAAATATTCAGTCTTAGGTCATATTATATACCTTACAATAAATCATATCAGTTTGAGAACATGGTATGCATAATTGCCAAGACAACAGAGTTTTTCTTCTCCTTTTTCTTCTTCTTCTAACTAAATGATCTATAACACCGAGAAAACATTCTATTTCACAAAGTGAAGGGAATATACCGCGTAAAGTTTAGACTTGGCTCAGAACAAGATCTCGTAACTTTTTGTCGTTGCCCAAACACGAGACTTGGTCTAGTTTTGAGAGAACTGTTTTTGGGATTCATTATTGCCTCCTTATTTCTTGATTGATCTTATAGTTGATTATGATTTTAATCATACTGCTGTCAGCAACGGTAAATAGTTGATAGATGTCTTGACTAATAGCCGGACTGATGCAACTGGTTGGCTGTATTTTACATCTATCAATTATAGTTGATTCATTGAAAGAAAATACACACCAAGACATAAACTGTCAAGTATATAAGTTGACTTTAAGTGGCGTAACGACTTTTTTTAGTGTGGAAATTAATTTTTTATGTAAGAAAGGACACGTTCTCGGCGCAATGAAGTCCTCACGGGTGTATTGCCGGATTGTGTCGTAAAAACACGAAGTTTCACACCTGAGGTAGACGGCGGAGGTATGGTGTTTTTACCTCACAATTTGGCGATACACCCGTGAATACTTCACTATAACTTTTGTTGCTTTTAGTCGAAATAATACCAAGGAGTTGAAAGGACGCATGCTGTTCACTCAAAAATAATGCATTGTGGCGATTGGCCAAATCATCGCAAGCAGTGGCGGCTGGTGGGTTATCAAACTGGTGGTGCACCACAAAACTTGACACAATCGATAAGACGTGATAAAATATACCTGTTTTTATCAACTTGTTCGTTATACTTTTGGATATTGCTTCTATACACAGAATCTAGCTGATTACGAATGTCGACCGTGCCTAACACAGACAAACTCATTACATTTTGTAGGTGTACTTGCGAAGAAACATGTTTTTTTATTTTTTCACTCAAATGCGTCAAATCCTTGATTCCTGTTTCTGTCCAAATCGATTCTCCGCCAAAAATAATGCAAGGAAAACAAAAGAATGCATTAAGACGCTCACATCCACACAACCATTTCTTTCTATTATACATTTCACTTTTAAAACTTCGTGTAAATGCTTTATTTTTCGATTTGCACTCTTGTTTTAAATTTAAAAAGGGCCGTGGCGGTCCAGCCAATTTTATGTTCACTTTTTTTTGAAAAGTTCTGTTATTTTCTTTAATATAATCAATGTTTATGCTCATTTTCACTAACACCATACACAGTATAGAATAAAAGTTCTCGAAAAAAATCGAAACAAAAACTAAAAACAATTATTTACGGTAATATAAATAAACAATTATTAGCGCGTCACACATACAGTGAAACTATACTGAGAGTCTAATAACGAGATGTCAATCATGGCTGCCGTCGCCTCGCGCGCGCCCATGCCAGCCAGCCAATTCGTCAAACATCGGGTGCTCTCGGCAATCCTCGGTTCGCTCGTGCGGCGCTCCACAACCGACTCATTACTCCATACGTTTCTATGAACTACCTTTTGTTTCACGCGTCAGGCGTATTAACTCGTACACCTACAAGTTGTATTAGCAGTCCTCGTGCACTCGCCGAAGCGCACGAGAATTTGTCTTTACAGGAAAATAAGTCTTAATAGTTTAGTAAAGCGCTCAAACTGTTTCACCATAATTGGAGATTTAATTTTTTATACGTTTTTGTTTTTGTATGTTTAAAAATAAATATTAAAATGGTAATATAAAAATAAAGATGAAGTAGGTACTTAATATTTTGTCATTTTTAAATCTTTTGGATTGGTGGTTCAGCGCACGAGCGCACTTAAGGTACAGCCGCCACTGATCGCAAGAGGGGTTAATCGAAAGCCAGAGCGGCACATGTAAGCAGGCTGCTTTCGTTAAAGAACATGTTTCAAACGCATTGAGGCGGCGATCGAGACAACAATAAGTCAAAAGATATATAATTGCCTTTTGATAACTGATAAATAAATACGCATGCAATCGTTAAAATTATATTAACATTACATTCGTATCAACGAATAATCAAATATTCAGTCGGAAATACAGGAAGCTGTCACAATTACTTTATCTGAAAATACAGAAAATTGGAATAGTTAAACCGCGAATAAAAAGCTTTAACTGTTTAGTTCAGATAACGTGGCGACACATAAAAAATATCTGTTATATAGTAAGAAAATCGTACTAAATACGCAACATAACTCAAAATATAGAAATGTGTAATCGAAAGAAATCTAAGTTTTAATGAATACGTAAGATCTATTTACTTATGAATGATGAAGGTTAATAAAAAAAGTTTGTTCACATGAGTGAAATGCCAACTGCAGGGGTACAGTCAGTGCAATACATCCGATAGAGACCGAGTGTGGCAGCGAGTCACGCAGACTGAAACGTTTTCCTCGCATTTGGCGGACTGCGGATCCGATTAATTTTGTGCGGGATCCGCCAGACTGTCTAATGATGGGGGATCCAGCGGGATTGCGGGATCCCGCTTTGCTGGATTGCAATCTCTAAGTGCAACAGTAGATCTTTCAAAGGTTTTTGATAGAGTGAGCCTTAAATGGTGCAAAGTAAGGTGAAATCTAGGAAAGTGGAAGTAAAAGTGATTTGTTGGGTAGAAGAATTCTTAAACGGTACAAAGCAAAACGTTAAGGTAGGAAATGCAATATCAAAAGAAGCGGAAGTAAAAATGGGAGTACCACAGGATAACGTATTATGACCGTTGCTATCCGTCATCCATGAATGTTTGTGTTGATGGATTACTATCAGAAAATGATTGTTTGCAGATAAAATAATGCTATATAATAGGATCAAAATGGCATAAGAGTATGAACAGCTGCAGGGTGATATTGACAGGGTATCTAGTGTCTATATGGGACGAACATAAGTCCAAAGAAGAGTCAGCTTATTAGGTACACAGATAAAAAAACTAAAGATTGATTTTGATTACAAGGTGGGGAATTAGTTGCTTGTTGAACAGCAGACCATGGATCACTTCTATCCTTGCTAGCAGTGCCAGTTTTCAACACCACCCGAAGACCTATGGAAAGGAAGAGATATCAACAACTTCGTCCAACTTTGGGCAAAACGGTTATGTTGTCCGTACACGATTTTCTTTATCTGGAACAAAGTACATACCTTACCTTGCTATCTTTTTTATTGCTTTTACTTCAAGAGTACCATCAGTTATATGATGGCAATTAAACTTTCCAATTTTAACTTTTAACACTTTTATAGCGAAGCTTCTCAGATTTTACAAATAACAACTTTAATATATACGTAAGATTTATACAAATAATCTATTCTCTTAAGGTCCAACAATTTCCATAGCTTCCTTCTATCTCCTTCTTTATTATCATGTCATCTTATTCATTAGTAATCACGTGCATCGTGTTTTCCTTGGTCTCTGGTCTGCTGCGCCCGGTTTATTCTTTGCTGCTAAAGATGATCCCCGAAATGCCATTAGTATATGATATTCACAAATTATAATATACAAATCTATATTTACTACATTGATAGTCTGACCTGACGTAAGACCGTAACATATGGTTTCCAGAAATTCATCCAGGTGTTAATGATTGCATAGTATAAATTTACTAGGTTAAAACACGTTACAAGGCCAGAATGCGTGGCTACAGAAAATGTTTTTGAATTGCATACCAATAACCATCCCATAAGTTCAGATAGAAAAAATACCTTTATACATAATAAATCCTGCTCTGCCCTTCGTTTCTTCACTATTTCTTCCACAACAGGCAATGGGGGGTAAACAGCATGCACAATGCTTGAAGATCTCTCGAGCATGCCGTCGGATCAATTGACCGCAGTTCAACGAGTTTTCGACGGCGTAACGTGCCATCATCTTCAGGTTGCGTCTGCTGACTGGCGTGAGGAGCGCAGTCCAGGACGCGATTGCCGGGCCGGACCTGCCGGGGTGGTATTTATATCCTTCTACCCATCCCCTCTATTCCCGCCGCGGCGCTCCGATAGCAGTGGTGGGGGTGGTACGCTCCGACATGTCGAGCAGTGACCATCAGTCTGTATGCCATCTCCGTCGCGCACTGTGCCTTGGCTCTGGTGTTTGAGGAGCCAAGGCACAGTGCTGGAGACCAAGCCTGGCTTAGTTGGAAATCGTTGTTATTGTTGATGAGGTTGAAGAATGGTGCACAGAACATTAACGTCACACCGTGCTTCAGGAGCCGTCAAAATCAGCAATTGCTGAACAATATCTAGAGACGCGGCACACTTACAAATATGAGGACACCGCAGTTCTGAGAAACACAACTCACTTCCGGGACTGTTTATATTCTGGCCTCGCATTTGGGAGGACGCGGGTTCGAATCCCATTCCAGGCATCCAGATTTGGGTTTTACTTGTTTTCCCCAAATCACTCCAGGCGAATGTCGGGATGCTTCCTTCAAAAAGGCCATGGCCGAATTCCTTCTCGTTCCTTGTCCCCAGTCCCATCCTGCCTCTAATGACCTTAGCCGTCGACGAGGCGTAAAGCAATAAAACAAGAAAGAAAGAAAGAGAGCCATTGAGATCCGGCTACGGAATAACCTCATCACCATCATCATCAATATTATCTCCCATCCTCTACGCTATCAATCGTTTACTACACGTTTCCTCCCGTTTAACATACGTAGGCGATATCGCTTGAAGTAGAAAAGATCGTTTCTTTTTCAGTGCCGAATCCAGTTATCTTACCACTCTTGGTCTCAGCTAGATTTTTCTTTCTTCCGATACTCTTCTAGGTTTCTCATTCCGCCATTCTTCGATATATCCTACATGTCTGGTGATTCCAGTCTTCTTTCGTGTTGTTTTCTTTTCTTTTGAGGGTACGTTTCAGCTCCAGACACTGCAAAACTAGACTCGAACTATGCTTTAATTTATTTTATTAAGTAATAATTCATACGCAAACAGCATCTTTGTACCGAGAATGGTGGGTGATTGGTTAGCGCTCTGTCCTCGCATTCGGGAGGACGCCGGTTTGACTTTTTTTTTTTATTTATTGCTTTGCGCCTCATCATTAGAAGCTGGATGGGACTGGGAACAAGGAAAGGGAAGGTATTCGGGCATGGCCATTTTGAAGGAAGCATCCCGGTATTCGCCTGGAGTAAGCTGGGGAAATCATAGAAAATCCAAATCTGGATACCCGGACGGGGATTCGAACCGCCGTCCTTCCCAATGCGAGGCCAGAGCGCCGGTTCGAATCCTCGTCCGGGCATCCAGAATTGGGTTTTCCATGGTTTCCCCAAATCGCTCCAGGCGATTGGTGGAATGCTTCCTACAAAAGGCCATAGCCGAATTCCTTCCCGTTCCTTGTCCCCAGTCCCATTCTGCCTCCAATGACCTCGACGAGGCGTAAGGCAAAAAAAAAAAGCATATTTGTTTTCCGCCACAGAATTCCTTTCTAACACTACGTACACATAACTATAGAAAACTGATGTGCAATCTTCGTTGTTACTAACTGGAATTGTAGCTCTACAACTACTTTGAGTCCCAGTTTTCAAACACGACGGCACTTAGTTGGGTTCCTCTTTAAGCAAGTTGGCACTGAGGACGCTGGTCATTACGACTTCCTCGCTGTTCACTCGCAGCACGTGGTCCCGCGATTGCCATATCAACTAAAACAACAGCCTCTTATGTAACTCCTCTCGTGCTTCTTCCCAGCCAGTTCATGACTGCGGGCAGGGTCAGTTTAACCAATTCGGTGAGCTGTAGCGCTCTGGCCAAGCATTCGGGAGAACGCGGGTTCGAATCCTCGCTCGGCCATCCAAATGTCTGTTTTCCATGGTTTCCGCAAATCACTCCATGCGAATGCCGGAATGATTCGTTGAAAGCACCATGACCGAATTCCTTCCCGCACCTTGTCCCCATGTTTTCCCGCCTCTGATGACCTCGACGTCGACGAGGCGTACAGCCATAAGAAAGATGACCGCAAGGTGGCACTCGATTTCAGGAGTAAGGCTGTGCGAATTTTTATTTTTTGGAAGATTAGGTTGTCAGGGACTGGAATGAATTATCAAGGCAAATGATAAATAATTTACCAAAAACGCTGAAAGAATTTAAAACAAAAATTCGTAGAGGGAAAAAGTAGGCGGGTTCAAAAAAGGAGAAAATTGGTGCGTAGGCAAATTGCTACCGAAACGTGCGCTCCATCTCAATCAAACTAAATTAAAAAGTACCGGTTTCGAGGTCATGCACAAAGTAGATTCTGCTAGCGCCGTGTGTAGCGCTGGCGTCTCAAGTAGCCGCCATTCGATATCTACTATAGTGGCAGTCACGAAATTAGTCCTGTGAAGGTCACGGAGTATCCGAACAGTGTTGCAAATCAGCAAAAAGTGCGAAAAAATTGCTAAAACATAATACTTACCATGCGGAACAAGGTGATGTGCTTTATAATTCCAATTGCACTAATACACTAATTGCATGATATTGTTCCTGAACATCACCATCGTTAACATTACTCGAATAGGCCTTAAACTAAGGAAATAAAGCGACCGCGTGCAAAGATATGCATGGACGAGCGGCAAAAGCTAATGTGGCAATGTCGCCGGCCCAACCAAGGGACAGAGGGTTGATGCGGGCAGGGGAGGCAGTGGAGACTACGTGACCTTGGCAGGTCTAATTTCATGATGCCGACTATAGTTTCAGACGACTGTCTACTTACAATTTGAGGTTATGTTCCGCCATTGATGCTTTTCTTTTTTCTGTGAGTGTTTAAAACATTGAATTTGCATGGTAAAGTAAACGCGTATGGCATTTTTGGCCTGGACATCCCCGAAATGATCTGCCGCCTAGTGACAATGTTTTCGATTCGCTGCGCCTCTTGTCGTGGCTACCCTAGCCTAGCCCGGTAATCCTGCCAAATATCGGGGACATACAGTCTGACGTGGAATACGCACCAAGGAAGCGTTCTGGCATACTTCACATTACACAGCAAGCCGTGCCAGAGGTGAAGGTCAGATTAAGGGCTCTGAAAATCGCCGCGATTGGAACCGCGGACCACTAGATTTCCAATTAGACCGCTCTAATTTATTTATTTATGCTTTTCAAGTTTATCTAAATAGGTGTCGTCTCCGTAAAAACGCGATTTTACGGAAAACGAGCAATTTGGTACCTTGGAAACGGCTCTAACGCCATCTCGTAGAAGTGTCAGGTACCAGAAAGCCTACTGATGTTAGTTAAGTTTCTCTGCGGTTAGAGCAAGAAACTCTTATATTTTAAGCGAAGAATTCTAGTACAGTAGCTGACCGAGTGAATATTTCGCACAGGATCGTGGTCAGTCACTGAATCGTAATACAATAATGTGGAAATAAGTAAATGCAAGTATATTTATTAATAAACTAGCTGATACCCCCCGACTTCGTACGTGTGGATTAAGGATTTCTTTGCCAGAATTGAATATAGAAAGTTATTGGTAACGAAGGATTGGTGCCAAACAACACTCAGTCGGCATAATATGACCGGAAAACCATCACTATATCATTCTATCGTGGAACCTGTTTCTTGAAGAGAATCAATTTCCAACATATTTAAAAACAGAAAAACAAACGGAAGTTCAGGGATGTGTGTGTGTGGTGGGGGCGGGGGGTGTTAACTAAGGGCAGCTTTATTTCAGCTTGGTATATTCTTCTTTCTTCAGCATGAACATACGATTCTTGGGCTCTAATAACTTTAGCTGCTCGTGCTCTGTTAGAGCTACACTTTAGGCCAGTTTACGCCCGCAAGGCATGTCAAAAAAGAAGGCAAAATAAACTGATGTCAGGAACATTTAAGCAGACACAAAGCAATAGGACAGAGCAAATCTACATCTATACTAAATGATACGTTTTTTCTCTAAAAGAAATTTATTAACAAATTATACACTAACATAATACGCGAGAAGCACAGCTTGAGTAACCGACTTAACATTACAGACTTACACACACATCCGTCTCTCTGTCACCATTGATAAGTTTTCAAAATTTCGTGACTACAACTGTTAATCATACCGAAAAAAATGTCCTGTGCCCTTCCTACAGATTTTCTTGTCAAATTCCATCAATATCGATATTGCCATTTAGTCGTCAAAACGCAACAAAAAGGCAGAGACTTACTTCCGCTTTTATAGTATTATTACTGCAGATCACACACACACACACTGACTGCGAACAATCCCTGAGGGATCATTATAACGTAAAATAGTGTACACCTACAGCATTGCAAGACTGCCTACGATTTGCCTCGCACTGAACCCCTAAATGTGCCATATCTACAGTTTAACATTCAATTCGAATAACCGACGGACCAGGTGTGACTGTTACGAACCAAAACAATTTTTAAAAATCTTTGCCTGCACGGAGATTTGAACCGGAGGGCTTTAAGCACTGAGCTACCAGACCGCTACACGGAAAAACAGTAGAGAGACCTCCATATCCAACGCGTCTGTCTATCGCCGTTCAGTAGTATTTCGAAATTATGAGACAACATGTAATATTTATACAAACAATTTTTCAACCAAATATAAACAGTATTTTTCTCCTTGTTTCAAAGGATAAGTGTGCAAACTTTCATCGAAATCGGATGAAAACTGTGGATTTGTATGAAGAACAAACAAACCAACAAACAAACATACATACTTTCATTTTTTTATATATATATATATATATAGATGTTTCTCCAACGAGTTTTCACTATACAGGAAGTTAATGAAATCTTTTAAGCAGATCAAAGAATCATTACCTGATAATTTAGAAAAAAGGATGACAGAACCACACCATAATTAAACAATAAATGCAGCTGTTCTTAGTTTTATTTTTCGCGGCAGGTATAGTTTGTTTTATTTTATCAAGTAATGGACAATGATGCAAGAGTAACACGTCAAGAACAAAAAGATCCATGAATGTACCTGAGAAAGAGGGGTTCTCCCAATAATTAATCTTTTTCAGGTGTGGCTAATTCAACATTTCATTCAAAATATTTATAATTTAGAAAAGTACATAATGCAAATATCAGTTGTTTTTATTATACACGCAATAATTTTAACTATGTTAAGGAAGAACTGTACAAAATATCTTCTGGCATTAATAGGGAAAAAAAGCTACGTGCCAGAACAGGATAAAGGGCGGGGGGGGGGGGGGGAAGATGTCTAGTCAAATGCCACGTCAGGCTACGTAGTGGGTAGGGGAAGTTCAAAGATGTTTATAGACGTTCCATTATCGAAGTTTGATTTCAGTACACAGCATCCGTGCGTCATTTCGTAGTGACTTGAGGTTTAATCGGCAAATACGTGAATGAATCAGTATCATATCACAGGCTGAGTGGAATCCGCCTGTGTGCGAGTAAACACATTAACCATGAAGAAGCTTTATCGGGCTTGACAATGCAGACACATATTTGAGAATCCACAATCCCACACCCCACCGCCACCAGCCGTACCGTACTGGTAGTAAAAATTGCAGCAACCAGAGGGAGCGGTCTGAAACATTTCAAAATCGGAGGACGAGAAGAACAGCGGAACTGTGATAACTGATTCAAATTGCAGAGAGATGGCGTGCACGTAGTCCCAGCAGCGCCCCCTTATGTGTGTGTGATCGGACAGGTCTGCGTTACTCCACGCTCGGTGGATGCAGAGCCGCCAAACAAAGGGGAAACGTGCAACCGAGTACTGGTGTGCCTCGTGGACGTATAAGGGCGCAATATCAGCACGTGAGAGAGTTGGAGCGTGGCGGAATGATTGGTACCGTGACTTTGAGGCTCGTACAGGGCACGCAGTGATGAGCGCGCGGAACCATGGAGGAAGGAAAAGAGTGGAGGCGACGCAAGGGACCTTCACCACGCACTGAAGTGAAGCCGGGTAGAGAGAAGTGGGACGGGGAGGTCGCCATACTGGATTTCCCTAGAGACACGGGGAATGTGCACAAACACTTCAAGGGCATGATACTGTAACAGAGGCACCGTAATTTGATAATGGATTATTATGTAACTCCAAGAAAAAATTAAAAAAATGAGAATAACATATTTTGATATCCTACTTAGTTCTCGAGATATACTGTCTCAAAAGTAAGGTGTTTTGGGTTGAACCCCATAAGAAAAATTTCACCAAAGTTCAAATTTGATGATAGATTCTTACGTAACACGACGAGACAAATCGAAAATAAAGAGTATAATTTTTCGATATCGCACTTAGTTCTTGGGATATAGTCTCCAAATTGAGGTGGACCAGAAAATAATTTTGCCAAAGCCATTACGAACTACACGCTGGACATGCAGAGTGGGGTTTTTATTTTTTTACCACCCATTGTGGTTGAAACGCGGGCTGGACCAGAATAAAAACACACCAAAGCCACAAGGCATTATAGCTATAAAAATTTTTGATAGTCAATATCTCGAGAAATAAGGGAGATATAAAAAAAATTTACTCCTGCTTTTCGATTAGTTTCGTCGATTTGTATGAGAATCAATCATCTAATTGCATCGCAACGGTTAATATACTGCTGCCCACTTCAACAAATAAAATTCATTGCCAACTACAGATTTTCTACAGTCCTTTACAATAAGGTTAGCCTATTATGTGCAAAGTAGTAAGATATGCTGTTTGTCTACACTACACCAACAAATATTTGAGAACAATGTCATCCTATTGAGAGCAAACAAATAAATCTATAATGATAGACTCTACTCTTGCAGATACCTCTTAAACACTTCAAGAACAATAATTACAATGTGACTAAATTATAAAACGTTTATTCCAGATTGTTTCGTATCTGGTCTGTTTTTGCAACTGTATAGAGCACAAGTTGGCATTATAAAAATGCTTTGAAATATTAGGAAATGAAATATTTACAGCAGCATACACAGTGCAAACAGCGCAAAGTTTTGGGAAATCTATTATGGCCGCCGCGCATGCGCATCAGGAGCCGATTGTTTACAGGAGGCTAGTAGATGTATAACGTATGTGGGCGCCACTGGCCCCTAGCGGCGATAGTGGAACTAATGTGTCGGCGCTAGTGTTCCCATGTATTGCTTATGGACCTGTCTTTGCGGACGGGGGCCTTAATTGATTTTAATTGATTTTAATTGAATTGCGTGGGGGCCGTAATTGATTTTAATTGAATTGCGTGGGGGCCTTAATTGATTTAATTGATTTTAATTGATTTTAATTGAATTGCGGGGAGCCTTAATTGATTTTAATTGAATTGCGGGGAGGGGGTCTCACATCTGTAACCTCAGATTGATCTTATTATTTCCTTATGTACAGCGGTCAGCGGACAGTTTTTTCCCCATGTATTCTTATGGAGGATGGAGTGAGCCCCTAATTGAATTGCGGGGAGGGGTCTCACATCTGTAACCTCAGATTGATCTTATTATTTCCTTATGTACAGCGGTCAGCGGACAGTTTTTACCCCATGTATTCTTATGGAGGATGGAGTGAGGTCCCACTTTTTCCCCCATGGCGGGGAGCCTTAATTGATTTTAATTAATGCTAATTGAATTGCGGGGAGGGGGTCTCACATCTGTAACCTCAGATTGATCTTATTATTTCCTTATGTACAGCGGTCAGCGGACAGTTTTTTCCCCATGTATTCTTATGGACCTGTCTTTGCAGACAGTTTGGAGCGGAGGGGAGCCGAGGAACTAGGGGAGTTTAATTGAAATGCGGGTTCGTAATTGAATGTGCACAGCTGCGCCACACCCCGGAAGCCCTAATTATCGCTCCCCTCGCAGCTGCATGATGCGGGTTCGTAATTGAATGCGCACAGCTGCGCCACACCCGGAAGCCATCAATTATCGCTCCCCTCGCAGCTGCTGGATGCGGGTTCGTAATTGAATGCACACAGCTGCGCCACACCCGAATCAATTATCGCTCCCCTCGCAGCTGCATGATGCGGGTTCGTAATTGAATGCGCACAGCTGCACCACACCGAATTATCGCTCCCCTCAGCGACTGTGTGACTCATGTCTCCCACTATGACAGCTGCAACCGGAACACCCGGTATATTGACCGCCCATTTATGCGCTTCAGTATTTTTAGATCACAACAAATTAACGATATCTCTAACTACCTCCATTTTTACACCCACCATCTGAGACATTGGCGTTTTCATGCTTATTCATAATTGCTTCTGTCTTGCTACTAAATAAGATATTAGATTTGAACTGATATAAATGTCACCACCGAGGTTGGTGGTGTAACGGTTAGCGTTCTGGCCCGCCCGGGTATCCAGATTTGGGTTTTCCATGGTTTCCCAAGTCACTCCATGAAAACGCCTGGATGCTTCCTTCAAAAGGCCGTGGCTGAATTCCTTCCCATTCCTTGCCCCCCCATCATTTCCCGTCTATAAAGACATCGCTGTTAAGAGACATTAAAAATAAAAAAAACACAAGTTATCATTGTGTTATAGTCTAAATTACGAGATACCACTTCCTGAACTATCAACGGAAAATAACCTTCTGGTTTTTCCAATACCTTTCTTTTCTTCCACAATACCTTGCAAAATGTGTTCTACAACAGCCGATTTTGTTGGTTGGCCTGGTCTTGCCTATCACTGATGTTCTTTATTTATTACTAGCTGAGGTACCCGGCTTCGCTCAGAGAGTTGATGTGAGATAGTGTAGTAATTGTAATAAAATGATAAACATTAAAATGTAAGAGGTAATTTTTTTTTTATTGAAATCATTTTCTAACTTTTCGAATACTTGTTTATGAACACCATTTTTCATTTTGTTATCCGGGGTATATATGTACAAATTTGTATAATTTTCTACTCGATAGTATAGACCGCGAGAGAAGCAGGAGTCTTTGGGGTTGATGCCGCAATGTTTTAAAGTTTGTCTTTGCGCTGTGTTAATTGTAAAACTATAGGATAATTTGATTGGAAATTGCAGTCTTTTCAGTAAAGATCAGAGTTATTCTGAGGATTAATACTATGTGTTTCGATTCTGGAGTTTCCCCCGGTCATGTAATGTAGAACTTCCTGTGGAGGTGCTTCCAGTGGTGGTGATCGAATTTTTCCATTCATGCAACAGAATCCTGGTGTTTCTCCACTGAATTTTTTCGCGTTGCAAAATTGTTAGATGTTATCCATTTTTTCCGATTACGAAGTGGTTGTTTTTGTTATTTTGTTTTGTCGGGTCGTAGTGGAGTGCTTCATTTTTCAGGTTATACTGTTTACTTGTACTCGTCCGCGCTTCTCGTAGGGTGATATTTTCATGGGTGGCTTGCGTCCGCAGTCTTCTATTATAAGATTGTGTCGCAATTCTTGATTCTTTAATTCGTTCATTTCGTTGTGCTTCTCACGGTGCTCATTCACGTTCGCTGAGAACATAAACGTGCCTCGCGCTCTTCGACTGTTTCGTTGATTCGCTGTTCTTTTTGTTTCGTTCGTTGGCAACGTAAACGTGCCTCGCGCTCTTCGATTGTTTCGTTTTTTCGCTGTTCTAGAGGGCGAAACTTCCACCCCCTTCTATCTTCAAAATCACGCCCTTGAGGTAAAAATCAGAAACCTTCTTCATGTATAAAGGTTGAAGGTTACCACGCCATTTAACCCCCTTGATCGTACCGGGACTCGTTTTTTAGTTTTAGCGGCACGCACATTGTACGCTTACTTTTATAATATATATTGATTTCGATATTATTTCGACCTGCCGAATTGTTTCCACTACGTACATCTTTCCACATTACCATAGAATTTTGTATACTCCCGGGCACAGTGGTCTTTGACATAGCAGATTATTTCATATTTTATTTCTACTGGCTTTTTTTTGTTTTCGTTGACAGTCAAATTGAGTCTTTTTGGCGTACAGATGACAAAAATTCTTCGGTTGTTCTGCCATGAGCGACGTTTAGACAACAGGCTCTGTTGTCTTCATCAGGCGAAAAGGTCGAAGTTGGCACTGCGACAGCAAGTCAAAATCGCCTGAATCCTTTAACGAACTACTTAGTTTCTCAGTCGTAACAGCCTTACCTCGTGAGATGCAATGTTGTGGATTCACATTCGGGAGGACGTGGGTTTGAATCCCTGTCCCGACCATCGAGATTTCGGCTTTCCATGCTTTTTGTGAAATTACTGCATTCGGTGCTTAAGCCATCTGACGGGAAAGTGAAAAGTCCAGGATTCGAATCCCGGTCTCAGCTGCGATTTTCAAAAGCCCTCAACCTGACCTTCACATCTTTCACAACTTGGGTCGTCATGTAGTTACGCCTTAACACTTCCGTTGTTCGGTTTCAAGTTTAAACTGTAGGTTCTCTACACCCTGTTAAGTTCAAGTAGGCTAGGATAGAGGCGGTATGCGCAGGCAATAAAAAACCCTGGTCATAATGACCAAACGAGCCATTACTCCGTACTTCAGGTGAATGTTGGGTTGGTTCCTCCAAAAGACCATGCCTGAATTCCATCCCGATCCTTGCACCAGTCCTATCACACCTCGTGATCGGTAAAGATCTGGCCTAGCATTTGGGAGGGTGTGGGCTCGAATCCCCGTCCGGGCATCCAGATTTGAGTTTTCCATGGTTTCCCCAAATAACGCGAGGCGAATGCCGGGATAATTTCTTCATTTTCCATGGCAGAATTCCTTCCCGTTCTCAGCCGTAACAGCCTTACCTAAGGACAGGACTGAACACGTGAAATGACTACGGCAATAACGTAACGGCATGGTGGGGTGAGATGCAATGTTGTCGCTTCACATTCGGGAGGACGTGGGTTGGAATCCCTGTCCGAACATCGAAATTTCGGCATTCCATGCTTTTTTTTTGCGAAATTACTGCATTTGGTGCTTAAGCAATTTGACGGGAAAGTGAAAAGTCCAGGATTCTAATCCCGGTCTCAGCTGCGATTTTCAAAAGCCCTTAACCTGACATTCACATCTGACACAACTTGCGTTGTAATGTAGTTACACCAGAACACTTCCGTTGTTTGGTTTCCAGTTTAAACTGTAGGTTCTCTACACCCGGCTAAGTTCACGTAGGCTAGGATAGGTGCGGAATGCGCAGGCAATAAAAACCCTGGTCATAATGACCAGACTAGCCATTACTCCGTACTTCAGTTGAATATCGGGTTGGTTCCTTCAAAAGGCCATGTCTGAATTCCACCCCGTTCCCTGCACCAGTCCTATCACGCATCGTGATCGGTAAAGATCTGACCTAGCATTTGGGAGGGTGCGGTTTCGAATCCCCGTCCAGGCATTCAGATTTGGGTTTTCCATGGTTTCCCCAAATAACGCGAGACGAATGCCGGGGATAATTTCATCATTTTTCCATGGCAGAATTCCTTCCCGTTCCTCGTCCACTGTCCTTTCCCCCGCCTCTAAAGGCGTAGAACCATAAAAAAGAATCGCATGTGCTTTTATCCAATTCAATATAACTTTATAGGCAGGTAGGTGATTTCACTGCAGGTCTATATATTCGTCCTCCTTTCAGAGGTACTTTTTTTTTCTTCCTGGTGGGTGGGTTTGTTAACGTTCGGGACTACCATGTGGGAGATGGAGGGTTCGATTCCCGGTCCGCATGTTAATTAGTATCTGTTGTAGTTTAGACATACAAATAGCCGTTTATCGCCAAGAGTCACTGTGGACACTCCGACAATGACAAAAATAAAACGCGTTTAGTGGTGTTTGTTCCTGTAGCCAGGGATGGTAACGCGATGTATGTGGTGGGAGTTCTACAGTTTATATCTGCTCTCGAATACCTGTGTCAGTGATGTATACTCATAGACCCTCCTAAGTTACCACTTCCCATTCTTGTTGAGGGGTGACTGTAAAATTCTTGAAATACAGATATTTGCGCGGGTACAGCGAATGCGTGCCACAACTTCACAATAATTGTTTGTGCATTGAAATACGGAAAAAAAGTTTCTACTGTAATGGCAGTCTCTAGGTAAAGTGAAAAACGTGGCCATTTTTTTTTTATCAAAATTGCTAAGTTTTTTCGCCTGGAACCATTTGAGGAGACCGAAACGCGTTTGTGAATAAAGTTGGTTGCACACGAGTCAAATGTCTCAATGGAGTTATTTGAGGAAACTATGGAAAAAAACCGAAATTAGTTGTTGTTTTTTTTTGCGTATTCCGCGAATTTCCTAAAATAGTAGTAATTTGTCACACACACAAAGTGAATACCGAAACCATGCCACTAGTTCACAATAATTGTTTTCAGATTCCCCATGCGGCGTCATCATAAATTGCATTGCTCCATACATACAATTTGCAAATATTGACAAGTTGACTAAGCCACTGGTGGATCGCATAACTCACTTGCACAGCCAGTCTGCTATAGGTAGTTGTAAATTTCACAACTTATACTACGACACTGAAGTTCTATCTTCTACCTGAATGTAAATGATGTATTTGGAGATGATTTTTTTTTTCCTCATATCAGGTTTTTTTTCGATGATGTCATGGCTGTTCTTATATCTCTGTGTGACTGAATTACATCTGGTGCATAGGCCTGATATAGACTGAATGTGACTGTGATTCGGTATGATATGCTGGGTCCACATATCAACATCGGTTCTGCTGGTTTGAACGGTTTCATAATAATTGCTTGCACCTACAGAAATTCGGTCTACGAGATAAATATAAAAATTCTTTAACTCTACGAATCCCTACAGGATAAAAGAGTATAGTAGGTTTAAAATGCGCTTTAAATAGTTGCATAAAACGGAGTAGAGAAGTATCTCGTTGACCTTTCTGCATGAGGCTATACTGATTTCATTATGAATTCCCCATTCCTCAGTTTAGATACGCAAAATTACAAGAATTATAACCCTGGATACTACATGGATGTGAAAAGTGTGAATAATACACTCACAGAAAATTATTCACTTTGCTTTATTTTATCCACCTTCCATTAATAAATTCCTTTTTTCGACTTATTTGTTAATGAGTTCGTGTGGTGGTATGATGCTTCATTACTTGCACACTAGCCTTAATACCGAAACGTAATAGACCTTGACACTCGAAAAGACATAAATTTGTTGAATATAAGTACGTATGCGACACTTTTCTATGATTTTCATTAAAAATGTATAAAATCATGAAACATAGCCATATATAACAAAAATAAGTAAAAAAAATGTTAATTTTCTCATTGAATGAAGTCACTGGTCAACATAACAATTACACCTGCATGTATCACAATACTATTCATATATAACTTTGGTGGATTAAGTTCGTGAAAACAGGTAAAACTTCACCCCAATTATGTAATTTCACTATACGATAGATGTCATCAGTTTACATGGTTAGAAGTTGTGCATCATACCATACAATGTGTATTGAATTCCTCCACCAAAATAGAAAAACCCACGGCATGATGCGGTGTATCATCATAAATGAAACTCATTCTGTTCATGGTCCCTATATGACATCGGACAACTCGAGTAGTACATCAGATATACCTGTCGAAAGTCACACTAAAGTATTTGAAGCTGAACTAAGCAAATCATGCTGAAGATGACGATATCACAAGTTTCATTAACTACAGAAATGTATATCATTTGGGCAAAAAGACGGAAAGTGTATGTTTCTGCTGTCATGACAATCTCCAGATTAACCCGCAGAACTCCCACCACACACACACACACACACACACACACACACACACACACACACACACACACACACACACATCACCTTACCATCATGAAGGTGTGTAAAGTATAATACTAATAGATGCTTGCGTCATACAGCCCAAATATTATCGATGAAAGGTGTTGACAGTGTGTGTGTACAAACGCCGAAATCACCATAACACTACAACCATCAGTAGGAAGGCAGAACTTATGTTAAGTCAGGTTAATACAGAATGTTAAAGTGTTTGTTATAGTTGGTTAGAGTAAATTCAGTTTAGGTTATTTCAACTCACATTCACATGGTGTCACTGATGCATGACAATCCAAAAGTGTTTGCGGAGGTGGCTTGGGCCCCACCGCGGCCTAAGAGACCGGTATTTTGCACGACCTAAGAAGACCGGTATTAGGGAATGGAATGGAATAGAAAGGATTTACCTGGCGAGTAAACTTAAAATCCGACAGGAGTAGCTTTCGATAAAGCACTCCAGTCATCCTGATCTGGGTTTTCCATGGTTTTGCCGGATCACTCCACGCGAATGCGGGGATGGTTCCTCACAATAGCCCATGGGCGCCTCCTGCCATATCCCTTATAACCCTTCCAAACCATAACCCTTTTCGATAGGTGCAATGCACCCTCCGCCACACACTTTTAGCGAATCGCGGAGTAATAATAATAATAATAATAAATAATAATAATAATAATAATGTCTTTACAATATGGTAACTAATAAATAATCAATTCTTAATTTTACAAATTACAAACTGGTGCCGGCCTTAAAATGTATAAGTTTTTAACAAAAAATACAATGTTAACAGAAAATTTATCATGAATTAATCGCAAAACTGCTCCTACCAGGAATAGTGTTAGATTAAATCAGACATCTGAAAATCGTCTTGAAAATATGGAAAACTACCTATTATTCAAATCAAAACCAATAATATTGTCAGCTAACAATTACTGGTTAGTTATTTAACATCCAAAATGTATAGTCAGTTTCCACTATTCGCTACAAAAACATAACATCGCATATTATTTACCAATGAATGCAGTTCCCAGAGGTTATCAATAATTGTTGCATTTGTAAACAATTTTGAACAAAAATCATACATCACATCAATCATTTTGAATAAGGTTGTCACCTTACTCATCCATTCCCGAAAATTCTGAAGAATAAACTTTTTTAGTGTTAATTAAGTTATCAGGTATAAAATACATTCATATCATTTTATTTTCTTGTGGTAGGAAATTGAATAAAGAGGTTCTACAGAAGTTTATCCCTATCTAAACAGTTGTCAACGAATTGTAATCTTAATATATGTATTTACTCTCGCTAATATTGCAGAACTGTTTTGTTGTTGTTGTTGTTGTTTAAAGAAATTTCTGAATCTGTTGTTTGCAATTCAAATTGTTTTCAACGTATACATCCATGAATTTTGTGAAATTGCTTTCACTGATTGGATAAATCTTTCTCTAGGAACTAACCGAACGAGTCTGTTGAAAAAATAAAACGACTAACATAAATCACAGGGTAAATCTTTAGTCCCATGCTGTGGGGAAGTTTAGGTTGCGCATCTCCTTCCATACTAGTTATTGGTTGTTCTAGGTTGTGCGTCCTAATCAGGATTTGTAATATCCGGCTGTATCATCTACATATATACACTGCAATTCACAAAATTGTGGGTGGCAGAGGGTGCTCAGCACCAAAGCTAATCTCTTTATTGTGCATTCCAATCCCTAACGAGGGGAAAAAAAATTCATATAAGAATCATTACGGCACCTTATTTCTCTAATCTTATCTTTCCTGTCATTCCGGCTCAAATAGGTTGGTGGATGAAGTATTTCACTACACTCGTAAGTGAAAGTGGGAGTACACATGTTTACCAAAATGTTTAAACGAAACGTGCGTCGTCTATCTACCAGAGACTCCCAGCCTAGTCTACTAATCAGTTCTGTGGCGCTTTCATAAGGACTGTAGCAAGTGGTCACGAATCGAGCAGCTCTTCTCTGTACTTTCTCTATACTGTCAATCAACCCCTTACGAAACGGATCCTAAATGGCACAACAATAGTCCAAATGTGTACACTATCTACTTTTTCAAGATTCTCCTTTGAATCGCAGCCTAGAATTAGCTCTACCTACTAACGAATTAATGTGTAAGACCCATTTCATGTTCCTTTGTACTGTTACTCCCAAATATTTCATATAATTAACCATATCAATAACTGAATTGTTTAACTTGTATTTCTGAACAATTGGATTCTTTTTGTTAGTTATGCTCATTGTCTTGCACTTTTTACAATTTAGCGTAAGTTGCCACTCAGCGCAACATGCCAAAATAATATCCAGATCACGCTGAATTTCTAAGCAATCGGCCAAATTCCTTAGTTCCCTATAAATAACCGCATCATCAGCAAACATTCTAAAAATGCTTTTCACTTTGTCTCCGAGATCGTTTATAAAAATTAAGAAAAGAAGTGGTCCTATATCACTTCCTTGAGATACACCCGATGTAACATCTGGATTAGAAGAACTTTGTCCTTCAATGATGACATACTGCGACCGACCAGTTAGAAAATCCTTTATCCATTCACAAAGCTGATCCGATATACTGTACGCTCGAAGCTTCGCTAAAAGGTGGTTGTGTGGCACAGAGTCAAAGGCTTTCTGAAAATCTTAAATAATTGCATCTACTTGTGAACCTGCATCAATAACTTTCATTACGTCGTGTGTAAATAGGGCCAGCTGTATTTCACATGATCTTTTCTTCCGAAATCCGTGTTAATTTGTTGTAAGCAAATTATCATCATCTAGAAAATTCATAATGTTTGAGCATATAATATGCTCCGTAAGTCTACTACAAACAGATGTTATAGATATGGGACGATAGTTTCCAGGATCACTTCTATCACCTTTCTTGAAAATCGGAGTTACTTGGGCGATTCTCCAGTCTGAAGGTACTTTTCGCTCTTCTAATGATTTACTGAATATATCAGACAGAAATGGCCCGATTTCCACCACATACTCTGAGAATACTCTTACTGGAATTCCATCCGGGCCCAATGCTTTCCCCCACTTCAGGAGCTCTAATTGCTTTATAATACCTGCAGATATCTATTCGTAATGATTCCATCACCGACTCGCCACGGCGTGGGAAAACGGGAATACTATCCTTATGTTCTACATCTACATCTACATCTATACTCTGCAATTCACAATTACTGTGGGTGGCAGAGGGTGCTAAGCACCAATCCTAATTCAGTGCATTCCAATCCCGAACAGAACTAGGAAAGAAAGAATACATAAATTTATCAGTATGGCATCTTATTTCTCGAATCTTATCCCTCCTGTCATTGCAACCTAAATAGGTTGGCGGAAAAAGTATTTCGTTGCACTCGTAACTTATAGATTTTCGCATATTCTCCAACAAATTCAAGCGAAAAACGACGTCGTCTGTCCGCCAAACAATCCCAGCCTAACCCACGTATCAGCTCTGTGACACTTACATAAGGACTATAACTAGCAGTCACGAATCGAGCGGCTCTCCTCTGTGCCTTCTCCAACGTATCAATCAATCCCTTGCGATACGGATCCCAAATTGCACAATAGTATTCCAAATGAGGACGAACTAGTGTTTTGTACGCAATTTCCTTTGTATGAGCATTACAACTTTTCAAAATACGTCCTATAAAACGTAGTTTAGAATTAGCTTTACCTACGATTGAAGTCATGTGCAGGTCCCATTTCATGTTGCTTTGTATTGTTACGCCTAGATACTTTCAGGAGGTCTACCGTGTCAACAACTGAATTGTTAACTTTGTAATCGTGAGAAAACGGGGTCTTTTTATTACTTATCTGCATTGCCTTACACTTTTTGCAGTTAAGTGTAAGCTGACATTTACGGCACCATTCCGAAATAACATCCAGATCGCGCTGAATTTCTAAGCAATCGTCAGAGCACCTCACTTCCCTATAAATAAGTGCATCATCAGCAAAAAATCGCATCCTGCAATTAACGTTGTCACCGAGATCGTTTATAAAAATTAAGAAAAGAAGTGGTCCTATTACACTTCCTTGAGGAACCCCCGAATTAACTTCTAGCTTTGAAGAGGCTTTCCCGTCAACAACGACATACTGCGACCGACCAGTTAGAAAATCGCGTATCCATTCGCAAATCTGATCAGATATACCGTACGCTCGGATCTTGGCTAAGAGTCGGTTGTGTTGTACAGAGTCAAAAGCTTTCTGAAAATCCAAGAAAATAGCATCAACTTGTGATCCCGCATCAATAACTTTCATTACATCATGCGAAAATAGAGCCAGTTGCGTTTCACATGATCGGTTCTTCCGAAATCCGTGTTGGTATGCTGTAAGTAGCTCGTTTTCATCTAGAAACTTCATAACGTTAGAGCATATGACATGCTCCAGAATTCTACTGCATTTGTAAATGAATTTTGAATACAGTATTTAGTACGTTAGCTTTATCGTGGCTTTCATTAAACTCAGAACCTTCACTAATTACTGTTGGAATATTGCTATTGGTATAATTGACTTTTCGTACATACGACCAAAATTTCTTTGGGTTTTCTGTGAGACTCTTAGAGAGAGAGTTGGAATGAAAATCGTTGAAGGGCTCGCGCATTATATTCTTAATAGGTCCTCTTAACTCAGCTAAGGTTTCTAAATCACTGCGACACCCCTTCCTTCTTGAGCGTGCGTGTATCCTCCTTTGTTTTTTGAGTAATCTTTTGACTTCGAATGTGTACCACGGTGGATCATCCTCCCCATTTATTGTCCGCTGCGGTATATGTATTTCCATACCTTCCCTTACTATTCGTATAAATCGATGCCACATCTCTTCAACGGTGTCCTTTGTTGACTTGAAGTTATGGTAATTATTCCTCAGGTAGGTTCTAAAACACTCCTTTGAGGCCTTACCGAATCTGTATACAATCCGCCCTTTTCTTCTTTTTCACTTGGTCATTGGTTTGATAGTCGCAATTATCGCTTTGTGATCGCTTATTCCAGTGGTCGTTGAAATGTCGGTGAATAATTCTGGACTGTTGGTAACCAGCAGATCTATAATGTTTGCGCTACCGTTATGACACCACGTAGGTTAATTAACTAGGTGCTTGAGATGATTATCTGAGAACAGATCGAGAATTACGTCAACAGCTGCCTTATCCCTGCTACCAGTAACGTGAACGTAATTACGCCCGTCGATATAAGGCAAGTTGAAGTCAGCTCCTAGAACCATAGCATGATCCTGAAAACGGCTAGCTATACTATTTACATTATTTCTTAACTCCTCGGCGATAGCTATGTCGGAATCGGTGGACGATAGAAGGCGCCTATGATGAGTTTTGACCCAGCAACATTGAGTTTAATCCATATGGTTTCACATAGATCGTATCGACGTCTATTTCATTATATGGGAGAAATTTACTCACAGCTATAGATACCCCACCTCCATGAGAATGTAATCTGTCTTTACGAAAAACGTTCATGCTATCTTTAAAAGTTTCGGCGGAACTTATTTCCGGTTTTATCCAACTTCCTGTACCGATAACGATATCTGCTTCTGTGCTACAAATAACGCTGTCAAGTCCCGGTTGTCTGTTACAAACGCTTCTAAGTTAATTGCGAGAACTTTTAACTCTCGAGATTCTTTTATGCTCCTCCTACATTCCGGTGTTGCATCTGTTTGGGTTGCCCGTTACTGTATTTCGTGTTTCGGGTCTTCCTCAAAAACCACCCAGTGCATTCCACACGGCCCCTGCCACCTGTGTAGCCGATTCACGTGTGTAGTGCACACTTGACCTATTAAGGGGAACCCTACATGACTCCACCCTATGGCGAATATCGAGAAATCTGCAGCCAATATCGTCACACAAACGTCGTAGTCTCTGGTTCAGCCCCTTAATACGGCTCTGAATCAGAGGTCCACAATCAACTCTCACTACGATGCTACAGATGGTTAGCTCTGCCGATAACTTGCGGCCACTGGACAGAGAGTTCACCCTTTCAGCTAACCGCCGGAAGGAAGAGAGGATAACCTCCGACTCAACGCGACAAGCATCATTGGTGCCAACATGAGCCACAATCTGTAGTTGGCTACACCCCGTCCTTTCTATGGCATCCGGGATGGACTGTTCCACATCTGGGATCAGGCCACCCGGAATACACACTGAATGGCCGTTGGATTTCTTCCGTTCGACACACGGAAAGGTCAGCCAGTCGGGGGGCGTGGCCGGTGGCAGGAGGCCAGGGCAAGTAACCAGTAAGGAGTCCTGGGCTAGAATATATATATGTGTCTAGTAATTCTTAGATATTTCAGTATGGATCGTGGTAAGAAAAAGCTTCCTTGGTCTGCTACAAGTGAAATTAACAAGAAAAGGAAAGAAGCTCAAGAACTACGTAAATGAAAGAGAGAGAGTTTAGAGGAAACTTTAAAACTCAGTGATAGTGAAAGATTTTTTTTGGTGCTTTAGAAGAGTTGCATTTAGATGAATTATTTTCTCAAGAAGGAAATACTTCTAAACGTTTGAAGTCTGATTCATCGAATCAACCTCAGCCTGGTACCTCACGTGCTTCAGATTTCTCCGACAGTGGTTTCCAAGAAAGCAGGGTTATCATTCCAGCTAAATAAATGTCTACCGACCTGAGACCGATGGCTCGACTAACTCAATCCAACACTAGTGCACAGTCTTCTAGTGGCAGTCAAGAATCAAAAACTTCGACTCTGTTTGTTCTATGGAAAGCGGTAGAACAAATTAAACAAAACTCTGTAGTTATTAGTAATACTCATACATTCTTTGTTTGGGGTTATGCTTACAAGTGGTTTGATGTTGTCGGTCTTTCAGAAAAGGTAATTTAACGTTTTGTAACATTGTAACTTCAGGAGCACAATTTATGACGAATAGATTAAGTCAGTTTTTAAGTAGAGCTCAATTTAATTCATTACCTAATAACTGTTTTGTCAAGAAACTGTGGATTACTTTATCTCCGATTGGATTGGAAGCTAGTTTTCAAACTGGTAGTACTTTAAGTGCAAGTGCCAGTATAAGCCATGTACATATGTTAATTTACAATAAAGGAGCTAATTTAGCAATTGCACATGAACCAGTTACTGTAACTAGTGAATCTACTAAACCAATTGAAATCAGTAAAATAAGTGCCATTAGTAGTTTAGATAAAATTATGTGGGGTTCCACAGCCATGAATGATTTCCCAAGTTGTTTAACAGTACCTCGGAATTGGCCAAAATATGATTCATTCATAATACCTAGTGGCAAATCTGATGACAATGGTAATTTGTTTTCCAATGAAATCTGTGGAGCTCCAAATTTACATAAACTATATGAACAAGGAGTTGCCTAAGGGGCTCTAATAACCGCCTAACATTAGAGCTCCCAACTACCAAAATCCCCTTCTGTGTTTTCTCAGACTCGTATATGACAATCGTGGGACTGAGTCACCCTCCGACAATACATCATACTGGTTGGACAGTCGAACAAGTTCAGCGTCTTGGCCTTTAAGCCTGCTCGACTGCCCACGTGTGCGGCTTCGAAGTCTAGAGGCCATACGCCAGTCACCGACCGGCGACTGCGGCACAGCCTCCAACTTTTCAGCCTGGGTTGCAGGTACGACGGTCGATATGGGAGAATCCGTTATAGGCATGGCTACATCAGTTTCCCCAATATTACATCTGCTGCAACCTTTTACGGCAGCTTCCAGCTGTGTAACGTTCGCTAACACAGCAGCAAGGTGTGCGCGGATATCAGCCACCTCAGCTCGCTTCTGCACACAGCAATCACAGTCCCTAGCCATTCTGCTTTTGAAAAACGCGAAAAAGAAAGAAAGAACAGAAAAAGGGAACAGAAACTCGAAATAACCTGTACTCCGTACAAAATATAAACACTCAGAGACTGCACCAACCAAATCTACACACCACTAAAGATCAAATACAAAACGAAAATACGCTACTGTCTTCAACGATTGCTGAACTGTAACTAACCTTTACTTTTTAAAAAAAGTAAAGACTCAAAGATTACACTAACTAAATCTGCACACCACTAATGATCAAATATAAAACGAAAATACGCTGCTGTCCTCAACGACTGGTGAAATGCAACTGTAGTTTATGTCAGTAT